>CM002485.1:15939157-16004732 GCA_000325765.3 Leersia perrieri
CATGGGCCATGGCGGGCAAGCAGGGGCGAGAGGGGTATGGTCCTAGGGGTATTTTCGTACTTTTACACTACAAATAGGGACTATTAATCTCTCTTTCTAAACGGGAGGGACTAGAAAAAAGTCACAGGACTACCAGTGAAAAGTCTAGGGACTACTAAAAGCCCCTGGATCCAAACAGGCTCTCAGAACGCAGAACTGCTATACGGGTATACACGGTATGAATACAGCGTACTCCGCCGTCCTTAAATTTTTGAACGCCGTTTACTATATTATACATGTTTGACCGCTCGTTTTATTTAAAAAGTTTACGAAATATTAATTTTTTCTATTATTTGATTTATTGTTAAATAAACTTTTATCCACCCATATAGTTTTATATATTTTATAAAAAAAATTAAATAAGACGAACGGTTAAATATGTGTAAAAAAAATTAATGACGTCAAATATTTAAGAGTACTATCCACTCCAACAGTATAAGCATGGTCGAGTGGACCTGACAATAAATCTGGACTACAAAAATTCTATCCAAATATGCCTTATTATAATTAATTACATTTAACCTTGAGTATTTTTTTTAAGATCAATTACAAAAAAAATTAGATCAATTTAACCTTAAGTACTTATAATTTTTGGAACGCAAGATTACTTTTTTTCCCTAGAAGTGTATATTCTTTTTTTTCGGGGCCAAGAAGTGTGTATTCAATGATGTATTAATTTGTAAATCCTAATTTACTTATTAAAGTTTGTACACTTTTAGACTATGGTGTCAACATGACAATATGTAGTACAGTGGCAGGCACCAGCAGCATCCAATTGTATATATGCCAAGAGATTAGGAGCACCTTCTTGGGATGCAAGAAGAAGAATCATTTTGCGTGTTGGATGATTGAACGGATTATTATTGAGGTAACCACTGACCGGTCAGGCGGTGATGTACAATGGGCCGGCACCGTAGGCAGTTGCTAGGCCGAAAAAACTTTTATCACTTCTCCTCGTAAGCTGGCCGATCAGGCCGATCAATAGAACCAAGGCAATATAGGGCCTGAAATTTAGCCAGGCCGGCCCAACAGAACTGCATTTCTTCGTCAGGAATCAGGATTACTGACAAAATGGCACGAGTCTGTGAACGCTGTCCATGATTAAAAAAAAAAAAAAACGATGATAAAAAAGATCTCAGAACCATGACAAGGAACTTCAGCACAATCATCAGCAAAACCAACAGCGAAGCCCTAAATTCTTAGATCTTCAGTTTGTTACTACAAACACAGGTTTGTTGCACTTTAGAGCGAGAGATGCATGCAAAATGGAGCAAAGTTTGTTGAACTTGAAACAGATGGTGTCGTCATGCCTGTAAAATGGAGCAAAGTTTGTTGGCAATGAATTTTAGGCCCATTTTGGATTGAAGCCAAAATGTGACCCTACCAATTTTGTAGTAGTTTGAATAGTGATTGTGGTTGTTTGCTTTGATGTCAAATGGTTGGTAGTGCCAATGGTTAATTTGGCACATTTCTAAAAGTTTCTTCTCTATGGTATAGAATTTGGCTTTTAATTGGTTTCAATCCAAATACATACATCTACAATACTACCCTACCAAAATATTGATAGCGACAAAACTTGCCTATGTTTTGGCACTACCAAATTTTGGTAGGGCATCAAACCAAACAAACCCCTCGATAGAACGTTCCCTACTGTACCTTTTTCAATCAAACTCAATGCAAATTGTTGTGAAATTTTTGACAATGTAGAGTATGGTAAATACCAGTCCACCAACAACAAGTTCAAACTCCATATAAACACATTGAAGAGAAGAACACAAATCAGGGTGTGTATAGTGCTGCTACTGTTTATATACAACGTTGAATTTGTCTTTTTTTAATCCCCTAAAAAAGAATTTTTCTTTTTTATTTCTCAAAGTGTAAGTTGAGTTTAGACTTTAGATTTTGCGGAGTGGTATATGAATGTTGTATGATTATTTTCAAATTTTGTAAGACTTTTTCATAACTATTTGATGACGTTTGAATAGACTAGGGGACATCCCTCGGGGTTTAACCCAACTTTGACAGATAACTACATTTTTTGGATACCTGAAATTATCTCCAGGGTGAGTGAAAGAGGTTGATCATATGGCTTAAGAGGGGAGGGCTCTGTGGTACAAACTCCAAGTCTGCAAAGCCGTAGTTTGGCTGGAAATTAGGGGTTTCTTTCTAATATTAATCCAAAGCTACAATAATTTTTGCGTCACATGCCTGCATTAACTACTGGTATCAAAATAAAACGATCACCGTCCAAGTCCAGGACAATGTCCTCGAAAAGTGTACAACTCGACCATCCAAATGATATGAACCCTATTCCAGATCAATCATGTGTGCTCATCATGCATGATTAATCCAATCATTCATCAGCCCATAACACCACCAAGACACAAGGTAGGAGTATTTCATTAGCAGTGTTAGTGTGCATATGTAGCACTTAAAGAAGACGGAGCACATTTGGACAAGAAGAGAAAGAAAGAGATATAATTCGTCACCTATTTCATCAGCAATGACTTCTTTACAATGTCGCAGCAAATCTATGAGGGTTACATGTGTTTGTCCATGTCCTCAAGATAAGCAAACTTTTTGAGGTGTGATGTGATATGATCAGATCAGCGAAGAACTTAACTACTAACAAAAGAATAACAATAAATTAAGATTTGGGCTCAGTCTTCTTCCTCCTGGTGATCCGGATGTAGCAGAAGACGGCGGCGAAGATGGCTGCGGCCAGACCACCCAATATAACCTTCCCGCCGGCGAACTTCCGGTCGAACGGGCTGTGGTTGTGGTGGTGCGAGCTCAACGGCGATTCGGCAAAGCTCGACTCCAGAAAGGAGTACACATGCAGATGACCATCACCAGCAGCAGAATCTGAAGATGATGGAGCATCTGCAATGCTCGCCGCCATGCCGCCGAAGAAGACAGGGAATGGCCGCCCCATGACGGCAGTAATGGCGAGCTGGCTTGACACCAAGCAGAAGAGCAGAAAGCGAGGCATCTTCAGAGAGAGAAGGATAGAGGATGTGGAGCAGAAGATGCAGATGCTAGCTGTGAGGAGCTCGCACGAGTGGAGTGAGCTGGTGTTGATGTGGAGAAGACGATGCCAATGGGGCCTTCTTATATAGAGCTGGGGCTGAGTGTGCTGATTCTGCTGTTCAGTTTGCTCACTTGCTCAATAATCAAATTGATATAGTATAATTTAATAAAGGGCGTGGGCTGTTGAGCAAATGCTGGATGCACCCACTCTTTATGGATCTTGATTTCTAGAGAATTGTCAGTCTCATGGCTGGTGGCTCCGGAAATATGATTGGGATAGCTGGTGGCTTCTAGGAATCATTTGGGTCTGAATTCAGAGAGGCACTGACAGAGTGCCATCTGGATGAAGCTCTGAATGTTATGGTAGGAGAAGCACCAAGCCACCAACTGTGGACTCAATTCAGCAATCAGCAGGCAGCCACAGCTGTGTCCAGGCCTACAGTGAGGGGTAAAACCTTGGAAAGAGTAGCAGGACGCCTGGAAGTGCAGGGGCCTTGTGTTCTGTTCTAACAGTTTGGTTTTGGGGCAGGTTCTTGGAAGGTGAAATGGAACTCTCAACTTGCAAATCTTGAGATGGATGACATTTTTATTACAAACAAAAGGACTTGCTGTAGATTAGAAAGGGGAAATTTTTCTTGGGATCAGTGGCTTATGTATTCCTTGATCTTCTTTTCGAGCACTTGGCATCTCTTGATTTAATACAAAAGTAGACTCAAAAGGAAGCAAGAGATTGTTTTCACTAAAAAGGAAAGTAGCTTAACCAGAGATTTTTTTTTTTGAAAGTTAACCAGAGAAAATATGAAGTTCGTTTTTCAGTAACTAGATAATGCTGACTAAATTTATTGAATGTTCAGTACAAGACATGCTTTGCTTCTGAATATTGCAGAAAAATGGCATGGAATATGACTGCATTGGAATTACAACTTCACATCTCCTCTGAAAAGGTGTAAAACCTGGCCATTCTTCTCACTATTCATAAAACGAAAAATGATTTGCACATGAAAAATATATGATGGGGAACACCAGATAATGATTTTCAGTGAACAAAAAGAACAAATTTCCTGTCCCCTATGGTAGTTGACCTGTGATCATGTGAGATGCTTACTTGTTAATTGCAGCTTCGTGCCACTGCATGTGTGTAAGAATCACCAGACAGAGTTTAAACAGACGCTCATTTTTTAATATGTGCTTCATATAATATATCTTGCCCGTGTCATGCAGGAAGCGAACAACGAAGGCAGATATAGCACCAGGAGATGAGCTGCTCTGGACACCATTGTTGAATTCGCTGCCTCATTTGGTTTCTGAAAGATGCCATTCTGCCTGTTCTAGGAACATAGGATAGGAGGTAGAAGCTTCTGAGTTCTGACTGAATTTCTGTGTCTGATGACTGTCTGTCAAAACTAGCACAAATCACTCTATTCTAGTACCAATCTGCTTCCCATTTTTCCTCCTTGATTTGTATGTCGATTGTGTCCAGATTCAGTTTATCATTTCTACTTTTTATGTCTTGTTATCACTCAAGTTGTTCTACAGAGTCAGTTGTTAAATCAAAAGGACATATATGCCTAGTAAATGTACACTACTAACTTAAAGAGTTTACTACTAGCTCCGAGCAATATTTTCGACAACGGAATTGAATCCATCCTCTATATCAAAGATCACCAACTAGTCCCGAAAAACTGCATCCGGAGAACTCATTTAGCAAATTCCTGCATAGACAAGCGTGCTAAATATGGCAAACAGACATTTACAAATTTCCATGCATTAGAGCTATACAATTGTTCATGAATTAAAAGAAAAACTGAAAACTTCAAGAAGAAAATAATCTCAAGTCTTAAGTCTGAAACATGCATGTGATGCACACTTTGGCAACCCAGCTGTCCCAATTCTTAGATTCAAGCAAGAATCTAAGGAGTTTCCCCATTCCAGGACTGGAAGGAACTAAAGCCAAATCAGCAAATTCTAGATTTAGCTGTAATCAGCCATGCCTGCTAACACGAATGCAGGGTCAATCATATCAAGAATCATTGAAGACAAGATGAAGCTTCCCTCGATGGTGTATGCATGCGCACGCTCTCTGAACCGACCAATTCATGGCAACCAAACCCCTCGTGCAACCAAAACTGCAGAGATCTTCAGATACACTGTCCAAATTCTATTATAGCACACACCAAATGTGCCGGTCGCTTTCTGAACAATTGGAACAGTGAACGTGAGTTGTCGTTCGTTCTCAGGATCAATGATTCACAGGCACAGGACATAAAACTTGGCGTATTAGGAGTAGATAGCAGAGTGATTGGGCTTTCTGTTAAGATCATTGTTCGGAGCAGATCTTGTCAGGACCATCTATCGTTTCGATATCATTGTTGTTGCCTCTAGCTGATTGTTTTTTTAGAGTAATGCTAACTGTTTTTTCTGTTCCTGCTCCAAGAGATTCCTTGGTGATGCTGACTCAGAGTCCAGACATAAGCAGGCATTTTTTTCCCATGAAATGTTCTTACAGGGGGGTGTGTTGAGCTGTTGACAATGAGCTTAGATGCACTTTGCTCGTATCAAGTACATTTGACTCGGATGGATGTACTTCTACAGTACTTGTAACATGTGGCTGCTGTGAATTCATGTGCACAACTTGGAGTTATTATTCAGGTGAAGTTTCATTGTCAACTGTAGAGAGCCTGGATTCAAGTATCCAAACCTTTCTTGATCTTAGATTTACTCCGACATCCATAACCTTGTACTGAGGGGCTTTTAATCCCTTTTTTGAAAAGAAAAATGTAGGTAACTCGACATAAATTCAAGTCCACTGGTTTAGTATCAGGTGAATGCTACTTCCTAGTTTCCACTGCTGTTCTAAAAAAAAAAACACGTTTCTACTGCTTCCTGCTGATAACTAATCAGTAAATCTAGCTTGCCTTAATAAGTTGATGTTTCATGTTTTAAACAGTGATCAGATGGCTTTGAAAATAAAGATAACAATTCTTGATCATAGTTAACAGATCATGTGGACAGTACAGCCGTGCATAAGCTGGAGATGGTCAGATGGATTCATCTTTGATAAACCAAATATAAGTTGTACTACAAATCAAACGTTTGACACGATGGGTGATGGAATATTCTCAACCTTTGAAGAACTAAATGAATCACAGCTACCATTGTCAAACTTACTAACATATATACCAAGTTGCCTATGTTTATTACATTAGTGGTGCTGATCTTGATCAGCAATTTTTTTGCAGAAGCTGCTTATCATATCTGCCAGTGTTGCGCAATCTTGTTTTTTTTTATCCATTTGCATCACGGTTAACCTCTTTACACCTAAGGGGCTCAAACATGAAGGCCCGCTCGATGATAATTGGAGGTTACAACTTACATGACACACATATTTCACTCTAATATATACTATGCTCATGCTCATGAAGAGCAGGTTGTTCAAGTGGTTAGGGCGGAATAGCATGAATGTGACCAGTGCCATATTCTAACAACCTAATCATACACATTTCCCTCTCAGTAAGAATAAACAAGGACACAAGGAAAGAGTGTTTTTATGCTACTTTTCAAAATATCCAGGATTACAGATACACAAAGGTGCAGTTGTGAATAGAAGGCCTGATGTTTCAAGAGATTTCCTGAATAAAATTTCTGTAACCACAGGCAGACAATACAGCTAACGGAACGGTTAATTTGTTTCTGTCCTACCCATGAATTACCTCTGACCTTTCATAAGATTCTTAGACCAGGCAGATTTCCAATACAAACACCAATTCTGGAGATGTAGTTAATCAAATATCCGTGGAGCAACTGACTGATCTGAATAAATTCCAAGCAGAGAAGGTGCATGAAGTCATTAAATCTTCAACCTCACCGCAGGCCAAATATTTCTTCTGGGGGATCATAGATATGCCTTTCTGGGAACAACTCTTCAAAATCTTGCTTCACTCTGTTCCTCAAAAGTGGGTGCGGTAAAAGACCCTTCAATAATACCCTGAAAGGTAATTCTTCCGGAGGATCAGGTGACCTTTTCATTTCCTCGTATATATTCATTGCATCTGATGGGGAACCATATCTTAGGAATCCTCTTATGACTTCAGCATAGGTCTGTGCATCAGGGAACAGGTTCTCATCTCTCATGTTCCCCCAGACAACCATTGCTTCATCCATCTTCTTATTCTTGGCTAGAGCAACAATCAAATCCTTGTACATGAAGACATCTGGCTTATACCAGTCCTCCTTTTGTATTATCCTAAACATCTGCAAGGCAAAAAGAAAAAGAGACCAATCTAACATAAGTAAACATAACACATTTCCAGATCTTGATATTAACAAGGCCAAGATGAGTTCAGTAGCCACATTTAGTATTATTACAGGTACACAATCATTTTCAAATATTATGGCAATTTCTCTCTTGGAAAATTGATCTGTTGCTACTGAGCTTGTTCTAATTCAACCATTCATGCTGAGGTCAACTGTATTCCTTGTGTTCCATCACATTTCCCACTAAATGCTAGCCCATCGCTGTTAAGTAGACATCTAAAAAGCACCATTACTAGTGCCAGAGTTTTTCACAACAGAAAATATACCTATTGACCCCCCATATATCTATCTTGATTTCCCCTTTTCCATACAGAGGAAGGCAACCAATGGCATATCTATTAAAAATTAGGTTTTTGACAAAGAAGCAAAATGCATCCGTGTGCTTCACAGACCCTCATTTCAACCTTTTTCCATATAGCCAAATGAAACTAATATAGGTCGTTGGCAAATCTAATAGTAACAATTTGGTCTTTAACAAAGAAACAAAATTACACCCTTATGCTTCAGAGACTGAGTCCCAAAAATTACAAATTCGCCATTCCGAAGCAAGCAAACTACTTGTTCCCAGTAGCTCCCAAAACAAATTCCATGCCCCTGCACGTAGCCCCCAAAATAAATTCATCTCAACAAACTGATTTCATAATTTACCTCCTATGTCATCACCAACACATTCATCAAACCTCTTACGTTTCTAACTCTATAAATCTCAAGCAAGTAACAAGAATTTGACCGAACTTTCCATAGGTAATTAACAAGTGCACATCTAACTCACTCCACAGCATATAATTCATCCACCCCAAGCAGAAGGAGCATATCAGCTAAAGGCAACCAACCGCAATCTAGGCATCTAGCAACGAGAGAAAGGGGGAGCACATAGGAGGGCAGACCTTGACGGCCAAATCGACCTCCTCCTGTCGCTCCATCTCGCCGAGCACGGCGAGCTTGTCGGCCTTGAGCAGCCGCGCCACGTGCCGCCTGACGAAATCCCCGAGCTTCTCCTCGTCCCCCTTGAACCGCTTCAGCCCCTGGATCGCGAACAGGGCCTCCTTCCCGATCAGCTTCTTGCTCCGCCACAGCGGGCCCCGTGGCCGCCCGTCGTGGAACCCGCGCCGCCACTCGCCGCCTCCGGGGGGCGGCGGCGGACGCACCGAGGGCCCCGGGAGGAGGCTGCGGGTCGAGGAGGAGGAGGATGAGGAGGGGAGGACCTTGGAGCGGAGGAGGAGGAGGGGGCGGCGGGCGAGTTGAGCCGCCCGAGAGGCCGCGGCCATGGCGGGGGGATGCAAGGCAAAACCCTCGTCGCGCTCCGGCGTGTGGGGTTGGTTTGGGTTTAGTGATGGAGGCGTGGAGACGACGGCGAGGTGGTTGAGTCCAACCCTGTTCTTGCGAGGGGGAATGGGTTGGCCTTCGTTCCGTTTCCTTGGGTCGGGATTCCGGCCGGTTTGGGCAACTAGTAGGTTCAGTGCTCAATCATAATGGTTCTTCTGCCATTACATATTTAGGCCTTTTTGATTCAAATGATTTTTTTTAAAAAAAATATGGAGGACTCAAATTTTATAGAATTTTTTTAAACAAAGTTCTTGAGATTTCTAAATCTTATGAAAGTAGATTTTAGAAGAACGTTAACATGAGCTCAAACATTTTGAGAAAAATCATTTGAGTCTACCTCTCTTCTCAAATTCCACTATGTCCCCTGCGGTACAAACAAATGGTTATTCCTGTTTTTTCCGTGTTTTTGCAATATTCTGTTTTGTATTTTGCATTCCTGTGAAAGTCTTATGTTTTTTTTTCTATTCATCCGTTTTCACAATCCAGCGATTCAAAGGGAGCCTTAGTGTATAAGTTTATCGAACGGTGAATCCTATGATATTAGATCTGATATGTTTAGATAGATCTTAGATAAACATATCATTATTGTTGTTTAGTTATAGATTTAAAAATATTCTGGGTTGAACATCCAATATATACAATATACATATGTAGTGGACGTTGTATCTTTACTCTATTTTTTTTACTTAGATATGATTTCTTACCGTTTAAACACATTAGGCCCTGTTTGGAAGTATGCAATTGCTAAAAAGAATAGTGGTTTTCTCCTCCAGCATGTTTTCTGAACGGCTAAGTAGTGTTTTTTTAAAATTTTCTACACATAAGTTGTTTTACATAATCAAATTAATCCATTTTTCAAGTTTAAAATAGCAATACTTAATTATTCTTGTGCTAGTGATGTTTTTTGTTTCGCGTGCGCTACTGTTGCAACCCAAACAAATGAACACAGCCTACTGTCCTCAATGTGTTTTGTTGCATGCTAGTTTTCATATATTTATTTGTTAAATATTTCAACGACTCATAATTTTTATTCCAAGACAGGGGCTTCATGTTTCTTGGTATTGTAAACAGGTTGTCTTCATTTCTAGGATGAGTTCTTTTCCACCTAGCATGTGTTCTTTTCCGACAAGTGGCTAATCTTCATATTATCGCTCGCAAGCATCCTAAGGCACCAAACAGTACACCATTTAAAAAACTTTTTATATGGAAGTTTCTTTAAATAATCAAATGAATCTTTTTTTAAGTTTGTTAATACTTAATTATTTATATGCTAATGACATTTCTTGTTTCCATGTCCAAAATAATTCACCCTCCAATATCTGATTAGAACTGCCCCCTAGTCTTGCAGGGAGGAAGACCAGATAATTGCATCCACGCTTGTTGGCCCTACAGTTTCAAGCCTACCAGAAAGAAATCAGTTCTCTTGATGCATCATCTGCGCACTTATCCGAGTACGCTCTTGATACAGTCATGGCCTCATGGGCTAACGATCTGGGTATCTCTTTCCACCGTTTTTGAGAATTCCCATGATCCCGACTGCATGTACAAGGCACTCTCTGGCTAACCACCTTCAGCATCAGTGCGTCATCGAGGAGAAGGGGAGAGAGAATTCCAATCAGTCATTCAGTCTGTACCGGAAAGGAAAAGGCTTTAGAGATCTTGCAATAGTACTGTACCAAAATTTGAGCATATCTCAGCATGATTGATATCTTCAGTTATTCTTCATGATCTCCCCCAATCCAATGACCAACAATAGGAGACTTCACTGACTGCAATTCTTCAACTTATTGGGCCTATTTGAATTGCTACCCTACCAATTCATTTTGAATTGGTAGTGCCAATATATGGACAAGTTTTGACACTACCAGTTATTTGGAAGGATAGAGTTACATAGGTGGAATTTGGTTTAGTACCACTATAAAGCCAAATTATGATGCTATGGTAAGGAATATTCTAGAGTAATACCAAATTCAATATTGGCATTGCCAATAGATTGGTTTCAATCCAAATAAACATAAGTACTATTTATGCTACTAAAATATTGGTAGGATAAGTTTTGGTAGCAATCCAAAACAACCCATTTTCTCAATTCAGTTACCATATGGGCAGAGATGGCAAGGCCAGGCCAACCTACAGGGACAGGAAGGGAGAGCTCAGGGCATCTGCTCTTCGAGAGTCTTCGGTTCGAACCAACTGAATTTGGCTTTGGCTACAGTGTATAACGAAGTTTGTGCGTATGAGGCGGAGGGACTTGGCTCACTGACATATGGGCCCGACATCTTCCAGACCTATATGTCAATATGTCAGTGAGCCAAGTGTCTCTGTCGTACTGTAGAGGAGCAAATGTAGATCCCCGAAAAGCAAAATTTCCTGCCTACGGATTCATTTCCCCGTCCTGTTATAAGTCGACGTATGCATGAATTTAGCCTTTTCTATTATTCAGAAAAAAAAAGCTTCTTCTTCCGGTCCTCTCCACTAAATAATCGGTTTGGCGCGAACGCCGCGAACCGAGGAATATTTTCTCCTCTTGGCTCCCTCGGTTGCGAGCTTGCGATGCGAACCAAACGTACTCTCTCTCTCTCTCTTCCCATGGCTTGATTTTGCATGCGGTGATGAGTCAAACGGCGCGGCGCAGCGCAACCAACCAACCCAGCCACCCAGGCAAGGCGGGGGCGTACGTCCGCTACCACCCAAAGTCCCCAACCAACCAACTCCCCCGCGAAGGGAAACCACCAAGCAGAGCAGAGCATCTCGCACTCTCGCCTCCTCTCCTCCCCTCTCCTCTTGCGTTCAACCCCTTCCTTGCCCATTGCTTTCTCCATGAGATTCCTCTTCCCCCACCCATCCTTATAAGCCACCCGCAACCGCAACCCCGCAAGGAACAGGAATAAGCAACCAGCCGTGCCATCTCCTGATAGAGTGAGCGAGCCTACTGAGATTGCCGGTGTTGCTACTGAACCTGTCGTTGGGTGGGAGGCAAGAAGGTGGTGGTCACTGCAGCAATGCCGCGCCGCGCGAGGGCGAGGGGTGGGGGTGGGAGTGGGGAGGAGGTGAAGTTGGAGGATGACTTCGTCGACTCGGTTCTGAATTTCGCCGGCGGCGGCGGCGGCGGCGAGGGGGAGGAGGAGGGCGACGACGGGGAGGAGGATCAGCAGCAGCAGCAGCCGGCGGCGGCGGGGAAGGAGTTCAAGTCGAAGAATCTGGCCGCCGAGCGGCGGAGGAGGAGCAGGCTCAACGGCAACATCTTCGCTCTCAGGGCCGTCGTCCCCAAGATCACCAAGGCAAATGCATACCATCGATTACTTGATTCTTTCACTGATAATACATCTTCTAATAATTGGTGTCCTAGAAGAACTAGTTCGATTTTCTGAAACAAATTCGTTTATGACAAAATCGTGTGATTGACTGATTGTGCTTCACCGGGGAAAAAGATTTCAGTTTGTGATTTCTGACATGTTCTGATGGTTGATTGGTTGATTTGTTTGGTGTTGCAGATGAGCAAGGAGGCAACCTTGTCGGACGCGATCGAGCACATCAAGAATCTTCAGAACGAGGTTCTTGAGCTGCAGCGCCAGCTTGGCGACTCGCCAGGTGAGGCGTGGGAGAAGCAAGGCAGCGCGTCCTGCTCTGAATCCTTCGTCCCCCCTGAGAACACCCATTATCAGGTATCGGCCGCTGTTATCAAGTACACTGTATGTTCTCCATCAGAGTTGTTCAGAATTCAGAGAGTAGCGGGGCATCCTTGAAACTAATTCTGATAATCAATGCCGCAATCTGGAAAATAAGATCACTCAACTTCACAAAACTAAAGTTTATACTATGGACTGGTCCACATGTTTCACAGACTGACTACTTAGATGCCGCAGAAGAAGGGTGAAAAATCTAATCCTTATGTTTTTTTTTTTTTTTTTTTTTTTTGCGGGGGTAATCCTTATGGTTTAGTAGACTAGTCTCCATTTTCATTTGTGAGAATTTTCCAACCAACACTCACACAGAACTTGATATCTACCTTAATATGAACAAACTTTTAAAGACTTATATGAAATTATCGGATACAAATTCATCGCTGTTTTTCTGCTAAAATTCACCCACTGATTTCTGATTCCTCAGTCTCTTAACAAGCTATGCATTTACACAGGGTCAGGTGGAATTGATCTCCCTCGGGTCATGCAAGTATAACCTGAAGATCTTTTGGACCAAGAGGGCAGGCCTCTTCACTAAGGTGCTGGAAGCACTCTGCAGCTACAAAGTTCAAGTGCTCAGCCTTAACACCATATCCTTCTACGGCTACGCTGAGAGTTTCTTCACCGTCGAGGTAAATTACATTTGCCTAAAATGTTCTTGCTGCAACACCAGACTGTAGATTTCACTGAACTTATTAACCTGTTCTAGTTAAAATCTTATGATAAATTGGCCACTCTTCTGTCTCTCTGCAGGTGAAGGGTGAGCAAGATGTTGTGATGGTGGAGCTAAGGAGCCTTTTATCCAGCATCGTGGAGGTTCCAAGCATCTGAGACTCTTGACTACAATAAACTCACATAACTCATATTAGAGATCACATATTTTTCTCTGGAAGAAATAATTCCATTAGGAGGGTCTGCGTGTAGGGAGAAAATACAGCGGTACATGTCTGACTGAATGACTGATAACACAGAAGGAAAAAAGACTGAATTTTGTGTTGCAATTGAACACGTTATCACAATGAACTTGCGATTTGTGGACCATATGTCTTTGTTCCTTTCATCTTCTTGACCACTTATATGGTTTGTTTGATTCATAGATGTTTTCAGTACTAGTTTACTAGAACTTATCCCTGGAGAAGTGGTGAGTAATACACACGATGCAGGTTAATCCGACCAGGTGATTAGTAGAGTTAATCGGATAACAAGTTTGTTAATGATTTGAATTTGTGGCCGGGAGGCCGAAGCGAAAGAATGGTGCTTGGCCGGGAGGCCGGCACTCTTGTAACCCTCTTCTGATTTTCGTAGTTGATTGTTACATCGGTTGGGAGATATAATCCTTTGTACGCCCGTCACGGCATCTGGCAAACTTTCTCTACTTCAATCTTAATATAAATGATGTGTAATGCTTATGCGCATTTCTGAAAAAAAAATGATTTGAATTTGTATGATTCCACAAAGAGTAATTCTGCACTGAAAATCGCAAAGACTTCGATCCAACTCACTTCCATATCGTAGTCGAAAAACGAAAGGAGAAAGAACAAGAGGAAACGCTTTGAGATTCGGGCGACAGGTGGCAGGCAGCAGCAGCGGACCACGACTCATCCACGTGGCCGTGTGTCGTGGGACCCACCCCCATCAGGACTCGGCCACTCGTCTCTCTCTCATCCTTAATTTTTTGCCTCCCCGTCTCTGTCTCTCTCAGATCTCTTCTCTCTCTTTTCTCCTCTTCTCTTCCCCGTCGCCGCGAACCTCCTCTTGAATTCCTGATCCCTCCCTCCTCCGCTTGCTCGCCCATCGCGCCCAGGTGAGCCAACGCCGCAATCCCTTGCTCCTCTCGCCTCCTGCTCGGTTGAATCGCTCGCCCCCGATCGCTGCGGTTTTTTCGTGGGGGATTTTACGGGCTTCGATCGGATCCAACGTTGGGGGCGTTTTGATCTGATCCGTGGTGTGAATTTGTCTGCTCTTGCAGGTGGGCTCGCGGCGGTGCTTGGACTCGCGGCGATGGATCACGCGGAGCTGACCACCGACCAGGTTAGTGTTTGGGGATTTGCCTGCCCGGCCGCCCGCGCGGATTTTAGCTTTGTTGTGCTGATAACCTGTTCTACTGTCGAATTGCTAATGCTTGCGAGCTTCTGCGTGTTGAAATATTTGCAATTTTGTCGTCGTGTGCATTGTACTGGATTTGAGTATGCTTACGTCATAGAAGGGATACCCTTTGCGATTGATCAGTGCAAACCAGTGTTGTATTCGAGTGGGAGTAGATGTAGTTGTGATTGTGTTTCAAAGTGAGCAAAATTTTCGTATAAGGTGTTTTGTAACTGAGCAGATCACATGTCAGGAAATTTTTAATGGAAGTAGATTATGGTTTAGTGGTATTTGGAATCTGATCAGTTTTTCCCCTCTCACTTCCATGCATGGTATTGTGTTGTAGCTTAGACTTTCATGTAAGCACTGTGATTTGATCAAGTTCTGTCCAAACGTTCTAAAAAAGGTCATGACCAAACTATAGTCGTGAACTTTTTGTTTAGCTACAAAGAAAAGAGTGGACTGTTTCATTTTGGTTGGCATATTCCAGGATAGAATAAGTGATCTTCCTGTTAAGGATGTTTAGCTTAACAACCAAAGCTACACAGTATAATATGGGTCAATTCTAACATCTTACGTGACCAGTGACAGATCCAGGATGAAAATTGAGGTGGTGCTATTATGTAAGCATAGTATGTTGTTGGACGCGCTAGAGATATACGAGATCATTATTTTCTAATGACTCCCAATACGTATATGATAAAAACAGAACGAACTAGTTTCTACATTTTAGTTTACATCTATATTAGTATAATATTAATACAAACCTGTCAACGAAAAATTGATTTTCATTCCATATAAACTTGCAATTTCCGGCACAACGTATCAGCTAGCCGCTAACCTCATGGGATCCTGGCCATACAGGCTATTCTACACTAATCACATTGCTAATTACTAATTAATGGCTAGTTAGATGCAAGGATTGGAGGAGCTGGGGCTTCCGCACCAACAAGCCCCAACAGTGGTTACTGTACGTGACTCCGTCTTTCATCATAGATTCGACAGAGTTTTGTTCTGCTTCCACAGAGATATGCCCATGGAGGCATCATAGACCATATTGGAGGGAATAGTAAACATCATATCGAGAATGGAAAACCTTTATATACTGTAATATTTTTTTTTCTGTGTTGGACAAAATCCTCCCTTTTCATTGTACCACAATCCTGGTGAGGCAACAGTAATCTGTTGATATGTGCTGTGTCATATATATTTACACATAAAGTGTTTTTTAGGTTTTATTGTTGGCCTGAACTACAGATACTTGCCATGTTCCTTGTATAAATCTGTCACATTGCCCCAATACTTGTCATGTTCCTTGTTAGATAAGGTTGCCTTTTTCACGAAAGCTTCTCAAGCGCACAAGACTTCATTTGTGTTACATTTTTATGTGGGAAAAGCTTGCCTTATACTGATCTTGATCCTGTCTTTGCATTTCAAGGTTCTTAAAAGGGATATTCCATGGGAATCATACATGGCAAATAAGCTGATTTCTGGGACATGCCTTCAGCTTTTGCGACGTTATGACCACAAACCAGAAAGCCAACGAGGTCCTTTGCTCGATGAGGTGAGTGTTGTTGTCATCCTTAATCATTTCTGTGGGTAAATGAGTCTAAACACCATTATGTGAGCGCATTTTTTTGAAGAAATTTCAATAACGAGTTCTTACTACTGGTTTAAAATGAATTAGCTGTTAGAGTTTTAGGTTTTATGGTCTACTGGTCTCCTCTTCCTACTCTTATAAACGGTTTTACATATATTTCTTTGTTTCTCATTCTATAAATTAAACAGGTTTGAAATCATGCAGCATGGGTATGTCCATATTGTGTTAATGCCGTAAAACTATTTAATAATTTCTCATTACCATCTGCACCATGTTTTGGAGGTGTGTTGGTATGCATCCAAAGGTGGGATGCACAAGAAACATCCACTCATGGCTGTCTATAGTTTTCCAATTTTGCTGTTTTGTGCATTTCTGTTTGTCTAATTTGGTAATTCGCATGTGCAACTGTTCTTTTGACATAATGGCTGCTTGAAATTCTTTCAGGATGGGCCATCCTATGTTCGAGTGTTTCTTAATATCTTGCGGAACATCTCCAAGGAAGAGACTGTTGAATATGTGCTTGCCCTGATTGATGAGATGCTTGCAGGTGGGAATTTAGTTGCCGGGGACATGGTTAAACAAATCTCTTTTGATGAGTTACATCTGTTAAAATGTACCTTTATTTTCAGCAAATCCTAAGCGGGCAGCACTGTTCTATGATAAATCTCTCTCTGGCGAAGACATCTATGACCCTTTCCTAAGTTAAGTATTCTAGAATTGTATGTTCTTCTATTATGAGTTTATCATAATCTATTTTATCTGTAGTCTAATGAGTTTTGAAGATAGAAAAAAACAACATAAGCCATGACAGATTCCTTGTATATTTTGAAAATGCATTATCATGCAAAGAAGACATCTAGTGGATATTAAATTGGTCTAACCTACTGTAGGATAGGATCATTCTGATGTGGCTATAAAAAACTAAAAAGATAATTAGTTTTAGATCAGTTACTTGGATAAGTTTTTACCTGTGCACTTTTATCCTAGATGGTATGATCTGGGAATGTCAGATATCTCTTCTCCTAATCTCAGTGATCTCACATTTATCCGCGATTTATGCCATCCAATATCTCATCATTTAATCCTCGCAACTAAACTATAGATAGTCAACCATGATATCGACTAAATACATGATTGGACCATCTTAACTTGGATGAGTCGTCTAGTTTAATTCTTTACAAGCTTTGTATTTTTGTTCTGTATATGTTTGATCTCTGGTTGTCATATTTGGCTAACAAAACTATCATTTTCAGATTGCTCTTGAAAGGTAACTGGTTCGTGCAAGAAAAAAGTTGTAAGATATTGACCCAAATAATAAGGTATGTTCTGTCCATAACTCCATATCCTCATGTATGTGGTCTTTGTTATGGAGAATCTAATTTTTATGTAACTATAGTGCACGTCCCAAGATTCAGAATGGCATAGTTCCAAATGGAGAGGCTTCAAATTCAAAGAGCAAGCTAACATCTACTCAAGATGTGTTAAGAGGTTTGGTTGATTGGCTCTGTTCTCAGGTCAGAACCTGCGAAATGGCCTAATTACTATACCCTTTCATACATTATGCTAGGAACTAGTGTGCAGGAGTTCTGAACTTTGAGAATGGTTTTTTTTTTTTTGCAGCTGAGGAATCCTGCTCACCCAAACTGTTCTATTCCTACTGCTATGCATTGCCTTGCTACTTTGCTAAGAGAGCAGTATGTTAGAGCTTTATTTGTTCAGTTGGATGGTGTAAAACTGCTCATTCCTTTGATCTCTCCAGCTTCCACACAACAGTCAATCCAGGTAAATGTTGGGTCCTCTAATAATATGAAATGGAATTAAGCAGAATATTTTGTGCCAGTAGCCAAAGCACTTTTCTGTGCACAAATTGTCCACGGTTCTTTTCCTTGATAGGATACATATATCACTTGCCTTCTTTGCAACACTAATGAGCCAATTTAACAAATGGGATATTCACCTTTATTGAGATGCCTCATTTAAGAAGATTGTAAACAGCAAACACACAGACAGCAAACATAACTATCTACTCTTATTTACTTCTTGACCTGTCATTTGCAGCTTCTCTATGAAACTTGCCTCTGCATCTGGCTTTTATCCTTTTATGATGCAGCCGTTGATTATTTGTCCACTACAAGGGTTATGCCAAGACTTGTAGATGTTGTGAAAGGTTCTACAAAAGAGAAGGTGAGCTTTGAAGTATTGTTGTTTTATCATGTTGTCACATGTCCTTTTATATCAGAAATACTAACAATGTTGTGGTTTTCTGAAATAATTGCAGGTTGTCAGAGTTGTTATCATGTCTATCCGTAACTTGCTGGCAAAGGGTGCGTTTGCTGCTCAAATGATTGATCTTGGATTGCCACATATAGTACAAAATTTGAAAGCTCAAGCATGGACTGATGAGGTGAGGAGCTTACCAAGTTTTTTGAATTCTCTCTTTCATTTTTTGCATTCACAGGATAGAATTCATGCAATTTTATATCTGAAGCACAATTTGAAGCAAAATCTTTTGACCGAATTGCTAAAAGACAAGAATACTTTCTCATAAACCATCACATCTGAAATAAATACCCTTTAGGAGTCCAGCATGATAAAGTGTTGTTTTTGTTACTTTACTTCAAACTGTTAGCAGCATAGTGGTTCTGTTTTTGCTACGCCCCACAATATTATCAAGAACATGCATTTTCATTATTTGTATACCTCTGTAGCATATAAGCACTTTGTATGGCCTAAGGAAACATGCTAGTTTTTTAATGCGGCAAATTTTAACATGCTTTACATGTGCATATACTTTTAGGGTATTTAAAAGTCATACAAGTGCAAACCACGAAGGGGTGTGTCTACATTTGAAGTATCAGATCTGTTATATATCGACATTTGAGCTTGCCTTGTTGTTTCTTTTGAATTGACAACCTTCCTTTTATCATCTATGCACTCAGGATTTATTAGATGCCCTGAATCAGCTAGAAGTAGGACTCAAAGACAACCTGAAGAAGTTGAGTTCATTTGAGAAGTACAAGCAACAAGTTCTTCTTGGCCATCTTGACTGGTCTCCGATGCACAAAGACCCAAGTTTCTGGCGCGAGAACATTAATAATTTTGAAGAAAATGATTTCCAGGTATGTGTTTTGTCCTTTTATTTGACGGAAAATATTCAAATAAATGTCTTATGAAACTATTCTATTGGAGATTCTTGATGCTTGCTCTTGTTTCAAGGGCATTTTCCTTGTGCTAATGCACATCCAATTCAAAATGAATGTCAAAATGCTTATGAGCATGTATAGCATATATGCATACCTGCAGATTGTATTGTCATTTTAATGTGGTTAACTATCTTTCGATCTTTGTTTTCTCTTGTAAAAATTGACCAAGTACTCCCTCTCTCCTAGAATCTAGCAACCTATGAGGGGATTATCCCCTCCTAGGACAATGATCTGGACATGGGCATGTCTAGAAACACTGTCGTAGAATCCCCTCCTAGATTGCTATATTTTGGGATAGAGGTAGTAGCATACAGGATGTAGTTGGCCTAAACCCGGTCACTTATTGGTTGCATTTAAACACCAGTATACCACCACACACCACGTGCTTATTGACTTGTCACAGTTAGCACCCGTTCAAAATTTGCCTATTTTTGTTCAAACAAATGAAAAGCCTAATTTCTCTGTAAATTTTGGGCAACTGTGTGCCACTTATTTCTTGAGAATGATGACTAGCAATATGGCATATAAAGGGTGAAGTGTGTTTTCGATCGCACACATGATACTTGGAATCTACACATGTATTTTGAAGTAACACTGTCAACTTCAATTTTGCAGATTCTACGTGTGCTTATGACAATCATCGACACATCAACCGACACAACTGCTCTTGCCGTAGCCTGCTATGACCTCTCACAGTTCCTTCAGTACCACCCTTCTGGACGCATAGTGGTGGCAGACCTGAAGGCGAAGGACCGAGTGATGAAGCTCATGAACCACGAGAACGCCGAAGTAAGGAAGAATGCTCTGCTCTGCGTGCAGAGGCTTTTCCTTGGTGCGAAGTACGCGAGTTTCCTGCAGACTTAAGATCAAGACAAAAACTCATATGAAGTTTTGTATTTATGCTTTAGAACCAGAGAAACCCCATGCCATTTGTCATAAATGGTGAAACGTTGGTTGAGAAAGGCAGACCTCGAAAATTCTTGTCCAGTATATCCTGTCGTTATTTGATTTACTGAACAAATGTATAATAAATAATCATCTATTCCTTGCTCGATGTAATAAAGTGTCACAGGGCTTGATTTTTCCTTTCCTCTGAAGATTTTTTTGTCCGAGGAAGCACACACGAGTTATGTATAATAATTTCAACTTCTGTGACCTTGTTTCAGCATTGTTCCCTTGCAACAGTCCCCAATCATCAGTTTTTAGAGTTCTGTTTACGCTTGTGGTTCCATGTTCTTATATCGTGAAATTTAGGGCATAAGTAATCATGGAACCTTGGAAATAGACTATGAATTTCCAAGAGAAGTTTCTGAAACGCAAATTTGAGGCAATACTGCACAACTCCCACATACCCTTGTACTAAAAATGAAGCATAGCTAAATATCTTATGAATCTTTCTAGTGTAATTTCAGCAGCAAGTTTGTTTCTTGCAAAGAAGTTGATCTGAAATGGACCAACAAGAGCTTCGATGGTCATGAGCCCATGATAAAGGCCCATTTTTTGGCCCATGTGAACGATTGAGCTCTTTAGTCTTTACTTCTCGAATGGTCTTGAGCACTCGAGCCTCGTCTCGTCTGCGCTAAACCCTTCCTTGCTCGCCGCCGCGCCGCAAGCAAGCAAACCGAAGCCTCCGTTCCGCAGCGCCGCTCTCATCCCCACTCACCGTCGCCTCGCCGGCTCACCGGTGTACGTATGGCTGCGGCCGCTGCTCGCGCCGGGTTCCGGCGGATGTTCTCCGTGTCAGGCTTCACGCCGCCGCCTCCCCCCGCCGCCCGCGCCGTCGCGGACCCCTGCAACAACCTCTTCGTCTCGGGTAACCAGACTCTCCGCCTCCTCTCTCCTTTTGGCTGAAGTACTCTTTCGTTTACGCTCTTTTCCTGCGCCCTGGCTTGGTGGATTATTACTGGATTGTATCGATCAAAAGTACATCTGTTTGTGGTGACCTGTGTATAGTTCAGCTGGGTGCGACTCAGCATGATGAGAATATTGCGATCAATTCTAACTTGGCCAACAAGTGATTGAATTACAAAATGAATTACAAAATTAACAGCTAGAATAAACAAATTTACGCTATGGAGGATATTGTGATATGAATAACAGCTTTGGATTTAGTATCTGAGCGACATCAAAGTTCAGGATTCCTATAGCTTCTATGTATACAGCAAACAGAGTACTGTTTAGTGTTGAGTGGTGACTGGGGACCCTCTAATTTGCAGGTTACAGTCCATAACAACTACCGATTTAAATAGCTAAACTAATGTTTACTTCAGAACGAAAATTGATCAGTTGCTATTTGTACCCTACAAATGAATAAGTTTCACTACAAAGGTGCCACAGAACTAACTGTATAACTGATATTTTTACCTTATCGATATCATTAAATATTAATAAATTGGTCAGCAACTAGTTTTTAGTAGCATAATCCATCTTTTCTTGTGAGCTCAATGAGATCTAACTATGGCCAATAATTTGTTTGCTGTTTTTTTTGAAACGTTCTTTTATGTAAAGGTCAGATCAGATGAGGTCATCATAAAAACCATAGTCATTTATGTACTATATGGGTATAGTTTTGCATGGTTTTGAAACACTGGGATGCAAATTCCAGTTTCTTGTTTCATCTGCATGAAGCTATTGATTAAATTGCATGAACTCGATATATGAGGCCTCCCTTCTCTCACTTTGGCATGTAATGCAGAATTGTTTGGATTCTGTATCCCTATTATGTTTTCACTCTTTAAACAAGCTTCCTCCACCATCTTCCTGAGCTCCAGCAGGGAGGCGCTGTGCTGCCTCTTCTCTGGCCATGTGCTTGTAGATTGGCTGGCGTGATACCTTCTCGAGTTTGCGCTGTCATGAGAAGGACAAGGCCGGCACGGCCGCCTAGTGCATGGTGTTGCTGGTTCTGGTTCGGCAGCGTGACGGCTCATGGTTCTGCTGTCTGCATCATGGCTTGTCTTGTTAGTGTGGTGGTGTACTAGGGTGTGAGTCTGTGTGCGGCTTGGTGGTTCTGGTTATGTACGTTTGTGCCTGATCACTTCATTCTGGGTTCTTGTTGTGTACGTTTGCGCCCGATCGCTTCATTCTGGGTTCTGGGTTTTTGTGCTTCACAGCGTGGTTCTACCAGAAGCAATGCTCCCTCTGTTTTTGCATTCAGACTTACCGGCACACACACTCGAGTAGGTGTGCACTCGACCAGACACTGAGCACAAGGACGTGCAACCCCGACGCCTTTCAGCCAGAGCTCATAAAGATAATGAAAAGGGAGAATAGATTATAAAGAGAAGACCAGAACTATTCTGCAATCTGCATACCAGTCAAAGAGAGAAGGGAGGCCTCATATATCGAGTTCCTGAGCCGGAACGGCTGTCACCACCTCCGCTGCATCTCCTGGCTGCACGATGCATGTGTACAGGGAAGATGGGCAGCCGGTGGAGTACTTTCCACTGCCCCACACGATCTGAAGCCCAAGGGGTACTCTTTGGCTGCTGACAGCTGGGCCTATTGGGCTTCTCGGCTGGCAGGCTTGAGTGGCACAATAAGCAGACCCTTTTCCTCCTTTCCCTTCTTCTCTCTTATTTATTGAAATATGGGATAAGATCCTAACAAAAGCTTCATTTGACCCAAATTTCGAACATAGCTGTATACCATGTTTGTAACTCGTAGTACTCATGCAGGGTTGAATAAACGCACAACATCTGATGGACTCAGGGAAGCCTTCTCAAAGTTCGGTCAGGTTATTGAAGGTATTTGCTTCTAACCTCTGTAGTTTCTCCCTCATTGTATTATTGCTGATTCCATTGAAGCAATTTAAACACATCGCTGTATGTCCAGCTAGAGTAATCACTGATAGAATATCTGGATACTCCCGAGGTTTTGGCTTTGTAAAATATGCAACTGTGGAAGAAGCTGGTGAGGGCATAAAAGGAATGGATGGAAAGGTGAGGATTTCTATTAATCAGAGTAACTAATCACTTGTGAATGTTCACACTGAAACGTGGTGTTAGGAACATTGGTACAGAATTGTGTCCCCGTGGAGACATCAACAGATGTGCCAATATTTTTTTATTGATCAAGATGTGCCAATGTTTTGGTATTGAGTATTGTTGCTTTTTATAATTTCGACCTGATCCTGACACTAGTATGTGTTGTAGTTCCTCGATGGTTGGGTGATATTTGCTGAGTATGCCAAGCAGAGAGAAGCACAGCAGCCGGCCCAACCTGCAGCAGCATCTGGTTACCAATACTCCAACTAATGAGAGTTGTCCCGACGAGCATAATTAGTTGATTTGAACATTCTTGTTCGCTATTCTACCATGTTAAATCGCTCTCGATATTTCGGGAGGGAGAAATTTTAGTGTGCACACGAGCATGAACATCATTTATGGTTATAATTCTCAGTGCAGTTCTGTTGGCTACTACTACTACTACCTGTTGGGTGATATTGCTCTGCGTGCTTATGTAACTACTAGTTAAATAGTTAAATACCAGCGCTTTGCTATGAATAAAAAATATATTAATTTGATAAAACAAATATTTTCTTATGATATGTATTATTAATTTTTCTTGTACGAAACAGTCACCTTAATTTAAATTTATATGTGTGTATCCATTTATATTTAATTGATTTTTTAATATAAAAAATTTTAAGGGTTAACTTATAAAATTACAGTGAGGGTAGGTGAGTATAGATACATCTGTCTTCATTTTCGAGATAACTTTTTTCATGAACCTCAACTTTAGCCGCTTATATGCACATGTGTTTCCAGTTCAATCCCCAGCTCAATACGGTAAAACTTTAAACTCGACCATAAGAAAATTTCAAATGTGACATCAAAATTTTCATCCTCAATTATACTCAAAATCTTGAACTTTTGTCAAACGAGATGTGCCCAAACGAAACAGCAGAACTCAAAAGAAATTCAAATCAGCCGGAAACCAGTCACGGGCCTCGGTGCCTCACGGTCGAAAAACACGCAAACCATCTGCGACTCACCGCCCAAACCGCGAAATTTTCGATCTCCCACCACGAAACGCGAAATTTTCCCACGCGGTTTCCAGTTTCCAGTTTCCACTCGATCCCCCGCGCGCGCTTCATTCCCAGAAAACCAAACGCGCCGATCCGCGCCTCCACCCCTCCGCCAATAGCAGCCCGTCGCTCGGCTCCATGGCTCCATCCAACGGCTCACGCTATCCCCCGCACCACTCACGCGGATCGCTCCTGATCCGACGGCTCCCCACTCCCCACCCAACTCTATAAATTCAGCCTCCCAAATCCAAATCATCCGTCTCACATCCAAATCGCCACCGAAAAATCCCCAATTCCGCTTCCGTCTTCCTCTTCGTCGTCTTCGTGAGAGAGAGAAGCGGGAGTCGCCATGTCTGGCCGCGGGAAGGGAGGCAAGGGGCTGGGCAAGGGAGGCGCGAAGAGGCACAGGAAGGTGCTGCGCGACAACATCCAGGGGATCACGAAGCCGGCGATCCGGAGGCTGGCGAGGAGGGGCGGGGTGAAGCGCATCTCGGGTCTCATCTACGAGGAGACCCGCGGCGTGCTCAAGATCTTCCTCGAGAACGTCATCCGCGATGCCGTCACCTACACCGAGCACGCCCGCCGCAAGACCGTCACCGCCATGGACGTCGTCTACGCGCTCAAGCGCCAGGGCCGCACCCTCTACGGCTTCGGCGGCTAAACGCCCAAGCATTCCTCTCTCTCTCCGTGTCGCGTTGCGCTGTTGCCTTAATGCCGCCTTGCGTTATTGTGTAGGTTGTTGGATGCTGGTAGTTTGTTAGAGATATGCGTGTGTTGCCTTTGGCAGTCTTGTTTCAGATCAGATGTAGTGATTTGATTCTGCAGCGAAAAACTGCTAGTAGTAAACATGTTTGAATTCGCCATGTTGCTGTCCATCTGTTCCAAATTTATGTGATCTTTAGGTGCTTATTGTGGAACCGACATAAATTGGGCGGTCATTGTTAAAGAATCAGTAATACCATTCCAGTGCGAAGGCGAGTTTGCTCTGCTTGTAGTCGTTAAATAATCAGCAATCCCATTCAAATTTATGTCTCAATACCATTTTGATATCGAGTGGTAAAGAAAGGATGATGTTGAAAGTGAGAAGATGGAGCAGTACCAAGTTAGTGAATTCCACCCAAACCTCACGTTCCCCAAGTTTAGACAGTTTGGTTGTTTACGCTTAAGTTTCAGGCGTAGTCAGCCAGCCCCTTTCAGTTTTTTCTGTTCTGTTTCAGAACTCTGTTTCGGATAATGAAAATAGGAGGGACGGTGCTTTGCCCTTTTGATAAAAAATGTGAAAGTTCTCGGAAGTTGTAGAGTTTCAAATGAAGAGATGAAGTGAACGGCAATGGAACATAAAACATTATCATATCAAAGCGCCAAAATTTGGGTGGCTCGAATTTGTATGAACCATCTAACACATCAAGCACAGCTCGGAAGTATAACAGCTGGTAAGTCAGCAGTATAACAGCGCGAACTGCTGACAAATGCTCATTAGTCGGTCAGACTGAGTTTGTCAAGCAGACAATCCCAGGCTCCCAGCTAGCAAAGCATTCGTTCATACTAGTTGGGCTTGATAGAATGACCTTTGTAATTTGGTCGTCATCCTCGCATTGGCGTAACAGATTTGGCCCATAAGCCCATAAGGTGAGTCAAGGGCCCATAACACTACATCTTCACGGATCTACTAGTACCTTTGCGACGAAGTCCAGTCCTTTTCAACCCAATCTACGCCATGAGCGACCTAGACGGCGGCGCCGGCGGCGGCGAGGACCGCATCAGCGACCTCCCCGACGATATCCTCCGCAGCATCCTCCTCCTCCTTCCTTCCACCGTCGACGCGGCGCGCACGAGCCTCCTGTCCCGGCGATGGCGCCGCGTCTGGACGGGCCTCCCCGAGCTCTCCTTCTCGTGGTCGCGCGTACGAGACCCCTCCCCGTGCGCCGACGCCGTCGACGCCGCCCTCGCCGCCCACGACGCCCCGGAGATCCACCGCCTCTCGATCTCCATCGAGACCTGTGATTCGAAGAGACCC
Source organism: Leersia perrieri (assembly GCA_000325765.3). NCBI lineage: Eukaryota > Viridiplantae > Streptophyta > Magnoliopsida > Poales > Poaceae > Leersia > Leersia perrieri. The sequence goes on from CM002485.1 coordinate 15,965,481, forward strand.
GTCCACGCCGCCCGCGTCGACCCGTGGCTGCGCTTCGCGTCGCGGCGCCTCGCCGGAGAGGTCAGCCTCCGTCTCGCGGGCAATTACGAGAGGTATCATCTAAAAAACAGTCGTTGCGATGAGATCGAGCTTCCGGTGTGCGAGAGGGCGACGGCCATCTCCATGGATACCAGGTACCACAGCTTCCGGTTCCTCCACGGCGGCGCACAGCCGCCGCCGACGACATTCGCGGCGCTGCGTGTTCTGAACATTGGCTGCTCCGTCTTCCATGTGTCCGAGATGGAGCGCCTCATCTCCTCGCTGTGCCCGCGGCTGCAGGATCTCACGCTGCAAACCTACTTCGAGCTCGAGGGCGTCTTCAACTTCTCCGTGAGATCCGAGACGCTGGAGCGGCTTGACCTTCGTGTTTCTCGAGTCAACGGCCGGCTCACCGTCGAGGCTCCCAGGCTTGTGCGGCTGGCGGTGTCCGAGATCTTCATAACTCCCTCCCTCGATCCCCAGCACGCGGCGCGCATCGCCGCCCCGAAGCTCGCCGAGGTGTCATGGTACGATGTTTACGACGCGCTCCGCCACCAGTTCGTCGTGGCACCGCGTCGTCTCCGGAAGCTGCAGGTGCGGACGTGCTACATGGATGAACGTAATATGCGCTGGAGTAAGCTGGCCGCAGGTTTGCTACAGCGGTTCGACGCCGTCGACGAGCTGGAGCTAGACCTGGATATTGTTATCGTGAGTTCATATACAGATATATAGATTCCTAGATTGCCACCAGTTCTTCATCTCTCTTTTACATGATTATCTAAAACATTACTATTTTTTGCAGGGACAGATCCCGTACAAATTATTTCTAAAGGACACAGCCAAACTTCCTGAGTGCAAGGTTCTAAAGATACGTTTTATTTCTAATTGTTCTGAGCTGCAACATTGCGCTTCGTCGACCGTGATGCACCTGATCAGCAAATGCACAGGCATCACAAGGCTGGATATTCGGCTGGACAGATCACTTGTAAGTTCTCGCATTATTAACCACAACCCTCCTCATGAAATTTCTTGAGATGAATTTTCATAGCTAATGTATGGTATATTGAGGAAAAAGAGGGGGCATCCTCGATGGGTTTAGATGAGTTTTCTGATACAATTTACATTTTTTTTGAAGGGAATGATACAGTTTACATTGCACTTAAATTTCTTATGCTATAATAATTGCACAAGTATTCTAATTCCTAGATTCATATCTAAGTTAATTCCAGATGCATATTCTTTTTAACAATTATTTGAACGTCTTTTAGATTCAAGCAAAGAAGCATTTTCGCAGCTAGTGGTTATATTTTCAAAATGTCATGTAGAGATCTATGAAACCAAATCTTTAGCACTTAATATGGGTATATTATATCATCCTGCTACATTTACATATAATATGTACTAGATGATGTTTTGACATGCTTGCAGGTTGAGGTTTAGAATGCAATAAATTATTAATGATGTGTACTACTAGTATGCTTTCATGTTAAGCTTCATGGTATAATACTAGTTGCTAAAGGGCTGTACTATATATGTGTGATAGCCACTCCCTCCATCTCAAAATACACCAAACATAATATTGAATGTGACACATATAGTACTACGGACTATTCATGTTCATAGAACTAGGATGGACGGTCCGTCTCAATTTGTAATATTAGGATGTCACTTGGGGTAATAGACTTTTATATTTTGAGAGAGAGAAATATAATTGAACGAAATAACCAAGCAGATATTTTAATTCACAATTCCCCATTATGTTGCAGTGGTTTCGCCAGATAGGGGAGAATTTACAACAGATCACCTGTCCCACCTTCAGAAATAGAAGAGGGGAGAACAACTGTCCGTGTTGGCAGCCAGAGGATGAGATTACAGATGGCATAATTCTGGATTCACTCGAAGAGTTATATATCATCAACTTCACAGGAGCAGATGATGAGGTAGACATGGTGAAGCTACTACTTAGGTGCAAGCTGATCCCTAGAAGGGTGGCCTTTCGTCTCCCGAACGACATGAATAATGAAATGTGTGAGAAGGTACGTGAGAAGATCACTAGTCTCTTTCTCCCTAATACAAAACTTGAAATTTATTGGAATCGCACCTTATTACAAAAGTCGAAATCTATTGGGATCCCAAATCTATTTGGGTAGATGTAAGCTAAGAGCAATGGGTGCAATGGAGGATGGTTTCAAAGTGATGGGAGTCAGTTAATGTTAATGTGGATTCAGTTTGACATTTTTTTTTTGTAGCAACTTGCGATTGTCCTCACTATGTTCGTACTACTAGCGCGGCAGTACAAATTATCACGAGATATGTAATTTTTTACTTCAAGTTGCAAAAGTGATGGTTACTTCGATACTTGTATAAGGTTATCATTCCATTTGAACTGCACTTACTATCTTCATCTTAATCAACAAATTTTTGGACAACATCTCACTTCTAGAATTATTTGGCCGCATGCTCCTAATAAAATGGGTTGAATTATTGGGACTAGCTCAATTTATATTGTTTCAGTTACTCAGGTCTCATAAGCATAGATACATTGTACAACCTCTGCTTTGACTTTTTTCTTATGATGTTTGACCATTCGTCTTATTAAAAAATTTGCTGTAAATGTAAAAAGGGACAAACCATTCTTAAAGTAATTTTGATGATAAAATAAATCACAAACAAAATAACTGATACTTTCATAATTTTTTGAATAAGACAAATGGTCAAACGTTGAAAGAAAAAAGTCAGAACGTCTTACGTTATGAAACGGAGGGAGTAGTGTGGTAGAGTATATGGTATCTTACGTAGTCGGGTCGTTATGGTAGAATAGGATTTAGTTTTCAATTCACTCTCTCGGATTGCTTGAGATCCAAGTCATGTACTCTTATATATACTGGTTCGGTAGTCTCTATACTCAATGCAACTATCCAATCTTCCGTAACATCTCCATCTATTATTCTACATAGTGATTCAAAGAGCTTGACTATTCTTTCATTGTGTGATTAGTCAAGAAGCATCCATCCTAGTACTTGGTGGTTCACAGTTGTTGGTAGTGAGTTAATTGTCTTTTAACTTTTGGTTTAGTGATAAAAATAACCATGTTAGTTAACTTCAAAATATGTGGTTTAGATTGAATCATTATTCCCGCAATACTCCGGCCTGTTTGACATTTTGGAGGAGGAATGGGAGTATACATGTGGGAATTGATGGTGAGATTAGCAAGGGAAGTTGATTTTTGTCCTATTCTTTGTCTAATAGAGATGATGGAAATCAGTAGGGAGTTTTGATGGAGATTAGATCTTAATTAAAGATAAAAGGCTGGAAAGTTAAAGATGAATTCGCTATCAATTCCACCTGTACCAAGTATGAGAAAGGATGGAGTTGCCCTCCTCAACTCCTAACCTCATCCAATCAAAATTCTCATATCCTCTGACCAAACGAAACAGTTAATAGCCACATCCCTATAAACTCCCCATCCGTCCAACCCCCGCCCAAACGCACCCTTCGGCGACATGTTGCTAATTGTTTTTGTCACTGCAAATCATGACCGAGTTCTCAATATTGACGTTACAAGCATAGTTAAAGTTGCAGCACCTATACTCGTTTGGAGCTTAACAATACCTATACTCAGTTGGAACTTAACAACACCAATATGAATTCATCTGATATGATTGGTTTTGTGCTCCTATCCTAGCTTACAACCAGAAGGAAACCAAACGAGCTAAGAACACACTAAAGCAAATCTCTATGACTATCTGAATCAAGCATCCCACTCCGCAGTTGATATCTATGCTATGCACCTAGTGCCTTCAGATTGTCTGGCGGATGGTTGGGGTGGTGTTTCTGCAAACTTTTTTTTTTCCAGATATATGAATTAAAGCTTTCTTATATATTTTATGCTTATGCGTAACTAGCGAGCAACATTTGTTACTCAAAAGTCAAAAGCGTAATCAACGCTGGAACACAAACATGTTAAACATTAGAAATAATTATTACCACTTGTGACACATGACATGAAACACTAGGAACGTAGGAATAAGATGGAGTACGGTACAAACACAATATACATAATGTAATGTAAGTAAGGATACATATAGAGCGAACATTATGGCTGTAGAAATAGGTAGAATACAGTGTAGACCACATCACAGCAATCAATATAGATGCGATACGACACACTCAGTCATTCCATGTTGCAACTGATAAACTGACAAAGCAGAGTCGGTCGCTGTTGTTTACTTTGTTGATTCGCATTGGCACACATGGTAATCGGTGATGGCAACTGCCAGTATGGGATAACATAGACAGATGGACTACAACATCGCCCTCTCCGATGACCTCATCCGCCTCCGTGCCGAGCACAAGCATTCTCTCCTGCATGCCCGGTTCGGTCAATCCCTTCCAATCGGTGATTGAAGGGGGTAAATTCCCCTTCGATTAAGGCGTGGAATCAATCCCATCCCATCAATCCTCTAAATCACTTCATTGTATAGGAGTTGCTCCTCTATACAATACATCATCCCTACAAAATTCAATTAAATTTTACAAAATTTTATAGTGTGAACGTGAGTTTTAAAATTTTAGGGTCCGAGTTTAACACTAAAAATAATATGGATAAAACAGGTAATCATGGGTATTACCCTCTTCTATCCAAAACTGAAATGGATAATTTTTTCTTACCCATACCCTCCCTAAACAATATGGGTATGGGTATGGGTATGGATTACCCATATCCAGTGGCAAGTATAATAAGGCGAACGTCAGTGGGGCCAGGACGGCGTTGTTGGCGTCTTCCGGTGCGGAAAAGCACGAACGACGATGCATGGTTTGTGTGCGCAGCCGGCTGGTACGGCGGCGTCGGGAGTGTAGACACCAGGGTTCACAATTTCACTAAATTTCGGTCGAATTTCGCGAAATTTCGGTGTTTCGCCAGGACTCGAAAAGTGAAAGGTACTGAAATTTTGAAACTATTCGGTGGGGTTTAAATTTGAAATCAAAAAATACAAAAAAATTCATAATAATACTACGGAATTAGTAGTATCTTTTGGGAAAAAAAATTAATCAAAAAATGTTGAATCTATAGTAAATTTTTTAAGGAGAAAGTTGAAAACAATATGGAAATACATAAATAAAAAACAATATGGCAAACCACATTATCCTGGACCCATCAAACATGGCAAGATTACAAGGCGACGACGTTGCTTTCTCGTCATGGATTGAATGTCATGTCCATAGAAGAACATGTCATGGCCGATCAAAGATGACAGTAGTGAGGCAGTATTAGTAATGAACTAGATGGCAGTACCATGTTGTTTTCTCAGTGTGGATTTATGACAGCATTAGACTTAAAGGTATGTAATAGACTTTTAACCATTTAATTATGTATGTGACTTCTATATTATGGTGATGCCGCTATAGACATTGTATTTTTTACTACGCATGTCGACGATATATTTTGAACCTGCACTCTTATATATATTGCATATTATGTGTTTATTATTGAAAGATGTTAGCTTAATAGGAAAGTTTATGCCAATTTTTTTATAATTTTTTAGATGAAAACTTTTCATTTGTAGCATGCAAAAAGTACATATTTATCTCGAAATTTTTAGATGAAATTTCGTGATTTCTGGCCGGAATTTCGGTGTTTCCAAGCGGATTCCATTTTCAAGTTCGTTCTCGGAATTCCAACCTTTTTTACGAAATTTCGGACATTCCCACCGTTTCGCCCCTTTTGCGAAGATTTGAATTCAAATTTTGGCCTATGAATCTTGTTCGGAAAATCTCGGATTTCGACCGGATTTCGCGAAATCCGGTGTTTCGCCAAGTAGCGAAAGAATTGTCATATTCGAAATTGTGAACCCTGGTAGACGCAGAAGAATAGAACGCCAATATATCAAATAAAAAGGAAAATACATGTATGCAACACATGTAAGGAGAAAAAAATGCATCATGCATCCTGATGGCTGATGCTACACTAATTTTACATCTATACTCCACAAATTTCAGTATAGCCCATTGAACACTACAAGAAATTTGTTAATCTATGACGGATTTTTCGTGACGTATTCAGAAAACGTCATTAACTGTACACAATATCTATTTTTTCGTCATGGATCTAGAGTAGAGTATGGATATCAGGCCCATAATATGGGTGACGTTTCACTAAATTCGTCACAATCTAGCCTACTAACTAGTGATGTTCTATAAAATCCGTCACGATCAATACAGATCAATCTTTTCATATCCAGTCTGTATGGACCCACCTGGATATGGGTAATTCATAGCCATACCCATATAATTTGGAGATGGTATGAGTAGGAAAAAATTATCCATTTCAGTTTTGGGTATAAGAGAGTAATACCCATAATTACCCGTTTTTGCCCATACTCATTATATATTTTTTTATAGCGTTAAACTCGGACCCTAAAATTTTTAAACTCGCGTTCACACTATAAAATTTTGTCAAATTCAATTAAATTTTATAGGGTTGATTTATCTTATAGAGAAGCAACTTTGTATAATTTTTGAGCAGATTTTAAATGTAGGACAAACCGCTTTACTCATATTCATTTTACTAAATTTTTAAACTCATGTTCACGCTATAAAATTTTCTCAAATTCAATTAAATTTTGTAGGGTTGATTTATCTTATAGAGAAGAAAATTTGTATAACTTTTGAGCAAATTTTTAATATGAGACCCACATATGCATTACCTATTTTTACCTTTACCCGATGGATAATACCCGTTTTACCCATTAATAACATTTATAGAACAATCATACCAATAAACTGCAACTTCTTTTCTATGAGCACATTTCGAGAGAACTATAAGGTTAAGCGTGCTTAACCTGGAGCAATTTTGGGATGGATGTCCCACCGGAAAATCTTGATACCCTATATGCTAGCGGGCCCGGCCTAGTGGGTTGGGTAGTGACACTATGGGTTGTTTTTTTATATTGGCCAATTAATAAATGGGCCAGGTTTGGATTGGGCTATATGGGTCTAGGACGGGCTTTGGTTGGGCTACACGGGTCTAGGACTATTCTATGACGGTTGAGAAACGTCATGGATCGCGTTCAATCTATGACAATTTTGTAAATCCGTCACGCGAGTTAATCTGTGATGCTCAATACATGACGGAATCTAAAAACGTCGTAAACATTGATTTATGATGATATTTTAGTGATCTATGACAGAATTTGTCCGTCATGGATTATAAGAATTTTCTCGTAGTGGACGGCTGGTTTCACTTTCACCGGCCTTCGACGATGGTGACGGTGACATCGTTGACGGTGCAGGTGGATGACCACTCGCCGTCAGTGGAAGTGGAGCCGCCGCGGTCGCCGCAGAACCCCGGGTGCCTCGGCTGCGGCGCCACGGCGCTCAGATTTCCCAGCATCATGAACACCGCCGCCATGTGCGGCCGATCCTCCGGCCGCTCCTGCACGCACAGAAGTCCCACCTGCACGCAACGGAGCACCTCCGACCTGCTGTACGCGCCGCCATCGCCGGCCACCGCCTCATCGAGCAGCGCCAGCGCGTTGCCGTCCCTCCACAGCTTCCACGCCTGATAAATGTGCGTGACGTTTCGATCAGTTCTTGGGCAGAAGTTGCAATTGAAAAAAATTTTGATCGCTTACGTGGCTGAGTAGGCTCGTCTGCTCGCCGTTGCTGTACATCCCCCGGTTCTTCCTGCCGCTGACGACCTCCAGCACCAGCACGCCGAAGCTGAACACGTCGGACTTCACCGAGAACACGCCGTCCATCGCGTACTCCGGTGACATGTACCCACTGCACATTAATATATATGATCATATCAGTCGCTATTGTCAGAAATGAATTAGCAGATATAAATTTGAAGGGAGCTCTGAAGATCATCGAAATCAGTGTCGTGTCGTGCTAACTATGTCCCAACGACTTTTCTGGTGTGCGAGTCGGTGTCGTCGCCGAAGATCCTCGCCACGCCGAAATCGGAGATCTTGGGGTTCATGTCTCCGTCAAGCAGGATGTTCCCCGCCTTGAGATCCCTGTGGATCACCTTGAACCGGGAGTCCTGGTGCAGATACAGGAGCCCCCGTGCGATGCCGAGGATGATGTTGAATCGCCTCGACCAATTCAGCTCGGATGATCGAGCCTTGTCTGCACAAAATTGCACGCATCGATCTGATCTGTAAATTGAATTAATGCAATTGCGACATGCAACACATGGGTAATGGTGTCTAAATGTGCAGGCAATTTTCTAATCAGTGTAACTAACTGTACCGAAGATGAAGGTGTCGAGGCTCTTGTTGTCCATATACTCGTAGACCAGCATCCTCTCCTCGCCATGGATGCAGCAGCCGAGTAGCCTGACAAGGTTCACATGCTGAAGTCTGGCAATGAGCATGACCTCGTTCTTGAACTCGTCCAATCCCTGCGTCGAGAATTTCGATAGTCTCTTTACTGCAACTACCTGCCCACCATCTAATTCTCCCTAGTGAATTTCAGAGAATGCAATTGCTATCAGATTTTCAAATCAAAATAGCCGATGTGTGTGACACTGACACATCATAAATATGTTTTCCTTTGATTTTTGCTAGTAGTAGTACCTTGTAGACAGGACCAAAACCGCCTTCGCCGAGCTTAGCCGAGTTCGCAAAATTGTCAGTGGACAAGGCTATCGTGTTGATGTCAAAGAGAGTGATATTTAGGTCAGTGCTGTGTCTTGTTTTAACTTCCAGTTTCCTTTCTTGGACTTGATTTAGAGGGATACTAGAGTCAAATGAGGTGAGCCTTTGAGTGCGCTGAAACCTCCCTGGGTTGCAAGATGGTATGCAGGTTACTAGGTTAGCCCATGGATTAACAGAAAATGTTCATTCCTGTCAGAAGAAGACTGAAGACAAAAGACTTTGAGTTGTAAATTTGCAATAACCTTTGATTTTGAAGAACTTGTTCCAGATGAAGAATGCACCCAACGCCAAAAGAAGACAACCAGATAAGCTTAGGACAACAGCAAGTACCGTGTTTTTCCTGCTGGAATCATCCCCATTTGTTGCTGTCAGAGTCATCTTGGAATGGTTAGTAAGTCAAATTGGTTGTGTTAGATCCTCCAAAAAAAGTTAGTTGTGCTAGGGTCAAGTTTGTACAGCAACACAACTAGAAGATTGACTGACGATTTGCTTTGAAAGCATGTAGCCCCTTGATTTAATGGTTCCCTTTATTTAATGATCATCAGTGATTTATGAGTACAATGACAATGCTTTTTCAGGATTTTTTGTAAGACTGTGGCGCTGCAACAGATTTTATTTTCTAAAGATTATGGTCGGATGAATAAATCTCGGACCCCACTCCCTGAGATGTACACAGCTACACAGTAGAGTATAAGTAAGAGTAATATATTAACCCACAGTGCATGTTTGGATAAAAGCGTTTATGTTTCATAGAAGTTTATCATTGAAGTGCTGCATACCTATGAAATTTGCCAGTTCAATTCAAACTACAGCCTTTTAAAAAAAATGAAAAAGACCCCAATCCACACAATGATTCAACAGTACAACACTGAAAGGTTCGTGCAGCCAAACTTGATTTTTTTTTTTGAAGGAAGCCAAACTTGATTTTCAATACTAAAGAAGGAAAAAATCCATGCAAAACTAAGATAAACATCGAAAATGTTTTTGAGCAATGATAAACATCCAAAATGAATTTGATAACTAGCAATCTTAGGTGCTTTTTCACGAAAGCGACAACTGATAACCAAATGTCTATACGTCCTTGATTTAGGTAGAGGACAGTAGCTTCAGGCTAAACTAAACCATTTCTGATCAGCACATTGCAACAACACAGTATCAGATAGAATCAAAACGACTATTTTTTGCTACAGAAAGACCAAGGGTGACAATTCAAGTATTTAATTCCTTCTTAAGAAGAATCCAAGCAATTAAGCCAGTCTCTACTAGGACTAATTGGTTGTATTCTCCTGGACACTGCAGATTCTATACACTGTTGTCGTACAGTTAGTTATCTATGCAAATTAAATCGTGTGGACATGACAAATGGGGAATGAAAATTATATGCATTAGCATTTCTTTATAAAGCGGAGAACGTCTTCGATTTTTATCTTTACTTCTGACAACAACAGAATGTATCTATCAACACCATTTTCATTTCATTTCTTTTTTTGAAAAGAGAACATCTTGAAGCTATGTTGCAACTGCATTGAAATGATGACATGATAGTAGACAGATGAACTAGAGTAGAGATGAGAAGAGAATCATACGCAAATCGGATGCCGCGAGACGGACGAACAGATCATCACCGCCATAGGAGAACCTCCTGATGTCAACAAGCGGCGAGCTCCACATGATGCAGCCGCTCCCGTCACCCCTGACGTCAGAAGCAGCGTAAGCGACGCACGAGCAGTTCGCCAGGCACCGTGCCCTGCACTGGTCGACGGTGACGGCGGCGTCCACCGTCGCGTTGGTGGTGTCCGGCAGCTTGACGCCGGCCATCCGCAGGAACCCGTCGCCGCCGCCGCCGCCCGTGCAGTTCAGCGGCGTCGACCGCGCGCACCCGCCTGAGCTGTCCCTCAGCGCCCAGTTCCTCGGCGACGCCGGCTCGAACCCCGTCGGGCACCCGCACATCATCATCGCCGACGTCCCCGCGTCGCACACGCCGTACGCGCCGCAGTGCGCGTACTGGTCGCACTGGTCTCTCGGCACCGACCAGTATAGGCTCCACCCGCCGTCGAGCCACACGTATCGCTGCGCGGACGACTGGTTCAGCACGAATCTCGAGAGGATTACGGCGGCGGAGGAGGAGGCGGTGTAGGTGTAGTAGACGTGGGTGCGGTTGGCGACGAAGTCGAAGCGGAAGCTGGGGTTGGTGGGCTCCATCTCGGGCTCGCCGCTGAACCGGAGCCCGTTCCACGGCCCGTTCCGGTAAACCGGCGGCGCGCTGCCGTTGTACCAGATGAACCCCTCCGGCGAGCCGCCGCGGGCGTCGATCTTGAACGTGTAGTCGCCCGGCGACGGGTCGCCGGCGCTGCGCCACGTGGTGAGGTAGCGGTCGAGGCCGGTGGTCAGGTCCCACCCGAATTTCATGCCGGGGAGGAGGGTGTCCGTCGGGTAGTCGAAGCTCTGCCATAGAAGGCCGCCGCCGCCGCCGTCGACGAGGACAAAGTTGCCGCTGTCCAACAGCCTCGCCGTTGAATTGCTGCTCCGCACACTTACATTCGATGGCGGCGCCGATGACCAGAACACTCGACCGGACCCATCAGCGAGCACCAGACGGCCGCCGGTGCCGGTGATCGACAAGTTTCCGGCCGTGCCGCTCACCGGAGGTTCCCGATTGGCGACCCACACGACGGTCTGAGGGCTGATACCCTTGTACCAGATGCCCAAGAACCTCGCCGCCGGCGACGTCGAGCCCGGCGGGGTGAAGAATCCGAGCTCGAAAATATCACCGGATGAAACAAGAGTCTGGCCATCGGAGAGGGAAGAGTTGGCGAGTATTGTGTCACTGGCGAAGGCTGTAGGGCGGAGTAAGAAAAGGGGGAAGAGGAGAAGGGGAAGGAGAGCTAATGGCCGCATGGCGCCCGCAGCCGCCATGGCCATCGCCTCCATGTGGCACCGGAAAGCACCACGCATTCACTCACAGACTCAGACTCGCCGCCCTGTTCCTACCAAGTTGGGCTAGAAAAATTTTCGCACTGCACCTTGTTTTTGTTGGATACTTGTGCAAATTGAACACTCACCTACTCATCCAATGGAATGTTTCTTTGTATTTTTGCCGTGTCGCGTACGAGAAATTGACTACGCATGATAGTTCCAAAAACAGGAGGACTGGCAGATAACCAGCCCGATGCCAAGGACCGGTTACGGTTAGCAAGCAGCTACCGGCCAAAAGGACATAAATTTAAGAGAAATTTAAAATTCCGTTCAAAAAAATACTATAATTTTTATGTAAATTTGATACCTACTATTAACAGAGATATCGAGAGCTAAGAAACTTTATACTAAAATTTTTTTGACCTTTCAGTACATACTCAAAGACTATAAAATTACTTAAATTTAAATAAGAAAAATACTGTGAAAGACAACCCACACATCCAGTCCATATCCACTAATTTCATCAGAGAAGTAGTCACACACCCCCCTCCCCTGGGGGGGCTCCCCTTCTCCATCGTGCTGCCTCCTCGTGTGTAGTCGGCCGTGGCGACCCAACTGCACTCGACACCACTGCAATTGCCGTTCCGGCTGGCCATGCTCGACACCTCTATCACGTTGGCAGTGCTGCAATGGAGCGTGCACTTTTTTTGCTAGATATTTGCGTCTCTCTCACCTCGATTGCAAGTCGATTAGGGGATTGGGGGCAGATGATCTTGTGCACCTATTTGGTGCAGAGAGTAAAACAACATTGTATAAGAAGATGCCCAACAAGAACCTCTTTATCGAGAGAGGTTGAGGTTTTGGCGGTTTTGGTGAGGTAACATGTTTGCTATCTCAACAGTAACAAGTCTGATATTATTGGGGGTATTCAGTCTAGTACCCAGGATGATCAGATCTAACACTCCGGCTCCATGTATGGTGCCTCAAATACCGGATTTGGTAACAAGAAAAATTTAAAATCAAAATTTTTCCGGCAGGTTGGCCAGTTATCGGTAAAAAAAATTCAAATGTTTGAATTGAACTTCTGGAGTAAAACCCAGTAAGTGGCCAACTCGGTTTCCGAACCCTGATACTGAGAAGCCAAACTTGACCGTAACGCCGCCCCACTGCCACACTAGTATTGATCAACACATTTTCTACTATCAGGTTTTCAAAAAGCTACTGGTAACAATTTTTCAGTAACTTTCGCAGTGGGATATACTGCGGTCTTGCGTTGTTGCCTTTTTGGAACGGAGAAGGTCTACTTTGATTTTCTATGTTAAATACTACGTGTATTCATCTGGTCAAATTTATTCATTCTTATAATGTTTGATTTCTCACATGATGGTGACCACCATGGCAGCATGCAGTAGAGGTACTGAGGTAGCCTCTGCTTTGTTGACGCAACGATGACTTTCAAGTGCAAACAGAAGAGGTATCAGAAATTCAGATGGAAGCCTTGTGACTTCAGTGTTAAACTAAACCAGTATGAGTAGTATGACTTCGACCTGTATTTGAACTTTTTGCCGGGTCGGCCGAAAGATTCGGACGACCGATTTCATTAAGAACTTACCCCTGGTAGTTCAGACTTGAGACTGTGCAGTATATGTGCTAAATCTAGAACATGTTACATGTGCATATCTGCCTAATTGCTCTAAATCATCAAAGCAGATAATTAAGTTACCTAGTTTTGATCATTTCGAAGTACATAACTACACTACTGATTCTTTCTCAGAAAAATAATACCGCTTACGCTTGTGACACTAGGTTTTCCTTATCGTTGGTTACCATCCAGGCTTGTCGTCGGGGTGCCAAGTGACTGGTACATGTGTCAAGTTCAAAGGGATATATATATATAATAGTAAGATTTGTTCGGTTTTCTCACTATTCATCGTGACAAGGACTTAGGTCATGTTTCTTTTAGCTCGAGATTATTTTAATCTATATTATCGAACCAGATTATTATAAGTGATCAGGTTGTTATAAGCTATAATAGAATAAGCCATGAGTTGTTTCTTCTCTAGATTATTGGATGCTAAATTATTGGGTTTGCAAGTTTAAAAAGGGTGTGGGGTGACATGGTGGGTAATTTTTCACCCAATAATCTAAAAAAGCTCACTTAAATGAGCTTATCAGATTATAACAATTTGGACTCCAGATTATAATAAGATGTTTAAATAATCTACCTTTTTCTTTCAGATTACACCCAATAATCAGGATTATCACAATCTCAAGCTAGAAGAAACATGGCCTTAGTGTCAGGTATGGTAACCCCTCCTTGTTTAATACAACATTCTTTGTGCCATTCACCTTACCTACGGTTTAATATTATAAGGGAAACTTTTCTAATCACTCGAATAGACATCCACTCGAGTATTACTGGCATCCTCATGTTATGAAAAAAGTTGATTGATATATATCACCGCAGAAATATGTAAGTTCAATTTTGACTTTTATAAATTATAACAACAATAAAAAAATCTGTTTGTAAATATGTGCATACTAGGCATAATATAATTTGTTGTTTTGTTACAACTTGTGGAAGTTGAATTTAGATATTTCATTTTGGATTACATTCACTAAACAAGTGGATGTTCACTCTAGTAAGTAGAATCTATTTTTCTATTATAGGCCCATGCGTTGCAAATAGTTTTTATTCAGTTTAGCGGAGAGATTCGGGAGTGGGATGTTCATACACTTATTACGGTGGTTGTTTTAATTTCTTTTTATTAAGAAATCAATTTTTAGGCTGTATGGGTTTTATGTGAGAGGATAGGTATTCACGTGGGAGGAAGAGGGATAGAGCAGCACTGGGCGTCTGGACTAGAGAAAGATACTGCCCTCGGCCGGTCGGCCCTAACTGTTGGCCCAATAATGTGTGACTGCGTGACACTGCAGCCCAGCCTCTCGAAGGTAACAAGACAAATTCGGCCCTAACTCCCGGCCTACCAGAGCGTGACACCATCTGCGACCTCAGTGGCTCAGCCCGATCAAACCGCCCAGCTAAGCATGAAGCAAATGTGGTGGACGAGTCGAAGTAAACTGGTAGGGTCAAGTCACCGTTTACACGACACTGACTAGTACAGTATGCAAATTAAGATGGCTGATTCGAGTTTATGAATTGTCCACACAATTTGCATCACTGACTTTGTGACAGGTCAGATGCCACTACATCACTGATCCCTCTTGTATGGCCCATTTGCATTTTGCATGGACGACTATCCCATTACGCGAGTACACGCGTTGTTCGGCATCAGATCAGTGCGCGAAGTCCAAAGATCCCGGTCCAGTCACTCTCATCTCTGCATGGTTAATCACAGATTCACAGCATCTGTAATGCTGCAAATCGCTGTCGCCTGTCCATGCTATGCACGCCACCCCCGATAAAACGCCAAGCGCACGTGATCCCTACCGCAACAAAAACAGAACACCATCGTATAATTTCTCTGCATTTGCACACAAGACCACACGTTCACACGTATATTTGATCACGCACGATAGCATCGATCTTCGATCAATAGATCATAGTCGTGTACGCATGGGCATGGCAACCACCCTCTCCTTCACTGTGACGCGTTCGGCGCGGGAGCTCCGGCCGCTGTCCGACATCGACGACCAGGACGGCCTTCGGTTCTACCGCTCGGGCGACGGGCCTCCACTTCTTCCGTGCTAGAACCGACGCCGGCGCAGCAGCAGTCGACCCCGCTGTAATCATCAGGAGAGGCCTCGCCGACGCGCTCGTGCACTACTACCCCGTCGCTGGCCGGATCCGCGAGGAGGAACCGGGGCGGAAGCTGGTGGTGGATTGCACTGGCGACGGCGTGTTGTTCGTCGAGGCCGACGACGAAGTCTCCCTCTCCGACTTTGGCGACGTGCTGTGCCCGCCATTCCCCTGCTACCAGGAGCTTCTATGTGAGCCCGATGGCCGCTGTGCCGCCGTCGTCGGCCGCCCGCTTCTCTTCGTCCAGGTGCAATATTATACATACTGCACTATGCTAACATGTTAGTACGTGTACTAATATTGTTGTGACACGTTGCGATGATGATAGGTGACACGACTCAGGTGCGGCGGGTTCGTGTTCGGCCTGCAGATCTGCCACAACATCGCCGACGCGGCCGGCACGGTGCAACTCCTCCGAGCAATCGGCAAGATGTCGCGTGGAATGCCCGCGCCGACCGTGTCACCGGTGTGGGCGTGGGAGCTGCTCATGGCGCGGTCGCCGCCTGTTGTCACGACGCACGGGCACCCGGAGTACGACGACACCGCGGCCGGCGGCAACCACGACATGTTCGCTGATCAACCGTTCGTGCACCGCGCGTTCTTCTTCGGGCCGAAGGAGATGTCCGCCCTGCGAGACCTCGCCGGCGCCGGAGCGCGTGTCTCCCGCTTCGACATGCTCGCCGCTTTCCTCTGGCAACGGAGGGTAGCGGCGCTGGAGTACGCCGACGACGACGAGGTGCGCGTCATGTTCGTGGTGAACGCCCGCGCCCGCATGGTCAGCCCGGCGCCGCTGCCCGCGGGGTTCTACGGCAACGCGTTCGCGTTCGCGGTGGCGGCTTGCGCCGTTGCGCGGCGGGGCGCCTCCGCGAGATGCCGCTCGGGGACGTGGTGGGTATGGTCGCCGACGCGAAGGCGAGGGCGACGGCGAACGGGTACGTGCAGTCGGTAGCCGACCTGATGGCGCAGCGCGGGCGGAGGCCGCGGTTCGGGCGCGCGGCGAGGACGTACCTGGTGTCGGACGTGACGCGTGCCGGTTTCGAGGGCGTCGACTTCGGGTGGGGTGAGGGGGCGTACGGCGGGCCGGCGGCGGCGACGCTGGCGACGTTTCACCTGACGGTGAAGGGTGCGGGTGGGGAGGAGTTGATCGTCGTGCCGATGTGCTTGCCGGCGGCGGCCATGGAAAGGCTCGAGTTCGACCTGCAGACGTGGCTGAATCATTGAACGATCATGTTCGTGCAAGCTGTATTAGAATCGTTACATATAATAAGGAGGAAATCCCACGCGCTCATCTTTTTTAATCTTCCATATATCCTCGCAAAAATTAAATTATATGATGTTGTTTTTCTATGGAAATATGATGTTGATTTTAATCTTGGTCATGACTATGTTGTAACCACGGACCCTCGGAATATTTCATACTTTGCACGATTGAAGATTCCATATTCAAATAATTGTAGTATAGAATTTATGTGATTTGCACAATGGTTACGACACAGTAATAAGATAGTGAATTAAGATATACTCAATCCGTCCAAAATGATAGGATGTAATTCGTCTCGTCTAGACAAGATTTCAATCAATAATTTTTCAATTAAAAATTATATTTATGACATAAAATCGATGTTGTTAAGATTCACGTTAAAAATTATTCTCTTATGATTATGTTTACTTGTCATACAAATTACATCTTAATAAAGAAATTATGAGTAGAACAATTGTCCTAACAAAACAAAACATGGCTTATAATTTGGGATGGATCAGAGAGTGAGTGATGCTGCAGGTTTTAGCAATATATCATCACAAAACTACATATTTTAGCATTTCTTAAACCTATAATTTTGTGATAATAAAAACACTAAATCTGTCGTTTTGTGATAATGGAGATACTAAACATATAGTTTTGTGATAATTGAGACACTAAATCTACAATTCTTTGAAGTAGAATTTTCAATCTTTAGTTTTGTGATACATACAGACACTAAATTTGTAGTTTTGTAATAGATAATACAACATATCTATAGTTTTGTGAAATTTACTCCTTTATTTACCTAAAAGAAACAAAGCATTGTGACTATTTAGTAGAAACATTTCGGTTTGACCAATTTGGTTTTCGGCAATTCAAATCAGCCCGTATTATCCTTGTTAATGACTTCATCCTTCCTCATAATTGAACTGAAGTTTGTGATATATTGAGGAATATGTCTTTGTTATTGTCTGCTTGTTACAGGATAGCATCCTACTACTTATAAAAATAAATAAACTGTGTAGTATCTGTATCTCCCTTTGAATTTATTTATTACTTGTTGGCAAATATAGTCAACTAATATCTAGTTTGTTTGCCGTATTAGTCTCTCATGGGTAGTTGTGACTTCAATCACATCGTAGGTGAGGATATGATGAGACGCTCCATCAATAATTTGGATTTTCTTTTTCTGTGTTACCTAGTAGCCTGGCTCCATAGATTAATGGTTTTTTTAAACAACAAAATTTCTACAATTAGATTAATGGCAACGTGTTTCCCGCTTCGACATGCTCGCGGCTTTCCTCTAGCAGCGGCGCCGGGCGGTAGCGCTGGAGTACGCCGCCGACGACGAGGTGCGTGTCATGTTCGTAGTGAACGCCCGCGCGCAGCCGCATGGTCAGACCGGCGCCGCTGCCCGCGGGGTTCTACGGCAACGCGTTCGCGTTCGCGGTTGCGGCGTGCGCGGCGGGGCGGCTCCGCGAGATGCCGCTCGGGGACGTGGTGGGCATGGTCGCCGACGCGAAGGCGAGGGCGGTGGACACGGTTCGGGCGCTCGGCGAGGACGTACCTGGTGTCGGACGTGACGCGGGCCGGGTTCGAGGGCGTCGAGACTTCGGGTGGGGGGAGGGGGAGTACGGTGGGCCGGCGGCGGCGCCGCTGGCGACGTTTCACCTGAAGGTGAAGGCTCCCGGTGGGGAGGAGGTGATCGCTGTGCTGATGTGCTTGCCGTCGGCGGCCATATATGGAAAGGCTCGAGTTGGACCTGGAGATGTGGCTGAGTCATTGAACGGTCATTTTTGTGCATGCTGTATTCCGTTGCTGTTAGAGTCGTTACATGAATCATGATACGTGCATATCGTTTTGCACGCGCATGTTTGTGTCATGTACGTACGGTGACTGATGTACTCGTATAATGTATTAGTGCAAAACCTATGGGCTTTTTAGTGTCTTAATTCGTTGGAGCAGACCAGTAAAGTCCAGTTAGCATGTAGCAGGTTACGAGCCTTGTTTGGGTGCGTGGAAAATTCACAGGCCCAAAAATATCTTTTTGAATTTTATAACCTTTTTATTTGGGCTTATAGGCTTATTGGCTCAGGGTTTTAAGCATGCTTTTTGGCTTATGCATTTTATAAATTGGTGGTTTTTAAGCCATAAATACAATGATAGAATCCTGCATTTACTTCAAATAAGCCAAAAAAGCTATTCCAACCTAGCTTTTAGCTTAATAGTGTAAGAGTGGTTTATGGCTTTAAAAAGGGAAAATTAGAGACATACCATTACTATTTCTCAAAATTAGAGATATGTCATCCTGATCCACGTGTCATTGACTAACGGATGGCATATCTCCAGCTTTAAAAAATTGCAATGGCATATATCCAATTAGCCTCTTTAAAAAAGCCTCACATAAAAGCTGACTATTTGTTTGAGCTTAGAAGTCGACTTATAAGCCTAAACAAAGAGGGCCTATATATGCTTTTCTTTCTAAAAAAAAATATAGATACTAACTCTGCCCCATCTACATTAGTGAAAAAGGGAATTCCAACATAACACTAGAATGAGCCACATAATGAAATATACATGAACCATTGGATGCACAGTTTAAAAGAAAAGCACCGTTGGATTTGAGGGCAAATAAAAAGTCAAAAAGCAAATAGCATGATTAGTGGGAGTAGTTTATAGCCTATACCCTGCAAGCACCTTCCATGAGATCTACACTTAACACCGAGAGGGACAAAAAGGAAACACCATGCACAAATTGACCTATGCAACTAATAAACTAATGAGTACCTAATACTAATAGTAGTTCTATTATATCACCAATAACGAGTTTGTATATATGGATAACTAATTAGCCAGATGCTATATATCACATGGCTACAATTATTTCACTGCACTATAGAAAAATACTCATTTGAAAATGTGCCACTGATTTTCTTTGTTTTATTTTGGTGGCATTTTTGTAGTTTACTTGTGACAGTTTTATAATAATGATTCAAAAAAATAGCAAATTTGCAATTGTCCTGATCATTTGGTATAAACATACTACCCCATCCCAAAATAGAGCAAACTTTGCATGGATTAGACATATCATAGTACAATGAATCTAGACAAAGGTCTATTCGGATTCATTATCGTAGGATGTGTCATATACTTGCGAATGTTGCTATATATTGGGACGAATAGGATAAAAAATTAAAAAATGGTTTAATTGATATATGAATATATGATTATAGTGTATACCCTATAAATACTTCTCAAACACTCAAACATGATATGAGTGTATAGCAATCTAGCTTACACATGTAATGGATGTGGTTATTTATATTATTACCATAAATGACATAATTAGAAAATCAGGAAAGTAATGGTCGCAATAAAATATGATAAATTATTTGTTGTTATGATAATATACTTATCACAAATAAAGATAAATCAGTTAATGTTATAGCTATACTCATATTTAATATATTAATTATTATATCATTCATTTTAAAATATAACAACTTATACTGTTTAAAGTTTATAAAAAAATAGTAAGTAGGTTTAAAGTACACCTTTTTAGTGTGGTGCCCATAATACCTATAATTTTATCCATTTCATTATCATAAAGTCCCAAGACATTTAATAAGGGATAATCAAGTCTCATTTTATCCATTTTTAAGAGTAATTTCATCAAATTGTTATATCAATTTAATCTAATTAATATAAACAAGACATATCTAATATATGTAAAGACTATAGTCGAGCAACATGCAACTTGTTAGGTTAGTAATATATAGTTTTGGACGGATATGACATTTCATAAGACAACAAAGGATTGGAGTCAGAGCCACGCGCGCCACGTTCGGCGTGGCCCACGGCATCGCCGTCGTGGTTGCCCACGATAGAGGGTGGATCGAGTATATTATATTGTAGGCAACCGTAGAAGATGAAGGGTGAATACATGTCACCAGCACCAAATATTTCTTCAGCTTCAGAACTCTAAGGTCCAATTTTTTCCTTGTAATTATAATAAAGTAAGTCAAAAAATGTTTATTATAGAAAAATATCTATTTTTTATTGGAGGCCTATGAGTTTTACTGAGAGCTTTCGGACCTCATATTGACTCATCTTCATCAATGAGCACTAGATGATGATCCGAAAATAAGTTTGTTTAGGTCTTTTAGTGTATATGATACAATACAAATTTTGACTGCCGTCTAAGGTGAAAGTTTATATTCAACATATTGAAAATTGAGGGCATCCAAGTTATACAAAATTTAACTGTCATGCTTAATTCAATTTAATTATGCTTTTTGAGTTTGGATTTTTTGCCACGTGAAACAAGACATGTCATTAATGTAATTAACAAATACAAAGTAGCTAACGAATGCAAATTTGCAATAGTAACACTTAGTCAGTTCAAAACATAGTATCAATGTGGTCAAAGGAGAGGACAAACTTGTCTTGATTGATAATGTTCTCCACCAGGTCAGCAAACATATAAACACCAATCCGTTGAGAATACCGTCGTCTATATATTTTACGCGTATACGAAATAAATAACAAAACAAGCATAAAATTCAAAATATTCTATAATAAATGAAAATGATGTAGTGGGTTTGTACTGATTTTAAAAGATTTATGGTGAAATAATTTCTATTTTATCAACTCCAATGGGAGTTATTGATTTTACAAATTTGCACATTAAATAAAGCTATCAAATCGTAAGTGGCATATTGTATATAAGAGTGCAAATATTTTATTTTACAAAAATACATATCATGATTTTAGAAGTTCAAGAAAAGTGGTTTCACAATTTTTGGAGCAAGGATGAAGTTTCTACAAATATTACAAGTTCTAGGCATATTTTATACTATTTATTCACTTCACAAATTTTAGAGTTATTTCCTGTACATAAAGTGTCATGTTTTAGTTTACAGTAAAATATATCACAATTTTATGAATCCAACAAAGTTGGTTTGGTATTATTTGGAGTTTTACAAGTTATACCTATTTTTCAGTTCAAAGGAAACTTCAAAAGGCATTATCTTTTTTATTTCAAAAATTAATTTCCATAGGGGTCCACATGTCATAACCTGGAGTTTTGCAAAGAGGTCCCTGGTTTCTAAAATTGCAGTCTTCATTAAGAGTGCTAAGAATTTTAGGATATTACATTTAAGTCATTGGTCCCACATGTCATTTGCTATTATTTTGCACTTAAGTCCTTGAAAGTTTTAAAGAAATCCTACCATGGTCCTCGGGGTTTAGAGAAGAAGCTAACCGTTGACTGTTGTTAAATTCTATTTCCGGCCATCAATATACTCGACTAATAAAGAAAAACTATCATTTCTTGCACGCATATACATTTCAACTAATAAAGTTCCACATGTACTTGGAAAAATATCATTTATGCAGGAATGGATACCAAAGTGAAGGAGAAATTGAGCTGACATGAAAAAAAGTGCATATCCGATCAATTAGGCATGAGTACACAGATTGGAGGGTCTACGTGTCAGCCTCTAGGAGAAAGATGGTGGCCAGAGGCGGCACCCCTAGTTCAGCCCCCGCCCTGGCTCCTCTTGGTCCCATCTTTGACATGACGCTTACTCATTGGCTACTAATGGCGGTTAAGAGAGTTATCGACCTCCTAACTTCCATACAACCGTCATTGAGGCCCATGTAAGGAGCAGGAGCAGCTCACTTTACTTGTCACACATACCTCAAGGAGGAGCTCATTTTTTCTCTGAAGTATTCTCTCTAATATTAGTGGAGTTAGGCCTAATAGTACCCTTTTCTTTAAGTAGCAATCTTGAAAAATCAAATAAGTTCTACCTCATTATTCTTATATTAACTATAAGTACTTTAATAGAATTATCTTCTTTATTTAGTTTACCTAGTTCATATCATACAATACTAGACCTAGGTTGTGTGATCAATATTATAATACTATACTATGTTTAGGTTATATAAATTATTTAGTATGTGTAAGTTATAATATTAGGCTAATCGATCTATGCCACGATATTGGTTCAATGATCTTAATTGATTTGATTGATCTAGTCCTAGCCTGTTCATTCAAAGGGTGAGGGTCCGAAGGGGATTAGACGTATTAGTGGTGTTTAGATGGTAAATATCATTGAATGAAGAGATACTCCACGGATTTATTAGAGGTAGGCGGGGGGAAGTGACACCTTCATTCGTTCATTGTAATCCTGCATATTCAAGTATAAATGTTAGAGTTGAAAATACCTTAACCATGAAGGCAGACCAGCTAGTGACGAGCCTCTTGATATGGCTGGAATATTGAGTCACCAGAGAATATTGAGTCACCAGAGATATGGAGGAGGACGCTCCCAATAATTAGCACAACTTGGACAGGGAGGGGAAACGCTCTAGGAGGGATCACTCTGATGTTCAAGGTGGAAATGATGCTTCCCTTGGAGGGGATGGGGCTGCTGCTAACAGCACCAATGAGACTCGTTCCATGTCTTTGGAGCAAAGAGAAGAGATGGAGGCGAAAATTCAAAGGATGGCAACCGAGATTATTGATATGGCAGTGGACAGGACTCTGGATTATTGTGTGGATAAAGTTTTGGAGGAGGATGCTGATCAAATGGATGGAGTACCTGTTGCTGAGTGCGCCGAAGAAGTGGAAATCGAGCCCTCGCCTAAAACCGCTACAGCGGCTGCAGGTGGGACTGGGATTCTGGTGGACCGGCTTGGCCGCGTGCGTGCGCGCCCGGGCACAGGTGGAGCGCCTGCGCGTCGGGCTTCGGGGTCTGCACCACCTCGCTTCAGGGCTGAACAGCAGTGGCCGGGGTTTGGCTCAGCTCTGTCTGAGAACCTCGCGGCTGCAGCTGGGATAAAGGAGGCGGCACTGTCGCCAACGCGCTCGAGCCCAAGGCTGGCGGGCGTGGTCGACCAGCGTGTCTTGGAGAAGGCCAAGATGCGTGCGGCCTGGAGGAACCTTGACACCGAAGGTAATGACATGTCTTTTTGCTCGTATTCAGATCATGCTCTTACTGCTAAATTGGGTAACTTAGGTGTAGCTCTTGGTTCTAATCCCAAACAAGTTTCAGATTCAGTTTCTCTCCTAAAAAATCTAGAGTTCAACCAACTTGAAGCCCATCCTGTGGATAATTTAGTTTCAGACAATGACCAAAATGAGTATAGTGTGGGAGAGGATTTTGATTTTGAAAACCTTACTCTTGGTCACTTATGTGGTGATTTTGTGGAGGAGGTTATGGATGAGGACAGTGATCACCTAAGTTGTGATCTCCAAACTGTCCTCAAGAAAAACAAATCAAGACACTCCTCTAGACAGAAAGGTAATGTTAAAATTAGGATAGTTAAAAAACACACAACGAGACTTGGCTAAATTTAGGTTCCTCTCCAATACTAGTAAAGAAGAGAAGCTAGACTTCATCGCTCTACTAGAAACTGGGAAAAAAGATTTCTCACAAAGCACACTTAATAATATTTGTGCCGGTCAAGACTTCCTATGGCATTGGTCGCAGCCTCATGGTAGATCAGGTGGAATCCTACTTGGCATTAATTTGGAGGTGTTCGACATAGGAAGTATTGATGAAGGTGACTTCTATGTGAAGTTCCACCTCCGGAACAAAGATGATGGTTTCAGCTGTGTTCTTGTGGCAGTCTATGGGGCTGCACAAGATGAATTTAAGGAATCATTCCTAGCTGAACTAGTACAAACTTGTGCTAAAGAAAATTTGCCTCTTCTTGTTGGTGGTGATTTTAACATCATCAGAAATCCACAAGAGAAAAATAATGATAGATACAATGATAGATGGCCTTTCCTTTTCAATGCGGTCATAGACAGCTTGGATTTACGGGAATTGGACTTATCAAATCGTAAATTCACATGGGCAAATTCTAGGGCCGTACCTACCTATGAAACTCTTGATCTCATTTTGGTTACTACCGATTGGGAGGCCAAGTTCCCGTTGGTTACTGTCCAAGCTCTAAATAGAGACATCTCCGATCATACGCCATTACTTATGAGCACGGGGAATGGGACTCACTCTAATAAACAACTGCTATTTAAATTCGAGCTTGGTTGGCTGCTGAGAGAGGGCTTTTCGGAGAAGGTAGCACAAGTGTGGAAAAATGAAACCCGAGGTCGAACACCATTACAAAAATGGTAGTTCAAAATTCAAAGACTTCGACAATTCCTAAGGGGTTGGGCGAAAAACATTAGTGGTACATATAAGAAAGAGAAGGAGGAAATAATCAGGATGGCTGATGAATTAGACAAAATGGCTGAAACGCAGGTGCTTAGTGCTCAAGAGCTTGACTTAAAACAATGTCTTAAGCAACGTCTTGTACTGCTGCTAAGAGAGGAAAAAATAAAATGGTACCAAAGAGCAAAACAACTAAGTTGTTACAAGGCGATTGTAATACCAAATACTTCCAATTAGTAGCAAACGGGAAACATAGGAAAACAAGGATTTTTCAGTTAGAACAACAAGAGGGCATAATAGAAGGTGATGAAAATCTTAAACGATTTATCACCAAATATTATAAGGGACTATTTGGTGCATCGGAACGGAATAATTTTACCTTGATTGAATTGGTTCGAGATGATATCCCACAGGTAACCGAGGTGGAAAATGAAATTCTTACCTCACCTTTTATGGAGGATGAGGTCAAGAAGGCCATCTTCCAAATGGAACATAATAAGGCACCGGGACCCGATGGCTTTCCAGCTGAATTTTATCAGGGTTTTTGGGACATCATCAAAGATGATTTATTATCTCTCTTTCATGAGTTTCATAAAGGACATCTCCCTTTATATAGTCTCAACTTTGGCATCATCACACTACTCCCTAAACAAAAAGAGGCCAAACAAATCCAGCAGTTTAGACCCATATGCTTGCTTAATGTAAGCTTCAAAATCTTTACCAAGGTGATGACAAATCGGGTGGCTCTAGTAGCACAAAAAGTCATTAAACCTTCCCAAACGGCTTTCATGTCCGGGAGGAATATTATGGAAGGAGTGGTAATTTTGCATGAAACCTTACATGAGATGCATAGGAAGAAGCTTGATGGCCTCGTCCTAAAACTCGATTTTGAGAAAGCTTATGACAAGGTCAATTGGTCTTTCCTCCAACAAGCACTACGGATGAAAGGTTTCTCTCAGCAATGGTGCAATTGGATCAACCAAATTGTCAAGGGCGGTAGTGTCGGTATCAAAGTAAATGATGATATTGGCCATTATTTTCAAACTAAAAAAGGACTTAGACAAGGTGACCCTCTGTCTCCGATCCTTTTTAACTTAGTTGCTGACATGTTGGCCATACTTATCGAGAGAGCAAAGAATAATGGAGACTTTAATGAAGTCGTACCTCACTTAGTGGATGGAGGACTCTCAATTCTCCAATACGCCGATGACACAATTCTCTTTATGGAACATGATCTCGACCATGCCAAAAATCTTAAATTAGTTTTAAGCACTTTTGAGCAATTATCAGGGCTTAAAATAAATTTCCATAAGAGCGAATTGTATTGTTATGGGGCTGCAAAAGAATCTGATCATGAATATGCACGTCTTTTTGGCTGCAATACGGGCTCCACCCCTTTCAAATACCTTGGAATTCCCATGCACCATAGAAAATTATCTAATAATGATTGGATAATAATTGAGGAAAAATTTCAGAAAAAACTTAGTAGTTGGAAGGGAAAACTGGTTTCAGTAGGCGGAAGATTTAGTTCTGATTAACTCAGTTCTTACTAGCCAAGCAATGTACATGCTTTCCTTCTTTGAGATTCTGAAAGGAGTTCTTAAAAAATTAGACTACTATCGCTCAAGATTTTATTGGCAATGTGATGAACACAAGAAGAAATATAGACACACTAAGTGGAGCATCTTGTGTACACCCAAAGATTGTGGGGGTCTGGGCATCAAAAACTTGAAAATTCAAAATAAATATCTCTTGAGCAAGTGGCTTTTCAAACTAATTAATGAGGAAGGCATTTGGCAAGACCTCCCATTTTTGGTCAAATAAAACCCTTACCCAGGTCAAAAAACAACCGGGGGACTCCCATTTTTGGTCCGGCCTTATGGAGGTGAAAGATCATTTTTTACAATGTGGTCATTTCAAGGTTCATAGTGGCACGGAAATTAGATTTTGGGAAGATACTTGGGTAGGAGATCAGCCTCTTAAATTAGCTTATCCTAATCTCTATCATATAATGAGAAAGAAGACCGCAACGGTGGCCGAAGTGCTAAGCACCACGCCGTTGAACGTGTCCTTCCGAAGGGCGCTAATTGGATATAACTTAGAAACATGGTATGGACTAGTAGCAAAAGTTTTAACAACTAATCTTACTAGTGCTAGAGATGTCTTCATTTGGGATTTACATAAGAGTGGTGTTTTCTCAATACGCTCTATGTATATAGCATTGATTAAAGATGGTATTGTACCTCGCAAGTGTCCAATTTGGAAGATCAAGGTACCACTAAAAATTAAAATTTTCTTGTGGTACATCAAAAATGGCGTTACTCTCACAAAGGATAATCTTGCAAAACGAAATTGGAAAGGAAACTTAAGTTGCTGCTCGTGTAGCTCCCTGGAGACTATTGAACACCTTTTCATTGATTACCACTTTGCTCGTTTTATTTGGAATACAATTAATATCACCTTTGGAATTCAACCACCGTCTAGCATATCAAACATGTTTGGCTCTTGTCTTGATGGCATTCAGCCAGTGCCTAGAGATCAGATTTGTGTAGGTTTAACGGCTATATGTTGGGCTATTTGGTTGAATCGAAATAATATGGTATTCAACCGCTCTAAGACTAACACTGTCATGCAAGTAATTTTCAGGACTACTTATTGGACGCGCACTTGGTCACTGTTGTTTAAGGATAAGGATGCAAGAGCGAATTTAAAGAATGCCTGCCGCCTCTTGGAGACTGTCGTCATGGAAGTGTTTGCCAAGTTTGGATGGAAGTTCTCGAATAGGATCGCGGCTTAGTTGCCTTTTATTCGATGAACCTTCTTTTCTTTTGTTTCGTATTTCACTCTACGGAGTAATTTGTGAGCCTAAGAGCTCTCCTTTTGTATTGAACCGCTACGTACACTATCCCTGATGTGTAGAGGCCGGGACCTTTCAGTTCCATTATCCAAAAAAAAAAAGGTCTATGCACCCACGAGGATATCAACAGCGGCTCACCAGAGAATATCGAGTCGACGACGGCGGCAGCGGATGGCTGGAGAAGATGATCAACGACGTTCTCGCTGCTCGGGCGTCGCAGGTCGATTGCTCTCAGCCGAACACTTAGGAGGGAGTGACGAGGATGGTGGTGTGTACTCAGGATGTTGTCGCCGGTAGCGTCAGGAACGGCAAACGCTAGCCGACGGCGGCTTGGTGTGGCCGAAGGCGAGGTAGCGACCCTATCTGGACCGTGCGTGTTAGGCCTAAAATCTTAAGTAGGCTGTGCCTTCACTTTCTAGGCCATTATAGTACGAAAGTATGAAACGCTACAGCGAAATGGCCTGGAGAACCTTAAGCCATTACTTCACGAAGTAGCCCATATAAAATTAGCCCGCTACGTTTTTTTTTTTTGAACGGAACTGGCCCGCTACTCTTGTTTCTACAGTTTACGGTTGTCTTTTTTGCCGGCGGCGACGCGGCGTCCTACACGATCTCCGCTGCTGCCTATATATATAATACTATGAACTCCATCGGAGTAAAAAAGAAATCCTCCGCTTATATTACTATGCCATGGGGCAAGTGTTTTCACACAGAGTCTGTACAGTGATGATCGACTACACAAACTTAATCAATGAACTATAACAAAATTGGGCCATGTACAGAACAAAACAAAACTAAATCTCTACACTCAGCAGTTAAATCGATCTCTCGATCACCAATCTACTCAATCCAGAAGAACAGCTCGTGCTTCTTCGTGTATACCATCCTATATATGTACAGCTTTGCACACCCCGATCGAAAAGCCCGAAATTTCCGACCACCACCAAGCACCAACTTCACAATCTACCTGCCTTGGAGCATGGTGACGGTGAGGTCGTTGGCGGAGTAGGACTCCTCCTTGTCCCCCCTGTCGTAGTACATGTCCCTCGTCCCCGACGACGACGAGGTGCACTGCAGCGTGAACGTCGGCGGCCGCGGCATCGGCAGCACGGAGGAGTCGCTGCCGAGCGTGAGCACCACGTAGGGGATGTCGGGGCGGTCGTGCGCGTGGTCCTGCACGCACAGCAGCGCCATGTGGATGCACCGCAGCGCCTCCTTCACCGAGCACGTCCCCCTGATCGCCGGGTCGATCAGTTGCTCCCCTTTGTCCCCGTTCCACAGCTGCCACGCCTGTACGTGTCGAGCAACTCATTAGCATTTTTCGCTCGATTTTGACGAGATCGATGCGGGTACATTAGAATGTGGGGTGCTTACATAGCCGACGATGTTGAGGGAGCCCTCCATGTGGTGGAAGCTGCTGTTCTTCTGCCCCGTGATGATCTCCAGGATGAGGATTCCGAAGCTGTACACGTCTGACCTCACCGAGAATAGCCCCTCCATCGCGTACTCCGGAGACATGTAGCCACTGTTGAACAGAGAACCAATATAAATCTCGGTTACCACATACTCTAAAGTTGCGGTTGTTTATGTGATCTGTCACTAGTTGCTTGCTTACAGTGTGCCGACGACGCGGTTGGTGTTGACCTGGTTCTGGTCGCCGCCGAAGATCCTGGCCATGCCGAAGTCGGAGATTTTGGGGTTCATGTCGTGGTCGAGGAGGATGTTGCTGGCCTTGAGATCACGGTGCACCACGCGGAGCCTCGAGTCGCGGTGGAGGTAGAGCAAACCTCGTGCCACGCCTTCGATGATCTGAAACCTCGTCCTCCAGTCCAGAAGCCCTCTCTTCTCTGGATCTGATCAGTGACACGTAGATCAACATTGTCAATATCTCTGTCTCTCTGAACTCTCTGAATTTCGGAAGAAAAAATCAATGGGTTCTGGCGTACCGAAGAGGAATGCGTCGAGGCTCTTGTTGGGCATGTACTCGTAGACCAGGATCTTCTCCTCGCCCTGGATGCAGCATCCAAGCAACCTGACCAGATTGCGATGCTGCAGCTTGGCGATCAGGATCACCTCGTTCTTGAACTCCTCCAGCCCCTGCCCAGAGCTCCGGGACAGCCTCTTCACCGCGATTTCTTCTCCCTCAGGAAGCCTTCCCTGAAACCAGTTGAACAAACATGAGTATAACTATCTTAATCATCATTGCTCCAACATTAATTGGTGCATTCTGGCATGTAGTACAGTAGATGATGATATCGATCAAGTTGTGCTAGCTGCTACCTTAAAGACGCAACCGAAGCCTCCCTCTCCGAGCTTGTTCGAGCTGCTGAAGTTGTCAGTGGCCATTGCTAGCACCTCGAATTCTAACAGTGGCAGCTCGCAGTTCTTGCCTTCCTCTGATTTCTCATGCTCGGATTGCGCTGGCCCTGAGAAATCCTGTTTTGCTTCCCTGGCAGGACGCAGCAGCAATGGGAGGTCTGGCTTTTTCTTGCCACCAATGCCAAGTTTCTCTACACAAGATAAAATCGACCTTTCAATTTGGCATGCGTCGTGGTGGCTTGTGTGTGTGACATTTGTTTTCAAAATTTTTCATTTCAAACTATACATTGTCTGGAAACATATCTCAACTTCTGTTGGAAATGTAAATTCGATGTTGATTAAGCCATGAAAAGAAAAACTTCCCTCACCTTTGATTCGTCTCCTGCATTTCCACATGAGAAGGCCGCATGCCACCAATACAATCACGACGACCACGACTACAACGATGACAACTGTTGTCCATCTACCCTTATCGGAGCTTGTATCTGAGGTCAAACATTACAGGAAATAATGTCAGAAATGTGCAGCTGCCAGATAAATAAATTCAGATTGTAATCACAAGATAAAAACAGTTTGAAGAATCAGTCAGTTTCAAAGATTTGATATATGAATATTGTGCGTGCGTTCTGCTTTTTTTTTTTTTGGTGTGTGCATTCACATCAGGTCATACAATAAACTAACGATCAGTTGATCACCATGTGTGGTCAGACAGATTGACCTACATGGTCAAAACATGATTTGTCGCACATGTTCCCTGTGTGCTAAACTGCTAACCACGATATAAAATTAGTGAAAGTAGCCACCTCATGTCCTTATCCAAAAAAGTTAAGAAAAAGGAAGAATTTAAAAACAAATAGGTCTTTCTCAAACAGCCGCCAGATGGTATTCATTTCCCAATATGAAATACTATTCCAGTTTATGTAGATCTATTAAGATCTGTCATTGTCGGAGCAATCTTTAAACCAAACAAAAAAAAAATAGGCATACATCTTTCTTTTCCAGAAGCTATCAACATCTGGAACAAACGGCCTGCACTGCATAAATCCAGTCCAGATGTCAGCATCAGAAAAATTTTACACAAGGACTTCGAATCCACGAGCCTTTCGTATCTCATAATGCATTAGGTAACAATGACAGGTCACAGGTTACAAAGCATAGCAAATGGGTGAGATTAGCATCTGAAAGGCTTATCTCCATCATCCACAGATTCAACACATGCAATGTTTGGGCAAAAAAAAGGGTTATGCCTTCAGTTTTTCCATGGGTGAAAAGGTGAAACGCTAGCTAGTTGTTTCAAACTTTAATTCACTCCTTTTCAGAGTCACTGTTCACTAGTCCAAATTGGCAACCATCTTTTACTCGTCTACTCCGGTGAATTTTATTCCGTGGACTGCAGAAAGAGGAGCTCTACCTAAGCAGGAACCAACAACCTCACACCCATCTGCACCGTACCAGATCGATGCTGCGTTTGTCTAATTAATGCCATTTCAGTTTAACACCAGATGCCAAAGATTCCACTATCTTGTTCATTTGTGAATTTTCAACACGGCAGGACAAGAAAAACGAAACGCGATGTCTACTTCTCTCTTAAACCCCGCGAATAATTGGCATGTAGTGCACTTGTCATCAGAAAAAAAAAACTGACTGTCAGTTTTTAAACTCCTTTGGATTTTCTAATGTTTCCCCCCAATTTTAATTCGTGTGTCGGCGTCTAATGTACTTTCGAAAAATAAAAAACTAAAAACTTCACAGACCACAAATATATAAAAATTAAAAAATTTAAGGCAAGTGGAAACTAAACACTCACCCGCTAGAGAAGGTGGGACCTTGACGTAGAGGTCGTAGGCCCCACCGTTGGGGAAACGGTAGATGTCCACCAAGTCCTGGCCCCATGTGAGGCAGCTGCCGATGCTGAAGCTGTACGCGCCACACGAGCAGTTTGCCAGGCACGCCTTCCGGCACGAGTCCAGGTCGCTCACTATCGATCCCCACACGGCGAAGTCCGGCAGCTTCACGCCCTTGATGACGGTGAACCCGTCGTCGCCGCCGCCGCCGCCGGCAGCGACAGCGCCGGCGGTAGTGTTCCTCTCGCTGCACGTCAACGGGAGGCTCCTTACGCAGCCTTGCGACCAGTTCCCGTTGTTGTACTCTGCCGCAGATTTCGGCTCAAAACCTGAAATTTCGCACAATTTTACACATTTGGTTAGGGTGACACCGAAAACAAAGATAGATCAGGAAATGTTAATATGTCGATGACATGTGGGTCCGTGCACTTTAAGTGCCATCCATAACTTATGGGATGCTATCTTTTCAATCTACTTGTGTTAAAGGCCCTCATACGTTCCGTGTGCATAATAACCCAGCCGACTCTACTATCACACACGCTATGCTTCCCCGTGTTTTTAGCAATTTTGCTAGACATACTGCTTATTATGTTCAAAGTAAAGTAAAGCTAAGATAGTAACATATATACTCCATTCTTCCTTAAATATTTAATGTCGTTAATTTTTTTGACACACGTTTGATCGTTCATATTATTAAAAAAATAGAAAATATATAAAACTATATGTATGCATAAAAGTTTATTTAATAAAGAATCAAATGATAGAAAAAGAATTAATAATTTCGTAATTTTTTTAATAAGACGAACAGTCAAATATGCATTTAAGAACAGATGGAATACGAGTTAATTAAATTAAGTGAATGGGATGTGCGAGAAAAGTCAAAAACAACGAGTCGATTTGCGACGGGTTTTACCTTTCAAACAGCTGCAGATGGCCCCGCCGTCAGCGGCGGCGGCGCACTCGGCGTTGGGGCCGCACTTGTTGTACTTATGGCACTCGATGGTCGGCTGCGACCAGACCATCTCCCAGTCGCCGGAGCCGAGGAGCATGTAGCACGTCTCGGTGCCGTTGGGCCGGAGCACGAAGCGGTAGAGCGACGCGTTGAACGTGGTGAACGTGTACGACATGTCGCCGCCGCTCGGCGGCGGGTCGCCGTTGAACTTGAACCCGTACACGTACAGCGCCCTCCACGGGATCCCCACGAAGTTTGTCCCCGCCCACTGCCCCGACCTCCAATACGTCGAGTTGGAGCTGGAATTGTTGCCGCCGTTGCGCCAGATGTAGAGCTGCGCCGACGGGTCGATCCCCATCGTGAAGTCGCCGGTGGCCGGGTCGCCGTCGCTCCTCCACGACGTGTACAGCGTGCGGTCGAACGACGACGACGCCGACAACCCGTTGTTGTTGTTGCTGTTGTGCTGGCGAAGACCGATCTCCATCCCGGGGACGAACGTGTCGGCCGGGTGGTCGAAGCTCTGCC
Organism: Leersia perrieri; assembly: GCA_000325765.3. Taxonomy (NCBI): domain Eukaryota; kingdom Viridiplantae; phylum Streptophyta; class Magnoliopsida; order Poales; family Poaceae; genus Leersia; species Leersia perrieri. Next base: position 15,998,761 of record CM002485.1, read on the forward strand.
ACGAGACAAACCCCGTCGCGTCGTCGGTGATCCTGAGATTGCCTTCGTTGGTGACCGTTAGGGTATGGTTGCCGCCGCTGCTCGTCGTAACGCTCGTGCTCCGCCACGCGACGCGGTCGCCCTCCTTGACGAGGAGCTCACCCGAGGCCGACACGTTGGCGGAGTAGGACGAGGCGGCGCTCACGGGGGCGTCGCGGTTGGCCACCCACATCACCGTCTGCTCCTTGGCCTGCGCGTACATCACGCCGAGGTACACCTTCCCCTGGTCGCCGCCCGCCGGCGTGAAGAATCCCACCTTGAACGCGCCGTTCGCCGACACCAGCGTGTCGGCCCCGGCCAGCCGCTGCCCCCGCAACGACGACAGCGTGTTCGCCGCGTCGACGCCTCCATCTCTCGCGTGCGCGCACAGCAGCAGGAGCAGCGCAGCAATGGCGGCTGCGCGAGCCATCGGAGTAGGCCACCTCGTGCGCGCAGAAACGATCGGTCTTGGGTTAGCTTGTGTCAAAGACAGCGACCAGAAGAAGAAGAGGGGGAAGAGGAAACAAGTTCACGAGGCTTCTTGGCGCGCGGAATATATGTATCACGTGTGCGTGCGCGAGCCGCTGCGGCGTGGACGGAGCGAGTACTACTTGGGCGGTTAATGGTTTTGAACCGGAGATTAACTAGAAGATTTGTACTGCTATTAGTACTTTTTTTTTTGCGGGGAGTACTGCTATTAGTACTACTAAGCTGATACTGCCGAATTGCTGAGTAGGCGCGAGGCGACTCAGCTTAAAAGCAGTGTGGAAAATGGGAAATTGGGAAAGGAAGGGGCTGCGAGACTGCGAAGCTTGGGATTGTCTCCACAATGTTTTTAAAGGGCGTAAATAAACGACGGCAGGAGAGACAAACTGCCAAACTGGTACTACTTGACATGCTTACTGCTGGTAAACTAATTGTGGCAAAAATGATTTGGTCAGCAATACGATTGTGTGATTGCTCCAGTTGCATAAGTTAACTGATATGCAGTTGGATTAGATTAGATTAAACGTGCAGATATTAAAAAGTACTATAAGGTTGCCGTCTGTTTCTGCTTCGATGCAGATCTACATCGTTATATAACGATAAGCATAGATTCTTTTCTTGTTTTTTGCTGTCATTTTCTTGTTTTGAAACTGAGTTTTTTCACACCACCTGGCTGGGCGTCAGATTTTTCTTTTTTTTTCTTTTTTTTTTTGCATTTTGCTGACTGCGGCCGCAGCTGCAGAGTGCAATCCTTGTACAGATCCAGAGCTGTAGTCGCCGCCTACTTCTTTAATATTTTTTTTTAAGTATACCCCCGCTATGTACATATCGTTGTGCCAATTTTTGTGTTGGAAAGGCATTGTGTTATTCTACTCGTGTCGAATGATTTTAGTCGGGGCAAAACGAAAGGCATTTAGTTTATGGGGTGGGGTGGGGTGGATTAGAATTGAGCGGACTTATTTTTTAGACGCTTGGTTCTAGGATGGATGGATTGGATTGGTTCTAGGAAGATAATATTTCCTTTCGATACAGGTCCAACCGATCCCTAAACTTTGGATATGGGTACAACCGATCCCTAAAAACGGCGTAGCTTCGTCTTTGCTTCGCCTTCTCGTGCACTTGTCCCCACAGAGCTCGCTCCATCTCGCGCCCACCACCGGCCGACCTCCTCTACCAGCAAAGTGCCCACCCAAGCTCATTGTCCGCATGCGACCGCCACCGCTCGAGCTCACCCGCCAGCATGTGATCGCGGCCGCATCTTGCCCGTCCGAGGTCCTCCGCCCACGCTCAATCGAGCTCGTCAACGACAGCACCAGATCTCATCCAACCGAGCTTCTCATCGCGGCGTCCCCAGCCACTGCTCGCCCCTTTGTGCGTTGAAGATGAGGCCAGCGCTCAACCTCTGCTCCTCCTTTGCCAACTGTCGCGCGCCACTCCCCTCTCCGCTGTCACCACTAGCCAAAGAGACAAAGGAAGGAAGAAGACAGTGTCATGAGTTAGACAGAAAAGAAAACGAGCACATCATTTCAGTCCATTCCCACCCCAATCCTCTTTACCAAACACAAAACTAGAACAAATACATTCTACTCTCTTAGTTTCATAATGTAAAAGTTTTGATCTTTTGCTTGCAACATATTAATCATTTATCTTATTCAAAAATTTAGTGCAAATATAAAAAAAATAAGTCATGTTTAAAGTAGTTTTTTATAATAAAGTAAGAGACAAACAAAATAAATGATTTTTTTATAATTTTTTAAGAAGACGATTGATTAAACGTTCCAAAAAAATTCAAAACACTTACATTATGAAACAGATGTAGTATTAACCAAATAGGCAACTGGGATTGACCCATCCAAAAGTATTGGAATGGGTCTAAGGGTGGAACCAAACAAGAATGATACATGGGGCTCAGCTCTTTATTTTAGACTAAATATATGCAAATTCATATAAAATTTCTTAAATTTATATGAAATTTATATATATAATTTGGTTCCCAGGCCTAGGGCCCCAAGCCATAGCTGCCCTAGGCCTGGTGCCGCCCCTGGGTCTTGGTTCCCAAACCAAACACTTAATGGCATGACGAAGACGCTCACGGTAAAGAACAAGGCCCAGCAACGTGATTACAATCGTAGTGGTTACGTCTATCTGACCTTTTTCCAGTTTTTTCAAAGGGAAAATTAGAGCCATGCTATTACTATTTCTCAAAAATGAAGATATGACATCCTGGCCCACATGTCATTGACTCACGTGGGCTCCACATGTCATTGACTAACGGATGGCATATCTCCAACTTTAAAAAATTGCAATGGCATGGATCCAATTGGCCTTTTTCAAAACATTCTAACAGATAAGATACGTATAAGAATTCTGGTAGCGCACCAGCATGACTTGGACTAATATATTCTAAGGTTCTTTTCCTGATTTCTAGAAGTCATGTACCCTATGCTCCATGGGCATAAAAATTGTGCATTAAAACTCCACCTGAGTGAATATACTACTGCAAAGGATAAAAAAAAACACATTGTGCATCCATGAACACCACGATTAATTTGATCAACATATCCACAAAACATGCATGAACTTTATTTGAGATTGGCAAGGCTATTGTTTGGTTTGCTTGCTACCAAAGCAATTACTGGACTCAATTCAACTATGCAAATAATTTAGCATGCCTACTTTCAAACCAAATGATTGACTAATTTTTTTAGCTTGCCAATTATTTGGCATGGCAAGGTTGGGTTACAACCCAAAGAAGTCGTCCAATCCTTTGAATTGTTTCTGTAACCAATCCTTTGATTTTGATACCTGTTTTTTTTTAACTCCCGTCATGATACAGCTTAGCAAAATAAATACGTGTTGCCTATAATGATACAATTGTACCATCTTCTCCTTGCTCAATGTTTAACCCTTTCCTATTGTTGTAAGCCGTATGTAAGACCATAGCATGATGCACCCTTGGTTGCTTCAAACATGCGTACATAATGCAGCAACAAACTAACTAAATTTATAATATGCTTGTACTACATAGCGTTTGCTATTTAGATTGCTGGCACCAGAGATGTAGTGGTGGGGTTGTATATATACATGCATGACTCCATTTTATCACGGTTAAAATTTTAGCGCTCATAATTGTATACATAAAGATAAACATTTTAGATTCTACCGAGGTGAGAAATTTACTGCTTTTATTAATTTAGAAACAGAGGTAATAGACAATTAGACACCATGAACCTATCATATTACTTTACAACAGCTTGCACTACTACCACCATCAAGAAGCACAACGTCTAATTGTTTGTTGGTCGATATCATCTGAACTGACTTCAAGTGATCAAGTCAATGTTGGATTTTTAACGAGAAACAAGTCCAAGACACGACCTTCAACAAAGAGTCGACAAACAAACACCGATGTTATTAAATCCTGATAAATCAGATCAGATCATTCATGAAAATCATATAGAATCCTTGCAAACAGTACTCCATGCCAACATCTGGTTCATATATATGAAGCTTGTCGCAAACAATAACTGCTCCAATGTTTTATGGCCCACCAAAAATCACCCGAACAAACTGGCTCCTCTACCTGTGACTTTACCCTCCATCCACCGTTTATTTTTCATCTCATGGAGTAGATTTATCCATCATTTTTTTAAGTTAAATCATATCTCACCTAATCCATTGGATTAGAAATCAACGGTGGATGGGGACTAAAGCCACCATATGACCATCAACCTCCCCACCCCCTACCGACACCACCAAATCTGCCTCTAGGAAGGGGTGTATCATTGAAAGCATAGAAATTCAACAAACTAATCGCCTCAACATAGATCCCCGATTGAGGGAATGGGCCAATGTCATCGACAACGTCCAATCGCCCCTTGATTTTCCATGGGAGAAAAACATATAATGGAGAAAGTCCTCTTGGAAACCCTAGGCGACTGCTCAGCAGCCTAACCCTATGCTCTCCTCCTCATGTCGATCATTGGTGCACACACAATTGTGCCATGATCCGGACGCCTTACCTATGCACCGAGCTCCTCAGAATACCTTGAGTCTTGCAGGGGTTCCTCGCTCCCTTGTCAGAGTAGAAGGAAAAGTGAGAGAGAGGAGAGATTCAGAAAAAGAAGCATCAACCAGAGATGGAGGCGGACTCCGGACGGGTCGCGTTGACATAAGAGGAGGCAGTGGGCAGCAACGGCAAGCCGCGTCGTCGTCGGCCATGGGAAGGGGAAGAGCCATGGTGATGGTCGGAGATGAAGAAGTTGTCACGCCGCCGCAGCAGATCTGCCTCTCCCCATCGAAGCCGGCCGCGAGGGGAGGTAAGGTGCAGCATGGAGGCGGAGCAGTGACAGAGAGGGGAGCGAAGCGGTTCCGCCTTTGAAGCCGACGCGTGGAGAGGGGAGGGGAGGCGTCGATGGCTCATCGTCATTCTCTCGCTCATTGCCGTCGATTTGTCGTTCTCCTGCCTGCATGCCACTGATTCGTCGTCATTCGCCCGTCCGTGCCGCCGGCTCATCGTCATCATTTTCCCGCCCGTGCGCCACCAGCTCATCGTCATTCTCCTACCTGCACCATTGGCTCGTCGTCGTCGCTCTCCTGCCTGTGCTCAGATCTGGGTGTGCTCTACCCTAGCTTCGGCGGCGGGGGAAGATGGTGGTAGAGGCGGAAGGGGATGCGGTGGAGGCGGTGCTCGCGGTGGTGGAGCTGCAGCGGCAGTGGTTGAGCGGCGGCGGCGGTGAGAGTAGTCGGTGCCAACGTATTAATCGAGAGGGTTATTGGGAAAGATTTGGGGGCATATGTAATATCTTGTTTTAGCTGAGGGGGTTACATACAGTTTCGGACCAAATTATGAGGTATTAATGAAAGGGCTGAAGTGTACTCCCTCTGTCACAAAAAAATGCAATTCCTAGCTTTCCAAGACATCTTTAATGAGTAGAGAAAATGACCCTTGTGTTCTTTATCAATGCAAAATGAGTACTAGTGTAATGGTAGGTAAGGAGTATATATAAGAATAGTTCTTTCTTGATATGTGTGTAATACTAGGTAAGAAGGTAAAGTTGATTTATTTTGAGACAAAGTTTGAATCCTAGAAGTTGGTTTATTTTAGGACGGAAGGAGTAAAATATAGGAGGCTAAAATATAAAATTTACATGAACCCCACAAAATACCCTCCACTGTAGAGTTTGTATTCCGTATTCCTATAGAAACCTCAGCCAAGGTGGCAGCTAGAGACACTGGTAAACAATTAGGGACACGGGTAAACAGTGTCACAGAGTGTGAGCACCCTAAGAGCATCTCTAATCCTTGTTCGAATCTTGCAGTACCTCAAAACCGAACACCTCAAAAGCGATACTGAAAACTGGAATCAAAATTCCCCCGCGTCGCCCTCCCCCATAGACGACACGGGGGCGACACAGCGTCGCCGCCGCCACAACCTTCCCCCTCCCTCCTCCTCCGTCCTGCCGCCG
>CM002485.1:16004832-16029123 GCA_000325765.3 Leersia perrieri
GGAGCTTTGCCTCTCTCCGGTTGGCCGCGGCAGTGGGAGCCCGCCCCTGGCCAACGGCGACGGCGGCCAGATCCGCTGCTCTCGGCCGGATCTGGCGCCGGGGCAGCGGTGGCTCTCGGCGACGTCGGTGGTGGAAGGCGGTGGAGGCGACGGCGGTTCAGCTGTGCTGGCACCGGTGGACGGTGGTCAGATCTGAAGGGAGACGGGGCTACGGGTCAGCGGCGACGGCGGGGAGCTTCGTTGGCAGCAATGGGGCGGCTTTGCCGTCGACGGCAGCGGTTACTGGAGGTGCGTGCGGAGCGGTGCGTCAGCGGTGGCATCCCCTCTACGGGCCATCACATCTAGGGTGCGGTGGTGGGGGCATGCTTCTGGTTGGCGAGCCGGGAAGCTGCGGCTACCGGCGGCCGCGGCGTCGACTTAGTCACTGAGTTGCCGGTGGTCTGGATCCAGGGTTTGGAGCGTTGGCGTCGGCTCCCTGCCGTGGGCTTGCACGAGCTGTGGCGGTGGTTGGGAGGTCTCGGTGTTCACTGCTTTGGTTTCCTGGCCAGTTCTGCAGGCGGCGACGGTGTGTCGTGCGACGTGTCAGAATGTCAGGCTACGGTGGCGCGTCGGTTGATGGTTTACCTCGCTGTGGGCTGGCACAAAGGATGCGGCGGCAGGCTGCATAGAGGGTGCGGCGGCGGTGGGGTACACCGTCCGTCGTTGCGTCGTCCGGTCGGCTCTTCAGACAGTGTCGACGATGTCCTAATAGGTTTGGTGGCCAGATCCGGCGGTGTGAGCTTGTTGATGTGGTTGGAGGAGTCTTGGGGGAGTTCTGGCTTGACACGGGGACCGTCTAGCGGTTTTTTCTAGCTCTCTTCTCTGTGACTACTCGGTGACAGCTTCAAGGTTTCGGGGACAACTTGGACACCCGTTGGGTGCCCTGCAGGGGTTCGCCCTGTCCTTTGCCCAGCTCTTTGCCGTTTCAGCGCTCCTCCCCTCCTCTTGTGGGGTGCGCTGACGGCGGTTGTTGCGACGTTGGATGGTGTTGCCTACTCAGTGGCAGTGGTTATGATGGTGTGCAGGTTTTGGTGTACAGGTTGCAGGTGATATTTGGCGGGTTTCCTCTTGGATCTGGTGGGTGCGATAAAAGCCTAAGGCGAAAGCCTTGCCCGGTTTGCCGGTGCTAGCGACGGCGACGCCCGCGGGTGCCGCCTACCTTGTTGGAGGCGTCGTTGTGGGGCTTTTTGTTTCTCATCCACCACAGGGTTCTTTCCGGGTGAAAATCTTAGATTCCTAGATCGGGCAGCGTCGCCGTTCTGTAGGCGGGTTCCTTCTTGAAGGCGTTGTCTTAGGAGTTTATCCCTGTTAGACCACTAATCTTAGGTTCGGTGTGTCTAAGTCTTTGGGGCTACCCTATGTTAAGAATGTCGGGGTTTTGTCGGTTCCCTCTAATTAACCGTGTCGTTGTAAGGTTTTTGGGTCCGGTTTTCCTTATAAACTAGATCAACTCTCTTCTTCTTTAATGAATGGCAGAGCTCCTGCCTTTTCCCTAAAAAAACACCTCAAAAGCGAACAAACCGATTCGATGCACAAAGTGTATAGTTTTAATTTATGGGACCCATGGAAGATAAATCTCTCCATCATTACATCTCTCTCTTATCCATACTCACCAGTAGGTGGGACCAATGTAATACTTTATTGGTTAAGTCCGACTCTTTCTCCAATGTCGATTATTTCTCTGACACCCGGAGTTCGATGGCCACAGCGTTGTTTGTTCGGTTTTTTTTGCTGCAAAGGTCGATTTGGCACTACACTAGGGATGCTCTAAGTAGGCTGTTGCTTGTGGTTGACGCTAAGGTCACTCCTGTTGTTAGAAAAGAAGAAATCGTCATAAGGTGAAACGGTGAAGCCCTGTTTGCTGCCCGTATTTCTCGTGGACTATTGTACACCGGGGACGAGAGGGACCTTTTGGAAACGACGACGATGCTGCGGCGTTCGCCCATCATCCTGGCGCGCACGAGGCCACCAGTACTGAACACTCAACGGTCACTGGCATGACGAACCACTGACCCGTAAAAAGCTACGACATGCACCGTATGTTTCCCCGTTGAAAGCAGCCCCGCTAGCTTAGCGCCCTAGTACAACGGTACAAGAGATGCGACGCACGGAAAGAGTACCCAACTAACGACAACGATCGCGGAGAAGAAAAAAAACGGCGCCCACCGCCACCTGCGACGAGAGCGAGCGATCGAGCACGTGCTCGCGCCCACGCGTCCGGCCACAGTGGCATAAGTCTCACAGATTCACAGCCACAGGCGGTGACCAAACCGCTCGCCTCGCCGACTGGTCAGCCGAGCGATCGAGCTTAGTTTCTACCGCGACGCGCAGGAGAAAACTCGCGGGGTCAGTGGGGGGGCGCCCGGCCGGCGTGTGGTGAGTTGGTGACTCGGTGAGGCGAAGGTTCTCTCGCGCGCGGTATTCTAGTGCTCTTTTGGCCGCGTCATCCGGCCCGTGCGCGCGGTCGGGTCAAAGTGTCAAACGCTGCCGGTCTGCCGCTGCATCTCCCGGCAGTATAGGGCTATCCAGGCTATACGACGGGGGGGGCCGTGGGTGAGCTGCAAGTGGCGAGCAGCGGCACCGCCACACCGGTCGCCAATTGCCAATGGCGCGTGGCCGCCTTGGCGCTTTGCATTTTTGCATGGTTGGGCCGCCTGCCACTGTGTACGTTCTCCTCGCGATTGGCTGTTGTCTCGTTTTTAATCGGGGTATACGAGGACGGGAGAATATTCGGCGTTAATTGAGGGGTTGGGACAACGAAGATGTATCGCTGCGCTGGTGCATTGAGCCATTGACCAGCTGTGTAACCGGACGCGAACGATGCTGTTTCAAACTGTGTCAACTTTCAAACTCTTGTCAACGGATGATCTTTGTGTCGTCATCTTTGACCACTGTTTTTTCTCTTCTTGAAGAATGGCAGCCATAGGATTTTAGGGTGTGCATCCTCACATCTTGAACATTAACGCGATTAACTGGCATCGTTCTGCAAAATGGCATTTACCTTCATGGCAACGCAAATGATCCTTGTGTTGTGAGTTGTGAAATTAGTCTAGAAATATAATCATTCCTGGAGTATTACTTTCACGATCCAGCTCGCTCTCAAGATTCCCTGCATTTCATTGGACATATGATACTTTTCTAAACTAATAAAATTCTAAGGACTTCAAAGTAATTTTACTTCAACCTTAATCTCTACTAAAACTCAGAGAAATGTTTATATGTATGTCAAGACGAAGTAGTTTAATACTAGTCAGGTCATGGTTCTTGGGTGTCAGGTTCGTGGATGCTATGGTCTGACAGATAACAATAGCTATCACAACCATCTGCACATACGGACATTTCATTTCACAAAACTAGCATGCCATTTTATACATGACATAAATGTTTTTTATACAAATTAGCAAGATCAAAGGCCCCTGAATTTCTAATCTACACAAAACAATACCTTTCTAATAGCAGGAAAAGGGGGAAAAACACATACACACAAATATGTCATGATTTTCAGTATGTTTGTCCTTTCTATGCTATCTTCCATGCAATTGTGTCATGGACACAGTACCGATGGAGTGGCTCTGATCCTTCTCACTTGATTTGCTTGTCTCAACCGCACGACCATGGAGCATCAGGGTTGGCGGTCTTGGCATGGGAAGGCTGGAGCTGTCGCTGCTCAACATTAGTATGACCGCAGGGATATCAGGACGCTCTTGCGCGTGATCTTGAACACATAGCAATGCAATGTGGATGCATCTCAAGACTTGTCTAAGTGAGCACGATCCTCTTATCAATGGATCAATCAGTTCCTCACCCCTGTCTTCGTTCCATTGTCGCCATGCCTGAAAGGAGTTTTAAAGTCAACCCGTGCAGAACAAACAAAATATCAGGATAATTTCGTGGTATATATGGGCGATCTTGTGCTTACAAATCCAGCAATGTTTAGAGAGTCTTGTTGGCCATGAAAGCTCAGAGCTCTCCTTCCTGTGATGATCTCCAACATTAGAACTCCAAAGCTATAAACATCTGACTTGACTGAGAAAATGCCTTCCATCGCATATTCTGGTGACATATAGCCACTGCAACAGGAAAAGCACATATCATAACAGTGGCAATGTTGAGGAATTGAGATATTCTGAGGTATATTTGAGTTACACATACAATGTTCCAACAACCCGATTCGTGTTGAATTGGTTTTCATCCCCTCCAAACATCCTGGCCATTCCAAAATCTGATATCTTGGGGTTCATGTCTCTGTCCAGGAGAATGTTGCTAGCCTTGAGATCACGATGAACAACACGTAACCTTGAATCCCGGTGGAGATATAGCAGTCCTCGAGCGATCCCTTCAATTATATCAAATCGTTTCCTCCAGTCTAGGAGCCCTTGCTTTTCAGGATCTATTCATTCATAATAAACATAAAACAATCAATGTATTTGCTCATTCATAAAGGGGTGGCGATGTGTGGAAATGATACGTACTAAAGAGGAATGCGTCTAGACTTTTGTTAGGCATGTACTCGTACACCAAAATCTTCTCTTCTCCCTGTATGCAGCATCCCAATAGTCTAACAAGATTGCGATGCTGCAATTTTGCAATAAGTATGACCTCATTCTTGAACTCCTCATGGCCTTGACCTGATTTTCTAGAAAGCCTCTTTACAGCTACTTCTTCTCCCCCAGGAAATTTTCCCTATGGTCATTCATGACATAATAAACCTGATGTAAGAATTATATAAAGATTACTATCATCGATGATATCAAAACGTACCATATATACAGGGCCAAATCCTCCGGCTCCAAGCTTGTTGGAGTCACTGAAATTACATGTGGCTGCTTTTATCCGGTCAAAGGAGTATACTTTGAGTTCATGACTTTTTCCATCCTCTGTATCGTCTTCAAAAGGAATTGACTGTGAAATGTCCAGAATACCACTATTCTGCTGAGATCGGGTAGATGTATGTATTGACCTCCAGCTTTTGTGCACCGCGTCTGCTTCAGAATAGAAGTTATGAGTTAACATTATGCAACTCCATGAATTCATGTCAAAAGATGAGGACTCACTATATGGGGAACATATCCTATGCACACAAGCTTCCCGTGCACACTTCGTGCACACCAACTAACAACTATCACCGAAAAATCTAGAAAAATTTGTACAAGTGCTTCTAATAGTACTACACACATCTATAAATTTTCATCTTAAAATTCGTTATATTTTAGTCGTAACAAAAAGATGAAAAATCTGACAGCTTTTTGTGCTAAAAATATGTCAGAATTTTGTCTTTTTTATTACTCTTTGTGTATAATGAATTTTGAGATGAAACTTTACATACTATTGTAAGTATATGTACAAATTTTTCTGGAATTTTTAGTGATATTTGTTAGTTGGTGTGCACGGAGTGTGCACGAGAAGCCTTGTGTGTATAGGATATGTTTCCCACTAAATGGATGACATACACAGCTAAATATTTTGTTGGCAAACAGATCACAACAGTATAGCAGCAAATTTAATGGTTTGAGTAAATATCTGTGAGGCATATGACGCTGATAAACCTAACTGGGATTGTTTGATATAATACCAACTAAAATGTAATAACAATCGCTTCAAAAGGATGCAATAGCTATACAAAAAATCTTTGAATGTTGACTCACAGAAGTGAACTTTTACTAGTATGTCTCAACAGCGAATCAAAACTTCACTGAGTAAAAATGCATGATTGTGTGACCCTGAAACGAAAACATCTTCAAATACTAACAATGGTAATTTTTCCTATAATCACATCACACAAATCCATGGTCTTGAAATTAGTTACATCTTGAACAAGACAACTCCACTTTCAGGCATACCCACTTGGCCACTACTTTTCAAAGAAGTCATTAAATTCTCCATTTTTGTTGGTGCTTTTATTAAGGTTTGTTGGTGAAATAAGGATAGAAACATTCCTGAGCATGATAATATCTTTAATTACAATAGTACTAGCATCCTATGGTCAGATGAATTTCAACATATCAGTTGGTGAAAACAGACCAATTGGCTGCATTGATAACTCCATATGAAAGCAATATGTTTGTATGCAACAGAACCTTACCTTTGATATTCCTTCCACGCTTCCACCAGAGAAAGAGGCAAACTAGCAAAACAAATAGTACCACTGCAGAAATTATTGTGGCTATTTTCCAAACAGCATGGTGTGATCCTGCTCATAAAGGAAGTTAAAGTCATCATAAATATGAAAAGAGCATATTTATAGTGATGTATACTTGTATTAGATAATCATCATCACTTACCTAACTCAGAAGCAGGAAGTTTGAGGTTTAGTGTATATCCCCCACTCTGAAGCTGGTACATGTCAATCAGTTCGCTACCCCAGAGTAGACACCCTATTGTACTCATGACATAGGCACCACATGAGCAGTTGTTCAGGCAAGCATTCATGCACCCATTCTCATCTGACACCGTAGATGGCCAGTATGAGAAATCCGGCCACTTGACGTTTGGGATAGAAAGAAATCCATCACCAGACTGGTTCACCTGACAACCCAAAGGTGGGCTCCTGACACAACCTTGAGTCCAATTTCCTATATTCCACTGGTCGGGCAACTTTGGCTGGAAACCTACAGAAGTCAGGAAAAAACTTTCAACCCACCATTCCAACCAGCATTCATTTGTAAGCATGTAGTGAAGATAGTGAAGGTATCAAAACAACCAGACATAGCACACCGCATATTCATATTTTAGGGTGCTAATATATTTAGTGTGGACTGTCATGCACTGTCAATGAACAGAAAAGGAAGACCAACCAGGCAGTTAAGACAAAAAAAGCTAACAGGTTTGTTTTACTGGGTTGAGAGAATCCTCTGATATAAGCATTCAACTTCAACATTTTCAAAAACTTATTTACAGCCACCAAGATCATTTTTATTTTCTTTGTAATGTAACAACCACCATGATTCGAAGAATATGAGTCTGATACACAACTATAGCATGTGGAACTATGGAAGTTATATAAGAACTTTTCACATAAAGGAGGAGAGAGCTAATGTTTGAAATGAACCATCACAATTTCCACAAGATTAAATGAATTTATGTGCTCAAAATAGAGCCTAAATCTCTGACCATCAGTAGAAATGCAAACCTAATTTAACGACAGTCACACTTCTCTCACGGTACAAAAGGAATTCACATTCTAAACTATTTGTTGGTCAAGGAGATACCTTTCAGACAAGTACATTTGGCCTTGCCATCTTGCACGGTGGTACATTTGGCGTTTGCACCACATGTAGCATAGTACTCGCACTCATTCGATGGTTGCATCCAGACAGTCTCCCACTCTTGTGCTGATTTCTTAACCATGTAGCAGATGTCTGTGCCATTTGGCATAACAACAAACCTTTGCAGAGTTGTATTTGATGCAGTGTAAGTGTAGTAGGAACCTAAGTTTTGATCATTTGCGGGCTTGAAGCCATACAAGTAGAGTGGTCTCCAAGGAATGCCCACAAAATTCTGCCCAGTCCATTGCCCTGACCTGTAAACATTTCATTAAAGTTATGGTATATCTTAAATTGAGGATCCAATTATTATGACATTATATTAAATTAGTTATGCTGCCATTTATTATATCATAACACTATCCAAATCCCGTTTCATCTTCAATCCTAGCTATTACAACGCTTGCATTACATATTTCCTGTATATTCACTTGTCTTCTGTGGATCCATCACTCAGGGTCTCAGGCTGATGTTTGGCTTGCAGGCAGAGGGTTCATTGAAGCATACCATGCAAATTATGGGAAAATTTTCTTGTATGCCACTACCACTATTTATAACATTTGTGACCAGAAAAACATACTCCCTCCATCCAACAATATAAGCATTTTAGGGAGGATGTGACACTTCATGGTACAACGAATCTGGACATAGGTGTGTCCGGATTCGTTGTACCATGAAGTCTCACATCCTCCCTAGCAGTCCCACCAGGCAAAAATGCTCATCCCTCTGGCTTTTCACGTAATATCAACAGTTAGGCTTGAGTGGCCATGGCTTTGTGGCTGGTTTAGCCATCATATGGGCCAACGTCACATAAGCTGTCCAGCTAAAAATCGGTGTACCCCCAGTCCGTGTCGTACATAGACTATCAGATAGAGCAAAGCCAAGGTAGTTTGCGGTTAGGACCAAGGGGCTTGTGTCGGGAATGCTGCACGTCACACGCTTAAGGGGGCTTGTGTGGGACACACCCTAAGATTGATTGAGAGGATACTCGACTTGGTCAGGCCTAGTGCAGGAGGTGGGTGCATCGTGCGCTGGTTATACCACGTGCCACTGCTTGCGCGATATATGGTGCTTTAGCTTTTCCCTTCTTAATGACATAACAGAGTAGAAATTATTAGTCAAAGTTGCATTTTGGAGACCATGTCAATTAACAGAACTTATTTTTTACTTCTTGAAAGAATATTTTGAAGCTCTCAGGCTTGATGAACAACTTAACACCATACTTACAAAAAGAAAGGGCAGCAACCATATCAATCCATCAAAAACAGAGGTTAAACTTGTTCAAATAGCCTACGGCCTACCAAAATCATTATAAACTAGTGAGTAGTGACTATTGATGGACTGCAAGGAAGGAGGTAATGTTCCCCACATGCCTATTTTCCTATTGCTAAACATAATGCTTCTGATGGCCCTTCTCCAACCGCCCTACATCACAATGAAAACGATGTTTACATCACCCATGAAAAGGAGATGCTCAAAACTTGATTTCCAAACTGCAAGGTAAGACTAGATAGAAGCTTAAGCTTCCTTGCTTCTGCGTTCTGACTAAAAGCAACTTGTCTAATAGAGGATGAGCTGCCAAAACCAAACTGAAACAGGGTACCTACGAAGAAAACATTAACTGAACTCAAATAACTAAATATAGGTGTTGGATTGCCCCGTGAATCACAAGGAAGATGATTAGATTTGTGTAGAACTGTACTTGAACTTAAGAAATTCCTACGACCAACAGCAACCACTTGAAGTTAAAAGTACATTAATAACCCCAATTTTTATTGCAAGCATAATTGCGTCTCAGATTTGAACTAGTTATGAGTTATGACTATTATTCGAGGCCCTACAGTCATAAGATATTAGCATCAAGCAACTCCAAATCAAATGATACTAGAAACACGAATTTAATAAGAGGCGAGATCGAGAAACTGACCTCCAAATTGGGACATTGCCATCCCTCCAGATGTAGGCCTGGCCGGAGTTCCCCGGGTCGAGGCCGAGCGCGTACCGCCCCGGCGATGGGTCCGTCTCGCTGGTCCACGACGTGAACCGCATCATCTCGGAGGGGCCCCTCCCCGGCGAGCGCACGGTGATGCGCATCCCGGAGAGCATGGTGTCCGACGGGTGCCAGAAGCTGTCCCACACCGTCGTCCCGTCGTCGCTGCGCACCTCCAGGCTGCCGGTGTCCTGGATGACGGCCCTGTACCCGCCGCCGCCGCCGGTGGCCTGCGCGGCGGAAGCGTTGGACCTCCACAGGAGGGGCGCGTCGGAGGAGGCCCCGTCGAGGACGCGGAGCTCGCCGGTGTTGTCGAGCGTGAGCGACGGCGACGAGGCTGTGGCCGGCGCGGCGCGGTTGGCGACCCAGACGACGGTGCGCGGCGAGATGCTGCGGTACCAGATGCCGAGGTAGAGCCGCGACGGCAGCTTCGGGTCCGGCGCGAAGAACCCCACCTCGAAAACCCCCTCCGGCGACGACACCATCGTCGCCGCCCCCGTCAGCGACCCGCCCTGCTTCAGCGTGTCCGTCGCCGCCGCCGCCGCCGCCACCACCGCGCCCCAAACGAGCAGCAGCCGGAGCAGGTGAGGTGGAGAAGCCGCCATGGTGGCGGCGGCAGCAGCAGCAACCTTTCCCACCTCCGCCTCCGCCGCCAACTACCTCGCTGCTGCCGAGAGGTGTGTGAGAGAGAGAGTTTATGGCGGAGGATTGTGTCGCGGATTTGTTTAGTGCGGCGCTGTGGATGAAAGCGCAAGTGGGAAATGAATATGGGGTGCTACAGGAAGGGAAGGGAAGGGAGGAGTAGCGAATAGAATAGTGTGATTAGTGCGGGTAAGCGTGGCTTTCGCTTTTGGGGTTAGGCATTTAAGTGCGCGGCGTGGCCGCAGGCCGCAGGTCGAACCGTTTTTAGTGGCGACGCGAACGCGAGCCGACTGCCCGCCGGAAGCCGGCGACTGTGATCCTCGATTACCCACGGATGGTCCACTCGAATTCGCGAGGGTTTCCATGCTTAGCTGGATATATTTCCTCTTTTTTCAAAAACTTTCTTCGATCTCAATCACCTTTGTTTACCATTATGCTCGCAATTATAGTCTCTCAAGAAAAAAATCGTACTAACTGGTAAGTAGTACCTAATCATCGTATAAAATATTAAACAATTCACACATTTGAAACGAAAAAGATGTGAGATCAGGGGGTGCCTATTCATAGAGGTACATGCCTTAATGGCACAGAAAAGGAAAGGCACTATACCGCCAGGAAGAAGAACGGAGGTTACTGCAGATAGCGACAGCGTCCGTGATCTAGGCGTACAAATCCTCTACCAGCGGTGAACCGTGCCGCCCGTGACGCGGTGCGACGCGACGCGCGCGGCCATCTGGTACGTCCGATCTCGCGATCGGACGGCCGTGCGACGCCCACGTCATCGCCACTCCGTTCGACACGTCCGTACTTGTCAACGGCAGCGATCGAACGAAGCTGTCGCTGATGATGTAGCAAGCAGCCGTGCGAGAGGGTACAAGATCACGCGGATCGACCGAGAGCTTATGTAGCGTACGTGAACTGGCCGGTGCACGCTTGGAGTGTGTGTTTTAAGTTTTAACTGGCCATTCGTACAAGTCACCTGAGACTCTGAGAGGAGAAAAGGTCACTTATTAGTGACAATGTATTAATGGGGCCTCGGCTAGCTGGCTGACTGATGAGCACACTTCTTCTCATTTTTTAATTCAGATTGATACTAATATGCAAGTGCTTTTTAAATAAGAATTATGTAAAATCAAGATTGCCGTAGTCACCATGTATTAGAAGGCGCACTCGTAGATTGTGTGTTTTGCAGTAGCAGTCCCATGATACAATTTTAGCTGTATCAAGTGCTAATAACACAAAACAGCTAGAGGGAATGATCATACTGTGTGCTCATGCCCATGCGGCTATGCTTGCCTGGAAAGGCACTTCGGCTTTAAATCAAGGAAGCATTTTTTTTTTGAGCGGAAGGAAGCATATGTAACAGTGTGTGATCTGTTGATACTGTGATTTGGTGTGGAACTTTGGTTGATTAGTGGAGGACCATACTACCGTCAATACATTGATTCTCTTCGTACGGATTGAAAACATCACGTCAAATCAAAATTATGCATGGAGTATTAAATATAGATAAAAAATAAAACTAATTGCACAGTTGTGTTGTAAACGACGGGACGAATCTTTTAAGCCTAATTATACCATGATTAGCCATAAGTGCTATAGTAACCCAGATGTGTTAATGACGAATTAATTAGGCTCAAAAAATTCGTCTCGCGGTTTCCAAGCTAACCGTGAAATTAGTTTTTTCATTCGTGTCCAAAAACACCTCCCGACATCTAGTCAAACGATGTAATGTTTTCGCGAAAATTTTTCGTGAGCAGGCCTAGTTTGGCAGGAAGTAAGCTTGGATGAACAGGACAGTAGGTGATGGATTGTACACGTGATCAGAACTATTGAAGTGTGAATCTTTCAATGATCAAACCTTGAATTACTAGACTTATTTGAGTTGATTAGACATGGAGAAGACAAACACAATCTCTGATTTTACCCAAAAATCCCCAAATGCAAGATGAGGCTCGAATCGATTTGAACTGCTACCAACTGGTCTCATATCCAATAGTCCAAACATCAGTTCACCACTTCACCTGTCGCCTGTCGGTGTACACTTGTAGACGGTATCTAGGAGTTCCGTACTGCACACTGGTAATCCCAAGAAACAAGGATCACATAGGATTATATCCAAAGACTCTGACTGACTAAATAATCGGAATGCAGCGCTCGTGGCCAATTTATCAAATTCCCTCTACCGTAAACTAACAGTTACTCCAGATATGATCAAGCGCTCAGCAGTCAGCAAATCCAGATCTAAAGTTCAGCGACTAAAACAATTCTGCATCTTGAATAACACTAACCCCAGATGGCAGTACTCGATAAAGAATGCATAATCTTTTTGAAAATGCAGAGCTGACCATTTGACAATTGACACAAGAGAGGAAGAAGACAAGAGGAAGAAAATGGAAGAACATCTAAACTATGGCTATTGTTTAGGTGGTGTCAAATAGAGTAGATAGCACAAAGACTTTCGTCATTGACAGAAAACACGCGCAATGCGGGGATGTTCTAAAATTGTTTCATGAATTCAGAAACAATGTGCTAAAGTCTAGAATACATCAGAGAAGAATACCCGCTACAGGTTGGTCCAGGGAAGAAAAGGAAACGATAATGCGTGACCAACCTGAAAGGAGGCTTTTCCACTGCCCCACATGGTCCGTATTTGATCCAACATATTGAAAACGACGACAAAGATGACAAAGATGACGATGACAACGACGACGATAACACATTTTAATGCCAAGCAAAAATTCGTGATATATGTAGCCGCAACCAAGGAAAGTCACACGAGTGAAGAACAAGATACGTCACAAATAGTTATATTCGCGTCTCATGTGAAGAACAAGATACGTCTCAAATAGCTATATTCGCGAATAAAAGGGTTCATGTCGATAGCTATTTGTGTGACTAATGATAGTCAGTCAATACACGGAAGGTGCGAGTAACATGCAAAAAAATCGCCCGTAAAAAGGCGTGGCTGGTGGCCAACAGGCCAGGGGGGGATGAATTGGCTTGTGACAGAAAGTGCAAAGTTGAGCTGGAATATTAGCAGCTCAAGGACTTGGAAAGTGGCTTGGATACATATTCAGAGTTGTTCACCTAAATATTCAGATAGGTCCAACAATTTTATTTCATGTGGATTACTACCCTTTTGGTTACAATTAAAAGTGACCTGAAAGAATTTTGTGCGCATCTTGGTCTTACTATTATTATGTAAACCATTACATGCGGATTACTACCCTTTTGACATCCGGTCACTTTTAATTGTAACCGACCTTCAGGTCGAATTAACCTATCAAATTGCTAGAGCTTCAATTCTTCAATCATTGTCCATTTATACAGGAATTCAAACCAAAACATGATGACTGCACCTCCATCTTGGAAACTCTAAGAGTTCCTATTTTAGAACTTTAGATCTATGAGAGTTGGCAGTCACTTATGAACTAGAAAATGTAACCGGGCATAGCAGTGCCAACTGCCAATACAGATTTCAAAAGTGAAATGAACTGTTCCAGCCATGTCATCATCATTCAAAACAGACTAACGTGATAGCAGACATCATTCAATGAGTACTGGTTATAATACTTTCCATGTGACAAAAGATAATATATGTACAAAGAAGATTCTAGAGCTCAGCTTCCAAGTCCTAGTTCTGAGTTAATTATCATTCTAACAGCAGAACAAACATAACAAGACAGGGACCAGAGAGACACAATACAACTAACCATGCTCTTATGTAGAAACAACAGCTTTATCGTGAAAGCAGATTAAAAAATGAAATAAACTTGGTCAAAATATTGATACTGGGCACATCGAGAGATCTATAACATCTACCACAATCTTACTTTAACGGAAAGTACAGCAAATAAGAAAAAATATATAGGGAGACAGTTACTTGGTTCGCTAGTCAAATTGTAACTTTCATCAGAAACAGATGTTGTCATGTTGAGAAAGCACAAAAGGTTCTAAATCATAAAAATTAACCATGAAAGCAGTATAACAGTCAGATAAAAACTACATGAAACAAGACAAGAAAATACAACAAAGTGAAAGCATGAATAGACATAGGCAGTGAAAGTCGAACGGAACAGGCCCTCAGAAGAAACCCCAGCTAGCACCCAGCAAACAGTTGGTTGCTAGAACCTTTACATGCTGCAGAAAGAAAGGAGGGAAATTAGGTACTGAATAGAAACATAAGGAAATTAATTCAACATGTGTATTGTACAATACTTAAATCACTGCTAGGGCACTGTAAAACCTTCAACATAGCGCAGTTCTCAAATGTTCTAACAAAAGCAAAATGACACATTGAATGTTCTGGAATTATTTAGAGACTGTGTCATACTGGGATGCTAGTCAGATGGAAAATTTAACAATTACATCAGACAAAATCAAGGTTTATCAAGGAGCGCAAAGGCCAGAACAACTGGGCTCTAAACATAACAATGCGCAGGGCTTCAGGCCCATCTGTGTTTCTCATGAGTAGCCTTGGAGAAGAAATAATGATGTTGCCAGGCCAGAAATAATGATGCCATCATGGTTACTAGAGGCATTGAAGCTTCTCAGATTTTACTTTGAATAAATCATTTAAATTATACTGATTTTGTACATAGTCCTAGTCACATTAGAACAAGCTACAGAAATATAGCGGTTTCTGGCCTATATAAGATGGTAATCTTGATAGATAAACTCATGGACCTGTGTAACACATACACACAACAATGTACATCACAAAATAGAAGTTTATATCCTATGGATACATGAAATCTTCTAACCAAACATTGCAGAGTTGAAACCATAAGACAGTGACCATACAAACTTGTTTGAAGAATTTAATAATATGCTCACCTGGATCAAAGAGGACATCATGCAAGCAGTCCAATCAAGCATCTGCAGAAACAGAACCAATTTAAGACATTAGAATGATTAGTAACTCAAAAACTTTGGCATACACAGATGATACAACAAATGAATAGCAGTATAGCACAGATCAATTCACCGTAAAAGCATAATCATTGCTGGCAAGGAAACAAACAATTTCAATGCAAAAAATAACTCCATACAGTTTTCCCTTATAAACTCATGAGCAATCAATCCCTAAAAACATAGCCTTTTGTTGTTGATTTAGAAGTATACAGATAATAAAACAACCAAAAAATCTTTATCTCCTATGCCAATCCATAGTTAAAGTGCAATAAAAATTTGAACAACAACGAGAAACTATAGACATGTTCACTTCGTGCCAAAAGTTACCTAGGACATACCTGATACACTCAATAATGTTACAATTATAATAACTGATATGTCTGTGATGTACAGATTTACTTTGCAGTGCACTGAAGGATCAATATACAAGTCTAGGTGTAGCTAATTGTCAAATTTATCAGAAAATGATGTATTCGTCCTGCTACCCACCTTGTAGTGATTACACGGCCTATGCCACTTATGTGATATAACAAACAATTACGCACGTTAACAGATTGGCCAATGTTCCTTGCATACAGCCTTAATATTCATGCAAATTTATTTCTAGAGAACTGCTGTTGACTGTTGACTGATTGGCCACAAATGCTAAACCACACGACAAAATCAAACTTGTATACTTAAAAATCACTTTTGCACATAAAGATGATGTGAACAAGAGACAAGATCATGTAATTGGGAATAGGAAACAAACATGACATGTTACAGCGTATATAGCAACTTAAATGCCGCATCACACCATATTATCATTTATCAATTTGTCAGTGTCAGATGTTCAAACAAAGGGCTGCATAAGGGTCAACATTGCATCATCTGCTGTATATAACCTCACAAATTCTCACTATTCATTTTGCTATGGTTACTTTTGCAAAAACATAGATAGTTTGCAGGTGTAGGTGATTTATCATATGTATACGATTACCATACCATCTCGTTGATTAGTCAACTTACATTTTGCATAGCAAATCAAAGTAGGAAACACCATATTTAGAGGCAACACAAGTACACAACAGAGCAACCAATCAATTACCCTTGTGCTCTTCAGTGGCGTCATGGTACTCGGCATCCTCCTCTGGCACAGGGTGCAGCACATCCTCGCCTACCGCCAACTCTGCCTTGCCGCCAGCCTCTCCCCCCTCCGCCACGCCATCTTCGGGGAAACGCACCACCACCACCGGGCACACACAGTGGTGCACGCAGTAATCACTGACGCTTCCAAGCCTTCCCTTGCTCGTCCGCCGAGAGGCACCAAAACCCTTGCTCCCCATGATGACCGCGCTGAGCCCAAGCCTCTCCACCTCGAGGCAGAGCCTCTCCTTCATGTCGTGATCCTTGACGATGTGGATCTTGTAGGGGATCCCGCCGTCCTTGAGGGGCTTGGCCAGGTCGTCAGCTTTGGACGCCGTGAAGGCGTCTAAATCGTCCTCCATCCTGCGCGCGGCGGCCTCGGCGTCGTCCTCGGCCGACGGTGGCTCGCCGCCGGGGCTAGGGTTGGCGGGGAGGGAGAGGTCGACGGAGCCCCAGTCGGCGCCGTAGAGCACGGAGGTGGAGCGGACGTGGAGGAGGATGACGGCGTCCCCAGGGCGGAGGTAGTTAGCGACGGCCCAGCGGACGGTGTAGGCCGACTCGTCGGAGAGGTCAACGGCGATGGCGATGCGGCGGTGGGAGGATCCAACCGGAGCTGCCGCCGCCGCTGCGGTGAAGAACACCCCCGGCGACTCCGGCTGCATCGATGCCGGCGTAGGTGGCCGCGGGGTCGGCGCCTTCACCGGCGGCGGCGGCGCCGCCAGCGGCAGGTCAACGGGGTGGCTCGCCGAGTTCTGCATCGCCAACTGTCGGGATCGGTCGCAGTCTCGCAGATTCCGCGCTCGTGGGTGGAGTGGAGAGAGGTCAAGAGCTCGCTTCGGTTGGTTTGGTGATTTGGTTCAGTGCGGCGGAGAGGAGAAGGAAGAGGAAGCTACTGGAAGAAGGGGAATGGAAGAGTTGGAAGGAAGTTTGGGACGGAGACGCGGCGGAAGAAGGGGAACGGACGGCGTCAAGTGGAAGGGGAGTTGATTAGTTGAAGAAGCGAGCGGATAAACATGGGAGTGCGACGCGCGGCACGTCGGCGACACTTGGGAAGATAAGAACGGCTCGGATGGATCCAACTTGGGCCGCACGGCAGAACGGCCGCCAGTTTTGCGCATTCACTGCCCGTGCACGCTGCTCCAACCCTTCAAACTTTGTTCAATTTTTGTAGGAGTTCAGAAATTTTGTAACGTTCAAAATGTATTTTGTTGATTGTTTTTACACTACAAAACGCTTGTGACGGTGGTTCTGAATTGCTGCAAGAACATAACTGATCGATGCACTTATCAGATAGACAGATGTTGTGTTGTAACCACGGGTGTACTACATGAAACTGTTTCCACCCAGCAGAATTCAAAATCCTATTATCCACAATTATACGCAGGCTCACGAATTAAGGACCATCTTTTTGGGGTGATAAAGGACGCGTACTTGATCTACGGTCCATTTTCATGTCCCGGCCAACAAAAGATGGGCTGGGATATGGTATATCAATCATTCAAAAATGAGGACCATCTCTCATAGATATCATGACGTGGGCTGTTCACAAATCTAATGAACACTGTACAACACGGGGGAATTATTATCAGCTTGTGTTGCCGCTCATATGTTTCTGCGCTCTCCCCGTTTTCAGTTGCAACTTGCAAGGCTACTAAAGATAAGGCTCAACGAACACATGAATTGGAGGAGGACCACCACTTCAGAGTTCAATATATTTCCCTTGCTGTTTTTTTGCAGGGTTCAGAGAATTCATCTTCATCTCTGTCTCTCACTAATTGATCTGTTGAGAAGTCAAAAGTGATGCAAATTAAGGCCAGTGACCCGGTGAGCTGCATCACTACCAGCCTATGTGACATCTAGCTTAGTTACATGATCTTTCGGTCTCTGAGTTCTGGATGAACATTCAAGTCAGCTAGTATTCTATTTTTGTACTACAATTATTGATAGTTTGTTGGCAAGATTTTGATTTAATAATAATCTAAGCAATGCTTGAGAGAATTCTATGACAGAAGAGACGAAGAATAATGGATGTGCAGAATACAATGTCAACAGATCAGGAATTCCATAGTGGAATTCTACAGTGTGTTGCCTTCTGTCTGGGAAAAAAAATGTCTCATCTTTTTATGCATGATTCAAGGATAACAAATAAAACAATAGTCCAATTTATAATACACGACGGCATTTTTTTTCCCAGTTGGAGAATCCTGTTCGCGTCTCCAAATTAAATCGCTGATCTGGCCATTCAATCACATAGGCCGTGTTTAGATTAAAAAATTTTGCCTAAAAATATCACATTGATGTTTGGACACATATTTACAGTATTAAACATAGACTAATATCAAAACAAATTACATATTCCGACTGTACACTACGAGACAAATTTTTTAAGTCTAATTAATCCGTCATTAGCACATGATGGTTATTGTAGCATTTATAGCTAATCATGACGTAATTAGGCTCAAAAGATTCGTCTCGCAGTGTACAGTCGGAATATATAATTTGTTTTGTTATTAGTCTACGTTTAATACTTCAAATGTGTATCTAGACATTTATGTGACATTTTTTTGGCTAATTTTTTTTTAAAATCTAAACACAACCATAGTACCAGTAAGCACGGAGAACAAGTTTAACTGTTTGATGTGATGTACAACTAGCCTTGCTGAAATTTTTACAGTAGTCCTGAATAGGCCACCATTTGGGGCGATGCCACAACTATCCCTTTTGTGTGTGTGTGACTAGATACCTTGGTGGAAGAGCGGGGGTAGAGCTACAGTGTTATGGTTGGTGTTAGGCGACACCGATGATTTTTTACAAACTATAGATAAAATGCTTATACACAGTAACACATATGATAATACTATAGTATAAACAAAATTAGTGTGGTATGACACCGATAAATACAACATGACATCAACGAGTCATTGTTTTGGATCCGCCACCGTGGACGAGGCAATGCTCTGTCAGATATAAATATTCAATGTCGATCAAAATCGGCATTAATTGTAATGGACGCTCTATCCAAATGATGTTAGACATGACATCAATAATGGTATCTTGATTAGTGAGTTCATTCAGGTGTGGCTTTTGATGGAGGCAGAGGAGATAAAATTGACAGAAGATGTAGAAGAAAACATCACATGGAGATGGACTTCTGATGGCACTTATAGTGCAAAACTTGGCATATGGTGCTCAATTTGCGGGAGGGATCGGCTCAACAGCTGCCACGGTAATCTGGAAGGTCTGACGACCATCCAAATGCAAGGATTTTTTGCTTGGCTGATGTTACAAGATATAATATGGAGTTTCAACCTCTTGCAAAACAACTATTTCTATCAGCTCTATTTCAGAAACTTTGAAATGGCACAACAAATCTTCAAGGATTGCCACTTACCAGGCAAGTATGGACCGCAATGACACCGAGGGTTTCCTACGGTGATCTCCAACTGGACTATAATCCGGAGGACTCCTTGATGGATTGGTGACTTCAGGGCGTTAGGCACGGGGACAAATTGAGATCGAAAGGGATGAAACCATTGTTCCTCCTTGCGGCCTGAGAGGTTAGGGGCAAACGGAATGTGAGTTTTTAAGGGATACGAACTGACCATTTCAAAGTTGTGTGCAAAATCACAAACAAAATCAACCTTTGGAGTGCGTGTGGAGCAACCAATATCGCACGATTATCAGATTAAGCAATTTTTGGTGGCGCTATGCCCTGTGTGGAGATATGCATTGTTTCTTCTCGTTCTAAATATAAAACCAAGAAAGCTGGATTTGGTTTTAAAAAATAGTCAAAATTTAATAACCTTGACTGTCACTTTTATAACAATTATACAAACTAATAATTTATGGTATTACAGAAGCAACCTTTCAAGTCAGATCCACTTATGATTTTTCTATTAAAAAACAAGCATCTGAGAAGTTACTAATGGTTAGAATTAATAAAAGTTTAACTATATGTTATCGTAATATCAAATATTTATGACCATCGAAGTATATTTCATAACTTTTACACGTCCTAAGTTTTTACAAACCAAAAATATTTTTTTCACCTTTAAGATAGATTTTAAATAAGAGTTTGGTATTATTTGAATTGTGGTATTCTCAAAGTCATATTTGCCTATTTATGTGAACAAACCAAACAAGAAGCCTATCCACTCAAAAAGAACAAAAACCCTATCCTGGAGAAGGGTTATTTGGGTGAAACCTATAGATAGGCCACGATTCCACGTTGTCGTGTTTGGAAATGAATTGTTTGGCCGTTCGGGACGGTCCCTCTTTTTTTTGTGCACATGCTTCCCAAACTTCTAAAACCATGTGTATTTTGAATAATCCATTTTCAAGTTTAAGATAGTAAATAAAGAGAGTACATATTTCATGTATTGACATGGCAAAAGAAAAACACATAACCATAGATCCACCATACGTACATACCACATGTTTACAACTTGAACTCGAACAGAACCCAAAACTGAAAAAAAAAAGAAGTAAATGACACCCCTAAAATAATGAAACTTCAAGATGACGTCTCATTAGGCCGCCGCCTGTCCTGAGAAAATAGAACAATGTTTTCACTCTAATACTTAATTAATCACATGCTAACGATATTTGTCGTTTTATGTACGGCTTAGGCAAATTTATCCAAACCTTCCCTTCCGAACACAGCCTTGTTCAATGCCTAGCCGTCCAAACACACCAACAGATAACGGCAGAAAGCCGGTGTCAAAAACCTAACATTTCGATAACTTAGCATCACAGCTACTTTTCCGGCACACTTACAATCACGTTGAAAGTATGGGACTAGCTAAAAATCTGTCGACAGAAAATCCTCTCAAAATCTGTCAAATGTAAATCCAATATAATTAAAGTGTAATTACATCATAACTAGGTATTAATTACAATGCAAGTTATGTATAAGCTGGGTGTAAATAAGCATAGCATAGGGTATAGTACAGCTGCTAGCACATACACATCACAGAATCTAGGTTGTGAGTTCGACGCATACATATGTAGTCATGTTTTATTTTTCCTTCCTAATGCACACGAATCTTGAAGCACAATTGATGGCTGAAAAATCGAAAGATACTCCTCCAGTTTTCTGTCGCAAGATAACTAGCAATTCCGTGAAAGTATTCCAAAGCGAACTATGAAAAAGAGATCCTCGAGGCTTAGGCAGGACAGCAGGAGCGATCACAGTATCACTCACAAGAATTTAGGCACCCTAAGTCACAAAAAAAAGAGGCACCCTTGAAACAAAGTTCCTCAGAAAAATTGTGCTAGCATTTTGTCAAGAATATCCTCATTCCAAAAGGCTATCAACCAATTCATCAATCAAACCACATCAGCTGTTCGGCTAAACTCGCCAACCTGACGGCAAAACGGCAGTGACACAGACACTGGCACCACGAGACCATCCCAACCAGGACGGCCCGAAGCCGGCGGCGATCACGGCATGGACGGCGACGAACCCCGCCGCGACCGCCGCGCACGCGGCCACAAGCAGAGCGAGGAGCGCCCAGGGCCTTTTGCTCCAACTCCCCATGATCCCGAGCGCGAAAGGGTAGAGCAGCACCAGGATCCACACGTTGAACAGCAACCCCACCAACGCGCCGGCGATCTGCACGGCCGTCCACCCGCCGGCAACCTGCGCGGCCGTCCACCCGCCGACGACCGCCTTCCCGGTCGCCGCGCCGATGGCCACCACGTTCACTGCCATCACCACCATCGTCGGGAACAGCAGCGGCGCCCAGTGCACGTCGTACATCTCCGCGAATCTCTCCCTCGCGCCACCGACGGCCAGCTGCTTCGCCGTCAGCTTGAACCGCACGCCCTTCATGCCGAACACCCTCTTGAGCAAAATGTGCAGCACGGCCGTCGGGTACACGCCCGTGGCGCCGATCATGTAGAACTGCTCGTTACGCCACCAATCGAGCATCGTGAGCCCCGCCCACTTGATCTCCACGACCCCGATCACCTCGATCATTGCGATGACGGCGACGAGGTACGCCACGTATTCCGGGAACGGCTTCTGGATGTGGAACTCGCCGCCGCGTCGTCGGTGGTGGTAGGAGAGCCAGACCACGGGGAGGAGGTCGTAGACGACGATGAAGAGCGCCGACACCGGGTACGCCGTCATGTTGGTGTACGCCACGCGCTGCATCGCGCGAAGCCGCCGCCCGGCGAGGAGCGGGCAGTTGCGGGAGAAGAACATCTCGAGGGACCCGCCCGACCACCGCAGGATCTGGTAGAGCCGCTCGGTGAGGTTGATCGGCGCCGTGCCGCGGAACGCGTCGGGCTCCATGGCGCAGTACATGGACCGCCACCCCTTCCTGTGGAGACGGAACCCGGTCACCACGTCCTCCGTCGCCACGTCGTACACCCACCCGACGTCCCTCCCCCAATCCGTCCCGTCCTCGTACGCGCACTTCGCCACGTCCTCCAGCTCCGCCATGGCCGGCAGCGACGCGATGGAGCAATCTGATGATATCGTGCTGATGAACGGCATCGAGTTGCCGTACTTGGCGGTGCAGCCGATGGCCTTGGCGTCGTCGTTGGGGCGCCAGCGTGGCGGGTCGGTGCCGTAGAGCGCGACGCGGCGGAACAGGCATCCCGTGCCGACGTAGGAGGGGCCCTGGACGCCGTTGAGGCCGAGGAGCGTGGCGTCGAAGAAGACGCGGTTGTGGTTGCAGTAGCGGTCGGTGGGGTCGACTTCGTCGAAGCGCTGCGGGAACTGGACGAACGCCGTGTCGTCGCCGTGGCGGGCGTCGAGCATGAAGCACATGGCGGCGCGGAACGCCTGGGAGTTGTTGATGTAGTGATCGCCGTCGAAGTTGATGACGAAGGGCGCGTTCGTCAGCAGCGCCGACACGCGGAGCTGCACGTTCATGGCGCCGGCCTTCTTCTGGTGGTCGTATCCCGGCCGCTTCTCCCGGGCGATGTAGACCAGCATCGGGACTCGAATGTCAACGGCGCTGAAATCCATAGCGTGGTCGGACTCAGAGCTCGCCGGCTTGCCCAGCTGAGGCTCATCATTCGGATGGCTCAACACTACCTATTCCACGACCATAATTACGTGTTGAGTCAAGTTTAGTGAGCAAAATGTCTGCAATCACAAGAAGCTTTTACATGTAGTAAAAAATTGTCGTGGAATTTTTTTACCTTAACAATTCCGGCATGCTGTCCCTTTTTGTGATTCTCAGCTGGCTCAGTCCAAGTCCCTGGCCATTGGGTCCCATCTGCCATCAACGTCGCCTTCACACTTCTCCCCTTATCATTTCCACCACCATCACCGGCTTCCGATCGCTGGGGAATAACAGCAAAAATCGCATCAAGCCGCGCCTTGAACTCCTCGTACTCCCGGCGAACGATCCTACGGTCACCAACAAACTCCTCCGGCGCAAGCCCCTCATACGTCCCCGCCGCCTTCGCCGCCGCGAAGTAGAATTCCGGCGCCCTCGGCTCGACGCGGTGCTTCCGGCAGAATGGCACCCACACCGCGGCGGCAAATCTCGCCGTCTCGAGGAGACCCTCGTAGTGGACCAGCGACGCGCCGTCGTCGGAGAAGTAGGTGGCGTGCCGGTCGGCCGGGTAGTCGGTGGCGAGGATGGAGAGGACAGAGTTCATGGTGTAGAGCATCGGCTCGTCGATTGGATCGACGGTGTTGATGAACACGTCAATGGCCGGAAGGAGTCTGTCGTCGTCGTCGAGGTATTGCTTGAGGAGGGAGAGGTTTGGGACGCGCTTGATGGGGTTGAGCTTCGAGGCCTGGTTGAGAAGCCAGGTGACGCCGAACCAGAAGTCGCCGGCGACCGAGATCCACCAGAGCCACATGGCGTCGGAGGATCGGTGCTTCATGCGCCAGACGAGGAAGAGGATGACGGCGATCAGCCTGATCAAGGTCAGTAACCTGGCACATAGTCGAACGAAGAAATGGTTAGGATTTCTAAAAAAACTTTATGTATATAAGACTAATTTTATCAAAATTCGGTAAAACCATGATCGTCAAGTGTAAAACAACAATAGATTCGGAATAAGAGAGTAAAATATTTTTTTTTTCTTGTTGAACGTACTCCCTCTCTCCCACAAAAAGAGTAATGCCCTATTCGTTTCACAGGATAGGAAAAGTAAAGGAAAAACGTAGGAATGAAGTTGTAAAACAGAGGATTGTAAACCCGAGGAATATAGAGATGAGGTGCATACGGATCAAAGGATAGAAAAGTAACAGTAATTTACTTTTTCATCCAGTGAATCTCGGTTTCTTCTCCCCTAAACTCCCGTTGACCCTCGTTTCCTCTTCCTTCTCAGCGCCGCCAGCCGCTC
>CM002485.1:16029223-16039760 GCA_000325765.3 Leersia perrieri
CGTGAGCGGGCGCCGGCCTCTATTCGTCGCCGGCGACCTCCACGCACCGTCGACGGCCTCGATCCATCGCCGGCGACCTCCACGCGCCGTTGCCGGCCTCGATCCGTCGTCATCGACCTCCGCAAGCGGGCGTCGGCCTGGATCCGTCGCCGCCGCCCTCTGCTCCATCCTCAACGCCGACCGCCGACCATTTGAAGGTTAGTAATTATAATGGCGTTGATTAGTGCCTGATTATCTTGTTGATGCAAAGGAAACGTAGAAAATGAGGTTGGAGTGGATGTTTTTTTTTCCTTTGCTTTTCCCGTGAAATCCCCATGAATGGAAACTTTCCTGAGCTTTTCCTGAGACCACTCTGTGCTATCCGAATGAAAGGAATAGAAAATAGTCCTATAAACAGTATTTCTCCAAATATCTC
The DNA here is from genome assembly GCA_000325765.3 of Leersia perrieri. Classification (NCBI taxonomy): domain Eukaryota; kingdom Viridiplantae; phylum Streptophyta; class Magnoliopsida; order Poales; family Poaceae; genus Leersia; species Leersia perrieri. Next base: position 16,029,639 of record CM002485.1, read on the forward strand.
GTGAAAACATGTGAAACGAATAGGGCCTAACCCTGTAGAGGAGAGGTTGTCCTAAAAAATAGATTTCTACTCCAAATCACGAGGATGCCTCTGCGTGCAGCCAGAGAAGCTGAAACGATCTGATTAATAAAAGGGAAAGACATCTCTTTCTTTCTCTCTCCCATCGTCACTCCTCCTGGTGTGCGCTAGTAGTACCAGTACTAGTTTCACTTTTTTTCTTCCACGTGGATGTGCTCTGCTGTATTACTGCAGTAAAACTTGTGTGAACAAAGTGTACAGTTGACTAATGATTGAATGATTATTGAGGGCAAATTGGACTTTTGGTTGTAATGCTAATTTGGCCTTGGGACTCTAGGATTACTCTTTTTATGGGAGGGAGGGAGTAAAAACTTGGAACTTTGATTACACTGTAGGCCTGTACTAGACTACTGTTGGGCTCTAAGTGCAGCTCGGGCTGTTGGCCCAAAAACTGCATGTAGGCCACTGTTTTGATGTACCCGGCCCGCGTGGGCACCACCGAAAGAGACTTTTTCACTTTCACGTGGTCTTTCATCCTTTTTGGATTTGTTTTTCCTCCAATTAACGCGCGGCACGCCACGTTTGCCTTTTACCTCTGAATCCGCGACCCACTTGGGGTATTTTAATGTCGCTTTCATAGTGTTTTCTATTGGCTAGTTAATTTTAATCATTTCTTTTTTGTAAAAGGAATATATACTCCATTCTAGCACTACGAGTAGCAGTTAGAACAGCTGTTAGGTATTATTGACGAGCAAGAATAACATGATTTTGTGCAGATTTCATAAAACAACCTCGTTCTTATATGGATTGGAAGAGAATCCGATTCTAAATGGGGTTTTTGTGCCCACAAGATTTAATTAGGAAGCAGCTTTATCTATCACCTGTCTTCTAATCAGCCTTCAGAAGCACAACAGTACACTACGCTCGACTACTAAGCTCAAGACAAGAAGCTGCTGCTAGGGTGGGAGAAGAGATCATAGACTAGCTGCTGACGCACCTGTAAGGGTGGAGGAGGACGCCGCTGACCCTGAACGTCCGGTACAGCAGCGGCGGCTGCCGGCCATCTCCGAGCCCGCCGCCGTGGCAAATCAACTCATCCTCCTCCTCGGCGGGCACCCAGTACTTGTCCTTCGCATCTCCGCCCACTTGCCTCGCGCCGTCGATGTCGCCGGCCGCCAGCAATGGGTCAGCGAGGCCGGCGTTACCGCCGCCACGGCCAGCCGCCGACGAAGGTGCCATCGCCTGATATGATCCTCCACCTTTTTCTCCCCCGCGTCCAAGCTAGTTTAACTACACTATCTCGGGTTAACTAGCTCGCTGGCTGCATATAGGTACACGTACGGAACGAGAGAGACCCAAAACTTGGATTCGCTGGATTTGAAGGACGATAATCTAAGCGTACGTGTGCGCGCGAGTGTGCGACGTGCCCCACATGCCCAGTAATTAAAGTGATCGATCCGGCGAGTCCCGAGAGGCAACACCGAAGCGTGGGCCGCCCGACACCAAGCTAGGTGGGCGTAGCGTCGAGAGCCGCGCGCGCTCGCGGGCCGCGCTGCGCGCTGCGTGCTACGCGGCGATGTAACCATACTCACGCAGAAAACGTTCTGCGTGCGCTAGCATCCATTGCGCGGCCACGCATCTCACGGACCGCGAGGGTGCTGTTTGGTTATACAATATACAATATGTGTAGCCGTGCTTGTTTACGCCGTCTCATGCATGCAGTAGCATATTAGTCCCCGCTTAGTTCTAAAAAATTTTTACCCAAAAACATCACATCAAATCTTTCAACTCATGTATGAAGTACTAAATATGGATAAAAAATAAAACTAATTACATAGTTGGGCTGCAAATGACGAGACGAATCTTTTGAGTTTAATTATGTCATGATTAGCCATAAGTACTGCAGTAACCTGCATGTGCTAATGACGGATTAATTAGGATTAAAAAATTCGTCTCGAGTTTTACAGGCTAGCCGTGAAATTAGTTTTTTCATTCGTGACAAAAACACCTCCCGATATCTGGTCAAACGTTTGATGTGATGTTTTCGCAAAAATTTACACGAACTGAACAACGCCATGCCACAGGGGAGCGTCGACAGCACACGGTAGAAAACGAAGCAGTAATTGTGGAGGACGAGCAGTAAGTCAACACCTGTCTGCATCGTCGAGGCGGCAGATCAGCAATTAGTCTACTGACTACCGAGAATTCGAGATCCTGTTGATGTGATTCTTGTCTCGTCTCGTAATTTTCATTGATTCCCATAAGTTTTTGTTAAGACGTGGTAAAATATATATGGATCTCGTTTACCGCTTGTAGTAGCAGCATCGATCTCCTCTGGTATGGCTTCAGAATGATGTATGCACGTGTTTTTTTCCCTGATAGGCTGATTAATATGCATGCGTACAAAGCAATCGCCGGCTCGCCCGCCGTCCAGGTATCCAAGTGAGGGTCTAGAAAAGACCTGACACGGGCCCAACGGTTTTACTCTGCGAAAGCCTTAGCTTTTTATGCATTTTGATCCTTTTAAAACTAATTTTACAAATAGACCCTGACAAAACTAATTCTAGGAATGGACCTTTTTACGCGCCAGCGTCGATGACGTCGTGGTCCTGCACACGACGCCGTCAGCGTGGACCAGGTAGACCGAGCAGGGGGTCACGGCGCTAGCGTCATTGGCGCCGTGTGCAGGACCACGGCGCCATCGTCATTGGTGTCGTGCCCCGGACTTAACCGTTCGGGCCGGCCTTCCTTCCCCCTCCTCCCTAACTTAACCGTTCGGGACGGCCTTCCCTCCCCCTCCTTCCTCATTCTTTCTTCTTTCTTCCTGCTGTGTGCGCCGGCTGCAACCCGCCCCCTCTCTCCTCCTTCACCTCTCCTCCTCAAATACACTCAAAACTTAGCCCTTTTTCGCGAAATTTCTTCGGGAAATCGAAGAGCAAGGTAAACTCCTCCATCACCTCTTGTTTTTTTTTTCGTTTTTATCGGTTAATTTTAGAGATCGAAGGCAAACCCTAAAATTCAAATTTAGACCAAATTCTTGATTTTGAGATAGTTTATGAGTGATTTAATTATTGTAAAGTTGCATACGATGGCGCTGTAGTGACACACACGACGCCAACTCTTCCCAGGACATAGCATGTTTGCGGTGCCCAAACATACGACGCCATCGTGGCTGGCGCCGTGCCTACACGCACAGCGCCAGCCCTGCTCGGGACACAGAAGGGAGGAAATAAGGAGGGGGACCGGCCCGAGCGGCTAAGTCCAGGGAACGGCGCCAGCGACGCTGGTGCCGTGGTTCTTCACACGGCGCCAGTGAGGTTGGCGCCGTGCCACCTGTCCGATCTGTCCGGTCCACTCCCACGGTACCAGCGTTGACGCCGCCCTGAAGTTAATCTACCGCGCCATCGACGCTGGCACCGTAAAAAGGTCTATTCATAAATTAGTTTCGCCAAGGATCTATTTATAAAAATACTTTTCAAAAAGGACCGAAATGCATAAAAAACAGCACAGCCCTAGAAGATTAGTAGGCGGCGGCCGAAGAGGCCTCCACAATTACGTATTTCAGTTGGTCCAGAAGCGGGTTAGCAACCAAAATGCGGTCTTGATCTTTGGCAGACGTGTGGTGTGGCCCATGTTATATAGGCTGCTAGGATAATGACGTGTACATGCCATACTATATGGTCCGGCACGTGAGTGCATCTGCAGCCCGTATTTTGTGGCCATAATAGTATGGAATAAGTTTGCCGGAGGTCCCTTAACTTTACGCCGGGCTGACCTGCGTCACCGCTCCGCCCACCGCCGCGCTCACCCCCCACTGCACTGCCCGCCGCCGCTGCTCTGCCCACCGCTGCGTTCGCCCACCGCTGCTCCGCCCATTGTCGCTTGCCCGCCGTCCGCTCCGCCCGCAGCCCGTTGGCTCTCTGCCTGCCGCTGATCGCTCCACTCCTCGCCTGCCGCTGCCGGCCTGAAGAGAGAAGAGAGAAAAGAGAAGAAAAATAAATGTGTAACAGACATTTGGGCCCCACATATTTTTAATTTTTTGCTGACTAGGATGCCATGTCAGCGCCATGTCAGCGAAACCACCCTTTAATACTGCCGGGGGAGCTATTTTAGACGGTTTTCGTAAGTTCGGGGGCAAACATTTCCAGTTTTGTAGTTAAGGGACCTCCGGCGAACAAACCCGACGTAAAGTTGAGGGACCTCGGACAAACTTATTCTATTAAGGTGTACATGCGGCCCATGTTTGATGGGTTTCCCGGCCATTTCTGACACTTTCCCGTCTTCGCTTCCCGCCTAGACGATACCCTTGCAAAAAGAGGGAAAACCACAAGCTGCATCCGTGCATCGTGCTAAGGGTCTCACTGCAGTTTTTAATCTTTCCCTAGTGAAACCATGCATGCCGTCCCTCAAAAAAGAAAGAACTGGAAGGCTGAAACTATACATGGTAGATGTAATGGACTTTGCTGACTACAGTACCGAATACACACACAAATAGTAGAAGCTTGCTCATAAATTCTCACAATAAAATTTAGACAGTCGGAAAACCAGGCACACATTACCCTGAACTTCAGGCATACCAAACCTGTTTGCCCTTTACACGGGCTCCATGCCTCCATCCGTGTCGCCGCTGATATCCTTGCCAGTTGCCACAGAGGCAAGCCGAGAAGCTGATGAACAACAGAACTACGTTGCTAATGCTCACAAGCAAAGTGCTCAAAAGTCGAAACACACTGCAAGATGGTATGACATGAACTGGGTAGGGCCGTGCTCAGATCGGCGGATCATGCATTTAGCAGATGGACTACAAATTCTTGATACAATGACACCTTGCTAGTCGATGATAGAAACTCATATATACACTGGACTCATGGTGTAAAACACATGAAATTTAACTGTAACTGAGTACATTAATGCATTTTATTTTATCAGACAATACGATGCATTTCAGACAAATGGCTAATCTTTCATTTATTGCATAAATCTGTACATGTGCTATACTATGCACAGCATGTAAAAGAGCATGAGAATCAATTAGAAACTCAACAGGGGGAACACAAGTACCAGTCAACATTGGAGATACAGATTAATCCTAGAACCCCCAGCTTGTAGGAAAGCTGGCGCCACCTGAACGTTTAAAGTGGAGCCTAACAGATCCTGAACGCATTGCTTGGATGGCAATATCCGCCAATGCGATTATAATACACGCAATCACTATCAGGATGAACAAAATGTATGGTCTCTTGCTCCATCGTCCCATGATCCCTAGTGCAAATGGGTATATCAGCAGCAGGATCCACACATTGAACACCAGCCCGAGCGATGCATCTGCCATCTGCATTAACGACCATCCTCCAAAGACAGCCTTACCTATTGCTGCGCCAAGGGCACACACATTCACCGCTATCACCAATACTGTCGGGAACAGCAGTGGTGCCCACTGAACGGCATACAGTTCTGCAAACTTCTCGCTGGTGCTGCTTGCTACTTGTTTTGCCGTTAGCTTGAATGAGACACCCTTCAAACCAAAAAGCTTAAGCACTATGTGCAGCACTGCGGTCGGGTAAACAGCTGTTGCTCCAATAATGTAGAACTGCTCATTTCGGATCCAGTCCAGCAATGTTAGGCCTGCCCACTTGATCTCAACCATACCAATCATTTCGGTCATAACTATGACAATCACAAGGTACAATACATATGTAGGAAATGGCTTCTGTATGTAAAATATGCCACGGAAGATCCATATGACTGGGAAGAGTAGATAGAACAAAAGGAAGACTGATGAAATTGGGTAGCCTGTCATGTTGATGTAAGCAATTCGTTGCATAAAGTTGAGTCGGCGGCCTGCAATGATTGGGCAGTTATGTGAGAAGAACATCTCAAGGGAGCCACCTGACCAGCGTAGAATCTGGTAGAGGCGCTCAGTGAGGTTGATGGGCGCAGTGCCACGGAATGCATCTGGCTCCATGCGGCAGTACATTGAGCGCCACCCTGTCCTATGCAATCGGAAGCCAGTCACCACATCTTCAGTTGCAATATTGTAAACCCAACCAACTTCCTTGCCCCATTCAGTCCCATCCTCATATACACATGCCATGACATCAGACAACTCTGTCAAGACAGACTCTTCAAGTGCAGGTGGTGATATAATGGAGCGTTCTTGGTTTGCTGCTATGGGCATTGAGTTTATGAAGGAATCTGAGTTGCCGAACTTTTTGGAGCTACCCACAATGCTGACATCATCAGGTCTCCAACGAGGCGGGTCAACACCATAGAGTGCGACTCGGCGAAACATGCAACCAGTGCCAACATAAGAGGGCCCCTGGATACCATTGAGGCCGAGCAAAGTAGCATCAAAGAAGACTCGGTTGTGATTGCAGTACCTATCCGTTGGATCAACATCATCAAAACGTTGGGGAAATTGGACAAAGGCAGTGTCATCACCTTCGCGTCGATCGAGCATGAAACATATGCCAGCACGGAAGGCCTTTGAATTGTTGACATAGTGGTCACCATCAAAGTTGATGATGAAGGGTGCATTGGTCAGAAGGGCAGAAACTCGCAGCTGCACATTCATGGCACCTGCCTTCTTTTGGTGGTCATAGCCTGGGCGCTTCTCACGGGCTATGTACACAAGCATTGGAAGGCGCACATCAACATTGCTGAAGTCCAGAGGGCTGTCAGTGCTTGCTGGTAGACCAAGTTGGGGTTGATTGCTTGGGTGGTTCAACATAACCTATTGAACAACCATGGTAGTGCAGATCAGTGCACTTTATTACGTAATATGCGATTCTAATCGATATATATATTGGAATCAATGAAAGCTAGTTATGGAAAAGATAATATTATAAGCAAGGGAAAATACCTGGACAATCCCAGCATGTTGTCCTTTCTTATGGTTCTCAGACGGATCAATCCATGTACCAGGCCACTCTGTCCCATCCGCCATCAAGGTTGCCCTCGTGCCTTCTTTGGCTTGTGCACCGTTGTATGCATCTGACCTTTTGGGAATGATGGTAAATAGTGAGTCCAATCGCACCTTGTACTCATCATACTCCCTACTCATGCATCTGTGGTCACTGAGAAACTCCTCTGGTGCACTTCCTGTGTATGGACGTGACTTCACAGAAAAATAGCTCTCAGGGGCCCTCGGCTCAATGGAATGTTTTCGGCAGAAGGGAACCCACAATGCAGCAAACTTTGCAGTCTCAAGTAAACCCTCATAATGGATAATTGATCCACCATCATCTGAGAGATAGCAAGCATGCTTGTCAACTGGGTAGTCCACTGCAAGAATGGATAAAATAGAGTTCATAGTGTATATCATAGGCTCATCTATGGGATCAACGGTGTTGATGAATACATCAAGGACAGGGAGTTTGGAGTTTCCATCAGGGAGATCAAACTGTTGTTCTAATAGCGCAAGGTCAGGAACACGCTTGATCGGGTTGAGCTTTGCCACTTGGTTTAGCAGCCATGTAGCACCAAACCAGAAATCCCCAATTATAGATATCCACCAAAAGAACATGCCATCAGCATATGGGTGCCTGATACGCCATATGAAAAATGCGACGATAGCAATCAATCTGACCAAGGTCAATAACCTATCACAAAGAAATGAAATAAAGAGTCAGAACATGCCCTGGTCATGGAGATATTTCCAGAATACAGATACTAGTCAAGTAGTCCTAGCTTTGAAACCAGAATAATATGGCATCAACTAGCATAAAATTGCAGCATGTGTACTTAGTATGAATATAAACTGTACCCCTAATCCAACAAGAATAATTAATACCTCCCGGTCCATGAAAATTGGTTTACCATAATACTTTACTACTAGTAAGTAGATTGCTATAAAATTTCAACGGTTGCAGGTGTAAGCATAAGTAGAGAATACTCAAAAGGAATTAGCATTACATTCACGCCTAATGCACTCCGAATTTAGTAACTGAAATCATGCCATATTTAATTTTAAACCTCTGAACCTTAAATGCGCAAAACATTTCAACAACCAGCTGCAACCCGATGTTCATAGCACTGCAGGCTCGAGAAAAAAAAAAGAGAACACTATTTAAAGTTTCAAACCTAGCTCGGATGCGGAGAGAAGACGACGGAACTGATTGATCCCATTCGACTTCGACACGTCGGTCGGGGGGACGGACCGTCCGGCGAGCCGCCCCCTCACGGGCACGGCTGAGGGACTGCAGGTCAGCCAAACACGGGAGGCCGGGAGGGCAGCCGGACAGGACGACGGCGAGGGTTGGGATCCGGGAGCGAAAGGATGGACGAGTGTATACACGCGGCGCCCCTACCTAGGGTTACGCCGCTCGTCGCCGGCGTCGGAGTCATCGCCATCGTCGAGACGGGGAGGAGGAGGAGAGTGGAGTTGGATCCCGCTTGCCTCTTCGGTCACTGACATGTGGGACCATGCTTTAGGGGAGTCACGGATAAGCTTGAGGCCCATGGGCCATTGACTGCAGTCCGCAGGAGGGTATTTTCGTCCAATATTTTGGTCCAACTGTTGGGATCAATGATTGGAGTTTGGACTTTGGTTAGTGTGGCCCATGAGATTTCCCTTGCAACTAACGGACACATGACAAAACGTACGGAAGCTGTTTGGCCTTAATTTGGACCAGCCAGAATTTAAACCACGCCTGTTAATCTTCAGTCAGTCAAGACACTAGCCCGCCCCAAATCCAGTCTCCGTAATGACGAAACTTACATCACCATCGAATCCTCTTCCTTTTCCAATCGAACACTTCTAATTTACACTCAGCCTGTCAGTTTTATTCAATATGGGCACTATCAAAAAAATAATTCAACATGGGCAGTTAAAAAAACTTAAGTATGTATATGTACTAATTAATCTGAACCCACTAAACAGAGAGTCAATGGTACTCAGTACTTCAGTAGTGCAGCTTGCACTGACAAATTAGTTGGCACAACACACGCGCGCACCTGTAGGGGTGAATGAGGAGGCCGCTGACCCTGAAATTCCTGAACAGAAGCGGCCGCCGGCCGTCCTCGCCGCCGTCCGCCGCCGCCGCCGCCATCTCCCTTTCGTCGGCGGGCACCCAGTACTTGTCCATCGGGCTGACCCTCACCCTCCTCGCGCCCTTGCCGCCGCCGTTCACCGCCGGCTCGGCCACGCCGCCATTGTTGCTTCTTCCATGGCCACCGGCGCCGCCGTTGGCAGCCGTATTGGCAGCCATGCCTTTCAGCTCTTAGTAGACAGATCAGCTAGCCCGATCACCTCGATTATCTCTAAGACTCTAACCAAGACGAGCTTAATAGCGTGGCAATGTAGTAGCTGCCTATATATGCTATAGCTAGCTAGCAATCTAGCATGCACTGGCTAGACAGCAGCAGGTATATATATACACTGGCGCAAGCGGTGGTTAGAAGCGATCAAACCGCGAGCGCCGGACTGTCGGCGGCGAATCACGAGGCCGCAATCGACTTATTAGCTCTACGTACGTATATTAGTACTGTACTACATAGAGTGATAAAGGGTGGACCGGCTCACCAGCTGGTCGCCCTGTGTGTGCATGTGTCATGTGTGTGTGTGTGTATACTAGATCAATTCGATCGAACAATAAATTTATATGATCTTTGAACTAGATCATTAGAATTATTCTCCCATGCGTATTGTCCAGGAATAGAGTATGTCTGTGCGTGTTGATGATTACTTGATTAGTTGTTTCTTTAGATAGGCAGGAGAAGTGCGCGGATCATTTTCACTTGAGAAATATGGATACATGCCAGTGACTGAGCTGTTGTTGAGAAGCCTCCTCAGTCCTCACTAGTTTGATATGGAATCTTGAACTTTACCTATATATATCAAGATTGTCCGGATCGAAACTATCACTTGATGTATGCCTCTACTAAAGTCTAAAGGGATGTACTAAAACTACTCTTACAAACAGGTCACCTTTATATTTCTAAAAAAAAAGGTCACCTTTATATATATCCATTCTAAAGTTATTTCGTCTTTGAAAATATTAAGGCGGTATACGGCAACCCCTAAGACCACTTTGTGCTATAGATGGCCAAATGGGCCGCCCGGCACGGCACGGCCCAAGCACGGCCGTGCCTGGGCCGAGGCTA
>CM002485.1:16039860-16086805 GCA_000325765.3 Leersia perrieri
CGACAGTCGTGCCGGGCCGGCACGGCCCAACCAATGTCGGGCTCATGCCGTGCTTGGGCCGTGCCGTGGGCCGCGGGCCTTATGGCCATCTATACTTTGTGCCGTCATCTTAATTTTGCACTGCCTACATACAAACACAAACACCTAGGCACCTACCATGCATGGCCACTAGTTCAAAAAAAAAAATCCTCATTGAAGTTTTGGTGTGATATGCGGTTAGAACAGGGGCGAAGCCAGGATCGAAACATGAGGGAGGCCAAGTTGACAAGTGAATACAATCATGAAAAAACAGAGTAAAATATGTACACAAATTTTAAGATTTCACATAGATAATATATTATAATATATTGTACCAACGTAAGAAAACACATGGCAAATAATATCTACTCTTTTAGAAATTTAAAATAGAAATGTTAGCAACCTAATAATGTAAAAATACACATGATTATTAGATACTTAAGCAAAATATATTGTCCCATTCTTACATGGCAAATAATATCTACTCTTAAAGAAATTTAAAATTGAAATGTTAGCAACCTAATAATACATGATTATTAAATACTATTAATAAAATGTGTTGTTTTTAAAAGAAAGGACATAAAAAGAGAAAGGATTGTTGTTATGGATTGACTAGTGCATAAGATAAACACGACCATGCCGCTGGATAGATAACACAAGTAATGCCATGTGTATACTACTGATCTGCCTCATAGGTAATCCACGATATATTTGTGCTAATTCATCAGATTAGTGGGGTAGTAATGGAATCTGATGGCTGTTGGGGCCTGGGGGAGGCCAGGCCCCCTCCAGCCCTTCCCTGGCTGCGCCCCTGGGTTAGAACAGCTAGGAAAATATGAGTCAAATGTTTTACAAATGTTAATTAATTACTCCATCCGTGCCAAAATATAAGTATTTATATAGGTTCTTTAGCATAGAAATGCCATTGACAAAAATGAGCTTCATATGTTAGCTAACAAGTTTCGAAAACAAAGATAACGTTTCTAGAATTGATCGAATGTTCCCAAATTGACCTGAATCTACAGTATCCAATGATCCCTTGAGTTGAAAGTTTCAAAATTTGAAGTTGAAAACTCTTTGTTAGTACTTGAGCTTAAGGGACATTTTTTATTGAAGCCAAAACACGCCTTACCAAATTTTTGGCCATTTTGAACAGTAAATTTGTTATTTTGGGTTGAAGTTAAGTAGTTGGGAGTCCTATGCTTTATTTGGTTACATTCTAGAAGTCTCCTCACTAAGGTATTAAATTTTGGCTTGAAATTGATATCAAACCAAAGATAAGCTTGCTAACTTTGTGCTATCAATTCGTTCCATTGGTTCTACATTTTGACACTAGTAGACAAACAAATAGGCCCTAACTCTTTGGAAGTGGCAATTAATGGCACCAATACTATATCGTTGAGGAAATAGGGCAAGCTAGCCACACTTCACATTGTTGTCCCACTTTAATCATGGAAGAATACACTAGCTATAGCTCTTTGTTACTTAATAAGTCTAATCAATTTTAGTCTGTCATCAAAAGTATAATATTGTCTCCGTTCTCAAATATATGATGTCCTATATAATGTGTGCAATTAAACCTCAAAATCCTAAATCATTAATTAATAGATAAAATAATGATGATAAAATAAGTGCATTGATTGATGTTTACAATATTAAATAAAATGCCTTCTGTATGGTGATTTGTACTTGTAAAATGAATATATAGTTTGTCCATATTTTCTAATCCGATGGATTGTATCAATTTATACCATCATCCTAGCTACTGACAGTAGAATAATTTATTATTATTATAGTAGTAGCAAAACTAATAAATCAACGGCTGAGATCGCTTATCCTGGTGGTGCTACAACCACCGTAGCATAAATCATTCTTATTTTATTGTTTTATTTAATGTTTCAAACATGGATCAATGCACTTGTTTTTTCGTTAAGTTTTTCTTATTAAATATGCAAAGTTATATAAAAAATTATGTATAATTGTTTTTCATAACAAATTCCTTGGGTTTGGCAATGGACGACCAATGCCGTCCGCCAGGAAGACAAGGGATTGTGCTCTGGCTGCCTGACTGTCTGAGTGAGGCAGGACGACCAATGCATTTCATCGAGAATCGCATGGCCAAATGAATTTAACTATCAATACCATTTATTGAAGTGTATAAAGTGAATTGTTCATCTTTTCTCATTGGTTTAGTCTTTTAGATTGAATTGATCATTACATACAACTTAACATGATATTAGAGCCAGATGTAGTAAGTTTGAGTCCTAACTGGTGTGCAATCAAATAAAATAATTACAAATCACTCAAATATTCTATGCTTCAGGTTTGAAGGGTTTCGCGTGAGGGAAAGTGTTGGAGTGTATAAAGTAAATCGCCTATCATTTCTATCAGCTTAGACTTTTGGGTTGAATTGGTTGTTACATGCAACTTAACCTCATCCTATTCAAATCAACTCAGTTATCGGTTCAAATGTCAAGCCCAGGTGTGTTTTCTCTTACTTTAATGGATAGAATGCATGGGCAGAGATTAAATAATTCCCAGCTGAAATATATACAAGGTGGACAATCAGATGCCGGAATGCCATAATATTACATTATCTTACAAACAATTCCAGGATAATATTAAACATCACGAATTATTATTTGTCTCATTGCCCACGATATTGACATGGCAGCGCCCAGGTTCGAAAGTGAACTGGAATGTGCTGTATATTAGTATATATATCGCATTCAGAGACAAAATTAATGCATCGTGACAGACGTTTCTTGGCACTTATATAAAGTTGTATATAGTATATAGTACTGCAAAACGGTGTCGTTCTTGCATGCATGCAAAGGAACGTGCGTTACACTAACGTGCTCTCGAGGCACGTTCACGTACGTATAGAATACCACCAGCAGCTGAATAGGTGATCACACTGAGTCACTGACCATGCCATGTTTGGACGGGAAGGCACGGCGTGATGTGTATTATAATGTTGTTTTGGCGGTGTCGGTATACATGTTGGCTGATCTAATGCAGACTCAATCGATAGATTTAACTCGTGGAAAGTCTCACACTGATTATAAATATTTGTCGTTGTGTGATGCACCGCTGGCTCGTCGAACATACTATATATTGCGATGATATGTAGTAGTACGATTTGTGGATCTCGTCGGTTGATTTTGTTTAGGAGTAGAAAAAGATACTTTGTTTTAAGAGCCTAGCTCCGATGGTACTAGTAGAAATCAATCTAAATCATACATCTATTTTAATCAAAAAAAATTAAACTGATTATTTTAATAGACCTATTCTTCTTTAAGTTCTCATGATCGGATCAACTGATCAAGTCTATTTTATTCTGACCCAATTAATGCAAGATGATCTGTACATGTGCTAACTAGACAAGTACAATACATAGCCTGTTCTTTTTTCCGTTTTCAGCTCTTCCTTTCGGAGTGCATGAATCTTTCTTTTCTTTTCTTTTCTTTTTTTTTTTGTTGTAAACGGACGCTTTCATTAATATTAGGCAGCAATTACATGGTCATGCTGCAAAGCGTACAAGAGAAAGGCGGGAGGTTGAGTTAGCCAAACTAGACTCGGACTCTCCCTAGTAGCTTCACGCGCACACATATGTGCCGGAACATTTGACGATCTTCTGGTATGAACAAAACCGAACGAGGTCAGCTGATCTGCCATCTCTGCAATATCATCCAGAATCACAGCAATCTCCGATTTTTGTGTTGTCCGATTCTGCCACAAAGAGATGAGTTGGGCTGAATCTGACTCCAACAAAACATGCATTTCTCCAAGAGACCTTGCATGCTTCATACCCTGCCTGCAAGCTTCAAGCTTCAGCTTCTGCAGTCAGCACCGACGAGGATGCCGGCAACCAAGAGGATGCCGCTAGAACAAAGCTGCTATCATCTCTGCGTATCACCACGCCCTTCGATCCGTTCATCATTTCGAGATTGAATCCAGCGTCGCAGTTTACTTTAATCCAGCCAGCAGGAGGAGGTATCCATCTGTGTTGTTGCACACCATCTCCAGATATTGGTGATTTTGGTTGATCGGCTAACAGGACCATGCAAGTTTCAGTTACCCACTGGATTGCCTGCTTATTGCTGATTGGAAGCTTTCAATGGCGACGATCATTCCGCGAACGCCAGAGAGACCACATTGCACATAGGATCACACAACGATCCCATTCCCTACAGAAATCATCATCCAGTAAATCGGCAGTCCATGTTGCAGGGCACAACCTGGGCAGCTTAACTCCAGTGATCATCAATAAGGAATCCCAGTTCCAAGCGAAAGTACACTCGATCAGGGCGTGATAAGTAGACTCCGTTCTTGCTCCACAGGTCTCACAGACAGGGGATCGCACAATATGTTTCTTGTGAAGATTTGCAAGACATGGGATGTAATCATGTGAGACCCGCCACCAAAAGACACGCACCTTGGGAGGTGTAGGTTGTTTCCACAGCTTAATCCAGCGTGGGTCCCTGTTCGCCAGAGAGTGCGAAGCTCCCCCCTGCAAGATTTTCCCGACGTTGCCAATTCATTTGCCAGCATCCCGTGTCTTTCCCCGGACCAAGCCCAAAAATCTTCCTGCGATTTCCCCAACGGAATCCGCTTCGTTGCTTCAACATCAAAAGGTAATATATTCAGGTTTAATTTATCATCATCCCAACCTGAACCTACATCATTTTCTAAATATCTGGAAATATAAGAAACGGGAAATTGTTAAATCGTACAATTTTCTGTGCGGAGACCTTTTATAGTGTGCACATTTCAAAATCAGCAAAAATGCAACTCTCCTCAATCACAGCTACCACGTAAAAGATACTTAGATGCTAACATATGTATTTAGGTAGTAGCAGTAAATTGAATCCTTGAAATTTTGTTAGCGGAGAAAAATGGGTATAATTATCCCTAATATTAATAATAGGTACTTAGATACCGTTTAAAGTAGATGACAAGTATGAGGTATAAATCTATATTTCATTGATATTGACCCGTCTATATCACTAACGTCTTCATTACTTTATTTCATTTCAGATTTATATTTTTCTGTTGTTCCATCCGGTCGATGTCTCTGTTACTTTATTTCATGTCATTTGTGATTTACATTTTTTTTATAAACACTATAGGAGATGAATAGTTGAAAAATCATATCATTTGAGTTATACATTTTTCTAGTAAACACCATGAAACACCATAAGAGATCAATTGATACGAAGATTTACGTGGCATACTGATACGCGAAAATCACCTCTGTTCTTGGAGACGATGGTGACCTAACGCTGCAGAGCCACCGGTGATTAGTCTTTCCTGATATCGTTAACGCTGTTTTGTGATAGAAAGATACAGTATCGACCGAATGAATCGAACACACCTATGGTATTCCATTAAGTTTAAACTGTTCATATTTTAGTCCTTAATTACTATACTACCATCAGTAAGTATAATATTTTTTTTCTATACCTCACCCCCTCCTCAACAACGGTTCATAATGCACCTTCTTTCAGTACCACAAACCGTGCACGCAATCAAGGTCTCTGCTGCTAGCTCGAGCCTGCATGGAGAGAGGAGAAAGAGAGTTGTGGAGGAAGATGGACCGGTCATTGACGGGTGGGTCATGCTGTTATTACAATTTGTATATATAATGTATTCAATTCAAATCTTTTTCCTCCTTACCCTCCAACTACCTCCCTCTCTACATACCCATTAATTTCATAAGGGCATCATCATATTTTTGATCTGTTATTAATCTATCCAAAACAATTTTAAATACGGTATAATTGAGGACGAAGGGAGTAGAGAACCGGTACTTGCTTATGCCAGCACCATAAGGTACCTGTTGGCTCTATGCTCCTTTCGTCCCAAGCTATAGTGAATTTAAGTTTACTAAGTTTGTTTTGGATAGAACCAAACAACATATATACTACAGGTGCAGCCACATGCAGGGTGCTGTAGGAAAGATTATGATTTTTTGGATTATATTATTTTGTTAGGTATATAAAAAAGGGGAGGGACTAGGGGATTCATTAGTTGGAACTCTCGAAAGCATTTGCAACACGATACAAGACCCGTGTTGAATTAATTCTTCAAATTAAAATCATGTCCTAAAAAAATCCACTATTAAAAGGTTTTACATACTTTTTCCTCTATTTTTTTTTTCAATACAGAGCCAGCCTCCACTTTCAGAAGGCCTTAAAGAGTCAACATTTTCTTTCGCAGGGCATGCAAGGACCGACATTTACTATTATATCATCTGGTTCTATTCTCCAAGTCGACTAGCTTGCAGAAAGATTGAATCATCCCATGACAATAATTTTACGTACAAGTATTGCTACCTGCACGCCCCCTCCCGCTACACGGACCATCGATCAATTTGGCCGATAATTCGAGCAATAATTGTTGCAACTTGCCTTAATTTGTCTGGATCGTACGTGCAGCCGCATGCATTACGGACGAGACGGCGCCAGATGGGAGTATATCGCTGCATGCAGCATCAGTGCGCACATCATATGGTGTGGAGTGGAGCGGCGCTGGTGAGCAGTGGTGCCCGGTCGCGCGCGCCAACCGCGGTGCCGAGCGAGAGTGTCGGTGCCTCGGCATCTTGGCAGGCAGCCGGTTGCCGGAAGCCCCGCGCGCGAACACACGCCGGTGGTGGCCGTGTGCTGAAACGGCGCATGCGCATGGGTTGGGCCAGGAAGCTGCATGCCGCATATACGGGACGTGTGGGTAATCTGGGCCACCGTGCTTCGATAGCCCGGCAGAGAACCTGGCCTGTTTTATGAACAATATATAATGTGTCGAATGTTGTATAGGTAATAACCATGGGGTTTATGAGATTTTTACTCAAAGGAGGTTAGCGAGGATGTTTTCCTAATTACTTCTTAGGGTTGCCAAGTGATAAGCTGCTGCCAAATGCTCGCAAGAGATTGCAAAAATTTAAATTTTAAAATTCAACAGGACAAACGATAGGACAGAGAGTATTCAACTGAAAAAAATTCTAGATAGCATAAATTTGAGATTTATCTTTTACAAAAAAGATGAGTGGCACAGTGTATTAGGCCATTGCTTCTAGAATGGCAATTGGCAAGTACTCTAGGCTGAAACTATGTCACGTCATGTTGCTCAGAAAAGGAAAGGAATAACAAACTACTGCTATGAACCAGAATGTACGTCAGGAAAACAACTAGAAAGGTTATTGGTAGCATGATGAAAAGGACGACAGGCCTCTTCCCACTACGGCCCATGATTGCCAATGCAAAAGGATGAAAGAGCACCATAATCCACAAGTTGAATAGCAGCCCAAGCCCTGCGTGCCACTTCTGCGCAGTTGACCATACTCGTGCATATACAATCGCTTTGCCCATCGCTACACCAATAGCCATCACATTTGCTGCAAAAACTATCACTGTAGGGATCAACATTGGCGCCCATCGCACGACATACAAGTAAGCATACTTCTCATCGTCGTCGGTCGGTGTCTGCTTTGACGTGACTCTAAAGTATATCCCCTTATTTGTCAAGACCTTCACTGTCATGTGTAGCACTGCTGTTGGATATGCACTTGTTGAACCAATCATAAAGAATTGCTCGTTTCGCCACATATCCAACCATGTGATTCCTGCCCATTTTATCTCAATCAAGCCAATCATGTGAACCATTGCAATAATCATGGCTAGGCATACAATATATGTGACAAATGGCCTTTGGATATATATTTCATTAGGTAAAAGCCACATCACCGGGCAAAAAGCATAAAGCATGATAAATAGAGTGACGTGACCGGATAGTTAGTGTTGTTGAGATATGATATACGCTGCATGGTATAGAGTCGGCTGCCCACGATAAGTGGGTTATTGTGGGAAAAGAACATTTCTAAGGACCCACCGGACCATCGCACAATTTTGTGAAGACGCTCCGTTAGATTGATTGGTGCAGTGCCACGAAAAGCATCGAACCCTAAGGTACAATACATGGAGCGCCATCCTTGCCCATGGATGCGGAACCAAGTCACGATATCCTCTGTAGCTATATATAAGTTATATATGTACCCAGCACCTCTTCCCCATTCCGTCCCTTTGTCATATGTAGATGAAACAACCATTGTCATATCAGTGGCAAGTGACTCATCTAGTGGTGGTGGCATGATACTCCGATCCTGTTTTATGGCTACTGCTACTGATCCTAGGAACTGTATTGAGTTACCAAAGCTTTCAGCTCCGATTATGATGTCAATGGGTCTCCAGCGTGGTGGCCCAATTCCATAGAGCGCTATACGACGGAACATGCAGCCGGTCCC
The DNA here is from genome assembly GCA_000325765.3 of Leersia perrieri. Lineage (NCBI taxonomy): Eukaryota > Viridiplantae > Streptophyta > Magnoliopsida > Poales > Poaceae > Leersia > Leersia perrieri. The sequence goes on from CM002485.1 coordinate 16,048,178, forward strand.
GAGATATGTGGGTCCTTGGATGCCGTTCAGTGCAAGCATGGTGCCATCAAAGAATACACGATTGTGGTTTCCATAACGATCGGTTGGGTCAACATTATCAAAAGCGTTGTGGGAATTGAACAAAGGCAATGTTGTCTCCTTCATGACGATCTAGCATGAAGCAGATGGCAGCACGAAGGGCCTGTGAATTGTAGATGTAGTGATCGCAGTCAAAGTTAATTATAAAGGGTGCATTTGATAGCAAAGCAGATAAGCGTAACTGAGCATTCAGTGCCCCGGCCTTCTTATTATGGTCATTGGTTGGGTCTGTCAGCGAAATCCTAAACTTGGCTAGAGGTTGAAGACTATGAACAGTATGCACACAAGGTGTTCGACAAAGTGTTTTTGGGCTGCTTGAAGTTGCAGCATTTTGTGATGCATATATTGAACTTAAATACTGATGCAGTACATGTTCGAGATGCCCTCTTACTGGATCGTGCCATCCCACGACCGAGCACGTCCCCCCATGATTTCCTACGACTCAGGCATGTCACATTTTGGCACACGATGCACACACGCACTCCCAAATTCTAGGACGCACATGATACAAGCACATAGCCGGTCATGCCGGATTGTGCGGACATTAGTTGGAGCAGAAATAGGAGATAACGCGCTAGGATTTACTCAACAATTTCCCCCCTAATTCTTGCCGTCTTCTCCATGATCTTGACGATGCCGATCCCATCACATAGCTCCTGGAATCGAACACGGCCAAGGGGCTTCGTCAGTACATCCGCCAGCTGCTCCTCCATGCGAACGTAGTTGAGGACGATTTTTCTTCCATCTACACACTCCCGGACAAAATGGTACTTCGTGTCGATGTGCTTGCTCCGGTCGTGAAAGACGGGATTCTTGGATATTGCGATTGCGGACTTGTTGTCCACCTTGATCTCCGGCGTCCCTGGCTCCAAGTCGATCAGATCACTCAACAGCCGGGTCAGCCAGATCGCTTGGCAGGCAGCTGCCGTCGCGGCTATGTACACAGCCTCGCACGACGACAACGCGACCACCTTCTGCTTCGCCGATTGCCACGACACAGGACCAGAGCCGAGGAAGAATAGCACGCCACTCGTGCTACGTCGCGTGTCGAGGTCGCCTGCAATGTCGCTGTCGCTGTAGCCATAGAGGAGTGGCGCCTTTCCATCACCCAACGAGTACCGGACGCCGTACTCCTTCGTTCCTGCCACGTACCGAAGTACATGTTTGACAGCAGCTTGATGATCTTCATGAGGTTCTTCCATGAAACGGCTCAGGTAACCCACGGCATAGGCTATATTAGGCCGTGAGTTCACCAGATACCGCAGTCCGCCGATAATGCTGCGGTACTCCGTCGCGTTCACCAACGGAGCTGGGCTTGCCTTGCTCAGTTTCAGTCTTGCTTCCATCGGCGTCGTGCACGGATTACACTCCGACATCCCGCACTTGTCGAGCAACTTGCCGGCGTACACGGCTTGCCCCAGCGAGATCCCCCCGGCGTCTTGCTTGACCTCGAGCCCGAGGTAATACGAGAGGAGGCCGAGGTCGCTCATCTTGAACAACTTGCACATTTCTCCCTTGAACGCTGCAATGTTGTCGTTGCTCGATCCCGTGATGATGAGGTCGTCGACGTAGACGCCGACGATGAGCTTGGAGCTGTTCTTCCCTCGCACGTACACCGCATGTTCTGTGCTGCTCCTCTGGAAACCAAGCGACATTATTCTGTCGTCGAGCTTGGCATTCCAGGGCCTCTTTTGTTACAAAAAAACACAATGTTCACAGAAATCAAGTTTGCCAATATTATCCAAAAGAGCTTTCTTATAAAGAAGATGCATACATTACTCACTCATATGACCCAAGCGCATATGCCAAAGCTTGGTGGTGTAAGGATCAGATGCAATGGTGGAAACAGATGCAAAACCTATAATTGTAGATACTTGCAAGAAATAAAGACTGTCGATTCTATTGGCTTTTAACATAATAAGGTTGGCTTTACAAATCTTAAGAACACCATTATCGCTGACAAATTTATATCCCAACGATTCCAAAGTGCCCAAAGAATAAAATTCATTATCATTCTAGAAACATGACGAACATTTGTAAGGGTCCTAACAATCCATCATAGATTTTAATTTGCATAGAACAAATACCAGCAAAGTAGAAAACCACTCTTTATATTGTCATATATAATGGTGCAAGCCGAATCAATAATCCAAGTAGTTTGATCCCTAATACTATAAGTACCGATTAAAATCTTTCCATCAGAATCACCGGCAACATAACTAGCCTGAACAACTTTCTCATGAATTTGTCTCTAACGTTCTTTCTTCTTTTTCAATTTAGGGCATTCGGAGATATCATGACGACTAGTTTGCTTGCAGTAGCGACAAAATAATCTAGATTTACTATCTCTCTATTTAGATCTATCTCTAACCATTAACCCCCCAACTTTAATATCATAACAAGAATAACTATCAAATTTCTCATTGGATAAAAAAATTAATTTAACATCCTTAAAATTAAGGATATCATGATTATCATAAAGCATAATTCTTTTAAAATGTTTAAAGGTAATAGGCAATGAGACAACTTGTAAAATATCCTTATCATCATCATAACCCGAATTGTCATTACCACAACAGGCATCGCAGCATTATCAAATTCCGCGATGCTGTTTCACCCGTATGCATGGCTTGGTCAGCAACGCCGTTTAGCCCAACAGAGAGGGGATGCTGGTTGGAAAACACGCCAGCACCCAACCACTCGTGTTACATTTTATACGATTGAAGTGCAAATATGTTTGTTTTTTTGTCATCTTTGCCGCATGAATCTGTAACATAGTGCCACGTTCGCCACTTATACTGGCTACATAGCATGCAAGGCGATGTACATAACTGCCACGGCGGCAACGGCCAACACCAGCAAGGCGAACAGGATGGCCGGCCGCTTCCCCCATTTCCCCATGATCCCGAGCGCGAATGGGTAGAGGAGCACGAGGATCCACACGTTGAACAACGTCCCGAGCGCGGGCAACCGCCCCGTCTCGGCGAGCAGCCCGTACGCCGCCGCCTTGCCGACCGCCAAGCCGACGGCGCCGACGTTCACGACCAGGACGAGGATGGTCGGGACCAGGAGAGGCACCCACCGCACGGTGTACAGATCCGCGAACTTGTCGCTGGAGCTGGCGGTCGTCTGCTTCGACGTGAGCCGGAAGTGGATCCCCTTCCCGGTGACGAGCTTGAGCGCCATGTACAGCACGGCCGTCGGGTACACCCCCGTGGCGCCGACCATGTAGAACTGCTCGTTGCGGCACCAGTCGAGCAGCGTGAGCCCCGCCCACTTCATCTCGAGCATCCCGATCACGTGGATCATGGCGATGACGCCGACGAGGTAGAGTAGGTACGTGCCGAACGGGCGCTGGATGTAGAATTGGTCCGACATGAGCCACATCACCGGGAAGAAGCTGTAGGCAAAGATGAACAGGGCGACGATCGGGTAGGTCGACATGTTGAAATAGGCGACGCGCTGCAGCGGGTGGAGCCGGCCACGGGCGAGGAGGGCGTTGCTGTGGGAGAAGAACATCTCGAGCGAGCCGCCCGACCAACGGAGGATCTGGTAGAGTCGCTCGGTGAGGTTGATCGGCGCCTTGCCGCGGAACGCGCCGGGCTCCATGGTCGCGAACATGGAGCGCCACCCCTGCCGGTGCATCCGGAACCCGGTGATCACGTCCTCCGTCGCGATATTGTACACCCAACCAACGTCCCTCCCCCACGACGTCCCGTCCTCGTAGGTGCACTCCGTCAGGGCGGCGAGCTCGCTGACGACCGACTCGTCGATCGCAACCGGTGGCGTGATGGAACGTTCCTGGTTGGCGGCGTCAAGCATCTTGCCGACGAACGGTGTCGAGGTGCCGAACTTGTTGGCCTTGTCCATGGCCTTGATCTGGCTCGCCGCCGCTCCCCATCGCGGCGGCTCCACGCCGTAGAGCGCGACGCGGCGGAACATGGTTCCGGTGCCGAGGTAGGAGGGCCCCTGGAGACCGTTGAGAGAGAGCAATGTGCCGTCAAAGAAGACACGGTTATGGTTCGAGTACCGGTCCGTCGGGTCGACGTCGTCGAATCGCTGTGGGAACTGGACAAACGCCGTGTCGTCGCCGCCATGGCGGCGGTCGAGCATGAAGCACATCGGCGCCCGGAACGCCTGCGAGTTGTTGGTGTAGTGGTCGCAGTCGAAGTTGATTACGAACGGCGCGTTGGACAGCAGCGCAGACACGCGTAGCATAGCGTTCATGGCGCCAGCTTTCTTCTGGTGGTTGTATCCGGGGCGCTTCTCGCGCGAGATGTACACGAGCATGGGGATCCGCACGTCGACGCCGCTGAAGTCCAACGGGTTGTCAGCACTTGCCGGAAATCCGAGCCTTGGTTCACAGCTTGGATGGTTCAGTATTACCTGTCAATAACACAAAAAAGAATCATTTGCTTTTGTCCCAAAATTCTACTCTTCGGTGGTTGTCCAGCCAAGATAATGGAAATGCACATATACCTGAACAATTCCAGCATGTTGCCCTCTTCGGTGGTTGTCAGCCGGCTCAAACCAAGTGCCAGGCCAATGTGTCCCATCAGCCATCCAGGTCGCATTTTCACCGTCATGTTTGGCATTGTACCAATCAGATCGTTGCCGAATGGTGCTAAAGAGAGAGTCAATCCTGACCTTGAACTCCTCGTACTCTCGCCTCACACGCCGGTGATCACTCACGAACTCACCGGGCACTCCACCTTTGTACGCCTGCGTCTTCATCGCAAAGTAGTTTTCCGGCGCTCTCGGCTCGACGCAGTGCTTCCGGCAGAAGGGCACCCACAGCTCGGCGAACTTGGCGACCTCGACCATGGCCTCGTAGTGGACCAGGGTCCCGCCGTCGTCGGACAGGTAGCAGGCATACTTGTCGACCGGGTAGTCGGCGGCGAGGATGGAGAGGATGGAGTTCACGGTGTAGAGTATCGGCTCGTCGACTGGGTCGACGGTGGTGACGAAGACGTCGATGCCGGGGAGCTCCTTGGAGCCATGCCGGTCGGCGAGGGCGGCGAGGTCGGGGACGCGCTTGATGGGGTTCAGCTGTGTGAGCTGGTTGAGCAGCCATGAGAAGCCGAACCAGACGTCGCCGACCACGGACAATGTCCAGAGCCATCCGTCGTCGTGGCTCTTGTGGCGAATTCGCCACGCGAAGAAGGCCACAACGGCGATTACTCGCAGTAGGATCAATAACCTGTGATTTGATAGTTCAGGGACAATGAAAATTGCATGTCGCTAGCTGGGCAAAACACTCGCGGTAAGGAGAAACTTAACTAGTGTCAAATAATTTAGAAGAAATTACGAGCGTGTCAAGATCTTGGGGTTGAAACCACGTGCACACACTTGTCATTACTCTAGCAAGCGCATCTCCAAATCAAATAAAATGCATTGCTACAGAGTAGTACAGACTGTACTTTTCTTGGACGAATCTAAAGTAAAATTTAATAATTGGCCAATATCAACAAGCCTTATAAATTTACACAGGAGGGGTATGTCTCTAATTAACTACTACCTCCGTCTCAAAATACAACTACCTAAAGCTATGAATTTGGACATATTTTTTGTTTAGGTTCATAGCTAAAAGCAGCTATATTTTAAGACAGCTAGTACAAAAATACTGAAATGCAAGTTGGAGTAAATTACACACCTGTACGGGTGCAGAAGGAAGCCCCTGATCTTGTACGTCCGGAACAGCGGCGGCTGGCCATCCTCGCCGGCCTTCGCCTCTTCAGCACGCACCCAGTACTTCCCCTCGACACCGGTCAGCCTGTCGCCATTTCCATTCACCAGCAGCGCGTCACCGAGTCCCGTGTCCCCGCCGCCGAGCTTACCGGCATCCGCCGCCAGCGACGGCATTGTGCTTGCTCAACTACCAGCTGACAGCTGTTGTTTGTCGCGTCCAACCAGCTGAGCTAGGTAAGCTCACTGTTGGGCAGCGGTATCCAAGTAGTAGCAGCTATAGCAAGCTAATTAGTGCAGTGGCACACAATGCAAGTTCAGGGTCACCGATCACGTATATGTATATACGACGTGCAGATGGACGAAGGCGGTGAGCGGCACGCGCTTAGCTTCCGCTGACAAAACGCATCGAGATCACTTCCTGTGAAGACATAGACCACGTGGCACACTGTTTTTTTTTTGTTATTTTTTCGGGCATCCAATTCAGTCGAGACTAAAGCAGCCAGCAGCAAGCAACGTATACAAATATATACACAAGCAAAATATATAAACATATATATAAAGCATTACAGCAAACGCACACAAGCAATACATTATACACTAGATAATACGTACTGGCGGGAGTGGTGGTTAGAAGCGATCAAACTGTCGGCGGCTAATCACGGACACGGGGGCGTCATCGACTTAGCTCTACCTACGTACGTACATTGATACAGGGTACCGGGTACGCGCGTGGACCGGCTTACCTGCTGCCTGCTGGTGGCCCGGCCTGTACATGTGTATAGTATATTAGTATTAGCAAATAATATACATATGATCGATTCGATCAATCAATAAACTATATGGTCTTAGTTTGAACAAGATCCAAAGAATTATTCCCATGCGTAGCGTTCAGGAATAGAGTATGTAGGCATGTTGATACTTAGTTGTTTGTTTAAATAACCAGGAGAAGTGCGCGGATCATTTCACGAGTTAAGAAATGGATACATGTCAGTGACTGAGCAGTGTTATTGTTGAGAAACCTTTTATATATCTCTCGTATATTGTATGAAAAGTGTGTGACTCTACGATACGATCTATTCCTTGCATTTGTATGAACTGCTCAGTACTGATAGTTGTACATGTTTTTTTTCCTGCAAAGATTTTTCACGTTAAATCTATATCTCCGCCGTGTCATGATTTTTCTAACGGATATGATACCTCAAACTTTACCTACACATATATATATATATAAAAGGATTGTCCAAATCGAACTATATATGTCGGTAGTTGGATACATAGGTATATATTACCTCTTCATCAAACTTGATATACGTCTATAGTGGATACACTAAAACTAATCTTACAACTTACTTAACACAAAATAGATTAATATGAGGTTGAATTTGAACTTACTTACCTGCTTGAAGTGTCTGAAACCACTGACTCGTTGATCGCCGCCGTGCTCCACCTTACACCAGTGTCAACTCCAGACATTACAGTGCGGGCTACACGGTATAGGGGCACCTCCATCGCATCTCTATCCATGGATCTCTCGAAGGCTCTAATACCATTTGTTAGAAAACCAGCCTGAAGTTCATATCGGTAGCTAAATACGGAAGCGATCACCATAAAAGATTCAATCTTGATGACGACACCGAGACACATTAATATTACATTATACAAAGTGACCAATCAGATGTCAGAATATTACATTGTCTTAAAATCAATTCCAGGATAATATTACATCACAAATTATTACTACCCCGTCTTAAAATACAACTACCTGAAGCTATGAATCTGGACAAAAAAAATGTTCAGATTCATAGTTTCAGGTAGCTATATTTTGAGGCGGAAATAAAAATGCACCGAGTGTCTCGGAACGGTTACCGAGTGTCTCAGAACGGTTACCGAGTGTTTTTGAATACATTAGGTAACTTACCGTGAGTACTTGTCTCACTGGCCACGATACGATATTGACATGACAGCCACAAGCTAGGTTCGATGGTGCACTTATAGACAAAATTAATGCATGCATCGTGACAGACTTTTCATGGCCCAGCAGTCACGTTGGTACGAGTATTACAAAACAGTAGAGTAGTATATCTTGCATGCATACATGCAAGCAACGTGTGTTACACTGCACTAACGTGCTCTCGACCGGTGCACGTTCACGTACGTATACCAGCACCTGATCACTGATCAGTGACGTGTTTTTTTGGCGGTGTCTGTACATAATGGCTGATCTATTGATCTAGGGCAGACACTCGATCGTTAGATTTATTAACTCGTGGACAGTTCACACTGATTATTAATGTTTATCTTGTGTATGCACGGCTGGCTCGTTGAATAGTTGTGAGAGTTGTGGATCTCATGATCTTGTCAGTTGATTTGTTTAGGAGTAGAAAAATACTTTGTTATAATTGGCCTCTTTAGTTTGTCCCTGATGGCATCGGATCAACTGATCAAGTCTATATATTTTATCCCAGTGACCCACGCGAGACAGATCTGTACATATGTGCTAGAACCAGTAATAAACACTGTACTAGATAATCTATTTAAGTTTTTCCTATTCACTTTTAGAATGGACGAATCTTAAAAACATCCGGAAAAATAAAATAAATTGATACTTAAAAATTTATTGACAAGCATAACCTTTAATTTTTTAGGCCGTATAGAAACTATAATAGAGATAATGAAAGAGAGAATCAATTGCATGCTATACTAAGATTATCATGGCTCTTCTATAATAAGCATGGAGTTTGTTAATGTTTCTACAATATGTCATTGGGCCTAGTATATTTTTAAAAAGTAACTAAAATGTCCTCGTAAACATACGATGTTAATAATTGATTTACTTACACTAGAATTGTAAAAATATATATGAAAATATTTATTTAGCCTCCTTAAAATACATATATAAACAAATGATTTACATTTAAAACAAGCAACAAAGTAAAATCTACATGTCCATTTACGCCTCCTCTACCGTATTTGAAACACCCTTCAACTCCAACACCAGCAATTAGCACCGCTCAACTCTTGAAACCATTCAAAATTTGCATGAGCCAAATGTCCAGGGCCATTATAGTTTTAATATAAATAGTAATTAGGTGCATGGCCAGTAAATTTCAACACAAACTCTAAATACGTTATGAGTTTGTATAAAATTAAAATTAAAAAATCAATGTTGAAATCAAATTATTAAGTCAACTAGGTTACAGAGGAATATTAAGTTGTAAGTTGTACTATACAGAGGGGGAAGAGTCGATCTAACAGAGCCACACAGCGAAAAAGATATTAACATCGTCCTTTCCGTCAAGCCCCACGACTATGGTTACGATGGCACATCTAAGTTGCATATAAATAAAATGTTATAATGAGTGCCAAATCTGTATGCAACTTAAATTAGACGACATATGACAAACTTGGGATGAAAAGCTTAAGATAGGGAGGAGTACTTGCGTTAAGATAAACACAATAATTGTTCTTGATCAACACTAGCAAGTTACATGCGTCGTCTTTGATGTATGAAAACATTATACCATAATTATCGAAATAAAATCATATTTACAGGGTTAAACTGTTAGGTGCATGAGCGTGCGGGGGAGGGGAAGTTTTATATATAAAGAAATGACAATAAACAAGAAGGCATATAAATACTGATGCAAATGGGTAGTCGGTATATATGAGTAAAGAAAGTTACATTAGTAAGCCACCATGAAGAAAATTAATGTCAACTATGAGAGGAAGAAAATGATTTCTTACATAAACCCTGTTCAATATTTTTAGGTGTGTGTTAATGTTGAACATATTGTACAATATTAAATCTAGCCGTATAAATATGCAAACCATCAAGCTAGTTTATGTGTGAACAGAGTAGTAGGATTCACGACTAAAATCGAAAATGTTACTGTGAGGGCGTCCATCGTGGCGCAAATCATCGGACGGCCCGGATGCCTCTTGGCCATAGGATAAAAACCCATACTGCACTCCTCCAAAACGCTGAAACATATTTTCAATCCCCACCATTCCCGTTTTGTTGAGAGAGAGAGACGGGGGCTGTTGTCGAGCAGGCGGCGATTTTTTTCGAAGGCAATGGTGGCAAGTAGAACGGCGACTATCCCCTCCCATCGCCTTCCTACCTAGACTCTCTCCTGCAGCTCCGACGAGTTTGCTTTGGAAATGACAGCAGTTGCTGTGGCAGCGATGACATTGGGTAAATATTCCCCGGCTTCATCTTCATCCCATTGCACCCTCCACTCTATCCCTCCTAACCTCACCATCTCTTCTAGATTTTGATTCGAAGACTCGGCGAGGTACTAGCAAATCCAGCGGGCAATAAAGGTGCCCATCACTCATGTCAACAGCATGGTGGTCGGCATCAGGACGATGATGTTGAGCATGGTGGTTGCATTTTTGTTTTTTATCGATGTTTCTGTTAATGTACGCCGATGTTTCTTATGTTGGACCCTGATGTTTCAGTGGATATTTCAACGGTGTTTTATATTTTATCTTTGATTCTTTGCGGGTTCGTTTGGTGTCTCAAATGAATCTCGATGTTTCATAAGGGAGAAATGTTCTATATTGTAATTGATTGAAACATATTTTGGACCGAGTGATGAAACATTTTCTTCGATTCACGGAACATTTAGAATATTTTTTGTTAAAACATTTTTTGTTGAGCAGTGAAACATTTTTTTTATGTGAAGTAAAATAGCATCCAATAAATCACCCTGAAATGGACTTCCGGATGTTAGTCGCGTCCGACTAAAATCGTCATCTTCTCCAGATTTGGCTGTGGGTTTGTGTGGTATATCTAACTAGCAGGCGGAAACCGATCTACTATCAGGCCTTATTTAGATAGGCTCCAGTTGTGGGCTTGTGGTCCATCTGCATATATGGGCTCAAATTTTAGTTAGCAAAAGTTGCACAATCTTTGCCCAAAGAAAAAGCTCAAGGAAAGTTAATTAGTAAACACGTGAACTGATTAGGAGAAATTTGCACTTAATATGGATGTACTGAATCACTAATTCAGCGGGTGTGATTTGGTCAAATATTACGGAGTAAAGTACAGATTTCTCACTTTTGTTGTGCAGCCTTCCTCAGAAAAACTCAAAACAGTTTTAATTGTTTTTTTCAAAAAGCACATAAGTAAATAATTTAAGGTCTCATTTAGATTATCCGTGGGCAAGATGGTCAGGTACAACCCGGAGGCGGCGTCGGCTGCAGATATTATTTCACCGTTGCTATCCAGTTGGGTTGTCCACCACTCATCAATCATCATCGCGTACCCGGTACTCTCTTTGACCTCTCCCCCGCTTTCCTTAATTCCTTTCCTAGCTCCCCTCTGACCAGCACAGCAGGTAGCAGCTAGCAACACTGGTTTCAACTTTCAAGTTTCAGCTCGTCTTTTATACAAAAATACGTAAGGTAGAATTTTGTAAACCTCCAATCAGGCTCACGTACGTATGCGCTTATTAACATTATCAGTAACTCAGAATTCAGAAAGGCTGCAAGTTCCCGGAATAATCCATCACTACGCCATTTTCGATCTTTCCAGATGCAGGCCAAAAAATTTTGCCAGCGGACGACTATCCGTATGCGAAGATAGGCCCATATGCAAAGATTTTGCATACGGACCTTTTAACCATTCGTTCGTTAAAATAGGTTGATTTTTACATATCGGCCTCTTTAGTGGCGCGCTTGAAAAAAAAAATCTTTACATACGGGCCTCTTAATGGTCTGAATATAAAAATAGTTTTTTATTTTATTGTACATTGTGAAATAACATTCAAAAATAATTATCTTATATACACAAACATATTATTTACATGAAATAAACTACATATAAGTTAGGTGGTAGAAGTTTAAAGAATTTTGAACATGTTACATGAATTAATACATGTTTATTGAAATTAATTCAAAATTAAACTAAATATGCATAAAATAAGACAAAAAATTGCAAAGTAAATATATTTATGCTCATATGTTCCATAGGTCCAATGTCCTAGAGATTGATAAAAAAATATTTTATCTTCTAGGGACAATTCAAAATTCTATCTTCAAATCACAACATAATAATTAAAATAATATATAAATTTGGTTAGAAAAATCTATAAATTTACATCACTATATATTTTTGGTCCATAAGCTTGCCATTAAAAATAAAAATGTTTTCATAAAATGTGACCATACATTGTTTACAAATAGATATATCTCTCGCATAGTTTCATACAACTCTAACTCTAGTCAAACTGTGGTATTTGAATATGTCATAGCATTTTCAAAGTCTTATGCACCCCAAAATTAGATAAAGTATTATGTTTATCGTAATAATAGAAAATATTAACTTACATTAGCAATTATTAACATGTTTCTCTATTCACTACTTCGATTACAGAAAACAAGTTGTATGAAAAAGATCTGAACAATAGCAAGTTAGCAACTAACCTAGAAAAAACACTTTTAAATGAAACATCATAATTTTAGAAAAAAATCAGAAAAAAGAAACATCTAATTTGGAGTTATTATTTTAACCATTTATAAATTTTAATTATGGATTAAAAACAGAAATATTAGGCAAACAAGGTGTTCTTCATCTATTTTTGCAGGCGGGCCTCTTTGTGGGCCGCATGAAAAATACAAAAGGTCCATTTAATCTGAACTGTCGGATCAAACTGACGATCCAGATCCTATCAACCAAAACCTTATGTATATAGTGAAAGGGACTGTATTCTAGCGGTTATAGCACTCAAGTAGTACCACCAGGTCCTGGGTTCAACTCCTAAGGGAGTGAATTTCATAATTGAATAAAGAAAAAAACCTGTATTGTGGGAGCCTCTCCTACTATTCTCGGTCAAAAAAAACCCTACGTATATAACTCCCTTCCTCTCTCCTCCCGTCTTCTCCATCCACTCCCCTCCTCTCTTCTTGCTACTCCACTCCTCTCCTCTCCTCTCTTCAGAACGGCGCCAGGAGCACCGACCCTTGGCCGATGATGACCAGTAGCGGATCGGCCGTAGTCGGGCTCCGGGTGGCTAGGGCGCCCCCGGGCCGACGACGTCGAGGAGTGGCGGTGCCCGGAGCAGGGATGACGAAGGCTACGGCGGATCGTCCGCCGTTGGGCTCCAGGCGGCTGGGGCGCCCTCGGGCCGGCGGTTGTGCCCGGAGCAGGGATGACAACGAAAACGGTGGATCAGCCGTCGTCGGGCTCTGGGCAACAGGGGCACCCCCAGGCTGATGGCGGCTGGGAGCGGTGGTGGCCTAGAGAAGTGGGGACGACCGTTGGGCACCAGATCCGCGGCCGTCGGGCTCTGGGCGGTCGAATCCGGCGACTAGGGCGCCCCCGAGCCGGTGGCAGCCAGGAGCATGGTCCGCCGATGACGGCTGGATCTGTCGCTGCCGGGCTCGGGACGGCTGGATCTGATAGTTGCGCCCCTGGGTCGATGACGTCCGACGGTAGCGGTGCAGCTCCCTGAGCGTGGCAGCTCGGGTAGCGGCAACGGCTGGATCCCTGGCTCGGCGGCGTCGACGGCCAGGAGCGGGCTAGGATTTGGGATTGATTTTGGCTTTTTTTTAGTTATTTGCAAACAGGCTTCTTAGCTCACATTTTTACAAATGGACACTCACCCGTATGCAAAAATATGTGATTTTTACATACCCAGTGATGTAGGTGGACGGTCTGTCCGCCTGCAAAGATGCTTTACGTCCATTTGCAAAGAACCAATTTGGCGCAGTGCATGCCTACTAATATATTCTCATAGTGATATTATATATAGTAGGGTGGCGACTCACAAGTGACACAAACCCTAGCCGCCGCCCCCAACTTCTTGCTCCTACGCCTCACTGCTGCCGAAAATGGCGACAACATTGTGAAGTTTCCTCTGCCACTCTGTTCAAGTGTGTGGATCGGACAGCTTGTGCGGGCTTTTCCATGTTGGTGATGGTGCATGAGGACGTCACAACGACACATGACTGCGATGGCGGAAGGGTCGTGCGGCAGCAGTGGCGAATTAGCATTCCTTTTGTGACCGATGTTGCGTGGTTGTGATGGAATCCAACTCAATGGCACGAGGCGGTTGGGGCGCCTATCTCAAAGCCACGCCGCGATAACCCTTTCCACCGCGCACAGATCCGGTGTCCCTTTAGTGGGGGTATGGCCGGATCAGTGACTGACGAGACCGTAGGAGCTGGCGTTAGGGAGAGGCGTCAACGACAGATTTGTGTTGGATCTGCCATATGGCATGGCTGAACGTCTGTTTCCACACCGCCACGTTCGACAGGGGTTTTGAAGCTTTTGCGTGTATGGTGGCGGCAGAGGCGACTACATTGTGGTGGCTTGCGAATTGCTTGAACCCCTCTGCCTTGTTGTTGCCCGGTGTCAGTGCGTGGGTGTGGCTGAACTGTGGTGCGGCGGTGTGGCTGGTGGCATCGACAATGGCATGAGGTGGAGGAGGCGACCACCCTGACCATATCTGGACGAGTATTGGTGGCTTGGTGAAGCTGCGACAGGCAACAGTATGGTCTGGCCCTGTGGGTGGTGGTGGGACGATTGTTTTGTTATGTGGTGGCTCCGCCAGTGGTGACTCAATGGTTGACACGCGCTCTGTCTAGGGCTGCTCCAGGCCTTATCCCTATCTTTCCATCTCATCCTCTTCTTTTGGTCGGTCCATCCCTATTACGGGAGCTTCAAGGGTATGGGGTGGCGGTGCGGCTCGAAGTTGGTTGCTTGTTGGTTGGCAGGCGGTCACCGATGTTGGTTGGGCCTTCTTCATGCCGACAATAGCTAAGGGTTTGGGGGCAGTCGCGATCTTGGGTAGCATCCTCCTCAGTGTACATGAGAACATCTATGTTGTGGTGGAGTTGAAGCAGCTGCCGGAGGGTTAGCTGGGCAACGATAAACCCACAACAATTTTGTTTTTGCACCTTGGAGAAGTTCGTGTTGGTACTTTGAGGGAACCATTGGTGAATGTCTTGCCCAGTTGTCCTAGTGCTTACAATGACGATGACCGTGGATGCCGTCTTCTTCCTTGGAGGTATTTTACTATTGGTTTCCTCTTTTCCTTCGTGTGAAAAACTAGTCTAGTGGCCTTTGGTGTGCAATGTCAACGTCTTAACATTAGTTTCCTTTTAGAGGCTTCGCTTTGAACCTTCTGCCTCACGACTAAGTCTTGTCTCAGTTGTCCTCTGAAGTTATAGTTGCTGCTCGTAGTCGAGCTCGCCTTTGTTGTCTTTTTCTTGTTTTTCTCTTGTAGGCTAGTTGTTACTCTTCTTTCCTTTCCTTTGTTTCTGATGGTGTTGTTGGTTTCTGCTTCAACCGATCCTGAAAACAACTCTTTTTAGTTGCTTTTTGGGTTTTGCCGGTTTACCAAATTAACGGTACTTGTATGGTTCTTAGGTTTGATTTTCCTCGTAAATAGGATTAACTCTATATATATATATATAGGCTGAACTCTTGCCATCGTTAATTAGAAATATTCAGCAGCAACCTGTTCTTGCTTCAAGCGCAAGTGGACGACAGTACAACACTGTGTTCTCCGGTACATTTCGATCCAGCTGCTTTTATGATCCTGACGTCGTGTTGTCGAAGACTGGAAGTACACCTCTACTGCTGCGGTTGGTGCGGTCGTACACGTTTTTCACTTTGTTTTCTTTTTCTGGAGATGTCACGGCCTCTGACTTGGCTGCTAGAGAATCTGTAGTTTCTGTACTCGACTGGTGACTTTGTGCCGATGGTTTTTGATCGCCCCAACAACACGATGATTGTTCCTGTTCATGAGTTTATCAAAGGAGAGTACGAAAGTTACATACAATGCAGAAAGGAAAATGCTCTGCTTACACCTTACACTGCAGAAATTGAAATGCTTTGCTTGCATTGCACTGCAGTGGCGGCTTTCTGGTTGTGCCGTTGTGTGGTCATGGTACTACTACACCAGCAGTAGTATTTTGACCTGGCAATAATGCTGATCGACAGAGACCTCTCCTCTCGTTTAACTCACGCCGTTTTCGCGTGCTATATAAGCCCCCGCTCGGCGGTGCACAAGTTCGCCACGAACAAGGAACTAGCTACGTGTGCATCGATCAGTGTGCTTCTAGTCTTCCACGATGGCCTCGGCGACCGTGACTCGCCGGATCAACGCTGCCCTCCACGTCGACGCCACCAACGGCAACGGCGTGGCTGGTGGTGATGCGGCGGCGGCAACGGGCTCGCACACGGCCAAGCGGAATATCAGCGACGGTGGCAAGGACGATGACGTGTGGGTGGCCGTCGACGAGGCGGACGTGTCGGGGGCCAGCGGCGGCGACGGCGGTGGGCGGCCGCCGCTTTTCCGGACGTACAAGGTCAAGGGCAGCATCCTGCATCCTTACAGGTCAGACCGTCGGGCAGTCGATCGGGCACACACATTGATTTGCAATATTCTGCAGTTGTGTCAAATGTCATACCTTACCTTGTCAGTTGACAGTGACACTGCTAAATACAGTATACGTTCAAATTAAATGAACGACAAAGTAATGATCAATCAATAACGGTAATTAATTACATAGTAAAAGAATCAATTTCAATTGTTCTTACGCAATCTGACTCGGACAGGTTCATGATCCTCCTGCGACTGATCGCAATAGTGGCCTTCTTCGGGTGGCGTATGCGCCACAAGAACCACGACGGCGCGTGGCTATGGACAATGTCAATGACCGGCGATGTCTGGTTCGGCTTCTCCTGGGTGCTCAACCAGCTCCCCAAGCTGAACCCCATCAAGCGTGTCCCCGACCTCGCCGCCCTCGCCGACTGGCACGGCTCCTCCGGCGAGCTCCCCGGCATCGACGTCTTCGTGACAACCGTTGACCCCGTCGACGAGCCGATACTCTACACAGTGAATTCCATCCTCTCCATCCTCGCCGCCGACTACCCGGTCGACAAGTACGCCTGCTACCTGTCCGACGATGGCGGGACGCTGGTACACTACGAGGCCATGGTCGAGGTCGCCAAGTTCGCCGAGCTGTGGGTGCCTTTCTGCCGGAAACACTGCGTCGAGCCGAGAGCGCCGGAGAACTACTTTGCGATGAAGACGCAGGCGTACAAAGGTGGCGTACCTGGTGAGCTCATGAGTGATCACCGGCGTGTGAGGCGAGAGTACGAGGAGTTCAAGGTCAGGATCGACTCTCTGTTTAGCACCATTCGCCAGCGATCTGATGCGTACAACGCCAAACATGCCGGTGAGAATGCGACATGGATGGCTGATGGGACACATTGGCCCGGCACATGGTTTGAGCCGGTTGAGAACCACCGAAGAGGGCAACATGCTGGAATTGTTCAGGTATGTATGCATATATATGTTGCTGACCAGGTGCCTAATCAATATTCAAATCCCGTCCTGACAAATTGTATCAACAAAAGGGTCTCAAAGTGAATGATTTTTTGTGTGTTTTTGATAGGTTATACTGGACCATCCAAACTGTAAACCAAGGCTCGGATTGCCCGCGAGTGTCGATAATCCGTTCGACTTCAGCGGCATCGAAGTGCGGCTCCCCATGCTCGTGTACATCTCACGCGAGAAACGTCCGGGATACAACCACCAGAAGAAGGCAGGCGCAATGAACGTCATGCTCCGCGTGTCCGCGCTGCTGTCGAACGCGCCGTTCGTCATCAACTTTGACTGCGACCACTACACCAACAACTCGCAGGCGTTCCGTGCACCGATGTGCTTCATGCTCGATCTCCACCACGGCGGCGACGACACGGCATTCGTCCAGTTCCCGCAGCGATTCGACGACGTCGACCCGACGGACCGGTACGCGAACCACAACCGTGTCTTCTTCGATGGCACCATGCTCTCGCTCAACGGCCTCCAGGGTCCCTCCTACCTCGGCACCGGCACAATGTTCCGCCGCGTCGCGCTCTACGGCGTGGAGCCGCCGCGCTGGGGAGCGGCGTCGAGACAGATCAAGGACATGAACAAGGCCAACAAGTTCGGCACCTCGACGCCATTCATCGGCACGATGCTTGACGGCGCAAACCAGGAACGGTCGATCACGCCACCGGCGGTGATCGACGAGTCGGTCTCCTGTGAGCTCGCCGCACTGACGGCGTGCGCCTACGAGGACGGGACGTCGTGGGGGAGAGACGTCGGGTGGGTGTACAACATTGCAACGGAAGACGTGGTGACTGGGTTCCGGATGCACCGGCAGGGATGGCGCTCCGTGTACGCGTCCATGGAGCCCGCTGCGTTCCGCGGCACGGCGCCGATCAACCTCACCGAGCGACTCTACCAGATCCTGCGGTGGTCAGGCGGGTCCCTCGAGATGTTCTTCTCCCACAGCAACGCCCTCCTCGCCGGCTGCCGTCTCCACCCGCTGCAGCGCGTCGCCTACCTCAACATGTCGACCTACCCTATCGTCACCGTGTTCATCTTCGCCTACAACCTCTTCCCGGTGATGTGGCTCGTCTCGGAACAATTTTACATCCAGCGCCCATTCGGCACGTACCTACTCTACCTCGTCGGCGTCATCGCCATGATCCACGTGATCGGGATGTTCGAGGTGAAGTGGGCGGGCATCACGCTGCTCGACTGGTGCCGCAACGAGCAGTTCTACATGATCGGAGCCACGGGCGTGTACCCGACGGCCGTGCTGTACATGGCGCTCAAGCTCGTCACCGGGAAGGGAATTTACTTCCGGCTCACGTCGAAGCAGACGACCGCCTGCTCCGGCGACAAGTTCGCGGATCTGTACACCGTGCGGTGGGTGCCGCTCCTGATCCCGACCATCCTCATCCTGGTCGTGAACGTCGCCGCCGTTGGAGTGGCGGTCGGCAAGGCAGCGGCGTGCGGGGTGATTTCCGAGCCGGGGCGGCTCGCCGCGCTCGGGATGGTGTTCAACGTGTGGATTCTCGTGCTCCTCTACCCGTTCGCGCTTGGGATTATGGGACAGTGGGGGAAGCGGCCGGCCGTCTTGTTCGTGGCGATGGTCATGGCCGTGGCGGCCGTGGCGCTCATGTACGTCGTGTTCCGTGCACCGTACCAAGCTGATCAGTGGTTAGGTGTGGCCGCATCTCTCGGTAAAACGGCGTCGCTGACCGGATCATCTGGGTAGTAGCAATTCCGGTTCGATTTTGATGATGCATTGATGCCTCTCGGGGTAATAATCCGGGTGACGGGTTTTCTTTCTGTTACGTGGTTTCGTCATGAGAGATGCTGATTATATATGTCAATATGTTCTAGTCATGTTCTGTCCAAAGTCCAAACCCGTTAGCCTTCTGTTTTTTCTGTAACTCTATGTGAGTAAGACTTTAATTGTTTTTTAAAAAATAGAAGAAGAATTGAATTTGTCCAGTCTGATATGTTGACTTCAAATTATTTTTTAAAAGCTTTGACTTAAGATCCTTGGATATCTTTGGTATTTCTCCGTTTGAATTTTTCTTATAACATGGAAGCACACTTGCACAATCTTTCATGACTGCACGCGCATCTTTCATCATGCGTTCAATTCTAATTTGTATTTTAGTCTACTCTGCACAAGTGGACAATTGATTTTTTTCTTTTTAAAGACTTGAATTTGTCTGGAGTGATATGTTGACTTCAAATTCTCAACAAATTACAAAAGGCCATTATCTATACGTCACACACATGATTTTAAATAAATTACAGAGACTTTTGAACTATGCTTTTACCATTGTTATATTGCATAATTTATATTTACTAATTAATATATCTTTGCCATTGATCGTTTCAATATTGCATATTTTATATTTTGCAATTATTAATTATATTTCAAGCCAATAAAGTTGAAAAGTTTGGACCTTACTATTTGATTGTATATGTGTTGTTTGTGGTTTAAATCAAAGGATGGAAAATGGACTACAATGAAAATTTCTTGTGGGTCTGGTTTCAGCTCAGCTAATAAATCAACAAGCAATATTATGACAGTCCACACATACCCTCTCCATGCATAAATTAATATAAGAATTTTTGAAATGGATGTGAGATGTACTATTGAAACGAATCTAGAATTCCACTCTAAAATGCAGATATTTGTTAATTGAGGGAGCATGTTAGAACCTACTCCTAGTAAATAATTGGCTGCACTTGGGGGCCGAGAGGTCCTCGTGCATATATGGTGTATGTGCTTGAGTTCTCCAAACAAATTTACAAAAAGTAATGCCAAACATCTCCAACTGTTTAGTGCCTCTGGCCAGATCAAAAGACTTGGATGGTCTTGGTGTCCTTACTTTGTAGATGTTTGCGAGAACACTCAGACTAACTGGACAAAGAGGTCTTCGTGGCCGCGATGATGATCACTCTTTGGTGATGGAAAAAAACGAGTTTCTACCACTTCAAATGGTTGGAGGCCGATATACATAAACGTATTGGCCCGATGGACTTTTGCAGTCTCCAGACGGAAGACAAAAGAATGGAGCATGATGGGCTCTCCTCCAACATTCCGATCCATGATATCCGCATCTATTTTTTCACGACATCGGATCACTTCTGGCAATACGTCCAGCTCTACTGGCTGATCTAGAGAGGTAAGCTTCGCTATTCCCGGTTCTAGATACAATTATGTGGAATCTCACAGGCAATGCTTATTACCCTAGAGTCGGCCTACAGAGTACAATTTTTGGGAGCGGCAAACAAAATATTCAATCAAACCATCTGGAAATGTTGGGCTGCATTAAAAGGCAAGTTACTTTGCATGGTTGGTGATCCAAAATAGGGTCTAGGCCAAAAGAAGGGATGACAAAACTAGAAGATCTGCCCAATGTGAGTTGGCTTTGCACCTTCTAGCATGATGTCAACTATTGAGAAGGATTGAAAGAAAATCCAAACTTGGGGAAAGATGGATCTATAAATCATTGAGTGGAGCAACTGTCACTTGATGAAGGAAAGGTGGGTATGGGGCGCTAAGGTGTCGAATACCTCGTTATTGCGCATTAAGTCTATAATCATTTTTTAGCCTAGGAGCTATGGTGTGGGGCAACACGAGGGTCTTCAAGGGACTAGCTCCCCTCCACACGGGTAGTCATCATAGTCAAGATAAACGAGGAGGCTAGGACTTGAGTAAAAACCGGAGTAGTAAATCTTAAGAAGTTAGGTCCGAGAGATCATATGGCTCCTTTTTTTGCAGGGTGTGCTTTTTTAGTTACATTGTAAATATGTTGTTACCGCTCACTTCTCTATCAATATATACGAGGAAAAAACTTTTTTGGGGCCTTAAAAAAACTATTTAGAGACTAACATATCACAGTAGGCAATTTCAGATCTTCACGTTTTTAAGGCACAATTCAAGTCTCACGCAAATAGTAGAGTAGACCAACACATAATCAGCAGCTTTTTCATGACGGGCGGCATTACCGACAAAACACTCCGATTAATTATTTGCCCAAGAGGAATCATCAAATTCAAACCAGAAACTTTCCTACTCAGATGTCCCCGTCAGCGATGCCGTTTTACCAAGAGAAGCTGCAACAACTGACCACTCAGCTGGGTAGTACAAAGCACGGAACGCGACGTACATGAGCGCCACAGCGGCGACGGCCATCACCAACACGACGAACAGAACAGCCGGCCGCTTCCCCCAATGCCCCATGATACCGAGCGCGAACGGGTAGAGTAGCACGAGAATCCACACGTTGAACAGCATCCCAAGCACGGTGAGCCGCCCGTACACCGCCGCCTTGCCGACCGCCACGCCGACGGCGCCGACGTTCACGGCCAGTACGAGGATTGTCGGGATCAGAAGAGGCACCCACCGCACGGCGTAGAGATCGGCGAACTTGTCGCCCGAGCTGGCAGTCGTCTGCTTTGACGTGAGCCTCAAGGGGATACTTTTCCCGGTAACGAGCTTGACAACCATGTACAGCACCGCCGTCGGGTACACCCCAGTGGAGCCAATCATGTAGAACTGCTCGCTGCGGCACCAATCCAACAGCGTGATGCCTGACCACCTCACCTCGAACATCCCGATCACGTGTATCATAGCGATGATGGTGACGAGACAAATGAAGTAGGGGCCGAACGGTCGTTGGATGTAGAACTTGTCCGAGAAGAGCCAGATCAGCGGGAAGAGGTTGTAGGCGAGGATGAGCACGGTGAAGATGGGGTAGGTCGACATGTGGAGGTAGGCGAGACGCTGCAGCGGGCGGAGACGGCGGCCGGCGAGGAGGGCATTGCTGTGGGAGAAGAACACCTCGAGCGAGCCGACCGACCAGCGCAGGATCTGGTAGAGGCGCTCGGTGAGGTTGATCGGCGCCATGCCGCGGAACGCAGCGGGCTCCGTGGATGTGTACACCGAGCGCCACCCCTGCCGGTGCATGCGGAACCCGGTCACCACGTCCTCCGTCGCGATGTCGTACACCCACCCCACGTCTCTCCCCCACGACGTCCCGTCCTCGTAGGCGCACGCCGTCAGTGCGAAGAGCTCGCCGGCAACCGATTCATCCACCGTAACGGGCGGCGTGATCGACCGTTCTTGGTTGGAGGCGGTGTCTAGCATCGTGGCGACGAACGACGTCGAGGTGCCGAACTTGTTGGCCTTGTCCATGGCCTTGATCTGGCTCGCCGGCGCTCCAAAGCTCGGTGGCTCCACGCCGTAGAGCGCGACGCGGCGGAACATTGTGCCGGTGCCGAGGTAGGTGGGTCCCTGGTGTCCGTTGAGTGACAGCATGGTGCCGTCGAACATCACGCGGTTGTGGTTCGCGTACCGGTCCGTCAGGTCGACGTCATCGAATCGCTGCGGAAACTGGACGAACGCCGTGTTCTCGCCGCCGTAGCTGCGCCCGTCCAGCATGAAGCACATGGATGCCCGGAAGGCCTGCGAGTTGTTGATGTAGTGATCGCAATCGAAGTTTATGACGAACGGCGCGTTGGAGAGGAGCGCGGACACACGGAGCATCACGTTCATGGCACCGGCCTTCTTCTGGTGGTTATACCCGGGCCGCTTCTCGCGTGAGATGTACACCAGCATGGGGAGTCGAACGTCGACGCCGCTGAAGTCGACCGGATTATCGACACTTGCGGCCAATCCGAGCCTAGGTTTACAGCTTGGATGGTTCAGTATAATCTGTCAAAAACACATACAAAACAATCATTCACTTTGAGTTGCAAAATTCTTGTTGATACAGTTTGTCAAAACAAGATTATGAACAGAAGGAAAAATGTAATGACTCCATATATGCATACACAGACCTGAACAATTCCGGCATGTTCCCCTCTCCGATGGTTCTCGGCCGGCTCAAGCCATGTGCCGGGCCAATGTGTCCCGTCAGCCATCCAGGTTGCATTTTCACCGGCATGTTTGGCGTTGAACGCATCAGATCGCTGGCGAATGGTGCTAAACAGAGAGTCGATCCTGACCTTAAACTCCTCGTACTCTCGCCTCACACGCCGGTGATCACTCATGAGTTCACCAGGCACGCCACCTTTGTACGCCTGCGTCTTCATCGCAAAGTAGTTTTCCGGCGCTCTCGGTTCGACGCAGTGCTTCCGGCAGAAGGGCACCCACAACTCAGCGAACTTGGCGACCTCGACCATGGCCTCGTAGTGCACCAGCGTGCCGCCATCGTCGGATAGGTAGCATGCATACCTGTCGACCGGGTAGTCGGTGGCGAGGATGGAGAGGATGGAGTTCACGGTGTAGAGTACCGGCTCGTCGATGGGGTCGACGGTGGTGATGAAGACGTCGACGCCGGGGAGCTCGCCGGTGGAACTGTGCTGTTGGTCGGCAAGGGCGGCGAGGTCGGGAACGCGTTTGATGGGGTTCATCCTGGGGAGCTGGTTGAGCAGCCAGGAGACGCCGAACCATACGTCCCCGGCCATGGACATTGTCCAGAGCCATCCGCTGTTTTTGTGGCGTATGCGCCACAAGAAGAAGGCGACGATGGCGATCAGTCGTAGCAGGATGAAGAACCTGTTCAGGTTAGATAGCGGAAGGACGATCAAGGTTAGTACGGTTTATTAATTATTATTGGTCATTAGTTTGTCTACGCTGATTAATTTTAGACGCATAGTTAACAGTGACATGGTAGCACGGTAGGTACTAGGATTGAATAGTATTTGACCTGTAAGGATGCAAGATGCGGCCCTTGACCTTGTACGTTCGGTACAGCATCGGCCGGCCTCCGTCGCTGCCGCCGGCAGTAGCGCCCGACACGGCCGATTCGTCGACGGCCACCCACACATCATCCTTGGCGCCATCGTCCTCCCGCTTGGTCGCGGGCGACCAGCGCCCGTTGTCCCCGTCGGCTGCCGCGCTGCCGTCGTTGCCTTTGTTGGCCTCGACACGGAGGGCAGCGTTGTTCCTGCGAGTCACGGCCGCTGCGGTCATAGTGGAAGCCGTCACTGCAGCCGTACGTGTGTTTGTGCATGCACGTACGTACCTTAGTATAAAGCTCCTCCTTGCCCGTGGCGATCGAACTGGTGCACGCCGGGCCGGGGCTTATATAGCGCGCGGAACGACGCGAGTTTAACTAGAGGGGAACTCTTATTGCGTGAACGCGAGTGCCACGTGCTTAGGAAGTTGGTAGTGTAGTTTTATTCGGGGAAAATTACATAATCCACCTCAATTGTTTCAACATTTCACCCGTAACCCGTTTTGCCGCAAATGTCATTACCATCTTATTAAAAATTTCCTCTCGTCATACTTGCTGCATACGGTGGGTATGACGAGGGGAAATTAATTCGCAGTTGGTCATATCAGCCAGGTCAAGCTCATCTAGTGTGACTACGAGATTAATCCGACTTGAGGTTGTTCTCAAACTCGCAAGTTCAAAGACAATGCAGAGTGAAGACGATTGTTAATAGAGACGATTGAACGCGGAGGCAATCGACGGTGGTGATTGTCAACGATCGAGACCTCTTCCTCCTTCAGCGCAGCTCAGTTTCAGTACCTCGGTACAACGACGAGGTGGAGTGGTGGGGAGGCGAGCAATTTTGGTCTGATAGTGTTGGGGTGGGTGTTTTTTTCGTTGAAAATGAGTTATGGGGAGTAATATTAAAACAAGAGTGATAACTGAAGTGGTTCATGTAATTATGCCTTTTTCCCAATTGTATTGAAAGTTTCCAAATGTAATTTTTATTTGTGAAGAAAATTTCTGAATATAAATTTTTATTCCTATCGAATTCCAAATACAAGCTTTATTATTTACATGGACTCTTAGGGCTCCATAGTGTCGATCAGTGACAAATTGAATATGGAATTCGTGATACCGAGAGGATTCGCTAATACCAAGACTAGCAAGAACTCACAACAAACACACAAAGAAACTGATTTTTATACAGGTCCAGGCCTCGTCAGGGTAATTGTCCTACGTCTTATCGGATGCGTTCATGTTTTCCTTTATCACCAGATAAGGTTTGCTGCCAAGTATAATGAACCATAGCAGAAGGCTAGTCTAACACTCGGCTAGCATATGAGGGTTATATGGCTTGTATTTATGTATATGCGAGGCTAGTTAAAGTGGCGAGGTTGTCAACGAGACACTTTCGTAGGTCTTCGATGTTCTCCGGCGAATTTTGGGTGTCCGTAGACTTGATTCAATGTGTTTTGGGCCCTCCAGGGCCTATAGATTTATACCCTTGAGGCATAATGTGATCTAGTCTTTTTTTAGGGGAATAATGTGACCTAGTCGGAATCACAGATTCCGAGTTAAAAATATAGCTGGACAAGAAGGAATCACAACAAACTTATGCTATCTAGATTGTATCTTTCATTATAGAAAATTTTCACCTTTCTTAAATCTTATCGAACTTCGGTGAGCCTCTCTCTATAGTTGTACATGTATTCAGAATACGTAGTTATCGTATATACAACAAAACAATACATAGTACCCTATACTAACTGCTATAACACGTATATTGAATTTTCATGGAGGATAACCATAGGGATTGAAAGGAAGGGAATAGTTATTATGGAGGTAAGAGCTGGGAAGATTGGAAGCTAGGGGTGCCATAGCTGATGCTTCATATTCCTGGCTTCTTTCAGAATCTATCATATACCACTGAGTTTGTCCTGTATCAATAATTTACCATCTGTCACTATCCATAATATCCCAGCCACTTTACATATTCTTCTACAATATGCCATTGGGTTGAGAATTTTTTTTCAAAAATACACAAAATAACCTTATAAACATACCAGGTTAATCGTTGATTTGTCCCTTTAAAAGTATCAACAAATTAAAATTTTACTATTGCCTTCTCACTCAATATGAAAGTTTTTGTATGTTTTTATTTTTTTTATGTTTTTTACAGTTATGTTATGTGTATAAAGAGATGGATAGATCTGCTTGTACACAAAATTTTGAAAAGCAAAAATTTTGAAACTTATACATAAACTTCCATATTGTATAAGGAGGCTACAGTAAAATTTTCATAATATTTTGATACAAATAAAGAGACAAATTAATAATTAAACTTGTATGTTTATAAGGGTATTTTGGATATTTTTGAAAAATGTGGTCACTTCAATGGCATATTGTAGAACAATAGGTAAAGTGCCCGGTATATTACGAAGAGTGGCAATATCGATGGTAAATTATTGAACTAGGACAAACTCAATGGCACAGAATAGATTCCCTTGTTTTGCTTTATGTTGTAAGGATGTTGTTTTGATCATTTATGGTAATAATGGAAATGGGAGGGAATCCCTCCCCTTTATCAAAAACAAAAAAAATCCTATGGGGGTAATTTGTTTTTTTGTAGGGTTGATTTTAAAATTTTCATCACATAGGATAAAATTCTCTATATTTTGAGAATTTCTAGCATAAGGTCCATCCTCATGCTTTCAAAATTCTCTAATAATGCAACTTGTGTTCTTTTCATTCCCTTCCCCTCTAGCAAATCACTGTACAGTCTTTACTTTGCTATATATTTTTTCATAATATGTTTTGATTAATTCATGTGGTTTTAGTTCATGTAGGACTCAACAAACATTCATGTTACCGTATTTTTGAAATCTTCTGTTGCGGTTCAAATGAACTAATTTGAAAAAAAAAAGTATTAGAATCGAACAAATGGTTGAGCACAAGGTTTTCCTATTGAATACTCCTTCCATCCAGGAATATAAGTATTTTATGGTTTTTAGCCGAGATTAAGGTTGAGGAGGAAAGACTTTGTTGCATGGTGTTAAGGATGGTTAGGGGTTATATGGGAAAAGAATAAAAAGAGGTTATTGCAAAGGAGCAATTTAGAAATCCTCATATTTGTAGATAATTTTTAAATGTTATACTTATGCGTAGAGATGTAAAAAGTTAGGATTGCTTTCTCGATAGAAATTTCGAATATAACAGAGAAATAAGTATAGCGCTTAGTTGTTGATTCAGTTACTTGTGGTAGAACTTAATCATCTGGTTCAAAGTTGTAGACTCGGCATATGTATTCACATTTATAACAAATAATTTGTTCAGAAGGACTACACAATGAAACAGGCATCCTCCATTCTGCTCCTTTCACTGTCTATCCCCATTCATCGTCTTGTTGACATCACCAGCACCTCCCCCGCCTCCTAGGAGAATTAACTATTTGCTACTCTCTCAAAAAGTCATTTCCCAAATAACACTCTCCCAAATATTCGTGTTGAAATGCCACTCGATCCCACCTGTTAGCCTCATATCATGTTTTCCCGCCTTTTTTTAGGATGACACTTAAGAGGTCGATAAGTGGGACCGAGTGGTATCTGAGCATGAAAATTCAAAAGTGGTATTTAGGAGCTGGCTTTTTGAGAAAGTAGCAAATAGTTTTTTCTCCCTTGCCTCCCTTTGTTGGCCCGAATCACCAGTGCCTCCCTCTGCATATCCTCACCTGTTGTGTCTCCTCCAGTGGCTCACCTCTCATGCCATCACCGACGTCCTTCCCAAACAAACTTGATGATGAGTTGTCCCATGTGAAACCTCGTTGGTGCTACTGGTGTTGTGCGCGGGAGCAGCCAAAACCACATTTCATCTCACGTGTCTTTGCTGGCGCTATCGTCAACCCCGTGAAACCTCGTGTGGATATATCAGGTCTGGTACGAAGGCACCAGCCCCTGATACTTGTATGTACCAAACTTGGTACCTAAGGTACCATACTTGCTACGTCTCTGAAGTCCAATCCTTTGTCGGTGTCATTGCATCTCACCGTAGCCACCCTAAGAGGAGCCGAGCTTCGTTGGTTGCCAACGATGGTCAGCCTCATCTTTGCCA
Organism: Leersia perrieri; assembly: GCA_000325765.3. Lineage (NCBI taxonomy): Eukaryota > Viridiplantae > Streptophyta > Magnoliopsida > Poales > Poaceae > Leersia > Leersia perrieri. The sequence goes on from CM002485.1 coordinate 16,076,094, forward strand.
GCCATGTCGATCTCTCTCTGTGGCCGGACCACCGGAGTCCGTCATCGCTATATATGTCGTCACGAGGGCCTGCCAGCATCGGATCTTTCCCTCCCGAGATGTCCATTGCCATACCTACCTCACGTCATCCTCTGTTGTAGTCTATCGCCTCCACTCCAGCTTCGTTGTAAGACGGGAGGTGCAGCGAAGAAGAAGCGGGGGAGGACGAGCTCTGGAAAGAAATAGGATGAAGGTAATCAGGGAGGAGAGAGGAGGTGGAAGAGGACAGGGAGAAAGGAGGAGAGAGGAGGTGAAGGAGATGAGGAGACAGGAGATAGAGGTAGACGAAGGGGTCCATTGAAATTGAGTCCTATTTCATAGTCTTTCACTTATTTATTTTGTGGGAGGTGGTGCACCTATCAATCTCATTAGAAGCAAACTTAGATGTGTTTATGTACATCCACAAAATGTGTACATCTGCATTTATGAGCACATGTACTTGTACCGTGTCTCAAAAATGAAATTGTCATTATAATAGAAAGTTGATTCTAAAACATGTTGTGCCATCACCTAACCGGCCGGAAACTATATGGAAGCTTACTGGCTTCTAATGCTGGATAGGTTAAATAAAAGAGACATGCTAAGAAGGAAAAAATTTAAAAGACCCTCCTACTGCTATGAGTTGTGTCATGCAGGGCAAGAGGAAACACTGCAACATATTTTCTTGCTCTTTGCTGAGAGGTGTTGGGATTTTCTTTGCCCAACAAGAATTCAGAATTTGTCAGTTCAAGAGGCCTTGGAAGATATGCAAGCTAGAATGCAAGTTCCTTTCTTTATGGAAATCATAATCCTAATGGCCTATCTCTTGGAGGACCAGGCTAGGAACAACTAAATCTTCAGGGATATTTCTCTTTTCTTTCATATTTGTCTTTTTCAATTCAAGAAAGAATTTGTCTTAGTTATCCATAGGGCAAAGGATAGACAAAACCATTTGTTTCAATCATGGCTAGATAACTTGTAATAGATATCTTTGTAGGTTGTATAAAATATACTTCCCTACAGTAAATTTTTATTAAAAAAAACTAGATGTCGCGACACGAATGATCGGCGCCAAGCGTTCCCGGGACCCCGATGTCGAACTGTCGAACCAAATGCATGGCTAATGTTGCTAGCTAAACAGTCATACACATTTTCAAATTATTGTTTTCTTCAGATGTCGCGACATACACATTTTGTACCCGATTGGTGACTTTGGGCTAATGTTTTTTTCTCCTTTCGGCACAAAGTCATATAGAAACGGCACAAAGTCATTAGTCGGGTACGGAACCTACAGAATCACATCTACTAATTCCCAAAGACGGCACAAAGTCACCCGTACGTTTGGTGGAGAAAACAATATTCTCATGTAGCTGTAGCGCCAAGTCAGATCGCGTGACATCTTTAAAGATGAAAAAACATGTACGACGGCACTAGCAGCAGTAGAATTGTGCTTGACAGTTCGACGTCAGGATCAGAAAAATAGCTGGACCGAAAGCTACGGGAGAAAATAGTGTTGTCCAATTGCACAACAAGTTAAGAACCAGTAACTCAAGCAAAATACTCAGGTTATTATTTCTTACTTGTCATCATCTGTTCCAGTGGCGGACCCAACAAGGCTCGACTAATATATACGATTAGCGGTGTAGTATGACACAAATCTAATACTCCTACGATGCCAACATTATTTTTCTTTACCGGAGGATTCCAACATTATTAAAGAATTGTAATAGGCAAACAAAAATAACCGTTTTTCTCGCTTAATGTGTCAGTAGAAGATGTGTATTGTACAATTTATTTATTTTTAGCAAAAAGCTATATCAACATGAAAATAGAAGTAATATAATGGTTAAAGCATAGAAAGATATTTAATCTAAAGGTTGTTTTCTTTAATGTTTATTCAAATCCTAACACTAACGTTATTAAATTGGAATAGTTGAAGCCTTTCTATGAATGGGATAAAACAATAATATAATAATTTGTAAACACAAAGTTTAACTTTAGTTTGATTGAGAATAGCATGCTTAGTTTGATTTCAAAGAAGTACATACGTGGTTTTATTAAAGTCTAAAGAAATATTAATTTGAAGAAAACTATAGTTACAACAGAGTGGTTTACTAAAATCATAAAAGACACACTGACTATTGGGAAAAGTTTAAATACATCTCAAGTTAAAGAGAGGGGTATATGCCACATCAAATCCTAATACACAGCTGAACTATAAGACATAAAGATTCATTGACGCAAAAATAAACGAAAAATAAATGAAAAAAAATATGCATGGCAGGATTTGAACTATGGGTCTTTAGGTAACCAACTTCACTTGCTAACCAGATCACTGCATCAAACATGATGCATGCAAAGTACAATTCTTTTTACTGTATATTAAGATTAAAGAACGATAGACCAAGGGTTAACAAGTACAGGGCGAGACGGGCTTGAGCTGGACCGGCCAACCCACCCTGCCCAATGGATGGGTCCGCCGTGAAAGTGCAGGTGCCTTTAATATAGTTTTGGTGATTAATGACAAATCTAATTGTATATCACTAATATTATTTATGAGCATTTCTTTAGTCTTATTTGGATATGATACTGGAAATGGTCACTACACCACAGTAGACCTTTGGAGGCAACCTATTTGAGGCAGCTCAACTAAGGTGGTCTCAGAATAGTATTTCGAGGCAACCTGTTAGCCTCGAAATGGTATTTTGAGGCAAAATTTGCTAGCATCTATACAGTCTAGTCTTTTGAGGCAGGGAGTATGCTTTTGAGGCTAGATTACTTGTCTCAAAAGGTTTTTGAGGCTAATATAAAAGTTGCCTCAGTATGCTATATGATTCCAAGGCAAACCTAAAGAACTATTGAGTCTACCAACCAGATTGCCTCAGAAATGTTTTTTATGATAAAATTACAAAAATGGACAAAAGGCATCAGCAACAAATTAAAGTGCATAAACTAAATTTATGGATTATGTATTAGAAAAAACATAAGTGTATGCATCCATGTCATGGTAAATTTAGGATTAATTTTTTTATAGGTATCTTAAGGTATATTAGCAAATTAAGAGAGTATTATTATTTGCCCCCTTGTTGCTGTCTTAAATAGGGATGAAAACGGATCGGATACGGACGGAAACCAGCCGTACCATATCCGTTTTCATAATTTTTTTTCCGGATTCGAAATTAGAATCGGAAACCCCGGATACAAAAGCAGAATCGAATATTGTCGAATACAGATACGGAGCGAATACGAATCGGGACGAATACGGTATCGAATATTTATTGGAGTATGAAGACCACTCAATATGAGCTTCTCAAATTAAGGAAGGGATATAGCCCATTAGTTTTTTCTAAAAGAAAAGATCAACATTTTCAAAATTTATCAACGAGGCAATAAAACTAGGTGTATAATTTATTTTCCATGAAATAGTAGTTAAAAAAGACGACAAGTAGCGATATCTATATGACGACTTAGATTTATGGTATATGGGATTTATATAAGCAGTGGATATCTGAAAAAAAATCCAAATAGTTTGAAACCATTTGTAGAGAAAAATAGCACCATATTTATTGCATCATTATGAAGTAACACATAAAAATAATTATCTATATGCACAGAAATAATTTTATATGCACGGTGGCGGCCGGGGTGGAGGCCGGTGTGCGGCGACGTCGACGGCACGAGCGGTGCGAGGCGACGGCGTGCGGCGGACGGCGACGAGCAGATCTGGCGGCGCCGTCCTCGGGGCGGCCGGATCCGGGGTCGGCGGCCCCGGAGCGGCTGGATCCGACGTCGTACGGTGTCGGCGACGGCGGGGGCTCGGCGGCGCGAGGCGACGGCGTTCGGCGGACGGCGACGGCGGGGGCTCGGCGGCGCGAGGCGACGGCGTTCGGCGGACGGCGACGGCGGGGGCTCGGCGGCGCGAGGCGACGGCGTGCGGCGGACTGCGACGGCACCGCCCTAGCGACACCGCTCTCCTCCTCCTCCTGGCTCCTGCTCCCTCTCTCCGTCTCGCAGCGCCGCCGCCGCTGCCACCCTCCTGCTCCCTTCGCTGCTCCCCCCTGCTCTCAGCGCCGATGCCGCCATCCAACTCCCAGCGCCGCCTCCCTTCTGCTGCTAGCGCCATGTTCCCACTACCACACCTCCAATCCTTGGCTTGTTGTAGATCTGCTGATATAGGTTGATTTTTGTGTGATTTTTGCAGGTAATTTCTCGATATTTTCTTCCTTTTGTGTTCATGATATATGAGGGTGATGCTTGGAGGAGGAGAGATTTTGGTTGAACATGGAAACAACGCAAACAAAGAATCACCCGGTTTTTTTGGGGTGGGGGAGACTCATTGGCAAGTTCGATTTTCGTGATTTTGGGGTAATTTTGTACGTGTTGATACAATCTATCCCTAATACAGTTATACAGGCCTGTTTTGATGGAATCGGGGCGTCCACTACTGGGAGCTCCTTCAGGTTGTCCGATTCCCCATTACTTGTTATCTTTCCTATTCAACGAACCACCGTAGTAAGTTGGTTTCTGTTTCTTCTGGCTTCTTATCATTTGAACTAGCTAGGGATATGATAATTTGAACCCCCATGCTGGTTAAGATTCATTTGGAATGTGTAACTAGTATATACATTTAAAATCATAGGAACATAGTCGTGGAATGCTTATGCTTTAACTCTTCACGCAGTCTGAAAATATGGCCTGCTGTGCAGAGGCATTAAGGAATAATTATATGGCCTTAAACCTGTGAACTTCAATGATTTGTGACAATGTGAAGGATATACAAAGTTGATCAGTAGAGTAAGAATTAACGAATAATGCCATTGATACAGCTTGTGCCTCTAAGTTTCTCATAAAGAAAGATATAGGAGTACTTATTGATCTGACTGGATGGTGTAATACCTGGGCATTAGTTTCATACTTTACTTATTTTGATTTTTTTTTTGACGAAAAAGGTAGAAGGTCTACCTTATAATCATTCATTTTTGGTTTAATAATTGTGGGGGAAGAGTACAAGAGAGAGAGTAAAAAAATAAAAGAGAGGGGAAGCGATAGAATTTACAAGTGGAAGGATGTACAACAGAAAAACAGAACAAAAATTACAGCGGAAACTTCTAATTACAGATGATGTTCGCTCCACTCTATGATCCTTGCTTTGTTAACCAAGTTTGCCCGATGAGCCCAAAGCTGTAGGGTTTCCTTTATTTCACTCTTTATAGCCGGCAGATGTTCAGGTATATTTTCGAATATTCTCTTGTTTCTTGCTTTCCATAGGCTGTGTGCGCAGGCAGCGAAAAAGATCGGTGAGAGATCACTGCCTAGTGTATTGTTTGCTATAAGATCTTCCAAAAAAGTGAGTATGGAATTTGAGCTGAAAGCCGGCACTTGCACCCCAAGATGTTCCCACAGTTGCGTTGCTGCTCGGCATCGAAGAATAATATGGTTTGCTGTCTCTGTTGCTGGACATATGTCGCAATGTGGATTGTCCTTCCAATTCTTTTTCGTTAGATTGAGCTTAGTATTTAGTCTTTCCTTGAAAGCCAGCCAAAGGAAAAATTTGCAAGAATTTGGTATTGTTCTGACCCAAATGAATTCAGCAGGTTGCCATTTGAGTCCCTGGTAGTTTAGGATAAGATAAGAATTTGCAGTAGATGTTCTTGCCGGGTTGAAAATGGACTCCCTGTGGTCTGGTCTCTCCTGAGTCATGGCTAGGAGGTGCAGAATCCGCTTCATTTTATCAAGCTCTTCTTGAGCCATCTGAGTTAGATTTGGATGTAAGTTCAGTCTTCATGTGTCATTTTGGCGTTGCGAAGATACAGTGCAGTTCTCATTTTTTTGTATTGTAGGGGAATACAATGCAAGGGACAAAAAGGAGGCAGACATCCAATTTACAAATTATGTATACTTAGCTACAAAGCTATTTAATTTCATCATTAGCTGCAACTTCTATTTCTCTTTTTCTCTAAAATGTCTATATATACCTTTCAATATCTGGACATGAAATTGTTATTGGATACATATTCTAGATTGAAAATGAGCCCATCACTTTTTAGTGAACTTTAGAACCTTTTGGAGTAGTTTAGGTTTACCTTATTAGCATTTCCTTTTTTGAGCAAACTCAAATTACAGATTTTACAAGTTAACTTCAAATGAAACTTGAATTTGGTCAAGTTTCTACAAGTACTCATGCAAATTATTCTCTTGAACGCAGGTGGTCAAGTTTCATCCGGTAACTGATGGACTTTGAGCTATATTGGAAATAATTTTGGACCTCACAGTTGTGATCTATAGTTCTATAAACATTTTGTTGCTTAGCCTAGATTGTCATACTCAAAACAATGGCAGCATATATATTATATATCTTTATCGTCTTTTGTATGCCATTCATTGTATCTTGATTGTACTATGGTTTATGTCATGGCGAGGATTGCATGGTTGTAATGGATTATATTGTGATTTTTATGTGATTTCAAAATATTCCTTGAATTCATTTGATTTGTCTCGGTTCAGATATGTTGCTTCAATAGACATCCTTAAATATTGGTTCTCTATTTATCATATATGAAAAGTAATTATATTTAAAATATTATTGACATATCCAATAGGTTTTTGAGGCAGACTTTAGCCTCTAATGCCATGTTTAGCCTCAAAATGTTTTTGAGGCAAGCAGTCAGCCTCAAAAAGGTTTTGAGGCAGACAGTAGCCTCAGATAACCCTTTTGCGACAGGCTTTGTGGAGGCAGGCAATAGTAGCCTCCAAATGTCTTTTGAGGCTTATTTTTCCTCTTTTGAGGCTGTTTTTGCAGGCCTCCATATGTGAACCGTGTTGTAGTAGGTGAGATGTATGTACTAAACTGCTACTGTTCTATATTTATCCCTCTCATGGGTCTAAGATATATAGAATGAACTTCATTTATTCATATGCATATGTCTCTCTTTATGTTTATATATATGCACATCTTTAGGGGAGCTCTTTTTCTATACTATTCACTCGACTCTATATGTTTTATATTCGGTTGTCATTCATCACCAAAAGGAAAAAGATTTGAAAATCTATAATCAACAATTTAAGTAATTGTTGCTTTGGTGATGTATGACAAACCGACATTGTTGAACTAAACTTCTCTATGAGTTTATAATTAGGCTATTACCAGACTTTATATGAGTTGAGATACAAGCATCTTTATTAATGTTGGACCTTTATGTTGACAATGGCCAGATGATGGAGACCAAGTTATATAAGTATCATTCTAATCTCTATCTACGCATTGATGTGTCAATAAGTACTATTCATATCAATAAATATGACGAGTATTAATCAATACCACATGTGTCATATACTCAAATAGAAGTTTAAATGTAAAGAGACTAGACAAGATGTGATTCACTTATGCATTTGAGACACATCTTGTCTAGTCTCTTTACATTTGAGAACATGGAGAAGAAGGTATGCATTTATTTGTGTGTCAATATTTGATAAATGCCTTCTATTCTTGCAAAGGATAAACTCCTAATGTTTTATCTCTAGTTATGCATACACTTACTTCACACATATATTTTGTATGTATACATTTAAGGGGAGCAAATCCTATAACATGTTGGTGCATGTATTTGATCCTATGTTATTCACTTACATTTATTTAGGATCATTATATTTGAGTATATGACACATGTGGTATTGATTAATACTCATTATATTTATTGATATCATTTATATGTGATCGGTTGGTCAACAAGTGGAGGTTGACAATCGGATCTTTGGAACTAACAATTTCATTGAGTTCAATGAAAAGAATAGATCCCAAGAATTGTAAAAGGGTGTTAATGCTCAAGTGAGATCATGACACCTAAAGACAAGGTTGACAAAGAGAATACATTGAAGATGTGGGTTACAAAGTGGCTTCAATGGCAAGACGGTGAAGAGCAAGCAATACTCGACCGCGATGGACCATGCGGTGGTGAAGGGCAAGCAAGAGGCTTGGCGCCCAGGGACCAAACTCGATGGTGAAGGGCAAGTCGTGATGGACCGTGAGAAGCCGGTTGTAGCTACGAGTAGTCCGCATCAATCTTTTGATTAACATGAGATGATGTCTGTCACAACCCGCCCCCCGGCCACCGTAACAAGTGACGCGAAGGAGGGCGTGATGTAGAGGAACAATGAAACGTTCCCTACAGAACCGCATAACAGGTACCAGTCCCAGGAATCCAATGCTGGTACCTACAGTAACAAGATGAAAACAAAACTTTTCTATTAAATAAATAATACCTTGACGTTGCCAATTCGTGTAATCTCTGAGCAGCAACCTTCAATCAGAGAGCAGCAACAGCGGTCTTAAGCGTAGTCAGAACACCATCCCACAGGCAGTGGTTTGGGTTTAGGAACGAAACTCCTCGGCATCTACATCTTCAACCTGATCTAGCAGCAAGGGAGGAAAAAACAACAACAAAGGGAGGATGAGTACTTTCGTACTCGCAAACCACGGAAAAAAAAGTGAATTATGCAGGCTTCAAAGAAACGGCTAGGGTTAAATGTAAAACAGTTTTCTAGGAAATGCTACAAGTGTATCAAGATTATATTTATTTCCAACCACCATCAAATGTGGCAGTAAATATATCGTGATAACCATAGCGACCACGAATGGTCACACAACTCAACTCATGTCGCAACCTCAACAATTACTTCGAATAGTCGCATCAAATTCCATCTCGTCTCAACGTCGAGCATCCTCGATGCCTCGACTCCTGGATCTCGCGGATCCATCTCTAGCCACAAAGGCTTTTCATTGAACACCAGGTCTGACTCGCATAACACATCACAACGCAAAAGGTTTTCTCGAAAACATCCGACAAAACAATTAAAACTACGCTAAGAGAATCACCGCACATTTGCTCCTGACTGTGAGTACGACTATTCGAACAGTTTTAACACTCTGCAGAGATTTGTACGCCTTACCCACGCGACACGAATCTAACACCGAAACAGGCCATGAATCGGAAGTTCGTGACAAGGCCTTTCTAATTCTAAATCTGACGATCTCATGCTGCATGGCTGGGTCGACTAACCACGCGACCAGTATCAGGCTATTCACGTAGTCGTCATCCACTTAGAGAACACCCGGGGGTACCCACCGATCCCGTATCCCCTCTCGAAGGCTGATACCGGTGATCCTAAATCCCGTATCTTCCTCAAGGCAAGATCCCGGCGATCCTCGTACGTGCAGCACCCTACCCCCGGCATGCCTCACAACCATCGACATACAAGACCCGCAAGAATTAACCGAGTACTCATCCAGGGGCATTCCCATGTTTCCCGCGTGGTCGTACGATAAGATGCTCGGGTGGAATTCCCATAGATCCTTAAGCACGACCAAAGACCCCAACCACACAGGTGCGAGTCTCCATCGAAGTATTTTTCCAAAAACCAGTTTTTATTTCGAAAACATTTTTCCAAAAACCTTTCCTCGACTTTTACTCCAAAACTGTAATTATGGTAGTAAACAAGGGGTTTAAGACGGACAAACATACCCGAGAGTATGAGTACCAACAACTTAGGGGTGTATCGACAAGGATTTCCTGTATATATTCGAGTCCTACGGGAAGTAATGCAACTACTGGGTGGGTCCATCGATCATATTAATCGAGGCCGGGTGTTTAATCGTGCACATCCTATTGCAATTTGCAATCATTTTATCTGTAAACTAGGGGCAATATGATCAAAGAGTGGCTTGCATGGGTGACGATTTTCCGGTCTTCAAGCTTCAGAGGAAAGCAGATAAATCCGCTACGCGACCGATCCAAGAAAACCATCAGGTCGCGGTTCTCCACGGCTTCGTTCGACAGGAACTCCGAGATGTCGATCTAACGAGCAACACACAGAAATCCTACCAGAGTCTACAAAATAAAGTAATATAGATATAATTAGTAGTGCCATAAGATAGATCTCGAGTTTAGGGAAAATACTGGAAGTGGAACGGGGTCAACCGGACTTACGGATTAAAATATAAGATTTTTGGGAGTTTGACGGAATTCCTGGGTTATGGGAAAAGGGCCTATTTGGGTATTTGGAAAGGAATAATCCTACTAATTAGGATATATGGTGTAGGGGAAATACATTCTGGATTTGTTGGAAATGAATGGGTATGGGTGCGGTAAAAGAGGGACTTTATTTGGAATTCTTCCCTTGAAACGGGCTTTAGGGACTGGGAAGAGAAGGATCCTCACTGAACTTATTTTTGGTAGACTGCGCTGTGCAGTAGGAATGGAGAACCAAAAGGGGACTTCTATCGGCTGGAGGTAGAGGGACTAGATTTGAACTTGATCCTGGGACGAGAAAGGGCTATATTGGCTGAGAGGATGAAAATCAGACTTCTCCTTCCTCACTCTTGGCTTGCTGAGGCCCGTTTTCCGTGGGCTGGCCCAGCGAAATGAGAGAGAGAGAAACTGATGGGGATACAATACATGGGAGAAGTCTCAAGTCTACTTTCCAACGGATCAAATTGCATATGATTTGGATGTTCCATTCAACAATGGCGGCAATTTTACGAGTGGTTGCGCAGGCTGCAAATTGATGAACGGGAATTGCAATTTGGGACTCATAGAAAGAACAGGTGGCGAGACCCTCACATGGCTGTAGCTAGAAGCTAATTTTTATTCATAATGTCGAGTCTCTCTACAATGGACGCACACCTCTAACTTATATAG
>CM002485.1:16086905-16117925 GCA_000325765.3 Leersia perrieri
ATAATATCCCAACCATATATTTTTCTGAAACCAGGACATATGCGGCGTACCCCCTCACTCTTATGAACACACATGCACAACCCATCCCTATATATGCCCTACATGCATCTCCAAAGACCGACCGATATATCTATTTACAAATTTGTCCTCTCGATGGTTGCATTGATATATTTATTAGAACCCTCAATTATATATAGTCGCCTACCAGTAACCTTTTCCGAGAGTTTTATTAGAACCCTCGGTTAAAAACATACCTCGTCAGTCATTCATAACCATTAATATTAATTTTCGAGTATTATATGAAAACCCTCGGTTACTAATATGACCCCTCGGCAACCCATAACTATTTCCAAGTGTTGTATAAAAACCCTCGGTTACTAATATGCCCCATCGGCAACCTATAACCATTTGCGAGCGTTATATAAAAACCCTCGGTTACTAATATGCCCCCTCGGTAACCTATAAATATTTTCGAGTGTCATATTAAAACCCTCGGTTACTAATAAGACCCTTCGACAACTTGTATCAATTTCCGAGTGTCATATTAAAACCCTCGGATATTAATATACCCCGTCGGTCACTTGTAACCATTTTCGAGTGCTACACCAAAACACTCGGTTACTCAAATATACCGTCGGCCACACCTTATGTAGCCGAGTGTTTTCTTTATAACCTTCGTCAAAATCTAAAGCGGTCGGCCACCTAAATATTTCCGACCGTTTGTAGGATTTTGTTATTGGACGCTTGGAAAATCTTAGGATTCTAGTAGTGATTTGAGGGATTTGAGAAGAGAAGAATTGGGGGTTGTGAGATTGAGAAGTTGAGAGCAAGAGGGATTCACTTTATACTTTGAGTATTGAGTTCATAGCAAGCAAATCTTCGATTATGTTTGTTACTCTTGGTGGTTGAGGACACCTAGACAGCTAGGCGTAACCTTCGTTTATGGTGCGTCGGTGGAAGTTTGTGAAGGTTGGATCTCGCCTTCGCAAGGGAAGAGAATACCGTTAGTGGAAGGGGAGTACATTTGTGTAACTCTGAGGAAATGGTTAGTGAAGACCCGGCTCGTCGGAGCTCCTCGATGGAGAGTAGTGATCCCCTCAAGGATCCGAACTTCGGGAAACACATCACGTGTATTCTCTCTTGGTTTGCTTTCTCACTTCTATATTGTGCTTGAGGTTATTATTGCTCGATCTTCTTGTATGAAGTGTTGATCTATTTGGTGACCTCATATTTTACTTATATATCTTGTTAGTCACCTTTAAGTTCGTATAGAAGTCTATGTTTGAGCTCCAATTTCATAGCTAGTGTTTATTTTGTTATCCGCCGGACTTTTCAGTTAACAACGGAAGTTTCGAATTCATATCGAAAATTCCAATTTGAATTGAAAAGTCTGAGATTCTAATTTGCTATGAAGTTGTGATGAATTTTTAGGAACGTCTATTCACCCCTTCCTCCCTCTAGGCGACATTGAGGTCCTTTCACGCCGCTGATCCATTCGTCTAATAGGTGCTAGGGAGGCTCGATCCATCCTACCCGCTGGATCTCCATGGAAGAGGAGAGAGAGCATGGGAGAGGAGGGAAGTATGGGGTTGAAGAAGAAAGAAGATAAGCCTCATTCTATTTAATTGCTAGATCTGCCTTTGTTCCTATTTTATTCTTTTCTGTTCCTTGGCACCTGTTCGTGTTCCTCGAGACTGCTCAGCGCTCGCAGCTCGCTATCTCTGCCTGATCTCATCTTAGCCTCCATGGATGGATGACCTTGCACGCCTGGTACTGGTAGGTTCAGCCCTTGTTCCTTTGTCCGTTAAACTGTTTTGCCACCACAATTTTTCCTCTCCCATTGACTGCAACAGAGAACGTTCCAAACTTTATTCTCTTCACTGTAATCAATCCCACAAAATTGAACGATGGTGTTACTAATTGCACTTTCTTTTTATTGAAGTTTAGGCTTAGAATAATTAAACATTTAATTAAAATCAAAATAAGAACTTGGAGAGTTGGATTCAAATTGCAGACCATAGCTTAAGGTAATATTTCAATTTGATGGACTGCCACAGCCACAGCCACACTACTAAAGTACGTAGGAGCCTACCTGACTCTTTTGGTGTATATATGTTGCCAATTTGTTTTTTAAAAGATAAATGTCGCAATGTTGAACTGCTCAACTGCATTTTTTTTAAAGGAGGGCAAAAGCTTATATATTTCTACATTTATTCTATATTTTTATTTGGGATAGAGCATAAGTAAAGGTATTACAGTTTTATTTTGGTAAGATATTTAGTCAGTACTCCTTTTGTCGTTATGCAACATCATCATTTATATTGATCTGGAGTAGATGTTAAAAAAATGCCTATGAAACATCATTACTTGTGCATAACATTGTCTAAAAATTTTACAATGGTATGACCAAGTGAGGCACCCCTCTTTAACTTCCTCTAGCTTCGCCACTGGTGACATATATGATGGTTTGAATTTGATCAAAAATAATTAACGGCCTGTACACTATCTCTGCCGTCCCCCGCAATCCCACATTGTTCGCCAGACTAATCATCCACCCATGCACGCATTCATCGCTGCCTCATTCGATTCGTGCTTTCCCACAGTCACCGCCGTCTCCTCCTCCTAACGCTCCCGCAGTCACCGCCGTCAGTTCCCATAGCCATCGCCACTGCCTCCTCCCCGCCTCTCCAATCACATCCAGTTTGCGGCCTTTGTGTCGCCGTCGATCCGCCGATGATCTAAGGCGCCATTGATCCAGGACGCAACCGTCGTCTCGCCATCGATCTAGGACATCGTCAAGCAAGGTTGGCTACTCCACACCCCTCCGTTCAAGCCGGTTGCCTCCGCCTCCGCTGCTGCAGCCGCTTCCTCTCCCCGCCTCCACAATTGCTGCCGCCGCCTCCTCCTGTATCATCTCTCGAGGGATTTGCAAATATAGGACTTGAAACATATGGTGCTCGTAAAAGTGGATGACAAATGGGTCCATCTGTGTCTATGAAATGTAGGCCCAGTGTCAAATTTGGGAAACACCACCTATTTTTGTAATTTTACTGGCAAAATGTCCGTGCTAAAGCTATTGTGACATAAATAATAAAACTTTATGTTGATCAAATAAATTTTAGAACCAACCCAACAAATCGTTCACCAAGTTCCAACACATGACGAAAAATAAACTTAACATATTTCATCACATCGTGGCAATAATCAAAGCACAAAAAACTGAATTGATTCATACATCACATTCATACAGGGAAATGTTGATGCAAAGTCAAATTATAGACTTATATAGTCGCAGGCATACAGAATCAAACGACAATGCTATTTCGTATCAAAATAAGCTTCAGCCATATCTGTTAAAGTTTCTCTAGAAGATTATCCGGTTTGATATCAACTCAAGAGTAATGCTCTTGAACACACAAGTTAAATATCTGAAGTTTGATCGATGATTGTCTAAAACAAGACTATGGAAGAACTAAATGTATACTAATATACTGTACTGATTGCACTGATCTTGTAGTTGTCTCCGCTAATAAACTTCACCCTGAATATGTCTCGTTACTGAGCCTCCATGTTGGTCGTTACTGGTAGTTTGGTCTCGATGTTTCGGGCACATTGCTGATCTCGAGGTGACCATCGCGAACGATGCAGTAGACGATCGACGCTTGACTGCTTGAGACCAGCAATCACACCTGCAACGATGTATAGTTACCCAAATCTCATGAAAATCTACAACACCCCTATCTTTATATCATGTGCTAAGATCTGTCCAGTCAAAATAATTACGAGATGTCAAGTTGCAGGCATCTATTCACCGTTTTCTTCAACCTACTATCAGAAAGACAAGGAGATTCATGCAAGTGAACGATGCGCAGAGCGACGGCGGGCGAGGTGCGAGTGCGAGTGCGAGGCGGCGGATCTCTGACCGGATCCACAACCAGAGGCGTGCGACGGGCGAGGTGCGAGGCGAGGCGAGGACAGAGGCTGCGGAGCAGCGTGGACGATGCGACGGCGCGCGACGGAGCGGCGTGGATGGATCCACGACCGGAGGCGTGCAGCGGGTGATGTGCGACGGCGGAGCGGCATGGATGGCTCCTCTGCGCATGCGCATGCGCGTGTGCATGAGGGACAGAGGGGAGAATAGCGCGTGATTGACGATTGATGCTGATTTCCTTTGATTTATGATTGATGCCGATTTCCTTTCTTGATCGATGATTACACGGAGACGTAGACGATGTTTCCACGCGGAGCAATCGGCCGTTGGATTAAAATGGACGTCCGTGATTCGTTTTTAATGCATTGTAGCATTGTGAGGGAGGATGAACTCCTCCTATCTCCGACTCGCCGCCACGGTCGCTAGCAAATCGTCATCGCTCGCCGCTGATCTCTCTCCTTCCAGATCCGCACCCCCTCTCCCCAGAACCCAGTCATAATATCCTCATCTCTCGCTCCTCCTGCCCCTCCAATTATCCATCGCGGATCCACCATCAGCGTCGCAAGCCGCCGATTCCCCGTCGTCAGGTCACCGTAGCGCCGCCCTTAGTAGTCGCTGCCAGATCATCGTGTCGCCTCCTCGTCGTCGTGCATCGGCGCACGCGGCAGGGACGGGGCTGGCCGCGGAGTAGGGGAGATCTCCAGGACCTTGCTCCGTCGGAACGTGCCATTCGCTGTGCATCAGATGCGCAACTACGGCTGCTATATCCCCGCAAAAAAAAAAAAAAAAAAAACTACGGCTGCTATACGCGGGGTTCCCGTCCATCATGTTGCATGCCTCGACGCCCAAACCGTAAGCCTTTTTCTTATGGATTGTTTCGCCATTCTAATTCGCTGGTTTCGCTGGGAAAATGTTGCAGTGAGGAGGCAGTCCTGACCAATGTTTGCCTGCCTCATGGAGGCGCTAGGAAGGGATTTCCTCGGCGAGGCGTAAAAGGACCCAATCACAAGGTTCAACGACTTCCACGATTTTTCATTGAGCCAGAGGTGTAATAAGATACAAAATTTGCCTCATTTTTCATTATTTTACTGTAATTACAATTTAGAAGCGAGTTCATGGTGTCAGTGTTGGTTGTGCTTTTCAAGGGTAACATACTGAAAGATGGAAACGGCTCCTTTGTCTGAGTATACAAAGGCAGAGGTGAACAGTGTTGTAATTTGAAGCTAATCTTAGCCGTTCGATTCATAGCAAACGGATTAGATTGATCTGTTACAGTAAAATGTACAGTAGATTAGCATAGTAACTTTACTGTTTAGTGTTTAGTATTGTATGTATGATAAATAAAGGTAAAATTACTGTATAGTATTGTAGCAGTAGACTCAAATTACTGTTTAATTACCTCTGTCTTTTCCATACCAAAGGCAGAGGAGCCGGATCGCTGAAAGATGTGGTCTCTGAGGTTATGGTTATTAGTTTCAGAGTGAAGCCATCTTGCATCCTGATGGAGAACGATGCTTACCTAGGTGGTGAGTCGTTGCCCATTGCCCTGCTGAATGTTGGCATGTTGCCGGTGCCGTGCTGAACATTGCTGCGAATTGACCGACTCCGGAACCTGGAAGGATGAGGAAGGACACCGAGCCAGTAAAAATTTGTGACTACTGAGGAATTGAGGAAAAAAATTTGGTAATGACTAAGGCTATGTTCGTTTGCATAGGTAGCCATTTGAAAAAGTAGTGCACGCAAACGAGAAGCGTCATTAGTGTATAATTAATTGAGTATTAGTTATTAATTTATTATAAACTTTAAAATGGATTAATTTAATTTTTTAAACAATTTTTGTGTAAATTTTTTAAAAAACATATGGTTTAGTAGTTCAGGAAGCGTGCCAGAGGAAAAAACACTACTATTTTTTTAGCAATTAGCTACATCCGAACACACCCTAATGATATTTATCTCCAAAGATGACAAGCTGGGGTGTATTAGTTTTTATAAATATGTTTTATGGCAAGCAATATTCCAGAGGCAATTCTTCTTGTTTTGTTTGGAGCAATCTGTTGGCAAATGCTCCTGCAATATCAATTAGACTAAAGATATAAGAAAATTTAGAAGAAAATCTAAATAGCCCTTACAAGTCACTTGTCTTTTTATATAACTTAATTTCATTCATAAACCCCATATAAGTCAACTATCTTCCACTTTCCCACATATACTAAATCTTTTTGCTATTTTTTTGTTATACATACAATTCATCATGCCTCGTCGGCCTCCAACACGTCACTACGGCAGTGAAGTTGCACCTGACTACCTCGGATGCAAAACCATACTTTTTTTCTCCATATTTTATGCCTACTCAAGCCTATTAGATTTTATTTGATATGTTTATCCTCAAAACTCTAACGGGATACTCATGTAGCAAAATAATACACACTTTTTTCGTGGGACGGTAGAGACAACTTTGCTACTTACTATTAAACATGTCAGAGGGATGTCAGAGTCCCTCGAGACATGAGAAAATTGAGGGAACCATGAAAAATCGTGAAAAAACTTAATAGATGTGTGAATTTGGAGAAATTAAAAGGTGAAAAAAATAAAAGACAAGAAATTTGTCCAGATTCATAGTTTCAGGTAGTTGTATTTTAAGACGGGGTAGTAATAAAGAAGAGTAGTCTTTTAAACTAAGAGGTCAAGTTTGTTTTGAAAAATAACAATGCGCTTTCTACATTTGAGATGTTTATTTTTTTTCTAAAGATGCACATTGTTTGATTAGCTGTTTGTTGATTTATATTACCAAATATTTCTATGGCGTTAGCACGGGTAGATTACAATAACAATAACATTATGAAGTATGTCTCCTTAACAGCTCATTCTATCAAAGCAAAGCAGACCAGGAGCACAAGACATGCATACATGTTTTTAATAAAATAGTTTTTAACGGCCTGAAAAATCAGGACGTTACAACAGGCCCCTATCGAACCAAGGGAGATCGACATGCCTCTATCAAACCGTCCCAGTTCAATAAGCACCCCTGTCAAACAAACCCAGTTAGATATGGTGCTAAAACTGCAATTTGTTGGTATGGCCCCCTATTTTTACAATTTTCCATACAAAATATTATTTTAAGAAAATGTTTACCAACACCAAAATTGGACATATTAAAACTACATAACTAAATGTGTAATTATTGTGTTTTTTAAAACTTGTTTTTTTTATCATTGTAGTGATAGTTTTTTTAGTAGTGACCTTAGATTGTGTTTTGCAGACATTGAAAGGTGAAAAAATGAAAGAAAAGAGAAATTCAACTTATCTTGCTTAGTTGCCTAGGTCATGTCTCACGTGACTTTGTTAATATATAAAATACTAGAGTTTTGATTATATTTTAACATGTGTTTCAATATGCATACTCCTAATTAAACTAGATGGCTACCCTATGGGTTGCATACCAGCATAGGGAATATTGTGTGAAAAGATAAAAATAAGATGCACGACTTATATTTTTTGTAGCTGCATGACATAGCTTTGAACATCTCGGACAATCGACACTTTCAATAAATCATCCAAAAGCTAGAATTAATGGAATCAATGTTGTTTTATGAGAGAAAAGAGAAATATTGCAACATAGACCGATCAATTATATCCAAAGGCTAGAAAGAAATAAGAATTGAGACAATGTAGCTTTGTGAGCAACGGGAGACAATTGGTTTGATATAGCTGAATTAAAGAGACATTGTTGTTGCTAGTTTTTTTAAAATTAAAAAGAGTTACAGTGGGCTTGTTCACTTTGGTGCCACTTTTAATCCTACCAAAATTTGGTGGCTAAATTTTGGCATATTTTGGTGCTATCGAATTATGATATTGTTCGATATGTTTAGTCTAACACCCTTACCAGATTTTTTAAGAGATTCAGGAGTGAAAACTTTTGTAATTACCAATATTTGCTAGGGTAGCAATGGTAAAAAATATTTTTTGTCTCTTGGCCTAACAAAATTAATAGTACTAAAATTTGGTAGGGTTGGAAGTGGAAGATATGAAGAAGGCCATATTGTTACTTCACACATGGGAAAATCTTGGTCCCCAATTTACTATTACAGAAGCTAGACAATACAATCTTTTCCCTATGTACCTAAAATGGAATAATGTTTGCTAGTAATATATGGGTCATGACATATACAAGAGCAATGATTACAAATGCAACCGGCAACAATACGGCAAGGATAATTGGCCTTTTTGCCCACCGTCCCATGATTGCAAGTGCAAATGGGTAAAGAAGGAACATAACCCACATGTTGAATATCAAACCCATTGCAGCATGTCTCTTCTGTGCCGTTGTCCATACACCCATGTATACAACTGTTTTTCCAATGGCTACCCCAACCGCATCAATGTTAGCAATTAAAACTATTACTGATGGGATTAACATGGGGATCCATCTCATTTCATATAAGTCAGCAAACTTGTCATTATTGTCAGCAGTTGTTTGCTTTGAGGTGACTCTAAATTGTATACCCTTCTTTGTTAGAAGGTTTACCACCATATGAAGCACAGCTGTTGGGTACGCACTGGTCGAACCGATCATGAAGAATTGCTCATTGCGCCAATAATCCAGCCATGTGATCCCCGCCCACGTAATCTCAAGCCATCCAATCATATGAATCATCAAAATAATCACAAGAAGGTAAACAACATACCTAGTGAATGGCCTCTGAATGTATACTTCGTCAGGGATAAGCCACATCACTGGACTGACGGCATAGATTAAGAGAAAGAGTGATGTCACCGGGTATATTGTCATGTTGAGGTATGAGACACGTTGGAGGGATTGGATCCGACAGCCTGCAATAAGAGGGTTATTGTGGGAGAAGAACATCTCCAAGGATCCACCAGACCAACGTACAATTTGGTGGAGACGCTCCGTAAGGTTAATGGGTGCAGTGCCATAGAATGCATCATGCTCCATGGTACAATACATGGAGCGCCAACCTTGCCCGTGAATACGGAATCCAGTCACTATATCTTCTGTGGCTATGTAATATATGTACCCAACACCCTTGCCCCAGTCAGTCCCTTTGTCAAATGAAGCTGACACAACCATTTCCATCTCATCAACAAATATATCATTGAGTGGTGGTGGTGTGGTAGAGCGGTCTTGGTTTAGGGCTTCTGACACAGACTCCAATAAGAGAATGGAGTTACCAAACTTGCTAGCTGTAGGTGTGATGTTTTCTGGTCTCCAATGAGGTGGGTCGATACCATAGAGAGCTAGGCGACGGAACATGCAACCAGTACCAAGGTAAGAGGGCCCTTGGAGGCCATTTAGGGCAAGCATGGTGGCATCAAAGAATAAACGGTTATGATTGCCATATCGGTCTTTTGGGTCAACATTGTCAAAGCGTTGTGGGAACTGGACAAAGGCAGTATTATCACCTTCTCGTTGATCGAGCATGAAGCAGATCGCTGCACGCAAGGCTAGAGAATTGTTGATGTAGTGATCACAATCAAAGTTGATGATAAATTGTGCATTGGAAAGTAGAGCAGAAGCACGAAGTTGTGCATTCAATGCACCCGCCTTCTTATTGTGGTCATAACTTGGATTCTTCTCACGCGATACATAGACAAGCATCGGGAGACGCACATCAGTGCAACCAAAGTTGAGATTGTTGCCGGTGCTATCCTTTAGGCTGAGATTGTGCCTACGGATTGGATGGTCCAACACAACCTGTTTAAATTGACAAAACATATAGTTTACGATAATGGAAAATTTATGGTAAATCAATTTACCAAAATAACTTTAGATCTCAGTCTCACAATTAAATATGCAACTATCCACTTATTAATGCACTAAAAACTGATTAGGGTGAGCATTATGTACCTTAACAATTCCAGCATGGTGCCCTTTCCTGTGATTTTCTATCGGTTCAATCCACGTGCCTGGCCACTGGGTCCCATTAGCCATCCAAGTCGCATTTGGTGCTTCTTGATCTGGTTTCATACTATTGTAAACATCTGATCGTTTACGAATATTATCAGGAAGTGTTTCTAATCGTGTCTTGAACTCATCGTACTCGAGATGCACAATCCTGGAGTCATTCTTGAACTCCTCTAGTGCACTTCCGGTGTACGATGGTGCCTCCAGTTCAAAGTATTTCTCTGGGGCTCTAGGCTCAATGCTATGCTTCCGACAAAATGGGACCCACAATGTAGCAAATTTGGCCGTCTCAACCAATGCTTCATATAGGATCAATGAGCCACTATCATCAGAGAGATAGCAGGCAGACCTATCAGCAGGGTAGTCAGCCGCGAGAATAGAGAGAATAGAGTTCATGGTGCTTAGTACCGGTTCGTCAATAGGATCAGCAGTGGTGACAAAGACATCAATACCGGGAAGTCTACTGCTTCCATCAGGGAGATCACAATACTGCCTTAGGGCAGCAAGGTCAGGTATGGTTTTGACAGGGTTAAACTTTGGGAGCTGGTTGAGAAGCCATGAGAAACCAAACCAACCATCACCAACAACCGACAATGTCCAGAACCACATTATGTCAGAATTATTGTGCCTGATCCTCCATACGAAGAATAGGAGAACAGCAATCAAGTGTGCAATGATCAGAGCCCTGTAAGAGGGGGAAAAAACAACATGGTGTGTAATCATTCCTAGAAATGCAAGTGAAGTCACATGAACAGGTGAACAAAAAGGTGGAAATATTCGTGATCCAATTATAAGCAGCAAAGAAATTACTGGAAACATGAACCCCTTGTGCATTATACTACAGTCTACAAGTCAATGGCTGTTCATCGAAACAAGTTTGGCAATGGAATATATATGTCAGAACTCAGAATCTAGCTAATATCAACGAACGTGCTCACGTCGATGCATTGACCATGAAAATGCACACACTCCCAACTCAACTCAAATTTGTACATAACTATCAGACTCTGCATCTACTATTAATGAGCTCGCTAATAATCATCTTTCAGAATAACACACTTACCTGTACGGGTGCAGGAGGGCGCCCTTGACCTTGTAAGACCGGTACAGCAGCGGCCGGCCATCCTCACCGCCGTTCTCCTTCGCCGCTCGCCTCTCTGCCTTATCGGCGGCCGCCCAGTACTTCCCCTTGGCTACACCAGCGGCTGCCTTCCTATCGGCGCCGATGCTACTGATTCGGCTCACCAGCAGCGGGTTGATGAGGCTAGCGTTGCCATTGCCCTCACCAGCGCCAGCACCCGACGCCGGTGAAGCCATGCCAAGCACAACTCTATAGTCAAGCAGGAGAGCTTACTAACTCAAGCAAGTGTAGTTGAGAGTGCGAGTGAGATGCACCGTGTACATATAGTACTCATGAAGTCATGGAGTGATCGTTGCGAGATATGCGGGCGCCGGATCGGCCCGTCGATCGATAAATCGACCGGTTCACGTACCGACAACAATGGTGTCGTCTGATTAAACAAACCGTTGATGAACAAAACGTGCAGAAGAATGCATATACATGTCCATGTGCGGAGTACTGATCAGAAAATGCACTGGCAAGACTGCAAGAGCGTGCATGTATACTCGGCACTGTTTTACGTCGTGTCAGAATAATGTATATAATGATATGGTTGAGCTGCATCGTTAATCTGCTGAATAATTAACTATTTGCATTGCAGTTTATGTTCAGGTTAGTCGTAGAGATGGGAACCGTGAAAGTCAACTTCTGCCGGCCTTGATTAATTACACGTTGATCACCAGCTGGAGATCAGTAGAAAACGGGGTGGTATTACGTACTCCTGTCATGTGAACCTGGTCGACTATTGAGGCATACATGTGGTTGCAACGATCAGATCTAGCTATGCCATGATAATATAATGCAGGGGAAACTTTACGGTCCAACAAATGATATCTTCGTTTCGGTACTCTACCAGCAGTATATAAAAATTATATAAATCGATCGTTTAAAATGACATATTAGTCATTTAAACTATAGGAATTTTCGATTTCCTTCATAAAACAAACAGTAGAAGGCACCGGATTAAATTAACTTCATTCCATCAAAATAAACGGTAAATCGTTCGGTCGCGATTCAGCGTTGGTGGCGATAGTGGAGGCGCATTGGCCGCGATTCCGGTGGGGGCATCACTCGGATGGAGATGCAAAATTACAGTTTTACTCTTTCACGATTTTTTTCTTAGATGATCGAACCCTCTAAATTTCTATTGAAAAAAGTTTATAGATGTACTAGGTCTATATTGTTTTATACTGCAAGTAGGGAGCATCGGAGTGAAGCTCAGATACCAAATTACAATCCAACCATCTATTTTGATACCTCAAGATACCTATATGATGAATGAATAACTATATTTTATTTTGGTATCTCGAGGTACCGATACCTCGGGGTATTATTTATTTGACCTAAAAAAAACTCATAATGCAAAGGGACGACCGGGAATCTGGCTGCGTAGATATTTGTTTGATTCTCTCGTTATCTTAAACGAACAGTAGAGTTCAGTGATTCTCTTTCAGATCTGCAGAGATTGCTTTTTATATTATTTTTCGCGAAGATTTTGTTTTTAATCAGTACAAGTTGATGCTTGCTTAGTTTAGGCCTCATGTGTTGCACGGTGCGTTGTTGAAGTTTTACATATTGAGATCTGGTGCTTCCGACTAATATACTACTATACTCCAAAATTCCAAAACTGAAGTCGCAAAACAGTTGGGAAGAGAAAAAAAAACTGCCAGATCTATCGTCTAAATAAGAGTTCACACGTACGTTTTAATGAGAAAAATGTACCACAATCCCCGTTTCACAATGTGACCATTTCTGGTTTATTTAAGCAAAGATTAAGGGGAGGGAAGATTTCTTTATATCAACTCACTTCGAAATTAATTCCTATAAAAAAAATCAGTTGGCAACTTTTGAATTTTGAATCGCTAAGATTCTCCTCGCCAACACCGTATTGGTTGAAAACTAGTGTGCGGCCTCCGCAGATTGTGACGCTAGCTTTGCTACAAAAGTTTATCTAATGGTAATAGTGTACTAAATATAATTTTGAATTCTAGCATAATTTCATTAGTTTTTATATCTCTAATATTTCTACTAACATGATAATTCTTATGTATTCGTTTGTTCCATATTTGTTTTTTTAGTTAGTACGAATATCAGAGAGGTAAAGTATATATTTCAGTATTCGTTTTCATTAAAATAGATTGAAAATATGAATTGTTCGTGCCATATTTTCTTCTCTTATTTTTCTCTCCATTTCTCTTGCTCTCAGCAAAAGCATATCTTTAAGAAAAAGTCCAATTATCTACATAACTTACTAATTCAATTATGCTGCAATTGTTCCATATAATATATCAACACTCAAATCAAACCATGATGTCTCTTTTTATGATTAAAATTTACTTAAGTGAACCTAGGCCTTGTTTAGTTCCTAAAAAGTTGTTCTCAAAACATCACATCAAATCTTTGAACACATGCATGAAGCATTAAATATAGATGAAAAAAAAACTAATTGCACAGTTGACGTAAATCGCGAGGCGGATATTTTGAGCCTAATTAGTCCATGATTAGTCATAAGTGCTACCGTAACCCACTTGTGCTAATGATAGATTAATTAAAATTCATCTCGTGGTTTCAAAACACCCTATGTAATTAGTTTTTTAATTAGTCACCGAAATAGCCTTCCAACATTTGTTAAACGTTCGATGTGACAACCAAATCCAAAAATTTTTGCATCTAAACAAGATTCTACTCATTTTTGCCCACCAACCAAAAGATATTCACCGTGGAGTAAAATTGTTCTCAGTTCCTAACTTGCATAGAGTGTCAATTTTGTAACAAAATAATATGATGTTTTCTAATACTATAAATTTTATAACAAAATAATATGATTAATGTGGCAATTATACTCCTAGATTATATTTGTATATGGACTCTATAGTCTCTTTCAATATTTCTTATTTTATAATTTCGAATTAGTTATTTCTAATTGTATTTCTTATATATTTTAAACTCTCTTTAATATTTCTAATTTTTTAATTTCAAACTTTGGTTTTTTATAAATTATATTTCTGTATGGACAATGGACTCTAGACTCTCTTTTAATATTACTTACTTTTAAATAACAATCTTTTGGTGTTTCTAACTTATTTTTTATGTCTGAATCTAGTTACTTCCAAATTTTATTTGTGTATGGACTCTAGTCTCTTTTTTTAGTGGGACTCTAGTCTCTTTTTGTATTCCTTATTTTTGAATTCCAAATTTCATTTATTTAAATTTTATTTCCATCATCCGGAATCGATTGGCCGATACAGGCCAACAAGTTCATGATTCCTTCCGTAGTTGCACTATTTCTTTTTCCTTTTTGAGATGAATTTAATTTGGCCATTTCGCTCAGGCATTAATTTTGTAATTACTCTACGGAGAAAGTCCATTTGAGGTCCCTCAACTTGTTGTCCAGTTCGATTTTCGTCCCTGAAGCGCAACCGGATACAACGTGTCCCTCAACTTCTAAAACTGGTACAAATATAGTCCCTAGATAGTATTATGTGTGGTTTTAGCTGACGTGGCGCATGGGACCCACTTGTCAGTTAAATATCAAAAAATACAAAAAGTTTCTCCTCAGCGGCATTTCAACAAACACCTTCCGTTCGTGCTTTCCTTCCAGGACCCACGACGCCAGCGCGACCGCCGCCGCCCGTACGCAGTCGTCCCGCCGGCTCGCCGTGGTGGAGTGGCCCGGCCGGAGCGCGTGGTACCGGCCGCCGCCGCCGCCCGACCGAACGCCGCCTCGACGTCGCTCATCGTCCTCGCCGTGTCCGCACCCACGACGCCGGCACTGCTGCCGCCGCCGCGCGCCGAAGCGGCAAGCGCCGTGCGTGGGATGGCCGAGTTAGAACGCATCCTGTTAGACAGTAGACACAGACACAATCCGATAGCTTCTCGGCGGGCTAGCCTGCACTACAACCGGCTTATATCATGCCATCATGGAAGGAAGCTCGATCGCACTTGGATCATGGAAGTGATTGCTCCGTTGATGAATTGGCTCATTCTATACTTCTCTATGCACAACGCACGCACTCCCGGTACGTACGAACACGATGACGACCACCGCGGCCACGCCCGCGCCGGCCATGGAGGAGGACCTTCCGTCGTGGGCCGTGCTCGCCACGCGGTTCCGTTCCAACTCTGACCAGCTCCACCAGCATCTCAACTCCAGCCCTTCGATGCCCATGCTCGTCGCTCGGGTCTGTTCCGTCGCCGACCAGCTCGACCAGCTTCATCAGAAGCAGCTGTTGCAGCAGATCCTCACCTCGAACACGATGAGTGCCACCGGCAGCAATCCCCGCCTCCATGGGCGATGAGGAGAACGGCGTCACGAACCTCCCTCGCGAGTCGGCGGGACGACGGCGTACGAGCGGCGGTGGTCGCGCCGGCGTCGTAGGTGCTAGAGGGAGTGGGCGCACGCACGCAAGCAAAGTGTTTGTGGTAGTGCCGCTGAAGTGAAAATTTTTATTTTTTTATATTTAACTGACAGGTGGGTCCCACGTGTCACGTCAGCTAATACCACCTTTAATATTGCCTAGGACTATATTTACACTGGTTTTAGAAGTTGAAGTCTATCCGGTTTTGCCGTTCAGGGACGAAAATCAAACTGGCAGATAAATTGAGAGACCATAAGTGGACTTATTCCTTACTCTACCACGTGTTCCAGCCCATCCCGTCTTGGTCCATAACATTCTCGGGATTCCCATCCGGGCCCGGCCCATATTATATAAGGCCAGCACCTTAGCGGAATCCCGTTCCGACCCATCTTATTAAGCAGGCATGCATAATTCTAAAAAATGGGCCAGAAAGGAGGCATTGGCTGGGCTGCGCTTACGTCATCATTTTTAACGCCATCTTGGGCCGAGTAAGGCGTCCATACACTCTCTCTGCACGCGTTGCCGGCGGCGGCTTCCTCGCGACGCTCCGACCTCAGAGCCAAGCCAACACCAGGTACGCCCGCCTTCATCCCATCCCTCCTCCGCTTGCTCCTCTTGAACTGGCCGCGCCGCTGCTCCCCTTTTGCTTGGCCCCGCGCGGCGGCTGACCAGCGCTTGAACGGACCGCGCCCACCTGGTTCCGGGGGTTGGGTGTGGGGACGGAGGGCCAGGGGGCAATGCGGCGCCGACGGCGGTTGTGTTGGTGCGGGTAGATTACGGTGTTTCTGTGTTTATTAGCTCGACGTGCGGTGGGAACTGGGAATTTGCGGCAGTGTCCACCCGCTGATTGCTGGTTGCGCGTGAATGGAGAAATCGGTGGTTGCGTTTTCTCTGGCTCCTCAAGTGCCAAATGGGTGTTTCGATGGCCACTATCCTGAAAATCTGGCATTAAAGAGTCGTGCAAATCGATTTTGTTACGTTCGGGGATGGATCATGGATGATCTGTTGCTGTTCGATGAAGTTGCCAACTGCTAGTAAATTTTTAGGTGGTGTTTTGGGGCACTTAGGATTGTAGGAACCGAGGGATGAGTCAGAGACTCACTGGCCCATTATAGAAGAGTTGCTGATTTGTTTTCTCGGTGCAAGCGCACTCTTGGTGAAATTCCAGTTATTTCACTGCTTCTATTCAGCTTATTCACCGGACTATTTGCCAAGCTCAGTTATCAAAGCTGAGGTCAGGTGCTTTGATAAATACGTTTTCTTAAATAAAACTTTCTTCTCCTGCATTGCTTAGATCACTTAATTTAACCTATTTATTAAGTTTATTCCTCAAAATATTTAATTTATCACTATAATCAAATATATAATCCACAGCAATATTCCGTTCAATAAGCTACATCAAAAAAGAAAGTTAAAAGTTCAAATCAGATAGGTGAAATGGTTTACATCAAGGTTTTAAGGTCTGGATTTTGTAGTACCATTTAGTTTACATCAAATTTGAAAATTCTTGAAAATTTATTTAAACAAGTTGTTTACATTGCATTTCTCCCCATTCTGAAATGTGCAGTCCTGCTTTACACGGACATAGATGAACAAAATAATTTCTAATCATCACTCTAGTATATACTCGCTAAATTATTCTGATCACACAACTACCATGCAATTTACTAGAGACTCTGAATAGCTGGTGGAATCATAATCTTCCACTTGTTTTTGTAGAAATACCGGTATTGGGGGCAGGTCGACATCTTGAGTGCCCTGCAAGATATGAACTATTTTCCCCATTGTTGGTCTATAATCTTCATTTTCCTAAATGCATCAAGAGGCAAATTTGCATGCTCTCTCCAGCTATTGAACATTTGCGCCATGCATTCTATGATCAAAGACTTCAGAATTGTCACTGTTGCTTATACTGACTTCAGTGCAGAACCACATTTTTGGAACAAGCACAACCATGTGTGATCACTTGTTATTTGATAAGACAAAGCTTGTTCACAAATAAGCCCAGATATATAATGTGAAACAGAATGCTCTTGAACTCTGAATTCTTCTTATAATTGCTGAAAATGTAAGTACACATAGCTGTTTATGTTTTACTGCTGTTCTTCTTTATTAAGTGAGTAATGTCATCATATCAACTCCAGTAATAAACTAATAATATCTTCTCTTCAACGATATTTCGAACTTTAGAAGCTAGAAGAACAAAAGTGATTAACGCCAGCCATATGCTCATATCTGGTATTTTAGACCGGGCCCTGTTTAGCAATGAACATAAGAATGGGAATAGGGAATTATATTGGGTATTTAATTTTTTACTTGATAAGTCATCCTTATCATTGGAAATGTCCTATTGCAGCATCAAATATTTTTGGTGGTTTATCTTTTTATTCAGGTGTAAAAGGCGGATAATGGAACTATTTTGTGCAAATCAAGAGGATTTAATTTTGTGTTTTAGTGTGCCAGTAGCCTACTGACAGCATTTCTGTCATTTCTGTCCTTTGTATCCCTCTCTTAATTAACAAAACTATTCATCAATCTCTAACCTTATTTTCATTTAATTTTGCAGCATCACTTAGGAAATCTATGAGTGTAATATAGCCTGACATACCTAGACCTTGTATACATAGATTTACTTAGAATGAATTTCGATTTGTTTTTCTAGGATGCGTGCCCGGTGGATACAGATTCATGCATGCCTAGTGTATCAGGGTTCTCGTCTTCATATTGTGTGCATGCATGCTGACTATTGCTTATACTTATTATCTATTGCTTGTAGGTCAATCTAGGCCGTAGATGAAAACGTTAAAGGAAATTTGATGGGGTCTCCTTTTTTCTTGGATTAATGCATGTGTACCAATTTTTCATTAATGTGAGAATTTCTTTCTGTGATAAAATTTTAGCATTAATATTGGGGTTTCTAGGAGGGCATCTTATTAGTACCAAGAAAGATTCGGGTGAGGTTCTTCTACTGGCATGGCAAAAAATAATTTTGTATGATCACAGGATAACGATGGCGTAATTATTCTCCGATCATGACTATTTGATCCTTAAGAATTTGAAAAATATCCAGACAATGCATATGTTAAAATCTATTATTCTCAAGTAGCACAAGATTACCAATTTTGATGTATTGGGACTGTTATTTGCAAGGCTGCAAGCAGACAATAACAAATAATTGAAGCACATAATGGGACCATATACAAATGTTCAAATGTGCAATGGAGACTGGGACTGGGACTGGGACCATGTACAAATAATATCCACAATTGCAGTGAAGCTTCCTCGTAGCTTAAACATGAAAAAATTATAATACATGGTGGATGGCTCAATGTGTTACTTTGTGATAGCTCAAGTTTATGCTATTAATATATCAGAAGGCATGTCTTTTATATTGCTTAACAGAATAAGGGAAATACATTGTGCTCTAATCTTGCAATACTGTATGTAATACAGAAAAGCATAGCAAATAGAATCTATATATACAACAACAGTCACTCATAGTACTCTCAAATATATTAATGTATTTCCCTCACCAATGCAGGACCCTCCGATTTATGAGCTTTGAAATTGTGAACTATCTGAAGTAGAACTCTTTGCCTGGGATGAAGCTGTGCTATTATGCATTTGCGAAATCTGACTTGATGAAACATCTGAGAAAAAGTTTATGGCATTAGGGCTTTCGTCAAGAGCCTTCAGTGACCTTGGAACAGGAGGCATGTTAACATCAAGGAATCCCTCTAAAATTTGGATGATCTGACCCATTGTAGGTCTGGTACTTTCATCGTCCTGGATACACCAGCAGGCAACCTTACAAGCTTTTGTGAGCTCATCTATATTGGCATCTCCATTCAATCTGGGGTCTAACAATGTCTGTACATCACCTTCGTGGAGTTTATTTGCAGCCAAGGTTGGGAAGAAAGAGGACTTACCCTCCTCCAAATGATCAGCATTCCTTCTGCCTGATATGAGTTCGAAGAGCATCATTCCATAGCTGAAGACATCTGCCTTCGCTGTAATTGGCACACCACTAATCCATTCAGGTGCAAGGTAACCCCTTGTTCCTCTCATTGTCGTCAAAACACGGCTAAAGTCCCGCCCTAAGAGCTTTGCTAGACCAAAGTCAGACACTTTGGGTACAAATGACTCATCCAAAAGTATGTTATCTGGCTTAACATCACAGTGTATTATGCAATCCCTACATTTTTCATGCAGGTAATGTAGGCCCCTTGCTGTTCCAAGTGCAATTTGATACCTTACGGCCCAGCTCAATGCCGTTGTTTCACTGTGGAACAGCTGCACTTCAAGGGATCCCTTTGGCATGAACTCGTAGACAAGCAGCCTCCTTGATCCTTCAGAGCAGAAACCAAGTAAACGAACCAAATTGACATGTTGGATGGTCCCAATCGTGCTTACCTCAGCACGGAATTGCTTCTCCCCCTGGTGAAATCCATCAAGCCTTTTCACTGCAATGGGAGTTGAATCTGGGAGCTTCCCTTTAAACACTGTGCCAAAGGCGCCTCCCCCCAGCTTCTCTGAGAAGTTGTTGGTGACATGCTGAAGATCGCTGTAACGGAAGGCGATCAGTGCACCCCCAGTAGTCTTGGATATGCGAAGAGTCCTGTCTCGGCGGCATTTCTGGAACAGGATGAATAACACAACTGCAAGTACAATTAAAGCCACAGCAAATCCACCTACAACTGCACCAATGATCACTTTCTTGCTCTTTTTAGAATCTGGCAGTTCAGATGCTGCAAGCCTAAGGAAGAGTGTGCCTCTTCCATTCCCATTATATTGATCTTGGAGATTAATCAAGTCCCCATGCCAAACAAAGCAGCCAGTACTGTTGTAAGTGTAAGCATTACAGGAGCAATTATTCAGGCAGGCAACCTGACAGTCCTGAGAACTAGTGGCAACTGCACTCCGAGCATTATCAGGTAGCCTCACATTTGCCATGGAATAGAACTTATCAGGCTGAGTCTGTGCAGAGCTTGAGTTGGTCTGACACTGCAACGGTACGTTCCTCTTGCATCCACCAGTAAAATCCTGCAGGTCCCAATCACTCTGAAACTTCTGGCTGAAACCCTTGACGCAGTTGCAAAACGGAAGGGCATTGAGGTTGCAGCTTCCATATGCACCGCAGAGCGCATACACCTCACACTGCGTCCGTGGCTGCGACCAGAACAAGATCCAACTCTGTGAGGCTGGTACCCATGTTGACTGCTTGATCTGCCCATTCACATCAATGGTGAACCGCGAGATGATTGATTCATCCTTCATGGAGTATATGAAGTAGCTCTCTGAAGCATTGTTGATGAACTGAAAGTTGTAGTTGTAACCGGCCGTCATCTCGGGCACAAGACTGAAGATATTACCGTTCCAAGGGCCGCTGGTCCAGTAAGTTATGGAATCGTTCCACTGGATGAAGTACTGCGTTGTGCCGTTGGGGTCCAGCTCAAGAGAGAACAACCCAGGAGATGGGTTTGCGTTGTTCCTCCATGGGATAAGCCGCTGACTCAAACCAGTGGTCTTGTTCAGCCCCAGCTTCCCACCCGGAAGCCAGGTGTTTGTCGGATTATCTATGCTTCGCCAGTAAATTATGGATGAATTGGTGGCATCCACAAGGTTGAGGCTACCGATGTCCTCGATGATGGCAACGGTGGAGTTAGAAGCCACACTTACATTGGTTGACCACAGCAGCCTATTCTTCGGTTGATCAAAGAGGACAAGGTTTCCATCACTGCCGATGGCCAAGGAGGCAGTAGTCGGGTCAGACACCGGCACGTCACTGTTGGCCGTCCACACCGTCGTCTGCAACGGTATGTTGTTGTACCATATGGCTATGTAGTAGTTGCCGGAGCTGGAAGCTGTGTTGTTACCTTGGGGTGGGGTGTAGAATCCCAGGGCGAACTTGCCGCCCTTGGAGACAATCTTCTGTGTCCCAGACAACGGCGTGGTGGAGTTGATGGTGTCCACTGCCGTGCAGAGAATGATTTGGCTGAAGAGGAGGAGGAAGAAGAAAGGAGCCGCCATGGATGGATCTTGGCAGGACAGCCAGGGTTGAGAAGCTGAGAAGAAGGGAAGCGTTTAGCTTGGCCTTTGGAGTAATTGATGGTAGTTGGAACTGGAACCTGAGAGGAAGGTAAGCTTGACCTTAAGGCTGATGGACAGCAAGGCTCCACTTCACGAGCTAATTGCAGAAGGAACCCTCTTTGACCTGGTACAGTAGCAGCAGTAGCCGGTTTTGTTGAAAGGTACATACCCAAAGACCTTCTGGTGTTTGTTTATAGAAGAATAATCAACAGCAAAATGCAACATTTTTGTTTAAATGATTGTGAAATATTAAACGGTGGCTTTTTTTCGCAGGAGGAACGGAGAGAAGTGGTCCTACAGTTTTGCCTGTGGAAGAGTATCATTCGTGTTAAGGAATTTGCTGCCTATTTAACTATCGACTTGTGTTCTATGATTGAAGATATCCGTGTTTCTTCTTCAATTATTTATTCTATTTGTGAACTGAAAGTCTGAAACGCCAGCATCTGCTATCATGCTCACTCTGTTGAGAACTAATAGCTTAGTTAAAAAACTCCTGCTGGAATAGAAAACTAAGAATAGTGTGAAGTCAAGAAAGGTGTTTTGGACCTTAGTGGAATGCTGGTGGTAGCAAAAGTTCCAGATGTTCTGCGTTGACTTGGCCTTGTTTAATGAGGCCGGTCGTTCGGGGAGAATTTTACGACTTGTCACTTCCTATTATATTTTGCCGAGGTTTCAAAACTATCTATGCTAATTATTTCAAAGTTTAATCAGGACCAGATCATCACCTTTTTAAGATGACCAAAATCTTGAAATTGGCTCTCATGCGGGTTTCTAGAGACCGGGTAAGAAATGTTGCTGCTAAGAAAAATAGTTGGTCATGGTTGATTGATGAATATTAGTGTTAGAACTTAGAATTGCTTGTTGAAATGTTGAATTCCACCAGTATACTGTTGGTACATGCTTATCAGTTGCTTCGTTTAAATAACCTATCGTGTTCTTCATGGCGATCAATAAAGAAATTGAGCTTGTGCTGAAGGTGTGAATGGTGTCTACCTACACGTATCTGTAATCTGTTGTTTCTACTTCCCATCAGAATTTTTTCCTCTCTTTTATCGTGTTTTAGTGTTTGTATTATTAAGTAAATTGTACTTTGCACTTAATTAAAACATATCATGTTTTACTTTACAATAGGTTTAGTGTATACTTTTACTTTGCACCTGAGACATCAATATAAATTTTATTTTATAGAAAATTTCTTTGAATTATTGATACAACCCGGTGCAAAGTGAAACTTATTTTGATGCATCTGTGCAAAATAAAAGTATACGCTAAACTCGGTGTAAAGTGAAAAGATACGTTTTGCCTAGTGCAAAGTGTAATTTACTCTTGTGTATTGTTGTATATAGATGTTTCCTTCGTGATTGGAGAATTGTCAAATTAGTTTATCAGTCCACATTTGCACTCCCCTCCTCCCGAATCAAAGGAAAAAACTATAGGAATTTCAGAGGATTTGAATTCTATAGAGTCCTTTGAATCAAAGGACTATAAAATTTCTATGAAATGAGCTATTGTTGTGAGATTCTGGAGGAAAATAAACATGAGCTCTTACCTTATCTTTTTACTTTCTACGACTCACGATTCCTGTTTTTTTTTCCAATCAAACAATAGTTTTTAAACTTTTTTGTGTTTTCAATTTTGTAGGAATTCTGTGTGAGCTATTCTATTTCTATGTTTTTTAAGTTTCTATATTTTTATAATCGTGTGTTTGAAAGAAGTCCTTGAAGTGTTAATCTGGTAATATAAACCCCAAATCTGTGGCAAAGACTTGTTGCCATGTTGAACAGGATTATTTGTTGAAGAAACGAGTGGCCAAGCTTGAAGATGGCTTGACTAGTTTCCCCCTTTAATTCCTCTGTCGTAGCATGTCTCATTCATGTTGAATGTTAATTCATGATCAGTTCTGATATGAATACGACATGGAACAAGCATTAATTGGCACTGAGAGAGAGAGAGCAGATGGATGACCACTGGGCACTAGCGTTAGTGCTCACTAGTGTGGAGGGGCACACGAGCAACGTGTAGAAGATGGTTGGCGACCTGAGATCTCCACAAAGTAAATGAGAGGGGCTGCGACCTAGCTAGCGGTGCGTTTGGCCACTTGCAATTTAAGCGCATTCATGTGTGTTACTATGCCGCGCATTCATGTGTGTTACCATGCCGATGTCCATATCCATTGCACTGGGACAGTGACCCAGGATGTTTTTGGTTAGCGTAGTTTTTAAGGACGGACTGAAAGTATAGAGGGATAAGATTATTAATTGACTTGTTTGGTCAGAGCACATGGGAGTTTTTATGGAATAGGGATGGGGAATTGAGCTGGGCAATTCCCTCCTTTTCAATACACGGAGAGAAGGTGTGAATTGAGAGGGAATTCCCTTTTATGTTATTAAGATAATTTTAGTCGCTCATTTTCATTTAAATCCAGTCTCCATCTGAACTCCCTACTAAATTCTCATCACTTCTACCAAACAAGAGACTGAGACTAAAAATTAAATTTCCTTCTTAATCTCACCATCAATTCACTTGTCAAAACTCCACCAAATTTACCGTTGATACTCTCTCTGTCGGGGAAAAATATAAGTATTTTTAAGACAGTATAAAGTCAAATATTTTAAACTTCAACTTTTAATAGCGAAAAAATAAATAAGTTTGATCACATAAAAATTATATTACTAAATTCATCGTTAAACAAACTATTATAATATACAACTCTTTTTATTTAAATCAACTTATTTATATAGATATTGTTGGTCAAAATAGCATATCGAAGATCATGTCTTGCTCAACAAATACTTATATTCTTGGATGGAGGGAGTATGTGATATGCTCCCTCCGTCTAGTTTAGAGGGCTTGAAAAAAAAGTCATCAATACAAGTACGAGGAGCTAGCGATGTACTCTGAAAATGGTACCACCGGCCCGAAATTAAGGGATTGTTTGGATGCATTCCTCCATTTGCTAATATTTCATAATATCTAACAGACTACTACTCGTTGTTTGGCATTAACAAGCGATGCCCAATGTCCGCATGACATCTGTCCCCCACCACCCACGCATGCGATGATTTCGGACCGACGTTGCCCGCGCCAATCCCCATGCAACACAGCGCAAACGTCGTTTTTGCCCACACCAGAGAGAAAGCATCGTTTCCTCCCCCTCTCTCTCCGCTCATCCCCCATCTCTCTCTTCCCCAAACGACGGCGACGACGATTTCGACAACGGTGGCGGCGGTGATTGATCCTCCTCAAATCCGGTAGGCCCTGCGTCTCCACGCTCTCAGCGAGATCCTCGCGTCCTCAATGAACCTCCCGTGTCTACAACGAGCTCCTCGCCGCGCCTCCACTTAGCCGCTCGTCACCTCCCTGTTGAGCTCCTCCTGGATCTACCGCGCTCATGCGCTACTCTTGTCAAAGCCACAGGTTAGATCTCGACCTCGTGTTGATTTCCCGATTCCCTACATAAACCCTAGGTGTGCATTATTCTAGGGCTTCCTTTGCTCTAATTTTTGGCGATGGCGACAATGCTAAATCCATCTACGATGACAACTGCTGCCTCCCCGTGGTTCATCGGGTGCATGCCCCAGGGTTTGGTGAGATGAGATCACCAAATCTCTGATTTTTTTGCAGGCTAATTTGCATGGGGAACCCCCAATGTTTTGATGATTTTTGTTTGATCTGTTCTGGTGTATGTGTGTGTGCATATGATTCAAGTTTGTCTAATGTAGGATGTAATTTGGTCTGAATATAGGATGTAATTTTGTCTGTTATAAGACAATGTAACTTTTACATGGATGTAATTTGGTCTGATATAGGATGTAATTTGGTTTGATATAGGATGCAACTTTATCTGATGTACGATGTAGCTTTTGTAGGATGCCTCCGTATGGTGCCTCCCCACGGTGTATCAGGTCCAACCACCCCTAGGGGTTTGGTGAGATCACTGTTGGCATTTCTTACGATCATAGATAAATCTGCAAGCACACGAAATACCGTTATACCACTTCACCCGAGAGTATAAGTCCAAGGTATCGAATCCACAGGGAACGTGTGTGTCAACTCCTCCTCCAGACCATTCAAGGACATGAAGCTAAGGTCAGCTTTGGGTAGATAGATTCTATCTAGTAAGAGACAATATCTACAGGAAGCTTAACTTTAATCCTAATGAGATACCTTGGGCACTGGCCAGCTCGCTGCTCCCAGATGGCGCTATACTACACATCCGGACAGGTATAAACTAAGTGATCTTGAGGACTGTCACCACCTCTACACCTGTCTCAAGCTAACTATAGGATGCGAAGCAACTACTGAAAATTAATCTACCTAGACACCCCATCTAAGATATTAATTACTACTCAAGTGTTTATAAGGCTCTCAAGCAAACACTATAAGTTGGTTGTTTACAGTGAACGGTAATCCAGTATTCTATTTAGGAACTAGCTGAGATATAAATCTTATTAAGATAGACTTGATACTCAGAAATAATATTTCTATTAATATCAGAGTATTCAATAAAATAAAGTAAAAGAACAAAGAAGAGTTACCGACAACTTCAAGACTCCACCGACGCCTTCTACTCTACTCTCTCCCTGATACTCTATACTTTATAGTGTACAAATGAGTCTCTTGTAATTTAGCTCAAGCTTCTAGTACGTGTTCTAAGTGTGGGATGAGAGCTCCTTAAATAGGCTTCATATGGCGGCAACACTGATGGGAATTTACCAGCATGCCCTCTAGAACTGCCTCAAGGAAGTGATCTTGTACGTCCACGTGAAAGATGGGCGCTATGTGGCAACACACTGGTTCAATTCGGCCAAACCAGGCAGGTCGCTAACCGACTTCAGCCTTGGTCAGGTCTCTAACAGGTGGGTCCCTATGACGGTTGTGGATGCGACATAGTTTTCATGGCGGTTACACCTGTCAAGTGGGTGCTCTTATCCATTAAGTTGCTTGGAAGTGAGGTAAGCTCCATTTAGAATTAATTCTCCCATTTTGATACAATATTCCTGCATACACACATTTCACCAACACTTATGGAAATGGTTAGAAATAATTCCTATCACTATGTTGTTGGATGTTTTACTATTTTATGATTATGCAGCATTAACGACATAAAATATGACATTAGTAGCTGTCAACAATGACCAAACCTCTAATTATTTTTTTCAAGCTAGATTTGCATGAAGGACCCCCAATGTTTTGATGTTTTTTGTTTGATCTGGTGCAAGTTCATATGATTCAATTTCATCTGATGTAGGATGTAATTTGGTTTGAATAAAGATGTAATTTTGTTTAATATAGGATGTAGTTTTTTTATAATATAGGATGCAACTTTGTCTATTAAGTGGTGTAACTTAGCCTGCTATAGGATATAATTTAGCCGGCAATATATTATGCACTGTTTTCTATTAAATTATTCTGAGAATTTTTTTATTTTTTTTATGTGGTACCAGAGCAAGAGAAAAGCCAAATGTCCCCTCAGCAATAACTTGAATTTTCCTATGATTATTTTTCCCGGGTCTACTTTTCTCTTGTCATTTTTTTTCGACTCCCAAGTTCCAACCCGTTGTTCATTCTTCTTGTAACTGTTGTATTTCTGAGCCTAACTACAATATGTCCATCTATTTTGTTTCATTTTTAAATTATTATTTTTTTGCTTTTATAGTGGTAACCAACAGTGGATGACAAACTGATGGAGGCTCGGATGGAATCATGGAAACTGAAAAATAGCGCAATATCGACATATCGTCAGCTTATTCCGCTCCTGGTCAGCACCAACAAGGTTTACCTCATCAATTTCGAGCTAAAAACTAGTCCCTCTCGTCTCTATACCGAGCAAAAACCGACAACTTCTGTTTTTTCTTTTAACTAGCTGTAACAGTTAACACTACCCAAGAACACGCCTCAAACATTGGAGCTCATGTGGAGTTGGTACGATGTTATCGTCATCTTAATCTACTGCGAGTTCGCCGCCGGGAGTTACCTTGCGAACACTGCTTCCATGCACCGGGACCTCATTGCCGCCGTCCATCTCCTCACGAACGGTCCAGATTTCGCTGGTCTCCATGGGCCAGCTCTCGTACAGGTCCATGTGCTTTGTCGTCGTCGTCGTCACACGCCTCTGACCAAAACGGCATCAATTTTTTCTCAAGGCCGGCAAAAGGAAGCAAGCTGACTCTGCACTCCTATCTGCTACTACTCGTCTACTCCCACACGCCTGGCTTTCTCTGCTCCGGTGACCGGGCGACTGGCGGCGGCGGGAGTTCAGAATTCAGGTGATCCACTGATCTATCCTTCTCCCCCTCTTTCGATCCATCACCGTATTAATCTTGGGATTGGGCTGGATGGAGCTTCCAAGATTCTTGCAGACTTGTGTTCTCGCCTCTGTTTCCGTGGAGTTTCCTTGTTTACAGAGCACAGATTATGGCTAGGAACAGGGAGTATGAAGTATCTCGAATTTATGATTATTTTCTGCT
This sequence comes from Leersia perrieri, assembly GCA_000325765.3. Taxonomy (NCBI): domain Eukaryota; kingdom Viridiplantae; phylum Streptophyta; class Magnoliopsida; order Poales; family Poaceae; genus Leersia; species Leersia perrieri. The sequence continues at coordinate 16,114,798 of CM002485.1, forward strand.
CCGATATGATGAGAACAAATTTTAGCTATACATAGAATACTCTTTCCAATTTGATGGGAATTCCATTGTTTTCCATCATGGCATATGTACGTTGACTTTTTCATCATGGCATGTGGATTGTCCTACTTGCTGCATGAACTTGATTTCATTGTATAAAGAAAATGCTTCTTTGAAATATTATAGCTGGGTTTTATTTTGCAAAAAATAAAACTATTCCTAGTAGTTGAATAGGATCTTCAGAGATGTATTCACCTTCTGCTTGTAGGGCACGAGGCAGCAGTTGAAAGTTGAAAGCTAGTTTTGCAAGAGGAAAGAAAAGTTTGCATCAGTCTGAAAATGGCTGCCTCAAAGTTTCAAGCCTTTTGGAACCATCCTGCTGGCCCCAAAACAAGTTAGTGACAATTCTGTTTGCCTTAATTTTCGTGTACAATGGCAATTTATCTTCCCACAGACATTATTAGGGAACATAGCTAGCTTACACATGTCCTTACACAGTGGAATACTTCCCAGCTTGTTAATCACCAAATAGCATAATTAGGAAGCAGGCTGATGCTGATAGTTCCATCTTCCAGTTCAAAACCAGTATGTGAAATCAAGAAGCCTTGTTGACCATAAACCACTGTTATAAGAAAACAAACTACAGAGAGATTACAAAATAAAACCCAGATCGTTGACATGACGTGGTAAACTCTGCAAGTGTCAGAATAAATCCAACAGTTTTTTTCAGAAATTCAGGCTCCCTTCGGCAGACAGTTGCTGCGCTAGCTTCAATTGTCTGATTTCTTGTTTCTGGTAGTAGCCAGCTCCTTTTATAGTGGTACCATCTGTGGTTTTGTCAAAAAAAAAATGATGGATATCTATTGGATGGCATATCGAACAAGTTTGCCGCTATCACCTGAATTGTTGAGAATTTCATCTGATCCTTGTTGCAGTTCATTTCTGGGCTCCTACATTTAAATGGGGTATCAGTATTGCCAATATCGCTGACTTTGCTAAACCACCTGAAGTGATATCCTATCCGCAGCAAGTTGGTAAGTTTTGTTGTCAGTTATCTTATCCCTCCATTTCAGATAGCAGGCCCATTAATTAATCATGGATTCTTGTGTAATACTGCTGTGCTTACTCTGATGTACGATGTGCAGTTGTGGCTTGCAGTGGAATAATTTGGGCACGCTGGGGCATGGTCATCACACCTGTAAGCCCTTGATATTTATCCATATATTGGTATATACCATCGATTCTTGTTACTATGAACAACTATTTCGGATTATATATCTTGTTTGAAATACACGCTCTAAAAAGCAACCTTGTCCATTATCTAAAAAAAAGCAACCTTGTCATCACAATATCTTCAATGTTGCCTACCTTGTTTTGCTACTGTTTTTAAACTGAATCAAGCAATTTGTTGATCTTGAATGGAGTAGTTTGGATTTTAAAATTGCGAAAGCATGCAGTTAGTTTTTTTTTCATTTTATATCATTTCCTTTTTTCAGTTGTTGCTCATCCCTATTCTTTGTGACTGTTGCAGATAAACTGGAACCTTTCCAGCGTGAATGCTGCAATGTCTGTGACAGGCGTGTGCCAGCTTACTCGTAAGATAAGGTCTGTTACAAATTACAGAGCCAAGCCTCACCTCCTGATCTATTCCTGATGTAATTCTAAGAAGTTAACATCGTTCATGTTGATCTCTTCTACAGGCACGATTACTTCTCTGATGAGAAGAGTGCTACTGCGTCGCTCGAAGGATGACAGGAAGAATTGCTAATTCCATTCTGGAAGCTATTCTAGATTGTTGTCATGGAATGGAACAATATTCCAGTATCAGCAGCACGGTGTTTAATGTGACAATGTGTAGAATATACGAGGGTGATCATTATGAATTGGATGGTGGGTATGAAACATTTTATACCCCTGAACCTTGGTAGTATACAAATAGTGAGTCTGAACTTAACTGAAACTGATTTCTTTTGAATTCAGTTCGGGGTACAGTTAAATTAAACGTTATTGCGGCGATCATGTTGAATGCAGACTCAATGGCAAAAAACACAAACTCCATGGAACTTAAATACGAGTTCTCGGTATGTTGTGAAAGCCCGGATCCAGCTGCTCAATTTTCATACAAACTACATGCCTACATGCTCACTGATGATAAAACTGACGCCTTTCGAAATGGGACTGTGACACAAGAGAGCCCCCTTCCTCTGTGCCGTGGATAACAACTCCACTCTGCTAGGCAATATGCAGTTGAGACAACAAGAAAACAAGCTCCTGAAACTACCAACATGAGGCACACGAAAGAGGTGAACTCACCAACAAGCCAGAGTACGTACTCCACAAAATACCTCCTAACCAATGTTACATTATTCTCATCTTGATTCAACTTTTAAACCTAACATTAACCAACGCAGCGTTTTGCTTGCATTTCCCTCTGAAAATACAGCCGCAATAGCAGCAATTGCCTTTCCTAACAACATGGGGAAAACGAAAACGCTTTGCCTGGAAACTCATCGTTAGACGTCGTAACTCGCCGGGAGAGCTGCGAATATATGCCATCGCGTTAACTTTTCTACCAGAGTTTTTCTTTTGACTCCCTTTGGCCAAAGACGGCGCCATCTGATTCGCTGCAGGTCCTCCTGGTGTCTAGCTTTAGTTGCATTTTTCCTATCAAACGGCAGTAATTAATTAAGTAAAGTCTAGTGGTAGTAGCATTTTGCATGCCGCTGGTGATTAATTAACGTGAGGGCAAGACCTTTGTGCAAAGCGGCAGAATGTAGCTTTAGCCTTTAGGTAAGTTTCCAATCAAAAACCGTGGCGAAATCCAGAAGGAGATGGAATAAAAACACCACGGAAATGATGGAAAAGATGGACCTTGGGATGCAGCACATCATTGCAGTGCAGAGACGCAACGCAAGCGAGTGTTCCCCGATTTCCACCCATGATCTGTTAACAGCGTACGCAAGTTCCGTTTCTAAAATTTCATAGCCATCAGCTATGCCGCTCGATGTAATCCATCAGATACAAAAGAAATACTCGCTACTCGCACCTGTCTGATAATAATAAATATTTTAGACAAGGACATTGTTTCCAAAAAAAACATATTTGACCACGTTTTTCTATTATATATATAT
>CM002485.1:16118025-16135797 GCA_000325765.3 Leersia perrieri
TTCGGCTAGAAAAAGACATAGCTCTGATCGTGTCCCATATATATAGCCGGAATTGTACAGATTAACAAATATGTTTTTAAAAAATAAATATATATGTGTGGTTTTTATTTTCTAAACTAAGTTCTTTAAAAATTATTTACAGTCAAAGTTTTAAATGTTTAATTTTGGTCTTGTCCATAACGACAAGTATTATAGAAGTTGAGGGAGTAGTTCGGAAAACAGAAAAAAAAAACTTTTCGAATAAGAACACAGCAAAACAAGTATTTAGTAAATAAAGACAGCTATAGTTTCAATTAGCAAACAGTAAAGAGGAAAACATGACGCCCCTTGTTACAGCAACAGTGCGCCCACCATTAACACAGCAACACACAGTTCCAGTTCGTGAAACTCGCCTGCCTAAAACCGAGCATAATTAATTAAAGCCAGAGCGTCAGTCAGTCGGACCGATGCTTCTTTAGACCCGTTGTACGTGCCCGGCTGCGTTCGGAACGAAAAAGGAAACTGGGCACATAGTAATTTTTTCGTGGCACGCTTTGATTCGAACGAGCCTAAAGTCTCCAAAAGCAGCGGAATCAATCATATGCGACACAATCACTAATGTCCCCAAACCGAGTAAGCGAACGAAGGGCCACAATGCCCGCGGTCAACCAACCGGTCAATCACGTACGAGTACGACCCACCACGTACGTACGCGACCCATCCGATCCGGTCCGACCCAGGCCGTTTCGGTTCGCCGGTTGCTCACTCGCTCGCTCCAATAATCCGTCTCCGATTCCCACTCGACGCGCGCGTGCGACCGGTATAAATCCCCCCACGCGCGCTCGACTCCGACCCGGACACCGCCCCGCGGCGCCATCTCTTCTCCCAACCGACGCGACGCGACGAACTACTTTCTTGTTTTGATCGATCGACCAACGGATCAAACAACCAATATCCCCACACCACGAGAGAGCTAGCCACGCGTGATCGATTGATCGATCGATATGATGATGAGGTTCGCGTGCTTCAGCGCCGCGGCCGTGGCAGACGAGGCGGAGGCGGGGGCTCAGGCGGCTCGCCACCGCAGCAGCAGACGGCGGCGGCGGTCGTCGCTCCGGAATATCAGCAAGTTATTCGGTGGCGGAAGCAGCAGCAAGAAGCATTCTTCCAAGTCGTCGTCGTCGTCGACGCGTCGCCACGACGACGGCAGCGTCTACGACGTCGTGGCCTCCTTCGGGGAGGAGGCGCCGACACCGACGCCGTGGTCGTCGTCGTCGTTGCGCTCCTCCTTGTCGTCGTCGGCATCGACGGCGTCTCTCGACTCGGCGTGCTCGCTGTCCACGACGGCGTCGTCTTGCTCCGGCTCCGTGTCGCCGTCGTTATCGGGCGCGCTTTCTCTGGCGAGGCGGATGGAGAGGAGGAGGTCGCCGGCGGCCGGCGTGGCCGCGGTGATTTTGTGCCTTGTGATGGTGATGCTCTGCGGCCGGGTCGGAGCTACCGTGCTCACCTCGGCGGCGTTCTACCTTTTTCCACGGCGGTGGCCGGCGGCGACGGCCTCGCCGGAACACGACTTGCCGGCGGCGGCGGCGGTGGAGACGATGAAGAGGAAGGTAGTTAAGGAGGGGTTCTTGGTGCGGAACCGCAAGAAGTGATCCGGCCTTTTTTCCCTCTCTTTTTTCTTTTTTTTCTTCTTCTTTTGTGAAGAGAAAGCACACCAATTTTTTTCTTCTTTTTTTTTTACCCAAAAGTTGTTGTAATTATAGATTTGCAGACATAAAGCAATCACCAAAGTAGCAAACTCAGACAATATTGCCTTGTAATGTGATATATTTTTGCCAAAGGGAAAGGTTTGGAGAAGTATAATATCTTAGCTTGTCTCAGTGCCACAAGGTTTCCTTCTTGAGTTGTACCATAGTGAGAGACAGAGTGAGGTCAAGAAAGCAAGTCATGGTCTTCACGAAAAATAAAATAAAAGGAATGATAAAACAACGCATGCATCATGCATGCACATCTCCATTGAGGGCGCCAACAAATTCCATCATGCGTGTGTGCTGTGTCCATAGTAGCTAACAAGCTGTATAGTGGATTGAGATGGAACTTTAGCCAACTTTGCAATAATGCAAGAACTTCTATAGTCTATCTCTATGTAAAGAGTAACAGTGTGGTAGCTTACATATGATTGGCACTTTAATTTATTATTGTATTCATCTTGCCTCTTATATTGTTTATGATTGGATAGTGTTATAATTTTTCTTTCGAAGGTAGAATAGGGTTTACTCCTAAAAACAAGCGTATTTTTAGGTTTAAATCTAGACAAAATATATTTTTTTATGAGGGGAGTATTAGTCAAGTGGGAAATGATATATAGACTGTTCCAAAGCAAGATAAATTGGCCTGTCGGGAAAAAAAAAAGAGAAAAGGTTGACTTATTGTACTCCTAGTTCTTTATGAAAAAGAAAAGGGTATATGTTCCGTTTGTTCCTTGTTGTTTAGACATTGGCCCGTGAAAAAAAATTGAAGGGAAGGCGTTTTAAGAAAAAAAATATAAAAAAATGGTCATTTTCAATCTTGCTACTTTCAACAAGTAGCTAGGTTGTTAATTTAATCATGTTCTTATGGTAATGTGTAGCGCACTGATCGATGTGACATGCCGATATTAAGTACTACTACCTGGTAGGAGTATCTACATATTCTTGGAGTAAAAATGAATCACAAAACATGTTTTTAACTATTTGTAGTGTTATTATATTGTTTCGGAAAACAACATGATTTTCATAACAAGGTGTTTCCCGTCTTTATTAAGAAGATACTCTCTCAAGAGGTACCATACTTTTTCGTTAATTCACGGACTTCATGTGAACTTGTTAAATTTCATTGTTCAACTAGATGCATTATGTTTGCAAAATTATAGGATTTGCTAGATTTTAGGCGTCTAAAATTTATATATTTAGTCACATACAAGTGCACATTGTTGAGCCTAAAATTGCAAACAATGTGCAATTTTAGTTCATCTCTAATTGATCTGACGGACGAGTAAAAAATGGCTGGATGCATGACTCGAATGTCCTACTCACTCCGTCTAATAATGTAAGAACTTTTGACTTTTGGGTTTGTCGCATAATATAAGAACTTTTAGTTTTCAGACAATATATTGGTGGCCCACATATATACTATTAACAGTTAATCCTTCTATATTGAACTACATATTTCTATGCATATGCGTGCCATCCAATATCTATATTTTGGACCTTTAAATTATGGAATGTGTTATTTATATTTCATATATCAATTGAAAAGGCAATAGGACCTACATATTAATGGGGGTTATTATGGACATTTTAATAGATCATTATTATTTCCTAGAACGACAATAGTTCTTATATTATGGGACAGAGGGAGTAATATTTAGCATATTTGGGTTGTTTTATGTTATCCTGAAAAATGCAATGCTAATATTCATTTGTTTGTTCTAGAATTAGAGCCTTCTCTTTCTTCTTAAACAATCCTTGGAGTTGGAAGTGATGTTTTTTCTTTGGAAGAGACTACACGCACTAATTTATTTTTTTTAACTAAAATCTTACTATCATTGATGGAGTATGCGATATGAGTAAATCTAGATTTTACATAATCTAGTTAGATCAAATGGCTGGCAGATACGGGTTTAGTAAGAACTGTTTTTTATTACCTGCTCTAAATAAGATGGGACCACATACCTCTACGGAAAACAGGTTAACATGAGAACATGCCTCATGGTACCATTCCAAGTCCAGGAGCAACAGGAAAGTTCTATTAGTTCTAAACTGAATTTATTTGGCACACAGCCAATCCAAACCACAGAGACGGAGATGTGGGTTCCTATGGACCTAATCTCACATATAAAGAAAATAATACTCTACATATGGTTGAGTCCTTGTTGATAGCTACTATGAGGTTATGGAAAGTGGTCTCATCTCTGTTTTCATAGAGGAAAAGATGCTTTATGTGGGCAATAATACCAGGATGCAGCATACCTGCTAGCCGTAGCTTCGTTACTAAGAAATGGAGCAGAAGTTGGATTGCAGTGTTAAACCCTGAAAGCCATGGCCCTCGCATATTAAACTAAAGCTGATTCTGAGCTTTAGCATCCGTGTATGCATTTTTATTTGACTATAGATTTGCCAAAGTTAGAATATACCCGAGCATGCATGATTAACACTAAAGATGGATCAGCCTCGTGGAATGCATGCCGTACAGCTAATTAGTAATTAGCATGATTGCTTGTGGTTTGAGATGTTCCAAACATGATTTTCACATGATCAACAGTCATAAACATTCCTGATCATTTTCCAGGTTCGTCAGGTATGTCCTATCTCAAAAATGAAAGTTAGTACTAGTAGTAATGGTATTTCTTATGATCAAGCAATATTTCTCGACCTGATTTTATATGCATCTCACAAAAACCTTCAGAAACCCAGTTTTGGAGTAGAGAATGATAGCGGAATTGGTGGCATGTTAGTGTATTTTTTATTCCAAAACCTGGTGCTTCTTTGTAACACGGGTATTTCACATGATTTTTACATTATTTAGTTTAATTCCTCTAAAATCCCTCTATTTGAGGAAGGTCTTAGCAATTATTCGAAGGTATTGCTTATCGAAGAAGGCTGATCATGAGAAAGTACTGCTAGTAGTAGGATGGTAAGCAGGATGATTGATGATTCACATGAAGAAGTAAAGTGGCTCAAGAACTAAAGATGTCATCAATCCGTGGATACACGACAAGCACACACATATGTAGCCATTCAAGTGCGAGCACACGACAAGTACATCGATCACATGATGGATGGTTTGGTAAATACACTGATACCTACTGTACTCCAGTGCAAAGGCACAAAGCCCCTAGAGTGAGGTGTCCTTCAATCCTTATCCCAGGTGGGAATTAAGAACTCAAAAGACCATCCCACATGGAGGAGAAAGGCAAAAAGAAAACAAAAAGATTTTGCATTACCTTAGGGGCCTAGGGGGCAGTAGGTGCATTATTGCAACTTTCTTTCTTTTGTAGCCTTAGGCATCGTTCGAATCTGAGCCTGAAGACTGGATTATGTGTGCACGCAAAATGAGATTGGTCATTAAGACTTGATTAATTGATTATTAAATATTAAAAAATAGAAAAATGAATTTATCTGATTTTTTTAAACAACTTTGGTATATAATTTTTTTTAAAAAAAACACACCATTTAGCAGTTTGAAAAGCGTGCTAAAAAATGATGAAAAAATCAGCTCCTATGCTGATTAGAACGTGGCCTTAATCCTTTTTCCTGATTGTACTAGCAGTCTAGTCTTCCTGTATTATTTGTCTTGAATGCTGACAAAGTCGACATGCTATCCAGGAGGTGTACTGTGAATGGGAATCGTAACTCAGATTTGTTTTAGTGCAATTGCACATATTCTGACAGCCGAATGCAAAGTTTGATCCCCCTTAGAAATTTTCCACATTTAAGGGCATGGTCACTTTATTGCCCAAAAAATTCTTTCCAAATTTGGCAACCAAATGTTGGTAGAAGTTACGAAAGAAGAAAATTCTAAAATTTTAGCAACATTGGTGACTTGTCAAAATTTTGACAACTCCAAAGTTTAGTATGGATGAAAATGACAGCAATCCGAACAACCCAAAATATGTTTTTCCTTTTATATATGGGTTATGTGATTTTAGATACCGAATTATAGCTCTTGAAGAAAACAACAGTAAATTTATGTTTAACCAAGATGTTAATTAGCTGATTTTATGTGGAACATCACTCAAGAAAGTAAACCAACAGTTGAGAATTTTGCACATTTTGTTTCCATTCATGTCGCTGGAAAGTGATGAAGGGCAAGTTCAACAGGCAGTAGCACTTAGCATGAGCAACAGTTGAGGGCATTACATTTTGATTCATGCTAATTTGTCATTGAAAGTTGAAACCCTGTGTTACAGCCAGAAAAATTTACACTTGGATTCATCGTAAGCCTTGAGTATCATGACATAATATAGATACCGACTTGAGCCTAAATAAAACCCAAAACACGATGAGAACTATCACCTAAGTTTACAACAACAGCCCAATTGCGCACATCATCCACTCCTGGTTGCTACCAATCCAATTTATCAGGCCTGATACAGCAAACAGGCCTATAATTGCAGTACTGAATATTTTCTTGCTGGGCAATCCACTTTTCTTTTTGAAAATTCTCAACATTTCAATTCGAATTTATGCAATGGCTATATGCAATAAACTGCTAGTATCCTATTGCTCTGGTTGAGCTGACGGGACGAGTGGTTCATGCTCATTAGCACCATTTGATGTTCTGTCCATACCACACAACTCTGGAGATTTTATAGGCACAAAAGAGGACTTGTGTAGAGCAGCGAAAGCCTTATTTCCTTCACCACTGCTTCCTAAACAAATGGTATCACCCCGCCCATGCCAGACACCACATTGGACATTGTTTATCTCCAAAGTTCTAGCCTCCTGTTCATTCAATCAAGGAAACTGTTAGGTCAAGTGATCAAATAACAAATGACTTCCGCTGAACTGTGACTTCAAAAGAGTTTCATAAGATATATGACCTGGCAAAGCGTACAGCAAGGACAGATGAGATGGAGAACACAGTCATCTAGACTGCTATCAGTACCCTGTAGAAGAAGAAAAAAGTAAGGAAAAAGATACAGAGGTGAACAATCAGCTTAATTACAAAAATGACTCTTGGTCAATGAGATGACTGGCTTTTCTCCCTTCTTCATTTTTGCCAGTTCTTAAATTCAAGTGCTCATACTTGCATGTACTCGTATGTTGACAGCATAACTATGGCAGAAAATACTACAAACTATAAAGACCTACAGGTTTCAGTTATTAACTTATTCTTCATTTTTGTAGAGTATTTGTAGAGACTATGCGGTACAAACAAACACAACAGACAACCAACTGCATTAGGCGCTAATACTAGGCCATATAGCACACTAGCAACATATTTCAATGCTTTAAATGAAAAATGACAGAAATACATACCCTGATATTGAACTGCTTCCTGATTCTTCTTCGGAAGTAACCGGTATAGATTGCTATCAAGAGAACAGCGCTAAGTCCCATATATAAATATATGTTATGCCTTGTGACAGAAAAGGCGATTAGGCTAACGAGAATAGCCACTAACGAGATGAAGTAAACCATTGCCTGAAACATTTTGTATCTTGTGTCAGGCTTATGAACAAAGGATAATATCAAGAAAATAACGAGTGCATGTCATATTGAATTATAAAACAAATTCCAAGAAAATTACTACATATGATCTTTAACTGAGCTAGCGGTATAACCGTATAAGTTGGTGTATCAATACTGAAATAGTAGTTAATATGAGTAAAATATACTAGTGATCTGTCTGCCAAGTCCAACGTACAGTCTGATGCCCAGCACCATATAATATAGCTAATGAATATTGCACTATAACTTATCTATACAGGATGAATCACAACTTGAAATAAAATATGCAAGATGCTTATCAGTCTGACTAGGTTTAAGACATGCCACAGAACTACATACTAATTTGTAAGCAAATGCGGTAAAAATTGACAAGTCAAACATGTTCTGTGTTAGCAACTCTATTGTACAAGCATTGGACTAAGGAAAAGACATTTTTTATATATGTGACTAGAGAACTGGGGTGACAAAGGCCCATATATTTCAAGAAACCGTCAATAGTCTACAAGAGAAATTACAACGGACTTATCTACTTCTTTGGCTTGTAGATGAAATGTAAACTAAAGAAAGTAGTAAGACAGAGAAAATACAGAAATACACATTCAAATACAAAAGATTTTTTTAGCACTAATAGGCAATACTTCGGTGATAAGATAAACTAATCAGTGTAATAATGTTCACCAGTAGTAAGATACATTCTATAATTGACTCAAAGCCTGTTACAAATAGGTGGTTTTTTCTACTTCGTATCAATAGTACCAGGAAATAACCTCAGGTGGTTTTACATGTTTACCAACACAGAAGTTTGACCATGATCTTTTCAACGAAAAGGGAAAGGCAGGAAATGGATGAAAGATGGCCATATGATGGTGAGAGTATTATCTTTACCTGAAGGAAGCAAGATCCAAGATTGGCTCTCCTCATGTTTTTGCCAAACCTGTAGCACGGGCAACTGCAAATGGTCGCAAGCAAACGAGGACTTTAAAACAACGCGCACGCAAAGTTTCATCAAAGTAAACAATTTCGTGTACTGCATAGAAGAATGAAATATTCTGCAGAAACTAGATAAGAACTGTAGAATAGGTAGCAGACTGCAGTTTGGGGAATGTTCCCAGCGATTTATCATCCCAAATAAGAATTTTCTTCATAATAATATTTTTTTCTCTCCAGAGTTAAAATTGACCAAAATCCGACCCTATTTCTTGTTCACCTTAGCAAAAACCAAACCTAGAGGGTAAAAATTAAGACTTAGAGCAACACTTTCTCATTTATCTGCATGAACCTTTCAACTCCAACCGGAAAATCCACCAAATTAGAGACAAGGAATTGCATTTGAAGCTGTCAAATTTTGAATAGTGCGACTTTTCGGCACCGGACTCCCTTCTTTTATGCATTCCGCACAAAGCCAATCCCTTTTCTTCCCCAATCCACCCAAAAATCGGTCGATCACTACAGAAAATTCTCACGAAAACACGAAATCCCCAAACTTCCCGCAGCAACTAGCACAATCAGATCCCAATCAAACACAGATTCACGAAACGATGAAGGAGAACTGCTTCCACCTACCATGCGGACTCGAGCGCAATTCGCCTGTCCTCCAAGCAATCCAGCACCACGTCCCCCTCCCACATCCTCTGCACCCCTCCTCCTCCTCCGCCTCCACCGCCGGTCTCCACCGTGGCCACCGCCGCCGCCGCCGAGTCCTTCCTCCTCTCCGCCGCCAGCGCCACCGAGGCGCACAGCATGTCGAAGTCCAACACCGCCATCGTCTCCTCCTCCCCTTCGCTCTCGTCCTGCCGGCTCCTCGCCGCCGTCGACGCCTCCTCCTCCCTCGCCGTCGCGGCCATTCTCTCTCTTTCTCTAAAGCCTTTCTCTTTCGTTTCGTATTTGCGTTCCTCTGGGTTCCATATTTCGCCGGGTTTTTAACGTCTTAAACGCCTCCGATTAGGAGAAGGGAGAGAAGGGGATAATACAATTTTGATTAGTTTAATCACGGGTGCGCGTTACAATTTTCAACTAAACACAGTTCGCTCCAACTCGGACAGGCAACCACCTCCCAGACAGGTGGGCCACCGGAAGAGTCGTTGAGCGAGGCTACTACTCCGGGCCCACGTGACAGGCACCAAAGTTAGGAACACGTGAGTACGCGGTGGGTCGGGCTGCCTTAACCCGAGAGGGAGTATTTGCTACTAATGATAATGGCGCGTGATTGGGGTGGTTTATTAGTGGTTGGATCGGGCGGGCGGCCAGCACGCCAGACTGGTGGTGGACCTTAGAGGGCCCACGTGTCAGTGGGAGTAGGTGGCGGCGATCCTATCTTCGCCTCCGTCTCCGCGGCGACATCGCTCCGGGGCACCAAACGTGTACCTGAGGATTTGAGTCATGAAAGGCACGTTTGGTTCTTTCATTCTTTGGTGATGCATAGGTCGGCCGACGTGTTTTGCTGTGCGTTGCGTATCTAGAACCAGAAAGTTAGTTCTGCCAAATAGACCGGAAATAAACGTTCTTCTATCTGGGTACCTTTCATATTGAATCTTGGAAGTATCTTTGTATACTTTTTGCACGGTCATGCGATTGCGTGTATTGGTTTTCACTAAAATGCATGTATGTTTTGATCTTCAGATTACATCAAGTACTACTAATAAGTTTTGTTGTTATGTAGTTCACCTTGCAATTAGTTTTGTTGTTAGAAGGTCCATTCATCCAATCATATGTAGATAGGAGTACTGAATTATTGGTAAAGTCGCAAAAATAATTCAACTTTAATTGGAAAGGTCAATCATGTGGTTGAAGATTGATACTACTTGTTCGTATTCGTACAAGTACAACACCCTCCACCTCAATTATATGAAACAATGTCTTTATAGCGACTCAAATCAGATGAAAAGAACCATATCTCTCGCGCACCACAAAAATGCACAATGAGAGGTGCACGTAATTAATCTACTTGAAAACTAGCAAGAAAAAGAGGAACGCACACCCAACGTAACGCTGTCCCCTTTTAAATATTTATTTAGGAATATTCTATTTACTCGTGCTGTTGCTTGCTTTCACACGGTAATGGTCGGCAAAGCGATTGCACGAGTGATACGGGTGAAGCAAGGGATGTGCCGCCACAAAGGGAAAATATGGGCGGAAAGCGACGCAATCCAGTGATCCTAGCCGTGAGCTTGCTAGCTTAGCTGTGGGCCTGTGTGCACCATCCGTAGTGCAGTGGCAAGTGGGCCGTGCGCATTATTGCATTTTGGTTGCGGCTTTAGTTTTGAGCCTTACACGTACACGGGTACGCATCACGCGAACTGCCCTAGGCTCCGAGCCGATCGATCGGTTGCAACAGCAAAAGAGTTGCAACCTGACACCTTTGTAGTTTGCTGCTCTACACATGTTGGATTGAGATGAGATGAAGTTGTTGCTTTAACTTTAACATATCAACTACACATGTGATGCTGGACGAACACCATCGCTTCTCCTAAAACTGGACATAACAAAGGCCTTCGACTCAGTGCGCTGGGATTTCTTTTTGAACATTATGCAACGAAGGGGTTTCTAGCAAAAATGGACAAATTGGGTAGCAAACATCCTATCCTCCTCCACAACAAGGGTTCTCCTCGATGAAAGCCCCGGGGCACCCATAAAACATGGACGAGGTTTATGACAAGGAGACAGTCTCTCCCCGTTTCTCTTCATCCTAGCAATCGATCCGCTTCATCACATTCTTGAAAAGACAACAAAGATGGGGCTGTTATCAACCCTAAGGGGTCGAGCCCCTAGGTTTTGAACTTCACTTTGTGCTGATGATGCGGCAATTTTCGTCCGGCCGACTATCGGAGATATGACAAATCTTACAAACCTGGTGCGAGCCTTTGGACAGGCCACAGGTCTACAAACCAACCTGAGCAAGAGCCAAATAACGCCAATCCAATGTAGAGAAATCAATCTTTCAGAGATCGTCGGAATCTTTCCAGCAGGGCTAACGTCCTTCCCAATGAAATACCTTGGTCTACCGTTAGTGGTGGGAAGACTCAAAAAGGTTCATGTGCAGCCATTCACTGACAAGTGTCGAACAAGATTAGCAACTTGGCAAGGGAGATTGATGTCGGTAGCTGCAAGGACATGCCTAATGAAGTCAATTCTCACGGCTCAACCAATCTACCACCTAACTGCCCTCAAACGACCTGATGGGACGCTTGAGGAAATTGACAACACGTGGAAAAAATTCCTATAGGCAGGAGGGGAAGCCATTTCAGGGGGAAAATGTAAGGTCAACTGACAAAGAGTTTGCAGACCCAATGACCTTAGTGGGTTGGGAGTAATGGACCTTCAACGCTTTGCTACTGCACTGCGGCTCCGGTGGTTATGGCACGAGTGGATGGCCCTAGACAAACCTTGGGTGGGCACGACAATTCTCTGCAACCAAAGGGATAGAGAGCTTTTCGCAGCGGCAACAACCATAACGATCGGGAATAGTGCAACCACCATCTTTTGGAAGTCCAAATGGCTTGAAAACCAAGCGCCACAAAGGATCGCCCCCGACATCTTCAAAATTTCCAAAAAGAGAAATATAATAGTGCAAGATGCCCTCCACGAAAACAATTGGGTAAGGGACATCGATATCCTGCAAATCACAGTGGTGGCCCAACTACAGCAATTCGTCGAGCTTTGGGGCATGATCAGAACGATAAGACCCCTCAATGCCGAAGAAGATACAATCCGCTGGAATCTTACGGAAAACAGGATATACTCCACGAAATCCTCATACATAATGCAATTTATGGGATCCACGCGAACCAATTTCAGCCTGACAATATGGAAAACCTGGGCGCCGCCAAAATGTAAGTTCTTCTCTTGGTTGGTCATCCAAAATAGAGTATGGACAACAGATAGACTGCAACGAAGAGGATGACAAAACCAGAAGGTTTGTCCTCTTTGCTGCAGGATAGATGAGAAGACAACACACATCCTTGCAAAATGCAGTGTCCAAAAGAATATGATCAGAAATCCAGCGATGGACGAACGCGGAGTTACAAATGGATAAATGGGAAGACTGCGAAACAACTGAACAGTGGTGGATGCTGGTAGTCGAGTCACCAAATAACCCACGACTACCGTTGCGCACCTTGGTCATCCTAGTGGCTTGGGAGATTTGGTGCGAGAGGAATGCACGCATTTTCCGCCACACGACATCAACCCTGGCTACTATTATAGCAAAAATTAAAGAGGAGGCAAGAGCGTGGGTGAAAGCAGGAGCATCTAAACTTTAGGAGTTCGGCATTTTGGGAGATATGATTTTATTTTTTAGGCCTATCTTTTTTGGTAGGCTCTGTACATAACTATATGATTTTTCTCATGCTCTATCAATTTATACGAGGGCATAGCTTTTGCACTCCCTTAAAAAAAAATATGTGATGCATATAAAAGAAAATTGACGAGCATTGATTGGGCCTAAAGCCCGTTACTTCTTAAAAGACCGGACCAGGTGGGCCAATTTAACAAAATTCCGGACTTTGGACTGATTTTTTCCAACTTTTGACTCGGCCACGCTCTGACCTCTGACGGAGAAACAACAGTTTCGACTTTCGACTCCACCTGACCTAGACACCGGCCTATCCCCCGGGATCTCACCAGGATCCGAATTTCCAGTCCCAAACCTCCCCCCTTCCTATGGCCGGCGACGAAATGGCCTCGCCGGCGCCGCCGGTGGTGGCGCTCACCAACGATCTCCTCGCGGAGATCTTCCTCCGCCTACCCACCCCGGAGGACCTCGTCCGCGCCTCCGCGGCATGCGTCTCCTTCCGCCGCCTCGTCACCGACCGCCCCTTCCTCCGCCGCTTCCGCTCCCTCCACGCCCCTCCCTTCGTCGGCTTCCTCGACCACAAGGGCTTCCACCCCGCGCTCCCGCCCCACCCCTCCGCGCCGTCCGCCAGGGCGGTCTCCGACGCCGCCGACTTCGACCTCTCCTTCCTCCCCTCCTCCCCCCCGGGCAGCAGCTGGATGGTCCGCAACGTCCGCGACGGGCGCGTCCTCGTCGACCGAGATCCCAAGCCCGAGGGCGGGAACGAGGGCGGCGGCGAGGAGCCGTCGCTGTTCACGGAGATCGCGGTGTGCGACCCCTTGCGCCGGCGGTTCGTCCTGCTTCCCCCGATCCCCGACGATCTGGCTGATTCGGTGGAGCGCCCTATGCGCGTGCACCTGGAGCGCTATTGCGAGATCTTCCTCGTTCCCCGCAGCGAGGAGGGCGCGGCTGCGGAGGCGGACGATGCTTCGTTCAAGGTGATCTGGATGGCGCAGTGCAGAGCCAAGCTTTGCACCTTCGTCTTCTCTTCGAGTACGGGGCAATGGTGCGCCGGTGCCTCCCCGAGCTCGGTCGATCTGTTGACCGGCACCGGTCTGTCATCGTCACCGAGTCCAGTGTTTTCCGGCCGCCAATATGCGTGTGGCTGCTTCTACTGGGGGATGGATTGGAGGACCAAGTTGCTCGTGCTCGACACCCGAGTGATGAAATTCTCCATCACTGACCTCCCACCCGGCTGCCATAGGGGACAGACTGCCGTTGTGGAGGCAGGGGAAGGCATGACTGGGATGTTTGCTCTACAGGGTGACATTGCCGCTGGCACATTTAGCCTCTACTACACCATTAGGCGAAAAGAAAGGGAGAGCCATCCCGAGCAGTGGCAGATGGAGAAGATAATCCCACTGGATTCTGGGTATCGGCATTACATCAGAGGTGCATCGGAGAAGCTCTTACTGTTAGCGAGGTTCCCAGGGAGCGGTATAGGATTTATACCGGAGAAGCCAGACTTGGAATGTTTTTCACTTGATGTCAAGACTTTGCAGCTTCAGCGGGTGTGTGGTTTGAATTATCACACTTTATATAGCCACATATATACCAGCTTCCCACCATCGTTGTCTCCAGAAATCATATGAGATGGTAATATTTCTGTTTTATCCTAATTATCTCCTTCTCAGCATAGGTGTCGCCTGGTTATGTGATATATTTGCATTGATGATGATCTATTACTGCGATATGTGCTCCATGTTTAAGAAGTTATGATAGTGGTTATGTAGCTCAACTGTTATGTGCTAATGGGAAAATAAATAAAAGGAAAGGACATTGTAGTTCTTCGATCGTGTGTTGTGCAAGTATATTGTACAATACCGATTTAAGATAATGAGACACATGACTGGAATGATCCATCATCCTATAAAAAGTATATCAATCCAACATCGATAAGACTTCATGGATCAACAGAAACCATTAGATTGCTACATACTTTAGATGAGTGCATTGCTCAAATCCATTATAGTGGAAATATAATGGATTTAGGTTTACCATTGGTTCACCAGTTGGCAACATTTCATTCATAAGAGGTCATATATTTTTTAAAAAATATGATTTGCACTGATTTTGATGAACATCATCCATTGTTGCATGATCACTACTTGCACATCCAAGTGCTTTGAGATCCATACATTTCAAATCTGGAGGATGAGATCATCAAGAGCTTGTCAATACCTATTTGATTTGAAATTAGCACCTCCACATCAAGGCACCAAAGTCTTTTTTGAGATTTTCTTCAGATAATTAGAACTTCTTTTGCCTTGTCCTCAATATGGTATCCAAGGCTTGAACAAGCCAAACACAAGCACTCATTTTCGTAAGAAAGCAGATGTACTGATAGTTCATTGATGGTCCCAGTCAGTAGCAACTTAAGGAGTCATTTGAAATGCAGGGAATTTCCCCAATTTCTATGGAAAATAAACTGCTTACCATGATATTCATGTAGCCCTAATTTCTCTTTTCTCTTCCTTAGTTGCCTTGATTAGGAATTTGATGTGCTTATGGCTGATTTACTTTTCCCTGCAACATGAAGCTAATAATTACAAGTATCAGCTATCTAACTAATTACATGAAACTAATGATATACTTTAGTTGAGAAGGTGAGATTGATATAAGGGGCTACATTTGTGTTAAATTCTTAATGACCATATCAGCTACCTAACTTGTTTTTTGCCTGTCCTAATCAATTTCCGATGTGTTACATGTAGCCTGTTTATAGCCGTTTATTCCATTTTGGTCCAGAAGTCTTGGATATGTGCAATCTGAGCAGAGTCTTATTCAGTCTCTTATTTCTTGGTTTCTTTGCGTCAGATTTGGTGGAGTTCATAGTGACGGAAGTATTCCAGTCCATAGAGCTCAAGTGATTGGCGTGAGATTGGTCAACTAATTCAGATGGTGTGCCAGATTTCAATATTCTCATCTCATTGTCCACTACAACTATATGGAACTGCAAAGTAATAATGTTTTGTTTTGGTAGAATGATAAAAGCTAGGACTATGGTTTTTTCAGTTTTATTCATATCTGTTATAGTTCTTAAACTTTGAATGACTGGGATACTTATTTGTACAAGAAATTTACTCAAACAAGTGTGCAGTGTCTGTTTGATGTGTTTGGTTGAAGGGATATCCTGGGTTGGGTTGGCTTTATCCCATTTTTATGGGTTTTTGGTTGCGAGACTAGATGGGCTGGGACGATAGCAGGAGAGAATATTCCGTCAATATGATTGATCCGGGAAGTTTGGCCGGACTGCGCGAACCCATTTTCGCCTAGGCACATCACGTGACCTCCATGTGCCTCCCTCTCACGGTGATCTTATCCAGGGCTGGTGTTCTCCCTTTCCTCCCTGTTTTTTCCTCACTGCTAGATCCAGGGCTTGAGAGTTGAGAGTTGAGAGTCGGCGGAGACGACAGAGTGTGCGGCGGCGGAGCAGTTCGGAGGCTGCGGCCACGGCCGCCCATGGCACACCTGTTTGGCTAAACCCTATCTATGTCATTACAATTTTTTAAAGTTAAAGATATACCATTCATTAGCCAATGATACATGTAGCCCACGTGAGTCAATAACATGTGGGGCATGATGTCATATATTCAATTTTGAGAAACTAGTAGTATGCCTGTGCTAACGCTACGGCGATATTATAATGTAAACGATATACCGATAATTACTCTACATATTGTTTGCTCAAATAAACCAACTTCAATAATTACTCTATATATTGTTTTCTCAATAACTCCATGTAGATATGACCCGACAAATAATTCGATAACATGATACATCAAGCCAGAAAGTGAAATAAAAATTGGATGACACACCTGACCATAAAATGCTTTGCAGAACAATCATCAATTAATGAATACCTCATGCGCATTCTAAAAAAAAAAAGAATACCTCATGCGCACGTACATGAGCTTTATTCAATGAATTTTGTCCAGATATACTAATTTTTAAATCAAATGCATAATTTCATTGACTCGCTAAATAAATAAAACTATTTGGTTGTTCTAAAAATTACACGTATGGATTTATAGCTGTGCCGGGAAATAAGTGGATATGCACATAATATTCACCAATTACTCATGGCATCATCCATGAACAAGGTAAAATCCAGATTTTGTTCATCAAGTCCCTCCATCTGCTTGTTGCCATCCTGATTAGCTGAAAACTTCTGCAAAGGAGCATTTTGGACTAATAGTGTACTTAGTATTTCTACCAAAAACTAAAAAACACAATTGAAACTCCTCATTACAGTACCTAACATGCAAGCTAATTTTTTCAGCTTATTTGCAATCCTTCGACAAAGCAATGAAACATACCTTTTTTGACTGTGACCCTGAACCTTTTATAGATAGCGTATTTGATGTTTGATTCTGACCTATACATTTTGGCTGCTTTTGTAGTTGACCATAGATTAAAAATAATTAGACCATACTTCTTATCTGCTAATATATGAAAATTCTTAATAGGGGCATCAATTATTAGAGAAAAACAGAATACACAATTTTTAGAGTTCGTATTCTACCATAAAAAATCATCAGTAATTAACAGTTAAGTGGCAGCGTGCCTGGAACTCCCATAACATTTCTGCAGTCCTAACTCAAGCATCAACAAAAACTTATTCAGAAGATGTCCAGAAACTAAAGTAGTACAATATAAATGGACAACAGAAGCTGTTAATATAGAATAATTTACACATGTATATGACAGTCAATAATTAACACCTCACAGTTTATTGAGATCACATCAAGAACTTGTTTGGTTAATCCCAAAAGGGAGGGATTAACTGAACGAGGCCTAAAGTGAGCCATTTGATGTAAATATTATAAATATTAAAGTCAAAGGCCAACAGAAGCTGTTAATATAGATTAATTCACACATGTATATGGCAGTCAATAATCCACAGCTCATAGGGAATTGAGATCGCATTGAAGTGAGCCATTCGATGTGAATAAAATAAATCTTAAAATCCAATTGGTACTGAAACTATGTTGTTACGTAAACACAGAAATCATTATTAGGACACCCTCAATAGGTGTAAATAGACTCTCTATAAGCATCCACATAGGAAAGAGAATGAAGGAGATAGAAGGAACTGCCGCTTAAGCTGGCGACATGCGCTAGCACGCTTTCCCGCACGTGCGGGTCCCACCCCACCGCGCAGGTGCGCACCCAACTCTCTCTCCCCTTCCTCTCTCTCGCATTTTCCTCTCTCCTCTTCGGCTCGCGGGCGGCGAACGCAGCCGCCGG
>CM002485.1:16141312-16206702 GCA_000325765.3 Leersia perrieri
TTTTGTGAAATAGCTTGTGATGAAATGAGGGCTGGAAATTGTATTGAAGGAACATGGACAACTCTGGGGTATCAGAACATTAGGGAAAGATTTTATCAAAGGACTGGCATGAGACATTCAACCAAACAAGTGAAGAACAAATTTACTAAAATTAAGGGTATTTATCTTGGTTGGTTGTGGTTGTGTGACCAAACTGGTGTAGGTCGAGGACCATGTGGAGAAATAATAGCCACAGGAGATTGGTGGACGAAAAACACTAAGGTATGTAGCATATGTAATTATACCGAATATTAACAATGATGCATGGTAGTGTAGACCCTAACCCTATTCAATTACAGGGGAACCCAGGAAGATCAAAATTTAGACATGGCATCCCTGCCTACATGGATATGCTTGTAGAGCTATACCAAGGAGTTGTTGTTGATGGATCAACAACATATATGCCTGGAGAGAATGAATGTGAGGGGGGACATGAAGCATTTGGTGATGGCATGGGTGATGGGCTAGGTGATGGGTTTCATATGGGTGACCTTGGGTTGGGTGATGGAATAAGTGATGGATTTAGTCCCATGAGCACTAGCAGCAAGAAGAGAAGTTCTAGCCAAGTGAGTGGTTCAACTGCTACAAGTCCTAGGAAAAAAAACCAAAAGCCCAATGGTGAAGGTTTTGAAGGGGCTGATGGACACTTTTGTTACTGAAAGTGAAAAATCCAACAATATCATGAATTCAATTATGGAAAAGAAGAAGAAGACTGATAAAGATGATTGGACTTTTGTTTGAATGTCAGAGGTTGATGGTTCAGTGTGGTGCCACTGAGGACAGTGATGAGTACTTTTGTGTTACAAAGCTATTTTTAAAAAGTAAATATGCCAAGATATTTAAGAACATGTCTAGTCCTGATGCTAGATTGAAGTGGTTGAAGAAACATGTAGAGGAAATGAAATTGCAGAAGTCATCTAGATAGTTATCTTTTCTTTTCAATGTAATGGACCTATGTGGAACTATTTTATTTGTGCTTGAACTCTATGTATGTTGACATACTATTATGTGGGCGGATTTTATGGTTTGACTATTATCATATTTTATTTGTGCTTGGACTTATGGCATGGTTGACAAATTTTATTGTTGGACATATCATTGTTCCTAATCCTTTGTGTATGTGGTGTTTCCTATTTTTCTTCATGCAGGACAATATTGACGAAGAGGGTACCGATGAGTCTAGTGATGAGGAGGGTACCGATGAGTCTAGTGATAAAGATGGTACCGATGAGTCTAGTGATGAAGATGAGCAATTGATATATGATGTCTTGAAGCAGAAAAATGCAATGAAGAGAAAGCTTTACTTGATATCATCCATGATTGGTACGTATTACTCAGACACTTACTTCAACAAAGTGCCTAGAAGGGTAGCACCTGAGACTGGGTATAAATGGGTATTGAGATCATTAGGCAACATTACAGATTGTTATGACATGTTTAGAATGCACAGACCGGTGTTTGAAAGTTTGCATAGGGTTCTTGTCGATTCTTATGGTTTGAAGACAACTACTAAAATGTCATCTATGGAGTCTTTAGGGCTGTTTTTGTATATAGTAGGAGCCCCCCAATCTGTTAGACATGCAAGAAATCGGTTAGTGAGGTCACTTGAGACAATTAGTAGGAAGTTCGATGAAGTACTACAAGTGTTGATGAAGCTTGCAAAAGATATAGTTAAACCAACTGATCCTCACTTCAGAACTGTCCATGAAAAGTTAAAATCAAATAGGTATACACCCTATTTTGATAATTGCATTGGAGCCATAGATGGGACACATATTCAAGATGTAGTGCCACCCTCAGGAGCTATTCAACATAGGAATAGACACAAGGAAAAGACTCAAAATGTGATGTGTGTGTATGTGACTTTGACATGAGATTCACATTTGTTCTTGCGGGATGGCCTGGGTCAGTTCATGATATGAGAGTATTCAGTGATGCTCAAACTAGATGGGGGCATAGGTTTCCAAAGCCACCTGAACGGAAATTTTACCTTGTCGACTCGGGATATCCAAATAGGCCAGGATATCTTGCACCATACAAGGGTTTAACTTACCATTTCCAAGAGTATAACAAGAGTACAATGCCTAGAGGAAAAAAAAGAGCATTTTAACTACTCTCATTCTTCTTGTCGAAATGTAGTTGAGAGGTCATTTGGTGTATTGAAGAATAAGTGGATGATTTTGTTCAACTTACCAAGTTATCTAAAAAAACAAAGTCAAATAATTGTCGTCTGTTGTGCATTACACAATTTTATTAGACAAGGTCAGTTAAAGGACATTGATTTTGACTTGTGTGACCAAGATGAGAATTATGATCCAATGGGAGTACAATGTCCTTTAGCTACCAATGGGACTGATCAAAGTGATAGCCATGAGATGAATCTCTTTAGAGATTGGGTTGCTGATGGGCTGTGGAGTTTGAAACAAATGTACTACTAACTATTTTTGATCTTTATGGACATTTAACTATTTATGTGTGTTGTAATAAAATGGACTTTGGATTATGGACTATGAATTATTTATGTGTGTTGTAATAAGAGGACTTTGGACTATGGACTATGGATTTTTGTAGGAATAATTGGATATGCAATTTATTGTGATATTGCTGAAAATGTGATTCACTTCATTTGGATGGAATTAGCTGAAAATTGTGTTTGTTTCCTGAAATTTTCATCAAGAATTGGAAGCAGAAGCTAACTCACAGCAGCATCTAGCAGCGGCAACAGCAGCCGGCGCAAGCAGCAGCAGCTAGCAGCAGCCGGCGCAAACAGCAGCAGCCGGCGTAAGCAGTAGCAGCGAGCCGGTGCAAGCAGCAGCACTGCACGCAAGCAGCAGCAGCGCGCGCCAGAAAGCAGTGGTGGAGGGGTATGGGATTGGGGTATTTTAGTACTTGTACACTGTAATTAGGGACTTTTAGTCCCTCTTCCCAAACAGGTAGGACTACAAAAAAAAGTCCTTGTGACTACTAGAAAAAAGTCCAGGGACTACTAAAAGTCCCTGGATCCAAACATGCTCTCAGAGAACTAACTCAATTCAGAAGCCTCACATTATCATGGAGTCAACATCAACAGAGTCCACCCTTGTCCTACCACTTGAGGGCACTATCAGTTGCTAAGGTTAATCACGAGTCCTTATTGCCCTAGGTATGGACCTGCCAAGACGAAATTTGGGAATAATAATTTTGTGATGTCAATGCATCACAAAAAGAAAAATGCATGAATACAGAAATAAATTTTTTTTGACAAAGGAAATTTTTATTGATCTGAGATGATTACCTCAAGGTGATATAATCATACTAAAATCACTCCCGGCCTCTGCATAACTAGGATGCACACAACCAAATACATAAATACATAAATACATAGAAGCATCACTTAGCAATGATCCAATAAACATGAAGGAAAATCACCCATAGAGTTTGATCCACCCCTTCCCAGTTAAAGAAACTGCTTCCCCAAAAAGTACACTACTCCTTGGTACATTATGATATATATTCCCTGGCATATCATCAAAAATTATACTACTCCTTGACATATAGTATATACCAGAATTACACCTATTATATATACAAATGCACATATGAATGACCTCTGAAAGGTATTAATGTGCTTCTACACCAAATGTATTATGGTAGCCTTTCAGTGAAAATTCTATTCAAAAACTGCTGTCCTTCATGGAGTATGAATTGGATGGACAAAATAAACATAAACAAATTACAAAGGGGGCACAATAAACCTATTTCTCATTGCAAGTTCAAATTTAATGCAAATATCACATCTAACAAATTAATTATTTCCAAAGTATCGACTATAAGTGTAGTGATCAGAACAAGACAAAACAACCATTAGAGTAATGAAGCTACCTTAAGGGGCAACCACCAATACCTCAGCACGTCCACAATGGGTTGAGCCACTTAACCAATCATCCAACACAAATTCCTTACTACTGCCTGACAGCCTGAAGAATGGAAATCCACAAGATTTAGCTCACCATTTAGCACAGAAATATATATTGAACTTTATATGATCATATCTGCAGTACGATCACTAAACTTGCAAGGAAACATCAACCCAGATGCTAGAACATATTTTCTTCCACGTGGATATGGTCAATGGACCTGGCGAACAGCATAGTGGGAAAAACAGAATATGTAGATTTTTCTAATATCGACAAATAGCCGCATTATGTTTTACACCACTTGTAATATCCAAGCAAAAGTTTGGAGTGTCTTTGCCAAGATTGATGAGACAAATCATATCCGTAAATTAGTAGTTATTTTTCTATAAACTTACCAATTATCCATATAGTTGAATGAACATAACAAGATTATCCAGTAATGCCTATGAGCATAATAGATCGATAAACTCAAGGATCTTGCGTCATGACCTTCCTGAACAAACTGGTATATGAATCAGGAAATGAGACATGGCAACATTATAAGCTCTGTGAAGGAAAAAAATACCATGTGATAGTTAAGTTGCCATAACCAAAGGATTATTCCTTGTTAGCCATTTTCACAGGCAACTCCAATGCACAGGGCTACCAGTAATCATGGCTACCGCTGCAAATCAAATGCGGTATCAGATGGGATCGCGGTGGAAGGACGTCGACGCGGCAGCAGAGGCGTGGATCCCAGGGTTAAGGCGGAGGGGATGTGAACGACGGGTCGGCGGAGGTGGCGTCGGCGCCATGGCCCGTGGGGTGTTGTTCCGGGGTTCACGCCACACCAGGGGTCGTCCACCACCGTCGTCGGTGGCGCGGATCTAGCCGCCGCAGCACCGGCCTGCGTCATCGCACCCGCCTTCGGCCGGTCATCCACCGTTGTCGTCGGTGGCACGGATTTGGCCACCGCAGCACCAGCCAACCGTGCCAGTAGCTGCCGGCGTCGCCGTAGCCGTCTCCGTCTGTCGCCGCCGAGAAGAGGAGAGGAATCAATGGTGCGAGGGGGGAGGTAGAGGGGAGGGGAGACGGTGTGACGGGAGAGGGATAGAGCGAGATGAGGGGAGGCGGGGAGCTGGCTGGCGGCGGCGTGGTGAGGGGCGCGGTGTGAGAGCAATTAGGGTTAGGGTTAGGAGCGGAGGCGGGGAGCGGGTGTGCGAGGGAGGTGGGGGAAGGGAGTCAAAGGAGAGGCGCGGGGTAGGGACGTGGGGGGAGTGCGGGCGAAGCGAGGAGCGCGAGACGATCTTAACCGTGACTGTAATATTTTGGTCATCCTATTTGTTTAACTATAGGGTAGATTATATATGTCGGGTTAAATGGTATCCTGAATATTATGCAGCAGACATAATCTCTGTATCAGAATCTATCGTTGGAAATCCAACTCTATTGACCTTTTCATGGTTTAATATTCGAAAATGCTTCTGCTCGAGTGTCTAAGCCCGAGCCAAATATCAGGCGGCGTCCTCTCTCCATGACTCCCATCTCCTCTCGTTTTGCACTTTACGCCGCTATCTCTGCGCCAAGCTGCTCCCATCCGTGCTCCAGCTTATGTCGCCATATCTGATTAACCCCTGTTATCGGTGATTTTTCATCCATTAGGTAACTAACCACGTAGGAGGGAAACCATTTTACCCTTCGCGCCAACATTACTCGGTAGACTCTACTTCAATAGAATCAATCATCAATTCATCAGTCCCAACAACTTTCTTCTTCACTTTTTTTTGAAGGGAAAATATTCTCCGTCACTTGATCAAGACACCAATATCCACACCAGATAATATTAATCAATGATGGAGGCTATTCCTAACACATATGATGCATCAGAAGCTCAAGATGTAAGATAAGTCTTGAGTTTTTTTTGCCATTCCTGTTGTTTAACTTCCTGTCTAGCTCTCTTGATCAGAAATGATATGTATGTATCGATGTATTCAACTATAAGTACATGAATAAATACGTTGACTGCTATTTTTTTAATCTACGGTTTTTATTCTACACTTATTGTAGTATAGTTTGATTTGGTATGAGTGAGTTGCCAAGCAAAACTGAAGTTGAGCTCAAGGAAGTCCAAACTCAACATACCTGCAATGTGATAAGATTTTATTGTCAGAAACCATTTTATTCATACAAAAATAGACACAACTAGGGATGGACGTCCGATTGTTATATTTGTCAGCTCAATTTTTTAAGGACGGTCGAAGTTCGAAATTTCACCACTAACAACAAAACCTCTTCACATTTCCAGAACTTTACTCCTGGCCCATTCTAAATTCTGTTTTCATTTTCTGCCAAGTTTTCTCGGTATGCTAGTGTCCGGGTGTTCAATGTGAAGCAAAACATCGGACATTCGTGTTTTTATTTCAATGCATATGAATAAGATGTTTCATCGTTTAGCGAAAAATATTTTAACAGGATACAATATTTTTTCTAAGCGCTGAAACATTTTCTCCATTAGCGTTGACACAGTCGTGAGAAACATACGACGCCAGACGCCTAGTTGCGTCCAGTTTCCTTAGTACACGTGGCACTAGCAGCTGTCTTTGTGAGGAACTCCCCAAGCTGCCAAAACCCTCGTTCCCCTCTCTCCGCCCTTCGCCGGAGCCTGGTGGGCAATCCCCGGCCGGCAATGTCGTCGCCGGACCAACCTGTTCTCCACCGCCTCAAAACCCCGGCGCCGCCGCCGCCGCCCATCACCGATGAGCTCCTGGAGGAGATCTTCCTCCGAATCGGCTCCCCTACTGACCTCGTCCGCACCTCCGCCGCCTGCGTCTCATTCTGCCGCCTCATCATCGACCCCTACTTCCTCCGCCGCTTCCGCACCGCCCACCCGCCCCTCCTCCTCGGGTTCCTCCACCTCGACGGCTTCGAGCCCGTCCAGCCGCCCCACCCTTCCGCTCCCGCCGCCCCCGCAACCGCGCAAGCTGCCGACTTCTCCTTCGGCTTCCTCCCGCCGGAGGGACGCCCGCGACGGGCTTTTACTACTAGATGGCTGCGCTGCTATTGCTTTCGACGACCGCATCTCCACGGATCTCGCGGCGTGCGACCCCTTGTCCCGGCGGTACGTGCTGCTCCCGCCCATACCCGATTCACTAGTCGTCTCTGTGCAACTCGAATTGGAAACCATCAGCCTTTTCGACTACTACCTTGCCCCGCGTCAAAATTGGTGGTATTTGTCTTCTCTTCGGATTCTGGCCAGTGGATTATTGGTGCATGTACTAGATGGGATGCTCTGATCTCTTCACCCGATGATGTAATGCCTGTTTGTTACCGTAACTTTGCGTATGGCTGCATCTTCTGGAAGTTGGATAAAAGGAACATGTTGCTTATGCTTGACCTGAGCAGGATGGAGTTCTCCACTGTTAACCTCCCATCCGACCATGAAGAGAAGAATGTTGTTGTCGTAGAGGCAGGAGAAGGCAGGCTTGGGATTATAAGTGACATTGAAGATGGAAGTGGCGCACCTGTGCACTACTTCATTAGGCAAAACAAGCCTCCACTTGTAGGATCGAAAACAAGAAGACAAACCAACTAGAGAGGGTGAATAGTTAGAACACCAAAAACCAATAACTTTTCGCGGAATAAAAAATTGCCTTCCCTCTGTATCGCAAGCCGGTCTGACCTTAGTGTATAGGCCGGTCTGACCGCATAGCCGGTCAGACCGCGCCTACACCTCCGGTCCGACCGCACCGCCGGTCTAACCGTGCCGACGCCGGCGGTCTGACCGTCGGGGTCCTGGAACCGCCGCCAAACACACGATATCGAAGAACTTGTAAATGTAGATCAACTTTATTGCTTCAATATGTGTTTACAAAGTGCAACAACAACACTCCTCTCTCTAAATTCGACCTCAAGCCGAAACCCTAGGCTAAACCCTAGATCTTCTCTTCTCTCTACAAAAACCGATACATGAGACATACACTCCTCATATATTTATACCCATAGACATGCTGTGCAAAGTCATGAATCTTACTTGTATTAGAAGTCCTACTCCCTTAGGAATCCTACTCATACAAGTAAACAACTTATCCTTTTCAAATTTAGACTCCTTCCAAATTTGACTTCAACTTCCATACGCACACAATCCCTCTTGTATGACATATGGAATCTTTACCTCCACGTGCATTATCCTCTAGCCTTTTAGTATCCCGCGTGATCTCTTGATCCTCTGAACATCAACTTCTCCCAAGTCGACTCCGATCCATCACCGGCAATACTCTCTCGCGGCCTCAAGCAATACCTACACATGAAACAATCAAGAAACCATAACCGAGCCCAAGTTTTCACCAACTTGACTCATCATTAGCACACAACAAAATTATCCACGAATAGAAACCATAATCAAATCATATTCACGAAGGAAACTTGGAATCCAAGAAAACAACCCGAAATCAATCCTATTCGGGCTCAGCCGGTTGACCGGGCACTACACGCCGATCGGACCGGCCCAACAATCCGAGTCCGATATCTCTTCTGGATCGTCC
This sequence comes from Leersia perrieri, assembly GCA_000325765.3. NCBI lineage: Eukaryota > Viridiplantae > Streptophyta > Magnoliopsida > Poales > Poaceae > Leersia > Leersia perrieri. The sequence goes on from CM002485.1 coordinate 16,149,768, forward strand.
GACCGGTCAGACCGCAGGTCACTGACCGATCTGACCGGCCTCATCCCGAGGCCACACCTCTTTACCAAATCAACTCAAAATCAATTCAAAATTCAAGTGCCAATTGTTCATCATAAAATTATAAATCAAAACCTTGATTCTACGGATGGTGTCCAAGAGTGGCGGATGGAGAATTTAGTGGATCATGATTATTCAGCAGTTGGTTCCACCGAGGGATACTTAATCCTGTCTTGCATGCCAAAACAATTAGACAATGATGTAATCGGCGTAGATTACTTCTCACTTGAGGTTAAGACCATGAGGCTTGAAAGGGTAACTAGCATGCCCATAGTGGACCATGATTCAGGCAGAGAAGTGATGATTGAACTTGTTTATCCGTATCTTGGTTTCGCACCATCCATATTCCCGAGAAGGATGTAAAAAGGTAAGTTTATTATCAGAATCTTTACCTGCTTCCTTTGTTTTGCATCCAGCATCCTAAAAGCTCATAAGTTGAATGGTGGAAGTGTGTTTTCTTTCCTCTTTCAAAACAGCCTTTCGAGCTTACAAAAATAAGCCAGCCAAATAAACTGGCTTATGAGATCTGGCTAAGGTTGGCAGTGTAGCCCTTTATTCTGATGGACCTGTCTATTGCTTGCTTCGCATGAATGCACATTATTCTGATGTTATATTTATTTTCTTGGCCATGATTAAATGTTATCTGATGCAAGGAAAGTTAGAATCAATACTACCATTTACTAAATGATTTCTAATCCCTAGGTGAAAAATCAGGCTTTACTTATAGACCAATAACTGTTTCAGTTCTCTAAATGATTTCTGTGCACGGCATAGCTATAATAGTAACATTCTTGTCAAGTATCTTGGCATAAATGATGCATTTATGCAAAATAATTTGTGGTTCTATACCATCACTGGATTTTGCCATACATTATTGTGGATGATCTTTGTATTCAAATGAGCAGTGTAAATTGAATAACATGATGATAGGAAAGCATGATGATTGTACATTGTATAAATTGTGGTTTGTACCATCATTAAATATTATGCCTATGTGTAATGCTATTTAAAAACAATAACCTGTTCCATTAAAAAAAAGATAAGTTATGCCTGCTAAGTTGATACTCCATAGTCCATCCAATCCAAAATAGAATCTCTTTTTTTTAATGGTCTCACTTATGTTTTTCTATCAGTCTTTTTCCTCCTAAAGCAAATTCATTGCTAATTGATGAATGATGGTAGTGTTAGATGGATATACAATTAACTAGAGTTGTGTAAAAAATATTAAGGTCTAATTCCTTACTTTCTCTATATTCATGGTGCTGAAGTGATAAGTTGCTGTTTTCAATTTTTCTGAAGAAAATTTGCTGAACCTATATTTTTGTATACTTGCTATTTTCATAACCTGCTATTAATGTGCTAATATGTCTACTAAATTAACATCCTCTAAAACTGAATTACTGAAATGAAATGGTTATCTAGGAAGAACATTAGAGTCGTGTACAATTTTTTCCTTGAGCTAAAACGTGTCTCTTTCTCCAGCTTTCTGACTGTGCCTTGTCACACCATGCCAGTAACAGCACGTGTCAGTGATTTGCATGTTCTAACTTCATCCTTTTGCAGGGCGTAATTCGCATTCAAAGTTGGGCTTCATGTCTGCCATGCTGCTGATGTAGAGAATGGTGAGTTAAAAGACTTTAGTTGATGAGACAGTCTATTGTATAACACTTCTACAAGGTGTGTCCAGTAGAACCAGTATCTTCCACTGTATTCATATAATCTAAAGAACTCATACTATTATTTGGTATGATTTGTTCTATAATCGATCCTTAATTCATGATTGTACCAAGTACTAAATGATCTTTAATCCCCAGCTGATAAGGGGGAATTTACTTATACCAATAGCTAGTTCCGTTAAATAAGTGTTTTTTATGCATGGCATAACCTGACATCTATTTTTGGCATTACATGCTGCACTTCTGCTAAATTCTTTGTGGTTTTATCCCGTCACTGAATTTTGTCACTGCATCATTCATGATTGTGAATGATCTTTGTATTCAAAATGAGCCATGTAAATTGAATAATTTGATTGTAGGAAAACATATTCATATTATGCCAATGTATATCACTACACTAAAACAACTTGTTCCGTGACAAAAAGATAAGTAACACACAATGCATGCTAAGTTTCTCCACTGTCCATTCAATCCAAAATATATTTTGTTGTAGCAAATGATCTCATATTTGTTTCTCCAGTCAACCTTTTCCTCCTAAAGCAAATTCATTGCCTATTGATGAATGATGGAAAGTTTGTTGCATAGGCTAAGTTATAGGAGTCACCTGACAAGTATGAGCCTGCAATCAAAGCGCAGGCAAGGGCACAATTTTCAGAAGATCACAATTATCTTAATCCCTAGTATATTGCAATTCTGTTCCACCTCCCCTATGTCATCACAGACCTTTTACATCTCAGTGATCAACTTTTGGTCTTTTTGGCCGAGTGAAGAGCAAGGTCATCCCATTCTTTGCTTGTCTATCTCAAGATACTCACTAGTTCAGTTCTGATCTATGGAGGGCAGTTTATCCTCTAATAATTATGCCCTTCTTTTGTTTCTCAGATTTTTCTTGAGGTTAAGTTCACCTTACAGTAATTTACAGTTTAGTATCTATCTTACTGTAATCCTGAGTTGCACACTTGGACTTCAGTTTTCACCAAAACATTTGGTACTGAATTGCAACTTGAATGGGACCATCTCAAGTGAAAATTAAAATTTGAGCTCATGATATTGCTGTCAAGTAGTGAGCTTTGTGTTATGTTGTCATATTTGTTATCAAATCATAAGCTCAAGATTGGAACATATGTCGCAAAATGTTCTCGCTTTTTTTTTTCTAGTCGAGCTGCTCCTCTTAAAACTAGTTCAATGGTAGTGGTTATATGGATAAAAAATTATCAAGAATTGTTTATGTAAATAGAAGAAGCACCGATTACCTCATAACTGTTTTATATGTAAATGCCTAAAAAACTGTTTTATATGCATGTAAATAGTGCTAAAACATTAAGTACGTTGGAAACGCTTGGGCTGTGTTCGTTCATGGCTGAAAAAAATAGTGTTGGCAACTTTCTACAATATTTTATCATCTTCCGTGCGTACGCTTCCCGAACTATCAAACAGTGTGTTTTTTTAAAAAAAAATTCTCTATGAAAGTTGTTTAAAAAAAAGCAAAATAGTCCATTTTTCAAACTTAAAATAACTAATACCCAATTAATCATATCCTAATGGTGTTTCTCGTTTTATGTGCCATCACTTTTTTTTTTGCCACTCACCCTTTGGCAACAAACCAACGAGACCTTGCTGTTGTTTTCTGAAGCTAGGAAACGAATCGGCCCTGTTTAGTTTGTGAAAAGAAAATTTTTGGATGTCACGTCAGACGTTTGACGGGATATCGAAAGGGGTTTTTGGACACGAATGAAAAAACTAATTTCATAACTCATCGGGAAACTGTGAGACGAATCTATTAAGCCTAATTAAGCCGTCATTAATATATGTTACTTACTGTAGATTTCCAGACTAAGTGTACAATTAGTTTTTTTAATCTATATTTAATAATTCATGCATGTGTCAAAATACTCGATGTGATGTTTTTGAAAAAAAAAATTAGGAGCTAAACAAGACCGAAGAAACTTGCCCCTAAACAAGCTAAACTTTTGCACCTTTCTCTATATATTTTAGGAACTATACCTAGGACTCATCGATCTGCCACATTGACTTGTAAATTAACTGCAATTTTGTTTTGCAGGACCTAATCCGCATGGAAACTTGGTCTACATGTCTGCCATCTACTGATGTACAGTTGAAATGGTGGCACTACCCCGTATCGTTTTAGACCTTTTCTAGCTAGTCGTGTCCAGTTATGATCCACCACCATGTTCATATAATATGTGCAATTTTTGTTACTATTCGGTAATTATACTGGGAAACATATCACATGTATGCAGGTCTTTTCGTGTATACACATACACACAAATTAACAAATATCAAAAGAAATTCTAAAAAGAATTATACATGTAGTTTTAATAGTGTTACACATATCTATAAAATTTCATCTTAAAATTCATTATACACAAATACTAATAAAAATAATAAAATTTTGACATATTTTTACTTAAAAAGCTATAAGATTTCATCTTTTTGTTGCGCCTAAAATATGATGAATTTTAAGATAATTTTTTGCAAATATGTGTAACACTATTAGAACTACATGTACAAATATTTTTTTTAGAATTTTTGATGATATTTATTTGTTTGTGTGCATATATGTATAGGAAAAAGTCTGTGTGCATAGGATATGTTTCTGTTACAAATATTTTGATAACTACACCGAGTTGTTGCATATTACAAATATTCCTACATGTATTTATCTAACTCCCTCTGTTGAGAGCCAACTATAATTGGCCGTATTAGCAGGGAATCCCTATTAGCTGCGTACAACATTTACTATTTGCTGCTGGGTGCTCTTCAAATGCCATTTTAAGAATTACCTCTTTTTTTAAACTTAATTATCTCTATTTTTTTGGCATTGAAGAGAGATCCAAGAGAGAACAACCGCAGTATAGTGGCTGTCGCGCGTGCACTAAGTTGGGCCTTATTAGTCCTGGACGCGAGCACAACACGGCCCACATGGACATGGTAGCCCACGTCGCACGTGCCGCTGAGAGAGAACGTCCGCGCGTGCAGTTCTCCTCGCGGTTGGCGCCTCCGCGCGAGACGCACACGCAACTTTTCGACTACTGCTTTTTTGTTTTTGAACGGACGTTTCGACTACTTTGTTATGGTAAGACAAAATTAATGGTATCATAAAATTAGTCCCCGTCTTTATCCATCCGTATTGCTTGGATTAATCTACCATCCTCTCTGCGTTCTCCCCCTCCCTTCGCCGGAGCCAGGCTGCCGCCGCCGCTGGCCACCGGCGATGGAGCCGGTTCACCGCCGCCTCGACACCCCGTCCCTCGCCGACGAGCTCCTGGAGGAGATATTCATCCGGATCGGCTCCCCCGCCGACCTCATCCGCGCCTCCGCCGCCTGCGCCTCCTTCCGCCGCGTCATCGCCGGCCGCTACTTCCTCCGCCGCGTCCGCTCCGTCCACCTGCCTCTCCTCCTCGGCTTCGTCCACCCCGACGGCTTCGAGCCCGCCCGCGCGCCCCACCCCTCCGCCCCCGTCGCCCGTGCCCTCGCGCTCGTCGCCGACTTCTCCTTCGATCGCCTCCTCCCTCCCAAACGCTGGAAGCGCCGCGACGCGCGCAACGGGCTCGTCCTCCTCGAGTGTATTACGCCAGATGAAAATTCCGGCGGCGGCGTGTTCCCGGACCTCGCCGTATGCGATCCCCTTTCTCGGCGGCATTTGTTGCTCCCGCCCGTACCCGACAACCTAGTCGCCTCCGCGGCCGTGCAGATGCAGATGCAGCAGCGAGATCTTCGAATCTTCGAGGCCTCGCTTGCTCCTCGTGGTGACGGGGAGGAGGAGGAGACAGCATTCAGGGTGATCGGCAAGGCGGATTCCGAGTCAGGGTTGGTGGTATTCGTCTTCTCTTCAACCTCCGGCAACTGGAGCATTGGGGAATCCACTACCTGGGATGCTCTGAATCTGAAATTCAGCTCACCTCATCTCAATCGCAGCATGCTCGGATGCATCCGTTACTGCGCGTATGGCAGCATCTTCTGGAAGCTGATTCACCAGAACAAGTTGCTAATGCTTGATTTGAGCGTCATGAAGTTCTCCACCGTTGATCTACCATCTCACCATGAGGGGAAGCAGGTTGTCATTGTGGAGGCAGGGAAAGGAAGGCTCGGGATGTTAAGTGGAATTCACATTGATGGAAGGGCCGTACCTGGTTATTATTATTACACCAGAGAAAGCAAGGATGGAGGTGGCCAAGAGTGGATGATGAGATGTATAGTCGCATTGTCACAGAATCATCATTATTCAACTGTTGGTGTGGCTGATGGATACATTCTCTTATGTCGTGTTCCAAATGGTGCACATGCGTCTGGTGCAGAGTACTTGTCAATTGAGGTTAAGACCTCCAAGGTTGAGTGGGTTAGTGCCATGGGCCGAATTTGTCATGTTTATCCATATGTTGGTTTCCCACCATCCCTGTCACCTAGAAGAATATGAAGTGGTAAGTTTGCTGCATAATCTTTACATGCTTATTTTGTTTTGCACTGAGTATCATAAATGTTTATATGAGCTGGTCAATGTTGACAGTTGTTTTCTTCAAGAAGGCCTTTTGGGATTACGAACTAAATACTCAGGCTATTGAACTTGTGTGTCACAAACCAAATAAAGTGACCTATGTGATCAGGTTAAGCTTGGCAAGTTGGCATAAAAAAGGACCTTATTAATTAATTATGATTGTTTCTGTCTCTATTGCTTCACATGTTATGGTGGTGGTGGTGGTGGTCGTCGTCCTCGTTGCATGTACAGTTAGTGTCAGGACAACCAAAGTACCAAGTACATTCCTCATCCTTAGGTAAACAAAAATTTCTTGTCCAAAATAATATGTGCATGACATAACTATCTAAAATTGTGAACAGACTTAGTAGCTATTTTGGCATAACATGCTATACTTATGCAGACTAATTGTGGTTTTGCTCCATCGTTGCATTTTGTTACAAGATCTTTGATTCTTTTATTTAAATGGTGCCTTATTGACCAACTTGATAGTAGAAAAACATATCAATGTTATGCTAGCGTGTTACTTGTACTATGCTAAATAACTTGTTTGATGAAAATAAAAAGTAGATAAGGTATGCAATCCAAGCTGCCACTTGAAATCCAAAATTATATGGTTTTGGGATTAGGAAAATGTTCTCACTTTTTATTTTCTAGGCGAACTTCTCCTAAAACTAATTCATTGATTATTGATGGTACTGGTTAGATGGATTGTGCATGTGTGTCTAAGTATAATTAACACGATCTGTGTATGTAAAATACAAGAAGCACCAATTCATCAATAATTGCTCTATGTACATAGTGCTAAAAGCCTAAAACAATAATCGGGATACCGGATGGATTTGCATTGCAGTTCTTTTATTCCTTACGGTATTGAACTGTTTCTGTTTTTTTTTTTCACTTCTCACAGCCTGTTAACTAATATGCTAATGTAGTAATGTGTCTACTAAACCAAAGTCTGAAACTGAAATGAAATGAAGCTTCTGTGAGTAATATTAGAATGATGTACCTTTCTTTTTCCTTAGGTAAACTGTATCTCCATCCTTCATATTATGCCTTGACTGCATCTGCTATGGTGATGTTTTATTAATTGCTTACTGCACCCTTCTTTTGCAGGACCTAATTCGCATCCAAAGCTGGTATTGATGTGTGCCATCTGCTAATCTAGAGTTTAGATGATTATTTTTGTGGAAAAAGAGAAGATCGTAAAATGGTAGTATGGCACAATACTAGTTTGGCAGTTTACATGTAGCTAGAAAACTGGAAATATAAAGGGGTTTTCTCTTTTATCTTTTCACCTTGGATCTCATAGTGCCATACTGCCATCCCACTATGTTCCAGCTAAAAAGCCAGAGCGCATTACAAGTTAAGGCCTCATTCGTTTCACGGGAAAACCGAAGGATTCCAACCCCTCAGGATTATTTCCTATACCAGTCATTCGTTTTGCAGGAATCCATCGCATGGGAAACAAAGGAATATTTCCTTTCCTACCGCTTGCAAGCCAAAATCCAAGGAAATTTTCCATCCGGTCGAACCTCATGCAAATTTTCCTGCGCAAAATTAACGCGTAATCATGCAGCTTAGCTCGTTCTCCTAGCAAAACAGGAAACAACCTCTCCAAACAAGGAAAGTGAAAACAAAGAATCGTACAAGGAAACACAGATTCGTAGAAAGAAATCAATCAAACAACAAGAAACAGATCCCAATCTCCACAATTGATTCTTGGGCCTCCTTTCTTTTGCCCGCCATTACCTCCGGCAACACAACACACGGGCAGCGAGCAGCGATGGAGACTGGCGAGGTCACGCTGGCCACCGGCGGAGATTGCTTTCGGGGTCGGCGGATATTGCCGCGCTGGACGACAGCGGAGGCAGCGGGCGACGAGGTCGACGGCGACGGCGAGAAGGTTGACGGCCGGCGGCTTGGCGTGGGGAGAACAACGACCTGAACAAGAACAATAGGGCAAGAATGGGGGAAAGACGGAAAGTAGACTTTAAGTATGATTATTAGCTGTAAATAAAATACATTACTATTCTGTTCCTATCCTGTGATCCAAATGTTTTCCATCTTAGTATTCCTCTGTTTTGCATATCAATTCCTTCGCTGTTCCTATGTTTTTTCTGTTCTTGTGTTTTTCCTTTCCTGTAAACCGAATAGGGCCTAATAGCAGCTTTTTGGATCCGGATCGTAAAATGAGTCTTCTGCTACAGTGCCAAGCAGCAACAGTGAAGATACTGTTTGAATCCACTATTCATTACAAACTTTAGCAATCGATCTCAGTCGTTGGATGCATCCTGAAGTCACCTTGCCTTTCTTCTCTCTTATAAGTCAGAGAATCTCAATTCCAGCTTTTTTTGTTGATGTTCAACAGAAGAGATTTTGGAAAGAAATTCAACAGTAGAAATTAAAACCTAAAGGACATTCTAAACAGAACCAGCAAAACATCTTTCTGTCTGATCATCAACGGTCAACAGTGTTTTAGTGTTCCATCAGCACCAAAAAAGGAAGTTCTCCTCAAAAGGCAGTAGCCATGAATTTCAACGCAAGTCTGAACTTTGTCTTCTCTACAGGATCTTCCAGTACTCCCAGGCTCCCAGCACTTGCATCGTGACACTGAATGTTCGAATGATAACACTGCATACTGTTTTACACTTTCTCTACATATCATCCAGACATCCAGTACGCTATATATATATTCAATTTCTTAGTCAATATACCTAGTTGCCCAGTATGTTTTCGAATGCCACGTCGAGTTGCATGTAACGAATACACATACCATTACCAAACACTCTCTGAGTTTGAGAGGCAGTAATCATGCAAATTTTGATGTGGCTGATGTTTTGAACTATTTGAATGATGCTCAATAAACCAGAAATCGTCATGCAAAAGTTGAATTATGTCAAGATAAATTACTTATCTTACTACATTGTAAGTCTACGCGTTCACCTTTTTTGACCTGGATAAACCGAACTATTTGTTTCTCTTCCCTCTTGGATAAATTCTTTTGAAAGTTTTCTACTCGCTCCCTGGACTATATAAGCCAGATCAACCTCAGTAGAGTGGAGGAATAAGTCCATCTGAGGTCCTTCATCTTGTCGCCCAGTTTGATTTTCATCCTTAAACCACAAAACCAGATATAACATGTCCCTCAACTCGTAAAACTGGTGCAAATATAGTCCCAGGACAGTATTTTGGATGGTTTTGGCTTATATGGCACATGGGCGTCGCATGTCAGCCGAATAGTGAAGAAAAAGGAAAATAACACACTCATCCTATCATCATCAGCTGCTGAACCCGAGCTGTCTCTCCGGGGCCTCATGACGGCAACGGCTGTCAACTGCCAATCAGCTGCGCGGCCGTAACAGAACGGCACGTCGGCGGCGAAGGCGTCGGCGCTGGGGATGCCCCCGCTGCCGCTGTTGTCGCTCCTCGACACGCTGTGCACAGAGTACTACGTACTCCGGAAGGTGTCGGGGGCGGCGGGGCTGGAGCTGGCAGGATCGAAGTCGGCGAACCTGGTGCTCTCGATCGGGACGCTGTAGTACGTGATGACGGTGAATTTGGGCACACCGGCTGTGGCGCAGACGGTGGAGGTGGGACTCCGGCAGCGACGTGTCATGGGTACAGTGCAAGCCGCTCCGACCGCGGACTCTGACCGGGTCAGATTCATGGTGGTATATCAGTTAGTGGACCAAGAAATGGAAGGTATACCTACAACTCAATGCATTCAAGTATTCGATCAAATTCCAATCCATCTTCTGACAAATTCATGAATCAATTCAGTTGAATCTCTGCAAATTTACCTTTTTTTTTTTGGGTAATTTGTTCTGTTCTTGGCAGAGGGTGGTGGTGAGCCTGCATAACAGTAGGATTGTTAGCTTGAGGAAGCAAGATCAGCAGCAACTCACGACGACGAGCCAACATGAGAGCGACGGCGGCATGAGCTCGTCGCCGATGTCCAGCAAAAGCAACAGTTTCAGCCGGGACATGGCCGGTGCCAGAGCAGAGAGAGCTGCTTGTCCTCGCCAGTGTAGTTGCTGTTGTGGTCGGTGTTCCGTCAGTTCTTGTCGGCGGCGGCGATGGCGCACGACGCCGTCATGAGGCCCCGGAGAGACAGCTCGGGTTCAGCAGCTGATGATGATAGGATGAGTGTGTTATTTTTTTTTCTATTCGGCTGACATGTGGGGCCAATATGCCACCTCAGCCAAAACCACCCACAATACCGCCTAAGACTGTATTTGCACTGGTTTACAAGTTGAGGGATGTGAGGTTTTGCGGTTTAAGGACGAAAATAGAACTGGATGACAAGATGAGGGACCCTAAATTGACTTATTCCTGGAGTGGATCGTGAACTTGGACTCCCGTGCTGGACTCCTGGACATGAAAAACGAGAAGGCAGAAGCGGCAGCCCAGCCCACATCTCGCGTGGCCGAGAGATCCGCCACCACGCGAGTACGCGACGCTGCGCTTCGAATCTGCGTCTGCAGGGCAAAAAGGCGGAAGTTCCAAACCCCAAATCCCCAATTCCCCATTTCCTTCCAGTGCCCCTCGGAAACCGAACCCGCCGGAGAGTGGCCGGCGTTCGGGATGGCCTCGCCGGCGAGGCAGCGCGGGCACCGTCGGCTCGACGCCGCCAAGGAGTTGGCCCTCCCCGACGACATCCTCGCGGAGGTGCTGATTCGCCTCCCGACCCTCGCCGACATCGGCCGCGCCTGCGCCGTCTGCTCCTCGTTCCGCCGCGTCGTCGCCGGCGCCGCCTTCCTCCGCCGCGTCCGCGCTCTCCACCCTCCGGCGCTCCTCGGATTCTATGGATTACCCGGCCGTCGGTTCCACCCCGCGCAGGCGCCCCACCCGTCCGCCCCCGCCGCCCGCGCCGTCCTCCGTGCCGCCGACTTCGGCTTCTCCTTCCTCCCTTCCCCCCGCAGCTGGATCGTTCGTGACGTCCTCGACGGTCGGTTTCTCCTCGGCTGCCAATTCGGGGAAGATGGCGGCGGCATCTACGAGAAGCTCGCGGTGTGCGACCCCTTGTTCCGCCGGCATTTGCTTCTCCCCCCGATTCCTGAAGACCTAGCCGCCTCCGTCTGCCAACCGCGTCGGGTGGCTTCCTTCTTCGCTCCCACCGGCGAAGAGCAGCCAACGGCGGCGGCGGCGGATGAGACGTCATTCAAGGTGATCTGGATTGCTCAATGCCCAGATAAACCTGTCTGCTTCGTCTTCTCTTCTGTCACTGGACAGTGGCGAGCCATTGCATCTCCCAGTTGGAGCGATCTGAGCCCTGCCTTCTCGCACTCTGCTTTCTGCTCCTTGTTCTGGCGCAGGCGCAGTTATGCATACGGCTGTTTCTACTGGTTGATGGGTACCTCAGGGAATCTGCTTGTACTCGACATGTGTAGGATGGATTTCTCAGTTCTCAAGCTCCCGTCGAATCCATCTCGTCATTTCATTCTGGAGTGCGCCGTTGTAGAGGCAGGTGAAGGCAAGCTTGGGTTGTTTGCTTTGCGTAGGTCCACCCCATCTTATGCACTCGAGCTCTATTCTAAAGCAATGCAAAACGAAGGAAAAGGTGCCAGCAAGTGGAGTTTTGACAGTGCAATCATGATGCCTTCCTTGGATGAATTTTGCGTGCTAGGTGTGACCGGCAGGGAATTGTTCTTACAAGTTTCTCCCTCCATGCTGGGATGTTATTCACTGGAGTTCAGCACAAATCCAAGTGACCAGAAGCTTGAGTTCGTCCGTGGGTTGATTGATGGTGTTCCACCTTCTCTGCCATTCCTTTATATCGGCTACCCACCATCTCTATCATTACCAAGCATATGAAGTGGTAAGCTTGCTCTTTTACTCAACTTTTTGCAGGAACTATGGAATCTTGTGTTATGAGTGGAGTATTAGATGTTTACAATGTATTTTTAGACTTTTCATTATAGAAGACGTCTTATTGCAACTGCATCAACAACCCCTTTAATAGTCAGCATTTAGTCCTTTTTCTTTACTGGCTTCACAGTTATAACTAAGCAATTAGTGCTTTATGTAACTCTTCTCCAGATAGTTTTCTGGTACTTAGCTGTTTAGTGGTGTTAAAAATCTACATACTTTCTGGCTGTGTTAAGTAATGACTAATGTGACCATATACGTTCTACATTGCAAACTTCTGGATCCTGGTCAATGGGAGTTCTGAGGTTTCTCGTCAGGGAGGGGGAACTAGGGCTGTCAAAAAAGCTCGGAGCTCGCAAACTGCTCGAGCTTGGCTCGCTCTACATTCGATTTGAGCTCGGCTCAAGCTCTTAACGAGCCGAACCCGAGCCTTATCTCAAGCTCGCGAGCTTGGTCGAGCCGAGCTCGAGCTTCTCCCGAGCCTCACATTAGAGATAGTTTTCATCATTTATTTGATAAGCTAGTGGATATTATCTATAAATTACTATATATTTATATAATAAAATAATATTTATTAGTATCATATATTAATTGTTTAAGTCGTTATTACCATTTCTTCTAATATGATTAACTTAAAATTAGNATTAACTTAAAATTAGTTTTTATTCATCAAATATCATACAATATATGTTATTACGAGCTCGAGTCGAGCTCGCGAGCCTAACCGAGCTCGAGCCGAGCCTACTTCAGAGCTCGAAGATAACATAGGCTCGACTCGAGCTTCTATCGAGCTCGAGCCTAGGCAGCCTGGCTCGCTCGAGCTCGGCTCGTTGACAGCCCTAGGGGGAACTAGGATTTTATTCCCTAGAGGGGGATGCCATCTTATGCATATACATTCCTTAGATGTAGTAAAGTATATGTTATATAGTTATGTAAGGCAAAATTCAATGCATGCCAGTAGCTTCAAAACTTGCATTTTGAAAATCTTTTCAAAATTCTAGGAAAAAATGTATGAGTAACTACCTAGATTATGTTGTATATCATTACGCAAAGAATGATCATGTCAAATTTCTGTATACCAGCGACTAATAGAAAAGACAAATTTTGCTGTGAGTAGTGTATTTAGTGTTCATGATGCAGATTTATATCTTTTGTTTCTAGATGAGGTCGAGTTTAGACTTGAAACTTTGTGGAATGGTTTTATATTTATTGTCGAATTATTTCATGACCATATTTTAGTCAATGAAGGGACATACCCTTGGGGGTTTAAAGCATTTTCTCCAGGAGGGGATAGGAAAAATTAATTGCAACTACTAGTCTACTACATAATATTCTGGTCTGAGAGTTATATGATTATTCATTTTGTAAGTAAGCTTCTTTGGTTATTTTAACTTCCATTCATAGTTTCTGTGAGCAGCGGGCTTATGGTAATCAACTTCTGTTCATTTTTTTCTGTGGCCTTATACATCATGGCCTTAAGTCATGGAGTCCCTAAGTCATGTATCTTGCAGACTGCTGAGGGGTCACTATGCCCACTGCTAAACATCACACAATCGTGCCCTTGTTTGTGTTATCTCTTGTTGGTATGCTGCCACTTTGTTTCTGCTGACCTAGCTGCACAGCGAATATTAGCCTGCAACATTGTTGAGCTAACTCATTTTGTGCATCACCCGATCACAAACAATCCCTCACTAATCGCTCATTTACATCAAGCCAATCATCTGTTCTTCCCTTCCAACAGGCAACTAATACAAATTGATTAAATCTTCCAAATCATAAGGGTCATTCAATAAGCATCTTTACTCCATTTCCTTGTTAAATGTTTCACATTTGCGGAGGTTCATTCTCTTTTCAGATGACCAGATAAGCCAGTTTGTGATAATTTTTATTTTCTATGGAGTATAGTAGTTGGCACTTGGCAGCAGCGCCAGTTTTTCACCGTTTGTTCAAAAATAAGAATGCCAGTTTAATTAATAATGAGCCTCTTTAAATAAGTTCTTTATCATGAACCTGACCTCAAATATCATGTTGCTTAAGTTAAGATGGGGTTTTAGTCAAAAGCAGCTCATTGCTATTGGTGACCACAGAATACACGTCGGAAATCGCCACTGCATCTTGTTTACCGTCGCATTGCATCGAGTTGATTGCTAAGCATCATATATATAAGATCATTTCTGCTGTTTGGACGAAAAAGGATTAATACCTTCCGGCTTCCGTCATGTGTAGATATCATTCTAAAATTTGCATAATAGGTTCTTCTAGCTGTAGCTGCAAATTTGGGCACAATCAGAGATTCAAAGATGGCATTGAATTAGGTGTTATATGATACTCCCTCCATTTTTTAAATCGATGTATGAACTAACCTATGTCATGTAAAAAGAAAAAGAGGTACTAGTACTTATTATTATTTTTTGCAACGTATTGCATTGCATCATGTCTAATTATTTGATGTATGAGAAAAGGTGTTTCAAAGTTCAAATACCAGTCACGGTAATCTATCAGAAAATAAAGGTAAGATAATATTGCGGAAAATCCAAGTGTGCTTGCATTACATGCAATTCATATTCACATAGGTATATAGTTGTGATGACTAGAACATTCATGGTTTTTGGTACTTAACTGACATGCATGATAATGCAGTAATGCTTGTGCCACATGTTTGCCACACCTTTGAACTGAACTGTATGCTCAATTTTAAGCATTTTGATTTTCCAGTCTGAAAGTGAACGTCTATATTGCAGGCAGGCAACAGAAATACGTCTTCGCTGCAGCGGTTATTCAACTATGAGCTTCTTTTGTGTCATGCAACTCTAGTGTTATGCTAGTTATATGGTTCCTCATCTTTTATTGATCATGTGCATTTATCTACACCGGATGGCCTTCTTGTTTGTTGAACGCCACAGTACTATATATTCAACTATTCAAGGATCTTTTACCAAGCCTTTTCCCTTGGAAGTACGCTGGTGTAATGTGGTGCTCGGTTGGTTTTTCAATTTTGTGGCTGCAATGTAGTATTGGGATGAGCTGGTAGCCCGTGGTACTCCAGCTGTTCTGCTTTAAGTAGGAGCAGTAGAGGCAACTTCTAACTTATTCCCTCGGTCCAACAATATAGGAGAGCATTTGTGGGAGGATATGATACTTCATGGCACAACGAATCTTTTTAGATTTTTTAGATTTGTTGTAGCATAAAGTTGTTATCATCAAATGCTTATGTTTTTTGGATGATGTATGACTATTGTCGGAACTTCGAGTTTTTCAACAAGAATATTCGAAAAAAGGGAAAAGTTAGATTCAAAAGTATACTGACATGTCTGCATGTAAAGGATTTTAGTAAACTTTGTATTGAATTATGTTTCATATGTGGGAGGGGGTGTGTCCAAAGAGGCACATGAATAATATAAATATATCTTTAGGCCGTGTTTAGAAGAAAGGGTTTGGTTGTTTGGCTAAACAAAACAAGCAACATCGTTAGCTCGTGATCAATTGAGTGTTAGCTATTTTAAACTTGAATAATAAATTAATTTATTTTATAAAACAAATTTTGTGGGAGCGTGTGCAAAAAAAAGAGAAAAAAATCTCTGTTCCAAACAGCAGAAACTGCTCTTGTGAACACTCCCTTAGGGTGGTTTTGTCTATAACCATTGGTATCAAGGACATTTCTCGTAATACAAGTGATTCACTTATGAACAAGATATAATCTAAATCAGACTAATGATTACAAGAGTTTCTTTGGTACTACCTCCATCCTAAAATAAAGCTTATATTGCGATATGACGCATGACATTGTCCAGATTCGTTTTTCAAGAATGCATCACAACTGCTACTCTCTTTTTCCTATAATATAAGAACTATTGTTATTTTAGAAAATAATAAGGTTCTATTAAAATTTCACAATACCCCTCATTAAAAACTAGATCCAACTACTTTTTAATTGATAGATAAAGCTATAGATAGCACATTCCACAATTTATAAATTTGAAATGTAGATAAAAGGACATATATGGAATTATGCAGCTAATACTGAAAGGACCAATCCAATGTACTTAGCCATGGTAGATTTGCAGACCACAAATTTATTTGAAAGCTAAAAACTTTTACATTTTGGGACAAACCAAAATAAAAAAGTTCTTTTTATTATAGGCTAATGGAGAGTTTATTACTGTTAAAATGGCAAGCTTAGGTTGCGTTTAGTTGGCGAAAAAATTTTGATCAAATACGTCACATCAACGTTTGGACACATATTTGAAGTATTAAACGTAGACTACAAAACAAATTACATATTCCGACTGTACACTGCGAGACGAATTTTTGAGCCTAATTACGTCACGATTAGAATAAAATCATAAGTGCTACAATAACTAACATGTGCTAATGACAGATTAATTAGGCTAAAAAGATTCGTCTCGTAGTGTACAATCCGAATATGTAATTTATTTTATTATTAGTCTACGTTTAATACTTTAAATGTGCGTGCAACCATTGATGTGATATATTTGGCCAAAATTTTTTAGCCATCCAAACAAAGCCTTAACGTAGACCGAGCAAATTCCACAATTTTGGTCAGTGCATTGCAATATGCTTGTCTCAGGCCGGACATTTTAAACAGCCCCCGTGCGTTGTATAGGTAACTCTTTTCTGGTTGATGGTTGATGCATCGCGAGCTCGTCTGTAGGTGGCGCCACTCGAGTAGTCGAGTCCCGTGGGGTCTCTCGGGTAGTTGCCGCGTGGAAGACGTGTGTTGCCCTAGAAGGAACCCAAAACCCAACCCCAAAACCCTGATCTGCCGTTGACGTATCGGATCCTCTGACTTCGGCCTTCCTTGACGTGTCTCTACAGTCACCCTGATCTGCCGTTCAGCAGCAATCGAACGGCTGCGTCTCGCGTGGTGCTCCCTGCCTGGCGCTGGCTCGGCTCGCTCACGTTTTTTTGACAGAACTCGCTAGCGGCTCCTGGGTGACGGCTCGCTTCCCCTTCCCATGTCTTCTTCTCCTGCTTACTGCTCTCTGCGGGCGCGACGGCGGAGGCGGTGGTGGCGGGCGCACAGATCCGATTCCTTCGCGGCGGCGGGCGAGCAGGGCTCGGGCAGCGGCTGGAACGAGGGAGGGCGGACCAGACGATGGCAACGCCGCCGCACACGCAGCGAGCTGAGCCGCCGATGAGTGAGAGCCAGCCGTCGCCGGGGCAGGCCGTGGTCCTCACCGACGACGACCTCCTCACGGAGGTGCTGATCCGCCTCCCGACCCTCGCCGACCTCGGCCGCGCCTGCGCCGTCTGCGCCGCCTTCCGCCGCGTCGTCACCGGCGCCGCCTTCCTCCGCCGCGTCCGCGCTCTCCACCCGCCGACCCTCCTCGGCCTCGTCCCCTTCTCCGGCGGGTTCTACCCCGCCGAGCCGCCGCACCGCTCCGCCCCCTTCGCCCACGCCCTCGCCCGCGCGGCCAACTTCCGCTTCTCCTTCCTTCCCTCCTACCCATCGGCCCAGTGGATCGTCCGCGACGGCCGCGTCCTCCTCGACAGCGACGACGACGGCCGCGTCTTCACCAAGCTCGCGGTGTGCGACCCCGTGTTCCGGCGCCACCTGCTGCTTCCCCCGATTCCTCCAGACCTAGCCGCCTCCGTCGAGAAGCCGCACGCGCTGGATCTCAACCGCAAATCCGAGGTCTTCCTCGCTCCGAGCGGCGAGGACGGTGCCGCGGCGGAGACATCATTCAGGGTGATCTGGATGGCGCAGTGCCCGACTAAGCTTGTCGCCGCAGTCTTCTCCTCTGCCATCGGAGAGTGGGTCGCCGTCGCGGCCCCCAATTGGGGCGATCTGAAACCTTCCAAATCTTATACTGAGCGACGCGTCTTGTTCTGTCGCAGCTATGCATATGGCTGCTTCTACTGGATGATGTCAATCTCGCCCCATTTGCTTGTGTTCGATTTGAGCAAGATGGAGTTCTCAGTCCTTAAGCTCCCTTCCGGCCATAGTGGACAGGAATCCGCCATTGTAGAGATAAGAGAAGGCAAGATTGGGATGTTTGCTTTGAGGGGTTACATGGCACAGCGTGAACTGGATCTCTTTTCTACAGTTAGGGGAAACGAAGGTGATGGCGAGTGGAGGTTGGAGAATAAAGCCATACTGCCTTATCAATATAGTTATTGCCTGCTAGGTGCGGCAAATGGGGAACTAGTGCTACAGGGCACTCTGGAATACGTTGATGATGATTTTCTTGAGCCAAACTTGGGATACTTATCACTGAAGTTCAGCAATTTGCAATGTGAGAGGGTATGCAGGATGGTTGATGAATATATGGTCTCCCCACCGTTCCTTTATATTGGTTCTCCACCATCGCTGTCATCGCCGAGCATATGAAGTGGTATGTTTGTTCTCATTATCTTTATCTCTTTGCTGGATGTATGCCATTTGCAATCATTTAGAATTTATGATCCCCTCTTGTCAAGAACTGAATGTTTAACCCTTTTAGAATTATTTTATTATTTTAGTTGCATTAGTTACATCTCTACATTTAGCTTGTGTTTTTGGTACTTTAAAACTATATATGTAATAGGTTTGTTCTTCTATTTGTTAATTGCTCCATGGTGCTGGGGAACTTGTCAATCAAATATGTCTAGACTTTTCATGTGGTTCATTCTAATTGCAACAGTACAAAGTGCAAGCTCTTTCATGCTACGTCTGGATTCTGGACCACTAATGGTTTAAGTAATGATTTGGTAGTTGTATATACTATCTGAGTCTTTTTTAAAGTTATCTCCATGAGCTATACTATCTGGTCTTTTTTAAAGTTATCTCCATTAGTTATACAATCAAATATGTATAGACTTTTCATGCGGTTCATTCTAATTGCAACAGTACAAAGTGCAAGCTCTTTCATGATACGTCTGGATTCTGGACCACGAATGGTTTAAGTAATGATTTGGTAGTTGTATATACTATCTGAGTCTTTTTTAAAGTTATCTCCATAAGCTATACTATCTGGTCTTTTTTAAAGTTATCTCCATTAGGAATTACCTATACTTGCACACTAGTCTGTTTGCTGCTTAAATATTACTTTGGGTTGGTGCTGGACCCAGGGACTAGTAGTTTTCTGCACTTTGTTTTGCGTATATGTGAGTCATGATTTACCCATTTTGACCATCGTTGTCATGATTTAGATGGCGTGCAAATGTTGCTGTTACAACTATTAAGGTTAAAATGCAATTGCATTATTAGAGTTCTTTCTCTTAGACACATCACTCTGTATTAAGAAGGAATTTAAGTATCAAATACATTTGTGGGAATCATTCTATTTACAGCATCCCTGGACAGAGCTGAATCAAGTGATAGAGGCTAAAACATACAAAAATAGAATGACCAGCTGACCTAAAACCCAGGAGATGTAAGAACATTTGGATGATTAAAATCCTTTTTGTCCATATTACACACTTTGCTTGTAAGCATTTGGGCCATTGTATGGTTACTTTCAGACTGTGATTTTGTGAGCCTATGAAAGTAACTGTTTACAATACAATTTAACAACTAAACTTTCTCATTACATCTAACTGCAGGGTTTAATCATGCGTGTCTGGGCTACTTGTGTCATGCTGGTGTGGTGCACTGCAAGGATGGATTGGTACTCACACTTATGTTAAGGCTACTTGTTTGGTTACCCACTGTTCTTTTGGTAGTGTATTTACATACTATAATGTAGCACCAGTTGCCCTTTTTTTTTGTATGTTTTAGACTCCAGAACCGTTGTGCACTCTGAACGCCCTTGTTCTACAGCCTACAGGTGCTGTATGCATACAACGATGTAGCTATGCAAGTACCATCTTTTGAAGCTTCCTCTACTTGAAAAACTGCAGTTTGTATGTGCTGCAATGTGGCTCACATGTGCATGGCACTTGTGTTGGTTTATCTAAGGCGGCGGTTTCAGCTCAAAAAAGAGTGTTATTTCTTATATATGGTTTATATTGGTCTGTTAACTTTTTTGCCTTCTGGTGAAGTCATTTCGACTTTTGCTTTTCAGTTCAGACTTCCACAGATTACAGTCCTTCTCAAACTAAATTTCTTACAGGTAGTGCTATTTAGCGCGTGCGCGCTAGAAACTCAAGTAGGCACACCCTATCTATCTACTCCTTTCCACTAACACCATATCAGATGCTCAACGAATATTTCCTGACCGTTTTTTTTTTTTGAGGGCAATCTTTCCTAACCGTTGACGCTGGGGCACAGTGCTGAGCCGCCGGCCTTCCTCCTCATCGCGTGGGCACGCGCCTCTCTGTACCCCATCTCCCTCCTCTCTGCTGAGGAGCCGGCGATCCTGTCGTTCACTGCTGAGTGAATAGTTGTGTGTTATGTCATTCACACTACTGAGTAAATAGTTGTGATAAAAAAAAAAGATCGTCCAGGCCATAAAAAATAGGGCTATTATCCATATTAGAGGTCTAAACTTGTATAAAATTTGTCTTTCCTTTATATTTATGTAAAGTCTTGCTTGTATTGGTATCACGGATTTAGTGTATATAAATTACGTATTTGATTTGTAACTAATTGACACAAACCTTAAGAGTAAACCGAAGAACTCGTCGACACTACATAACTGTCCTCCTTACTACGCTTTCTTGGCAAAGAACTAATCCTCTTAACCAAATTTATATAAAAAAAGTGAACACCGAGCTACCAACAAATCATGAGGCAAAATAATCCAAATAAAATATATGTAAGATGTACAAGAAAAGAAGATTCATCAAGAGGGTTTCACAGTAAATTTACGCTAACAAAATTTGGCCATGTTTAGTTCCCTACTTTAAACTTCAAACTTTTAACTTTTTCATCACATTAAATATTTGGATACATATATGAAGTGCTACGAAAAAAACCAATTGCACAATCCGACGGTAGATCATAAGACAAATATTTTAAGCCTAATTACATCATAATTAGCTATAAATGCTACAGTAACCAACATATACTAATAATAGATTAATTAGGCTTAAAAGATTCATCTCGTAGTATATAGTCATAATATGTAATTTGCTTTGTTATTAATCTACGTTTAATACTTTAAATACGTGTCTAAACATTGATGTGATATTTTTGTCAAATTTTGTTTTGGAACTGAACACAGCCTTAGCGGATATTTTACTCCACTAGATCAGCAAACAACCCAAAAGTCCAAAACCCCAAATCCCCTTTCGACCATTCCGCCACCGCAATGGCCTCGCCTGCGCCGCCGCCGCCGCTGCTGCCGCTGCCGGACCTCACCGGCGAGCTCCTCGAGGAGGTCTTCCTCCGCCTACCCAATCCTGCAGACCTCGCTCGCGCCTCCATGGCCTGCACCTCCTTCCGCCGCCTCATCACCGCCCACGCCTTCCTCCGCCGCTTCCGTCGCCTCCACCCGCCGCCCCTCCTCGGCATCCTCGGCATGAGCTTTCTCGCGGCGCAGCCGCCCCATCTTTCGGCCGCCGCAGCCCGCGCCTTCGCGGACCCCGATGCGGCCGACTTCTCGTGCTCCTTCATCCCCTCCAGCGACCGCTGGTGTAGGCGCGACTTGTGCGACGGCCGGTGCCTCCTCTCCGCTGTCCCCGAAGGCAGTGACCCCTTCAGTGCCCGCTACGATCGCCACGCCTTGGTGAAGAGCTTTGCTGTCTGCGACCCCCTGTACCGGCGCTACATTCTGCTCCCAGCCATCCCCGACGACCTAGCAGCACTAGTAAATCAAGGATACATAGTGGATTTCGAGCCGTTCCTTTGTCCTGCGGCCGAAGGGAAGAGGACACAATGTTCAGGGTGATCTGCTTGGCTCAGTGCGAGACCAAATTGGTCGCCTTCATCTACTCTAGAGGTGCTGGACAATGGCATGCCGTGGAGTTTGGTGGCTGGAGAGATTTGACCAGAGGGACCAGCAATCGAAATCCATCTGATCAGACTGAGCTGTACAGTCGGTACTATGCGCACGGATGCTTCTTTTGGGTGATGAATTGGTTGGGCAAGTTGCTTGTGCTCGATACTCGCAGCTACGAGTTCTCCTATATCGACCTCCCACCTGGTCCCAAACCAGAGCAGATGGTCATTGTGGAGGCAGTGGAAGGAAAGCTTGGGCTCTTTGCTCTATGCTTTGACCCTGAAAATGGCTTATTTTGCCTAATTTATGCCATCTTGGAAAACGATGATTCGGATACACTCCAGTGGTGCATCAAGTTTATGTTACCACTGCATGAACATCATCACTACGGCATCTTGGGTGTTGCTGGTGGATACTTACTCCTAATGGGGATTCCTTCTGGCAGTAGGTCAAACTATATCTGTTTTTCACTGAATGTCAGGACGTTCGAGCTTGAATGGTTCTGCAGGGTTACATATGGCTTGCTATCTCCTCCATTGTATGCTGGTTTTCCACCATCCTTGTCACTGCCAACAATTTGAATAGGTATGCTTGCTTCCAATCAGTAATCATTTTGTATTTGTNGGGGGGGATGCATCTGTACCTCCATATATATTTGTGTTTTGCACAAAATAGGACACTTATATGATGCAGATAGCCAGTAGTAATTGATGGTAGTGGCTTTCCCATCGTATCTTGCACATTGTCTTCACTGCTGATGCAGCCAAGCTATCTTGTGCAGTGACAGATCAGTAAATAGAGACTGCCACTGAATGTGAATATAATCTATATCATATAACTTTTGGAATTAGAAGTTAGAAAGTCATTGTATGATTTATGTGTTTTAATATGTAAAGAATCTCATTGGATCCACATTACTCTAGTGCAAGTTGACTGAACTTTTAAATTTCTTTCAATAGTTGAAAGGTGTCATTAGCATCAGAAAACTTTGCCTCCGACATAACTTGCCTATGATTTGTGCCCATCATAGTTCTCATAGCATTGTTGGTGCCGAGAACTCATGTAGGTGATATTCTGATGATTGATTTCTTAGCAATTTGAAAGCTTATTAAGCTTAGCCTAGGAAAGCAGCAGGTATTGTCTCTCATCTTGTGAACATGCATATCGTAGGTTTAAATATCAGATTAATGAACTCAAGAAACTTCATATCTATTCAAGCAGGCTAGACCTAGATTTCTTGGCATTTATTTGCTATTTTTCCTTAGTCATTTACGGCTTTTGCATGGTAAACTATATTTACTCGATTTCTTTTTCTTCTGCATCCTTTGTTTGTATGAAGTCCTTCTACAAGCGCTAATTATTAGTTTTCATAAGCATGTTCATTTCCAAGTGATCACACTATTTCAGTAGTCATCATATGAAACCCCTACTTGGTGTAGAAAAAGCAAGTGATTTCTGCTATTTCTCTTCTGAACAGCAGTTCTTTAAGTAATAATGGGCATTGCTGTGGATATAACCAAATTATTTTTCTTCCCTGCAGTCACACAATATGTGGTCTGCCTTGACAATTTATTCGTGTTGCACATTGTTCTAGCTTAGGTGATATTCTAGTTGTTTATTTGTTCATGCATTTTTATAGAAGTTTGTCAGTTGTTACACTCAAGAAATGAACAATGACATGCTGTTTGTAAGCCTTTTCGTGTGCTTACTTGTGTAAGCCTTTTAATGGTCCTGTGGATAGAAATATAATTATCAACACGGCACTTCCACTGAATCTGTGTCGTAGAAGAATTATAGTTTCTCACTGCATCAATTCGCAGGGGGCTAATATGCAGACAGCTGAGGTTTTGTCAATGTCATGTACTGGCCTCTTGAGTTACAAGGATGGGCTGGCTATGGGGGATCACTTCTTCTGTGCTAGTTTACTCAGGTCGTTATGCTCCAGTCAATGATGATATGTGTCTCTATGCTAGTTTACTCAGGTCGTTGTGCTCCAGTCAATGACGATGTGTGTGTCAAGCAACATATTAGTATCATTTTCCTTTATGCATACAGAACTCTAGCTGTACTCTACCTAAGTCATGTCGACAATGTCCAGTTTATTGTTCGTTTCTTGTTATCTGTATCTGTAAGGAGCTGCACAAGTTTAAAATTCCAGTGCTCGGGCCAGAGATCGAGCTGGCTTGCCACGTAGGCGCGACTGTGGTAAAATGATGGTACTGTGGTGGTCATCGATCTAGAATCTAAAGCTTTGCCAAGCAGGGCATCCTTGAATCCTTGATATTGGTGCACTGGAAAAAATTGGAGGGTAAGAAATAAACATAAGATCATTGGAAACAATGCGTTAATTAGAAGGGAAAGACATGAAATTTAGAGGGTACCTATAAGGTTACAAGTTCACTGAGAATAATGCATGACTTGCTATTGCTAATACGAGAACCAGAATGCAAAGGCAGGAAAGGAAAATATGTTATTGCGAAGATTTCAAAAGTGAAGGATAAGATGCTCCCAAACCTTTGGAAAGAAGGCGACCTCATGATCATGGTTATTTGAAGTTAAATGTGGACGTCACTGGCAAGCTGGTGCATGAGTTGTGGTCAGAGACAGTAATCTGTTATCTTCCTGGCCATTGCTGGTAATTTGCTCAACACTAGAAGAAACATAAATTGCAACTTGTGTGGAAAGCCTATCCTTAGCTTAACTAGTGGTTCCAAGGCACAATAAATCATAGAGAGTGTCTGTGCATCATGCGTCAGCATGGTTCGATCTCGTCATTCTAGCCGTATAAAGTGATGCTAAAGAGCTGATGAGTTTATTGGCTGGCATTTGCGTTTCCAGCTGAGATCAAATTAAGGTAGGTAGCACAGCTAGCTCAAGACAACACACTATAGGCTGCAGTAGTAGTGTTGTTTGGCTAGCTAGCTCAACCCAACACAATACTTTGGATCGAAGAAATTTCATAGAATTTGTGGAGGATTTAAATCCTTGGAAAAAATTTCTCCATGAGTAGAGTGTCCTTTGCCCTCAATTATATAGGAAAATAAACATGAGCTTAAACCATCATGTTTTTATCATCTTTTAAGTCTAAACTCCCTCCATCCACATCTTGTCCATAAGAAATTTGTTACTATACCACTGTCAACATTAGGCTTCACCAGTATACCACTAACAACAGTGAACACGTTAAAATACCAGTTCTAACTCGCTCCTTTACCATTATAGAGTTTTTTTTGGTTCATTTTAATTTTTTTCCAACTCTCAGCTATGGAAATACAAAAATGCCCCTCACTTTTCCATTCAACAGAGAGAATTGAACGGGAGGGATTGATCAAGATCCATCTCTTCTCTCTCCAGTCTCATGTCCGTCTCCTCACCGACGGTGACATGGATGAGGGCGGCGGTGTGGTGGCCTGTAACGGCGGCCGCGGTGGGGGTGGCAAGTTTCTAGTGACCGACGGCGGGGCTATGGGGTTGCTAGCGACGGTGGCTGCGGGTGGAGGGCGGTGCCGGCAGCGGGGTTGTGCTGGGTGACGGTGGCTGCTGCGAGGTGGAGGGCAGTAGGAGCTGCGGGGGCCATGGTGCCGGCGCCGAGGGCTGCGGGATGGAGGTCAACGGGGACTACGGGTGTAGGGTGGCGGGAGTGTGCTGGCCGACAGTGAGGGCTACGGGGTGGAGGCCGGCGAGGGAGGTGTCAGGGGCATGTTTGTCTTTCCGCGTAGTTGAGGTGCGAAAATAAAATTAAAATGGACCAAAAACCTTTGTAATGGTAAAGGAGCAAATCAGAACTGGGATAATGGTATTTTAGCGTGTCCACGGTTGACGGTGTTATACTTGCGAAGCATTGACGATGGTAAACAAATTTCTCGATACTTCCCACGCACCGAGAAATAAGCAGCAGGCCAAAGCTTTACAGATCCGAGAAATAAGCAAGCCGCATGCGACCGTCACGAAATCAGGCAAACACGAAAACCCCAAATCCACCCTTCGACCATTCCCATCCCACCGCAATGGCCTCACCGGCGCCGCCGCATCGCCTCCAACCCCCGCCGCCGCAACCGGACCTCACCGACGAGCTCCTCGAGGAGGTCTTCGTCCTTCTCCCCACCGCCGCGGACCTCGCTCGCGCCTCCATGGCCTGCGCCTCCTTCCGCCGCCTCATCACGGCCCACGCCTTCCTCCGCCGCTTCCGCCGTCTCCACCCGCCGCCCCTCCTCGGCATCCTCTCCGCCGGATTTCTCGCGGCGCAGCCACCCCATCCCTCGGCCGCCGCAGCCCGCGCCTTCGCCGACCCCGATGCGGTCGATTTCTTCTGCTCCTTCATCCCCTCCCGCGACCAATGGCATCGCCGCGATTTCCGCGACGGCCGATCACTCCTCTCCGCGAACCCGGAAGGCAGCGATCCCGATCGTCTCTGCCACGATCCCCGCGCCTTGGTGAAGAGCTTTGCTGTCTGCGACCCCCTGTACCGGCGCTACATTCTGCTCCCGGCCATCCCCGACGACCTAGCAGCCCTAGTAAATCAATCAGAGATAGCGGTTTTCGAGCCTTTCCTATGCCCTGCTGCCGAAGGGGAAGAGGAGAGAATGTTCAGGGTGATCTGCTTGGCTCAGTGCGAGGCCAAATTGGTTGCCTTCATCTACTCTAGGACATCTGGACATTGGCATGCTGTGGAGTTCGATGGTTGGAGTGATTTGACAAGAGGAACTAGCAACCCATATCCATCCAATGAGCCTGAATTGTCCCGACGGTGCTACGCGCACGGATGCTTCTGTTGGATCATGCATTGGGTGAGCAAGTTCCTGGTGTTCAACACTCGCCGCTTGGAGTTCTCCTCTGTCAACGTCCCACCTGAGCACCCATTACCAAACAGGGCCATTGTGGAGGCAGTGGAAGGAAAACTTGGGCTCTTTACTCTCTATTGTGACTTTGAAAATGCATTCCTATACTATGCCATCTTGCAAAATGATGATAAGGGTACACTCAAGTGGTGCTTGAAGGAGATAATTCCGCTACATGAAAAGTATAACTATAACATCATGGGTGCTGCTGGTGGATATCTACTCCTACAAGGGTTTTGTGCTGAAAATGTTGACCGTAGGCCGACAAAAATCTGTTTATCACTGAATGTCAGGACGTTTGAGGTTGAGCAGTTCTGTGAGACTACATATCTCATCATATCTCCCTCACTGTATGTTGGATTTCCACCATCCTTGTCACCGCCAACTATCTGAAGAGGTACGCTTACTTTCAATCATACTTTATTCGTGGAGAAAAATGCATCTATAGCAACAAACGTGTATTTTGAACACAATAGGACGATCATATGATGCAGGTAGCCTGGTAGTAATTTGATGGTAGTATGCTCTCACGTCTTATCGTTAGACAAGCCTTTAGTTTTCACTGCTGATGCAGCCAAGCTATCGTGTGCAATTATTCCATGAGTAGCACATCTGGAAATAGATAGGAGTGCTAGATTTGCATATAATCCATACTATAGTACTATTGGAACTGGAGGATAGAAAACCATTATATAGTTTTAAATTAGTTTACAATAGCTGTGAGGCTCCGTTTTAGTTTCAGAAAATTTTGGCGGTGCAACTGCTCTCCATGCCCCAATGTAGCTTGTCCATGCTTTGTGCCCATTATAGTAATGTTGGTATGCAAATTATATTTTGATTGTTGATTTATCTGCAATTTGAAAGCTTATTAAACTTAGGAAAGCAATAGTTGTAGTCTCTCATCTTGTGAGTATTCATATCATGTGAAGAATATCAGATAAATACACAATAAACTTCATATTTGTTCAAACAGGCTAGACCTGGATTCTCTGAATGTATTGCCTATTTTTGCTAGGTCATTTGTGCCTTTTCCATAGTAAACTGTATTAAAGTCCATTTTCTTCTGCGCCCTGCTGGCCTGTTCTTGTTTTAGTTCCTTTGACAAGTGCTGATATTGGTTTTCGATAAGTATGTTCGTATTCTTTTCAATTGATCACCCCATTGCAGTAGTCAAAGACTCGGTATCTTTGTAAATTTTCATTATCATATATACCCCTTTATTGAAGTAGAAAATGCAAGGTTTTTTTTTTATTTCTCTTCTGAACAGTTCTTTAAGTAATGACGGGCATTGCTGTGGATACAGCCAAATTATCTTCGTCCCAACAGTCACACCATACATGTTGTTTGTGCCTAGATAAGTCATTTGTGCTGCACATTGCTCTAGCATAGGTGATATTCAGTTGTTAATTTATCCAGGCTATTTAAAAGCTTGTCAAACTCAAGAAATGGATGATGATGTGCTCTTGTCTGCGTTTTTTTGCATGCGTACATTTTTGGGCCTTTTATTAATGGTTCTGTTCATGGCCGAATGTCACATATCTTCTCCAATAAGTATCAACATAACTCTTCCAGTAAATATGAGTAGTTAATGTATCTATTCTATGAAGAAAAATAGTGTCTCCCTGCATCAATTTTGCAGGCCGCATACAGTTGAGGCTTCAGCTATGCCATGCGCTGTTGGGCTTCACCTATGCCATGCGCTGTTGGGCTTGGTTGCGTTGTGTTGCAAGGATGGGCTGGATAAGTAGCTATAGTGGTTCACTCGGCTTTCTTCTATGTTAGTACTTTACACGGTTAATAGGGCGTCAATAAATGCTTATCATCTTCCTCGATGCATAGATAACTCCAGAACTGTAATCTATTTGATTTTTGAGCTGTAATCCAAGTACTCAAGTCTTATGTCGCATTATTGCTAGCTGCTTTCCATGTGAATGAGAATTAGAATGGTCAAGCAGCGAGAGGAGCTGGTGCAATGTACTAATGTACCACCAACGGTATCTTGTGTATACATGATAATTGGCACATCTATCTTGGACACCCCGAATATTATATCATCCAGTGTTCAACGCGACCACCACATATTTTTTGGAGGAATAGGATCCATACACGCATAAATAGCCACTCGTCCTCAATGTGTCCATGATCATGGTTGACACCTTCTGCTATAATAACCAGAATGTCGAGTAGTGAACGCAGGGAATAACTGTAAGATCGCTTGCTAGTCTACTCCGTCATATGCCCGTCAACCACGTGAAGACGGTGACCAGAAAATAGGGCATACCTTAGTGACTCAAATTCAAAGCGCGATCCCTAACTATCCCAAGCGTTCAAAACTCGTTACTCATGCTCAGCTAGCCCCCAGGAATGCGACTAGCCTTGCACTTTCATCGCAAGCAATCGAAAATACAAAGCACTTGCACAAACTAAACTAGGGTAAAAGATATTAATTTACATCAATATTATGGGTCCGAGGTCCCGATACAATAAAAGTACACAGCGGAAACACAGAAGATACAACACTAACAGAAAATAAAACCGATGGTGCCATCAACCCACTGGGCAAACCAACCAGGCATAGAACTAAGCTGTGGAAAATAAAAACCTACTCACTGCCCTCACCGCCCTCAGGAGGGTAGTGACCACACAGGAAACAACACACAGCGCTGGCGTCCTCTCCTGAAATTACAGGCATCCGGGTTAAGTATAAGATTATACTCGCGAGTCTTACCCAAATTATATATATAAGGGGGAGGATAGAATCATGCATAATATACCTTAACCTAGGGTATCTAAGTTCATGTTTGCATAAAGCTAATTTTATTGAGCAAGTAATAAGTGATACCTCTAAAGCATGGTGTAGATAGCATAAGTTTATATTCAGGACAACATGTATAATGAACTGAAAGTAAAGCATAAGCGAGCCCAAATGACACTCGCATCACCATCCATGGACCCAAGGTCCACGCACACACTTGGCATAACATGCCAGGTCATTCTTTAACATAGAACCCACCCATTTAATCCCAAGTTTGATGCTAACATAACTGAGGTACACATCAAGCGTCGTCCGTAACCGTGGACACGGCTATTCGAATAGATTTATACTCTGATCAGAGGTGTACAACTGGACCCACACAAGATGAACAAGGATCAAATTGCTATACACCACACAGGCGTTGTCCGCCAAGTGATCTGAGCTCATCACATGCCCTTTCCTAGCCCCACCCCAACCACTTATACCACGACGGGGTTCCCGACGACTCAGTCACGTGCATGAATAGTGTGACCAAGACGGGCGCGCCACGCGGAAGGCGCCGCCTGCCCAAACAAAACAGCACAAACGGGGCCCTCCAAAGGACCATCTGTCCTCACGACTCTCCAACGTGGTATAAGTGATCACAGTAGAACTAGTACTAGAACAAGCCGGTCCCATGAAACGGAATGTGGTAAGTACGAAGGGTGCTGGAATAGACGTCAAAATGTTCGGTCCTTAACGACCCAGATAGGGCTAATGCATCAGGGGAAACCAACATCCCATCATCGTCCTATCACCCGTCCAAATCAATCATATTTTATTAACCATCCATTTAGTGTAAGTGGTCAAAATTTTATACCCATTTATCAAAGTTATAACCATTCCAAATTATATAGTGCTGTCCAACAGTATAGTTCAATTGTAACTAAGCATGGCTAAGCATCGGCAAAATTAAACTCCCCAACCCTCCATCCATTTCTAGTAGCTAATGCATATAATAAAGTGTCACACATCAAATTCCTAAGCACATGTATAATATACGAATAGATTCACAAACAAAAGGATTTAATAAAACAAAGGTGTTATATGCTTAGGTGCTCACCTAGATGCTGCAGTTATTCCTCCTCGACCTCAGGATATGGCTCATCAAGCATCAGGATCTAACGATAAGAAGCAATTATGCAAATAAGAACCAAATAAAATAAGAGCCAAATAAACATGTCCATGCAACATGCTTACTAAGTCACAACAAAATTACAGTAGATTATTCAGGTTCTAAAATGAACTTAGGTGAAGAATCATCACCTTTGCATTCATGGTTTGGGAGCTAAAAAATAACAAGTCCTATGTGCTGATAATGGCAGTTTTGTAATTATTTTGGTTTAGCCTAGGGCATTTGGAACTAACTTGCATTTCAAACAAGGATTTCACAAGTTTTATTATTTTTAGGTGATAGTGTATTACTCACTGGTCCTAAGAAAAAATATTCTACAGTATGAAGTGTTGGCATGAATTATTATGAAATTTACAAGTTTAAACTACAAAGTTGGTAAGAAAACTCATAAACACATTATTAGAGGTAGTTTTGTCAAAATATTTGCAACAGGCATGAAGAGTACCAATTCACCAGACTAACAAAGTTTATTTCACATTTTTATCAGATTCCTAAGATTTCCTATGCATTTTCCAAGTTCTAGGCAATTAAAAGTACACCTAATGCTACTTGCATTTTTAATCAGGTTTCCAGTGCAAAAGTTGTCACTTCTTATGATCCAACAGTAAAGATCACATTTTTAGGAATCTGTAAAAATTTGGTTCACTCAGTTTGGAGTTCAAATGAATTAGCAATGGAATTTCAAAGTTCAGGTATTTTCCTGTTACAAAATAATTCTGAAAATCTTTTCTTTTCTCCTCCAGGCCGGGCCCCACCTGCCAGCAGCCTGGAACGGAGATCGATCGGATTAGAGAAGGGCCGGCAATGGCTGCCGGCCAAAGATGGCGGTGCCGGCGACGATAGGCTGCCCGATTTGGGATGCTGCCAAAAGAGAAAAGGGAGAGATCAACCTTGCGAAACCGATGGTTGTCTTGCTGATGTCGGAGATGGGCGGAGCAGCGCAGGCGACGGCCAGAGCGGCGGCAGCTCGCCGGAGACGAACAAGGCGGCGTCGATCTCCTCGCACGGCCACCCCCTCGATCTGCTTCTGTGGGGAATCGGCGGAGGAGGGTCAGGAACAGGTTTTGGCGAAGTTTCTTGGTTGTAGATGGTCTACGGCGCTCGGGACATCGAACCGATCTGGCGGCGGCATACCGGCGACGGCGCTCCGACGCGCGCTGAGGAGCCCGGGTTCACGGCGCGTTCCCCGACAACTGAATGAACAAAAACGATCTAAACTTAACATGAAGCTATGGCATGATGTGGAACACACGGAACGGAACGAATAAGACGATGAGACAGACCGGATCTCCGGTGATGATGTCGTCTTCCCGGCGGCCGGCGGTAAGGAAAGTGGCTACAGCGGCGGCCTACGGTTCCCCTTCGGGTTTCTCTCTTCTCAGAGCGATAGAATGAATCAGAGGACACCTCCAGATGTATATTGGCGCCGAAGGAATTGGAGGAGAAGAGCGGCGCAAGCCACGTCCTGCTTCGACGTGTCGAGCCCCTGTTGTTTGGGCGTCAGGAGAAGGTTCTGTGGGCCCCACATGAGAAAAACTCATCCTATGAAGTGGTGACCGCCCTGTGACACTGATCAATGGGCCTAGATCAAGATATTTCTGAAGTTTAAACTAATTTGGATATAGTTTGGAGTAAGAATGGAGTTTAGGTATATTTCAGATTTTTCCTTAATTAATTCCTCTCCCTCTCTTTATAATTCAAATTGACCAAGTAAATTTTGTCTAAAATTTCTGAAATTTGTTCTGAGGTTAGGTCTTGGTATCTTTGTTCCATTTTCGAAAGTTTCGTCCAAAAATTCGAAGTATTTTAAATCTGGTGAAAAGATGAAATTGGTTAGGCTGAAAATTAGGTTGAATTTTGTGCGGTCTAAACGGAGAGTAAAAATTCCACAAAATTTATATTTAACGATGATAAATAAACTAGTATTTGAATAAAATATTAAACTTTCATACTTCTGTAAAGTTGGTTGTACTTTTAGGTTATGGATTGAATTTGCCGATTAGGGTCTAATAATTAACCTAGGTTGACCACTTTGATTTCTCTAATTTAAACACCAAAATAGGTAAATATAGTTTTCTATGCCCATATTAATACTATATCTGGTTTTTCTAATTATGTAGTGAAATACTCATCTAGGTCATTATCATGTGTGTATTTATTGCTGATAAGTATAATCGGTAGATTTATTCAATTCATATGATAAATATAAGATAGTAAAATTATAAGTTGACCTCAACTAATCCTAAAAGGCATGAGAACATGAAGGAGAGTTGTGGGGTTTTCAAATTAGTCCTCTTGTATTTGTTGGTCCATGTGAGTGTTTTTCTATTATTTCTGGGACACCTAAGTAGTACTGTATCATGTGCACGACTAGTAATTTAGTTAAATGGGTGCACCCTAACAATTATCAGCCAAGCCAAGATAACTTGGACTTCACTCGAAGCAAGCACACATACACACAAGAATCTACAACCATTCGATGGCGAGGCCTGATTACAATACACTAGTTGTGATCAGGCGGACAACCCGATAGGTATACTACTTATTGAAGTACGGCTTCCTTCTCCTTATGAATAGATCACAACATGACGCGCTTGTTTAAAAATAAAAAGTAGTCGAGACGACTTCTAGGGTTGAAACTATTTAGTTTTAGGTCGAGCGTAAGCGATAAGAACACCTATGTTACTATGGTCGACTTACGTGGTTTCATATCATTCGACAAAAATTTTCGGGCTTACATTATTTTAGAGTAGGTTTTATTATGCCAAAATTAAATGTGGCGTGAGTTAATTCCGCTAACCTCGATTGAATTGAATCTAGGGTTTAGCTACCCTACTCGAGATGTTTCGTAAAAAGTTTTAATTTTCCTAATTTTTAAAATACTATAAACAACTGTACGAGGTTGACTGATGAAAATTTTAAAAATTCCCCCACCTTCGAACTCACACACACATAAAGACATAGTAAATACGAATTAAATTTTTAGGGCTGTTACATCTATGACCCAACCATCTATGACCCAACCATTAGTGAGAATTAATAACAAAAAACTATCCAACTAGTATAGTACTAAGGTACATACTCCCTGACAAAGGAGAGAGAGTATCTGTTATGGACGAAATTCCAATCTTACACCATAAGTATTGCATGTTTGGACCCGCCGTGTGATAGCAGATTGCTGCTCTGCGGTCTAGTCCTCGTTGGCCTCCACGTACTGAGTGGCCTTAGGCCCTTCACAGTCGGCCAGGTGTCTCGTCCCTTTAGCTCACCAGGTCAGCAGATTCTTGCCAGCAAGGATGTGAACCGGCCTCTGCAAAGTTTCTCGTATCCTACAGGAGGAACCAGCTCCTTGTCAGATAGTCTGACAAAGTGGGAGAGAGAATGAGAAGGGAAGAGAGAGAGAGGGAGAGAAAATACAGGAGACCGACCGGAGCCACCGTCGCGGAGAACCGTCGCGCCATCGTCTTCCAAGCCGATGTTGTCCCCGTCGCGCCGCCGCCGTCGTCCCCGCCGCGCCGCCGTCGAGCTCGTCGTCCGTCCTTCTCCCTCCCATGCGCCGCCGGCCCGTCTTACTCCTCCGCCCGAGCGCCGCCATCCTCTCCTCGCCGCGCGCCGTCAAGGCCAGCCCGCCGCCTGCCTGCCGTCGAAGTTGTGAGGGGAGGGGGGAGCAAAGCGGCGGTGCTCAGATCCGACCGCCGCCGCCGCCGATCTGCTTCATCGCCGCCGACGGAGGCAGAGCAGCGAGGGAGGGGGGAATGACGGCATGGAGAGGGGAGTGGAGGAAGCACATGCCGGCGAGGAAGCAGTGGCCGGCGATGACGAGCTGCCGCCACCAGCCATCGGCTCGTCATCTTCCTCCCCCCAGATCCACCGCTGCCGCATCCTCTGCCCGCGCGCCGCCGGCCCGTCTTCCTTCTCCCGCGCGCACGCCGCCGGCCGTCGGTTCATCTTCCTCCTCCGCCCGCGCGCCGCTGGCTTGCTGGCGTCGGCGGCGGCGCTGCAATGATTTGGGGAGACCGGGAGAGTTGTCGATAGGATGGAGAAGAGAGAGGAGAAAGAAAAGGGAAAGTAACTTGGGGCCCACCATGAGTAGCTTTGATTGTGGGGAGAGTGTCCTATCTGTTTCTTCATCCTATGCGGCAAAATTTTTCACTCTAGGGGAACGACAGGTCGTCCCCCTGATTGTGAGAGCCCTTACCGGGAAGGTGATGAACAAACCCACGGGAAAATGTCATGGTCTGCAGCAACGGGGCTCTTGCCAGAAGCAAACCTGCCAATGCAACATCACGCTGCTTTATCCTGAAGCGGTAAAACTTCACCTG
The DNA here is from genome assembly GCA_000325765.3 of Leersia perrieri. Lineage (NCBI taxonomy): Eukaryota > Viridiplantae > Streptophyta > Magnoliopsida > Poales > Poaceae > Leersia > Leersia perrieri. The sequence goes on from CM002485.1 coordinate 16,184,780, forward strand.
CCTCAGATGATGGTGCTCGAAGTCTGATGGCTCCCACACCACGCCACCTGGGTGCTTTCGTTCGTCGTTGGTTAGGAGCTGCATTTGTCAAACATGGGTAGTTCCAAGGTGAATTAGTGATAATAATACATTGTTCTCACTACACTTCAATATGTACAATTGTACGTAACTTCCCCAAAACAAATGTATATGTGAATCAGTGGTGCAGAGCAGAAACAATAGTTGGCAACTTGGCATAGGCATAGTGGTACAAGAAAATAGGGAAAACAGCACCCTTCCTATGCAAGCAAAATAAATATCAAAACAAAAGTTAAATAAACACTAAGGTCTTCAGAAATGAAAATTGAGCTATAGTGAGCAGACATATGAGACTGAGCTACCAAAAGATGTTTGTATTTTGTATTTGTTTACTTCATGATTTCAGAATATTTGCAGCCAACTGTTTCAGACCTTAGCAAAAATGTACAAGAAATATCAAGCATCTTTGGACAACACGCAAAAGGACTACATGCATGTAAATTTATAACTCTTATCAAACTAACCTAAGATTGTCAAAGAAAACAATAGTAATTCAAAATAATAAATAAAAGTCACAAGTAAAGCAGAGTTTGTCATACTTCTATCTGAAAACTTTCAAGGGCAGGTGCCAACTCCAACAGAATAGCTGCCCAAGCAACGTCATCATTAGAGTACATTACCACATTCAGCGTGAGACTTTTGAGGTTCTTAAATGCTGTGGGGGGGCCTTGCAGAATTACTGGATCCTGCAGAAACAGCATCGTTGCGAACGAGAATGTTCAAGTAACCCATGTCATTACCAATGAACACTTAAAAAAAATAAGTATTTGCACACCTTCAATCGATAAGTGTTAACCACAATGCTTAAGCTTGTAAGTAGGGAAAAGTCTTGAGACAACTTCCCTAATATGTACTTGACAGATTTACCATCCCTGCTATCTTCGTAATCCAGGCACGCATGCTCCATCAAGGGCACTGAGCAAAGAACCACTGATATGCATGGCCCTTTGTATGTAAATTGCTGCAACTTAGGTGCAACAAGCTCTATATGTCTAATCTGAAGGCAATTCTTTACCACAATTTCTCTGAGCTGCAAATGAGGTGATGCAATCTTGAGATGGCTAGCACCCCTGCAAAGGCTAAGGTAAAAGCATTCCAGATTTGGACAATTTTCAATAAGTGTCTGAATCATGTCTTCAGATATGTCCATTAAAGTAAATGATAGCTCAACCAGAGATTTGAACCCAGCAAAGCCGAGAGGAATGTTGAGTGTGCACTCGCCAAGTATGAGTTTCGTTAGAGATAATCCATTGCCACCAGTGAACAAGGAAAAAGGGAACTTGTACGGAGCTGTGCTAGGTCTTTGGCCAGCATAATACAAGTTTGTTTCCAGATCCAGATGCTCAACTCCTCCGCAGATTGCAATGCTGATCAATTTGTCAATCAAGTCAGCATAACGATCCTCCATGTTGCAATGCAATATAAGGCTTGAGATTTTTGTGTTCTTGTCACCAGCATTTGATTTGTGTAGATAGCCAGTTAATGAGCTCAGCAATATACGCGTTCTATAACTGTCAGCTAGCCTGCCAAAGAATCAGTGAATATTACTGTCACATCACCGTTTATTCTCATAGATAGCCTTACTCAAAAAGTATTGCTGGGGCATAATTAAAAAAAATGATTTGGCTCATTCCAAGATCTCTGATGTCAGATGATAGTACCAAGTTTAGTAATTCAATTTTGTACCTAATAAGACGCTCTGGATTAACTCGCACCTGCTGCTTCCATGGGCACAATGATGGCTTGAAAAAAATGTATTCGTGGGCTCTCAAAAAACGAGATAGTTCTGTTTTTGGCAATATGCTATGTTGTGAGAATCGAAGCTTTGGAACGCTCTTCCATACGTGTTGCCACCTTCTTGAGAGCACACTGTTTGCTGCTGATGTCCTTGTGTCCACGTGGCCCAAAATGATGGTCAAGAGGTCATCAGGAAGTTCACTGATCCTATCTTGGCACGTGCTGTCATACTGCTTTCGTGGCTGTGTTGTAAAAGAATACTGTTACTTGCTGCACATGTAGAGTTAGCTCAAGACAGGAGAACCTCAAAATAGACATTTGGATTCCCTTTCAAACTCAAAAACATGTATTGTACTCTGCAAGACTACAACTTAATATCTAGCCTTCCCTTTCCCTGTTCAATCCCAATTACTCCCTTCAATCACAAAAGATTGATGTTTTGGCTAATAAAATTAAATATAATTGAAACATCTTTCAAGACAGCTGGAGGAAGAAATTTTTTACAAGTCCAAACTTAAGTATTCGGAACCCAAAAGTTCTTTAGAACAATTGGATGGTCATACTTTAGTAATTTTTTTAGAAATAGAGGGGAAAACATTTAATGCAGTGCGGCCGATGAATTTTATGTGTATCCTAAAGGTAACTTTGCTGTTCACTCCAGCCTCAGATAGCATTGTTAGGGCAATTGTGGGCAGCTCAGGTATCGATCTCCCCTGCCTCACAGTCGCAGGAGGAAAAAAAGGTGCAGGGGCGAAGGACTAAGCTGACCAAAGGCAGCAGAAGGGTCACCTACTCATCGCTGCTGGCTAGCTGTTGCAGATCCCACACACAAGCCACCAAATCAGTAGCTACTTCATTGTCTGGCAGCAGCAGTAGTGGCTGGCAAGGCCAACAGAGGCATTGCTAGACACTAAGCTCTTGCATCAGTGGCCATTGGCCAACAAGCGTATATGTCAATATAATGCCATGATTCTTATGGTTATATCCCAAGTGCAAAAAACCCTATTTTTTATAACTAAAGTATAAAACATGTTTTTTGTGAAATTTACTCACTCTTAAGATCAAGTTATTTTCAGCTCATGGAGTTGTGGATTATGCGTAACATGGTTCTCAAACTATGATTCTCTCAAAATTTTCTACATCGGCATTGCTCAGATAACTTGTTCTAAGCTACCTTTATTTTTGGTCAGGAAACAGTGGGCGCCCACTGTAGGTTTATAATATTAACACGTCCTGATAAGCAAATTGTTCATAGTCTGTCCAATCATCCATGATACACAGTGACTAGAACTATGTGCGATCTAAGACCATAGTGAAAGAACTCAGACATAATACCAAATTGAACAACTATATTAGGTTTGAAGTGTGTAAACAGAGATAGATCATGAAAAGATCACTATAAACGGTTTGACAAGTCATCCGATATGTTGGAGTAATTTTTTTATCTAACTAGCAAAATCTAGCACACGAAATCAGTAAAAAAAAGAGTAAATTTCACATTGGGCCCCTTTTTATTACCCTTCTTGTACCATGGACCGGGGTTTTACCAAACTTTTCACTTAACACCATCTAATCTTGCCAAAATGAGGCAGTTTGGACCAGGGATAGTGGTTATTGCTTAAGCTGCTGCCCTGGCTATCTCGCCCAGGGAAGAGGACGAGGTGAGCTGTGAGCAGAGCCAGTACCTCCTAGTGCTATGCATGGAGAGGTCAGCAGCAACTACAAAACCGATTTACATGGAGCAGCTAAGTTGTTCAAGATGCTACGTTATGGATGGATCGAGGCAACACAAATTGATTGCTGTAATTGTGAGGGCGTACTGACAATTTTGATGGAGTGAGGCCGTATGCATGTCCTCCCTACTCCTATGGATCATACTAATGGAATTGAAAACCGCTAGCCTACTCCTCCCTCCAGATCGGGCCGCCGGAGTTGGGATACATGACCACCGCTGCACTGCTTCTACTCTCTGTTGGGTCAGGTCCTCGCCACAACCACCTCTTGGAATCTGAACAATACTGATGATTGTGCTCGACAGTGACAGGGTGAGAGATAGCAGGGATAGAGGGGAAGCAATGGCGCCGCCGCACCAGTGATGGCCCGTCAGACTTGGGGAAGATGAGGGGGTGGTCTAGGGTGAAACAAATTGCAAGATTAAGTGTTCTAAAGTGAAAACTATAGCTCTAACCTGGTCCAAACTGCAACAGTGGTAACAGTATATAGCCCAAACTGAAATTTACTCAAAAAAAAACTAGAATACGAAGATGGGAGAAGATTGAATGATTTTGCTTGTAAGTTTACCTCACAAGTGCGGTCGCGAGCCCTCTTACGTTCCCTGGCAGTTTTAATTGGCCAGGTTTTCCTCTTTCTCTTTGACGGTAGAACCATCGGTCGTCGATGGACGCTGTTGAAGATCGGTCGATCGATTTGGGTATTGACAGTTCGGGCGAGCGATTGTAAAGGCAATGCTATGCGGCAGAATCCACTATATACTACTAGTCCAGATGCACATGCATATATACGCTAATATGCCTTCGATTCGGTTTGTACTCTGTGCCTGTTCGAGCAAAAAGGTAAAACTAATTGATTAAGGAAACATGATCATGAACCAGGTAAATCGTAGATCCATGGGCCGCCGCAGATCCTAGACAGAAGAGGCGACAAGCACGGGCGACTTACAGGATATGGAGGCAGCCGGCGGCCGGAGGGATGAGCCCGATTCGGCTGCGCTCGATGGCTGATGGGAGGACGCGGACGGAACGAGGGTTGCGGCGTCAGATGGGACTTGGGAGAAGAGGATAAGCCCCTCGAGCCGTTTATACATCTTTGGATTACTTCCGTCCTAAAATTTGACGTTTTGACTTTTTATTCAATGTCGTTTGACCAATAAAAATTATAGAAACAATATTATCATTTATTTAACTTGTTTTATTATTAAAAGCATTTAAGCATAAATTATCTTTATTTATATATGCACAAGTTTTCTGAACAATTTTTTAATAAAAAATGTCAAATATTATATATAAAAAAAGTAAATTGCAGGTTGGGCTATATATGTTTACCAAAGTGTCACTTTGGGTCATCTTTTTTCCAATGTTTTCACATAAAGCTAGCTATTTTACCCCTCCTTCACACTTTGGACCAGTGGCTTGCTTGTCAGTGTGCTGTAAGAGTGAAAAGGGGAACGGGCTGGATTGTCGCAAGTTTATCTCCTTGGTCCTTGCACATCGATGTCGTTGTTTCTCAAACAAACGGCCGAAGACGGCACCTCCAAGTATCAGTGATGCTTGGAGGATAGAATTTGGAGGCGTATCCAGGGGTGGAAGGAGAAATTGCTGTCCCGGACAGTAAAGATATCCTTATTAAAGCAGTGGCACAAGCTATCACCACATTTGCAATGTCCTGCTTTGATCGCAGTGGCACAAGCTATCACCACATTTGCAATGTCCTGCTTTGATCTTACTAAAGGTCTGTGTGATGAGATCAGTATGATGATCTGTAGGTTTTTTTGGCACAGCAAGAAAATGAAAATAAGGTCCACTGGCTGTCCTGGGAGCTACTGTGCAAAAGAAAGGATGAAGGGGGAATGGGATATAGGGATTTATACATGTTTAACCTTGCAATGCTTGCACGGCAGGGTTGGAGATTAGTCACACAGCCGGACTCTTTGTGTGCACAAGTACTGCGAGCAAAGTACTTCCCTGATGGTGATCTAATGAAAGTGAAGGGCCCGGAATTTCTTATTCATGGAGAAGTATAATTAGAGGAGTGCAGGCGCTAAAGGCTGGTTTAATTTGGCGGGTGGGAGATGGAAATAGCATCAATATATGGCTGGATCCATGGTTACCAGTGGGCTCCTGTGTTTGGCTAAACCCCCTCCCAGAGTTTGTAAGTGCTTGGGTGGTTCGTGACTCTACTGAACCCAATGGTTAAATAAAAAGCACTGCTTTGAGTTTTAAAAAAAAAGTATCAGTGATGCACTTGGACTAATAAACAAAATGGAGGTCGTCGACGGAAGATTGGGTGGTCAATGGCCTCCAGGATCTCGTCTCCCTTACTTGTTCCTCCAAGCTCCATCGGCTTGGCAGCCGGAGGAGATGATGGAGGTGACGAGCAAGGCAAAGATGGTCAAGCCAAACTTCAGTCAACTGGATCCATAGAGGATGATGGCACTGGTGGTCTCATGGTGGACCAGCAGTAGGGCAGTGGTGGTTGTGACCAGCTCTGGCCATCCAATCTGGAGCACAACAGGAGCAGCATGCAAGGTGGCAGGAAGCTCGTCGAGGTTTGTTGTGCTTGCACTTTTGCCCTCTTCCATGGAAGAGTTTCAGACCAAGGCGGATCATAGGCAGAGCTTAAACTTGGGAAAAGGAGTGAGGTAGCAAGGACTGAAGTAACGGGAAGGGGCAAGCCAACCCTGACGGTGGCAGCCATGGCCGAATTGGCCTGAGACAGAGAAGAAAACCATGGGTGGTCCAAAGTGAAAAGGATAGGTAAAAATATCTGGCTTTATGTGAAAACATTGAATGGATGCTGGTCCATTATAAAACTTTGGTAAGAATATGTAGCTCAATATGCAATTTACTCTATAAAAAATCAAAACATCATATAATTTGGGACAAAGGGATACCTTTCATATCATTCTGACGCCCAACCAACCCTTCCACCCTCCAATGATGTTGTCTTGTCAACCGCGTCGCCACTCGCCATTGTCGTCCCCAACACCACCATTGTTGTTGTGGTTTTCTGGCTGAAATGATCTTGAAATCACCTAGAGGAAAGGATGAATAAGCATTCTTGAAAAATATTTCGTAGCATAAATTAAATACTATCGAATACTCGGATTTGTTTATCGGAACTGTCGATGTTTCACACCGGCAATAAATTTATATGGGCTGCGCACGACACGAAAAGGACAATGGTGACGGAAGACAACGATTTATATAGGTTCAGGCCCTTCGGAGGATAATAACCTTACTTCTGTTTGGGGACTTGTATTCCACCGAGTCAAGGACGGATTCACCGTATAGGGAGTGGGGGCCCTGGACCCCAGTCAATTTTCCCACGTATTGTATACCCATAGATCAATGACATAATGGCCCCCACTCCACCGGGAAGGAAGGCCCCCACTCCTAAATTTTCTTTATTTTTCCTTCCTTTGGAATCACGGCGCGTGCGTTGATGTGGTGCTGAGACCGCCGAACAGTCCGCTCTCGTCTCCTCAATTTAGATGGAAATTAATCTAGCAATTTAATCAATGGCGCAAATAAAAATCCAAAGGGAGAAACTGAATCGCCCCACTTTCCTTCTCGGGACTCCTGGAGATCACTATCGGTCCAGCACCGCCGCCGCCGTTGCATGTCGTGCGCCGAGCGAGTCGCATCTCACCTGGAGGCCGGCAACCCGGCGACGGCATCCCTCCTCCCACCGATCTCCCTGCTCATGGCCACCGCGTCACACGTCGTGACCAATCTCCACCGCCACGCCCTAGTAAGTTTATCAGTAATATTGTGTTTGGATATTTTAAATTCTATTTTGATTTGGGAGGGCGAGAAATCGGATAAGTTTTTTTTATATAAGAAATATTTCTACAACTATGAACACCAAAGTAGCGACTTCTAGTGCAAAGGCCTGATCGGTTGGCAATGGGATTATAATCCAATGCCAAAATTTAAATTTTAAAGTTAATTTTAGGGCTTTTTCATCATAGTTTTTTTTTTCTAAAGATGTCTTTTAGACCATGAACAACAAATATACAAAAGTTTCACATGTAAATAAATTTTTATTGATGAATATGCAATTTCAGCCAAATGACCAATATGGCAACCGCTGAGGCTGCAAATGTATTTGTTACGGAGGACTTCAACTCTTGGAATAAGAAAGAGAGATTGGTCATTCATGTAATCATGTTAGTGGTCTTAAAAGATTTTACATCGAAGACACTCAAGAACTATAAGGATATTGATTTATATAAGAAGGCAAATTGATTTTAAAAAATGACAACTATCTAAGCTACATCCTCATTTGCTTTGTGAAAAAAAGGATATATTAGACACGTGAATATTGTCTTGCGTATTGTCTGTCCCATAAAAAATAACTTGTGCACGTGAATATGGACATAGCATGTGTCCAGAATTTGTGTAAAAAAATTCATTTCAAAACATAGGGTATATGTTAGGAATTTTCGTAATATAGATGCCCCCAGTCAATTTTTATCTTGCGTCCGTCCCTGCACCGAGTGATCTTATTGATCGGTGTGGTCGTGTGTTTCTAGCTGCGAAAAGATGATGATGTCCTCTAGGGGACCTTCGACCTTCCTTATATAGGATGGAAGGATCGAATTACATGAAAAGACCTAGCTAGATACGCTAGGTTTACTAACTAATTACATGAACTTTGAACGGTCTAGAGGGGGGGAATAGACCTGGCCTGCTAGAACCTGAAATCACTCACAGCGGAAATTAGTCCTCCAGATGCTCCGGACTATAAGTCTGAATGCTCCGGCAGAATATGCCGAATGCTCCGGACCTGGAACCCGAAATCTTTCGAAGGAGATTTCCTGACAAGGTAGAGTGAAACAGAGAATAACACAGACAAGGGAGCAAAAACACAGTGATTTTTACCGTGGTTCGGGTCCAAAGACCTTACTCAACGTTGAGGCGCTTCGGGGAGCAAGATCAAATGATCTCGTACCTCACCATGCTATCACCCACTAGTTGGCCTTGATCTCCAAGGAGTTCTCGAACTAGCTACTCTCTGGACGATCTCATGATCAAGTCCCAAGCCAAGAGCCCTAGTCCCAAGTAGCCTCGTTGCTTTATCGATCCCTACTTCTAGGAGATAGCATGGTTGTCTACTCACTTACCTCGTTGGAGCTCGCAAGCGACACGTAGCCGTCTAGGACAAGAATCTCCAAGAGTAACAAATCAAACTAGCAAGAATCTTGTGCCAATCCCTAGATGCTCATAAAGAATCAGTCCTAACTCATCCTAGCAATCTCACAAACTCACTCCAATCCCAAGAGAATCTAAGGGCAAGAGAATGTAATTGAGTGCTCTAGGAATGGTAGAGGATCAATGTGGCAGCCAACCTAGCTATAGGGGAGGAGTGGGGTTTAAATACCCCACGTTCTCCCCTTCTAGCCGTTGGAAAAGCATGTCCGGAACATCCGGATACTCTGGACCTGCTAGCCGTTAGGCCGTGACGTGTACAGTATGACGACCGCTAGCCATGGACCTAGTGGTCCCCGTGTCCGGATGCTCCGGCAGAAACTGTCGGACGCTCCGGTCCCTGTATGTCCAGATGCTCCGGACCCACTGTCTCAGCTCACTTGTGCAAAGTGTGTGAAGTACAAGTGTGTGTGTCTCCAGCTAGAACTGATCCTTTTCTGAGCATTTAGAGATTAACCTAAGTTCTAACTAGCGGATCCCCGTTAATAGTACGGTTTTTCCTACGACTCAAATTTAAATACGTCCTAATTCTAATTCTTTGAGCCGTCCATCCGTTCCATTGCATTCCTTTGCATTTCATCGTGTAGTTAGGGGTCCCTTGTCTTCTTGCTTGCATTCACAACTCATTAAACATGAGTAGTCCCTTAATCTTGTTGTCATTTATCACCAAAACCCACTAGGGAACAATTAGTGCACTTTCAATCTTATCCGACTAGGACTTTCCTAATTCGGCCATGGAAAGCAAGGCATGTGCCTAGTCAGATCTTATCTCGATATGATAATCAAGACCTTGTCTCGCAAGGCTAACATATCTGGCTAGATCTTCTTGATTTGCCTTGGGAAGCAAGGCACCAATAGCCAGATCATGATACATGTTATGCTGTCTTGGGCGACCTCTTATTCCCGAGTAGATATGGGCCGATTGGATACCCGGGACCCATAGTCTCCATAGTAGCCCCCGAGTCAGTCGAGTTGCATCTTTTCCTCGCGGTTCTTGACCGACGCCGAGTGGTTTTGCTTCATCATGTGATTTCTCGAGTACCTCCTTATAGAATTTGACTTCAATTGTCTTGTGTTGGTATTTCTTAACGTCATCCCTGGAAATATAATTCCTAGCAACGACGATTTCAAAATATCAATTGTCGGGACTATTCACTTACAACTCTTTGAATACATTAGTCCCAACTCATTTATACCTTTGCTTGATCAATATCCATCTTGATCATCAACATATCATATCTTCTTGGTCTTCAACACTCCATCTTCAACTCTTCAAATAATAGATGCGGATAATCCATAGCTTCACATGGCCTTGCATGGTCTGTCACGCAAAGTGTTCGTCTACTCTTCTCCACCAGATTTGGTCCCTCGGAGGCCCTTCACCACTGCATGGTCCATCATAGCCGAGCCTCGCTTGCCCTTCACCGTCTCGCCATATGTAGTCACTCCATATCTCACATCTTCAATCATTTTCACTTGATTCTCATCAATTAATAATCTCCATCTTCTAGCTTCTCGTATCATCTTCATGTTAGCCATCAATCATCTCTTTTCTTCTTTATCAGCATATTCTCTAATCTTTTGACTTGAAGGCAGAATTCAATCCTAATCACACCAACTCATGGAATAATTAGTCCAACAAATGGTTGTCATTAACTACCAAAAACAATGACACTTTCTAGAATCAAAGATCTTCCAATCTTCCCTTCCAAGGCAACTCTAGGGGCATTGACATTTCACCAACCCTCACCTACGGCCCCACCAGCACCATGCATCGTGGCAAGTCGCCTCCTTCACCATCAGTGTTACCACTCCACCCATTAAGCATCATCATCGTTTCCGTTTCTAATGCACTCGCAACCTTGACGCCCTTATCAACTGCTATTCAGCCGCGTTGATGGTGTTGCCAAAAACGAGGCTAAGCAGCCTCGCTGGCCATATGTATGACAAGAATGACGACAATATGGTGTTCGGCCTTTGATAGGTAGGTTGTCCCCTCCCCACCCCCTTCCATGACGCCTACCCCACCAGCACGTGTCCTCTAACCTCCTCCACTTTGATGACATCGAGGGGAGCACTGCCAATGTGCGCCTCGACCATCTAATGTTGTTGTCCAACATCCATGTGTTTACATTCAGCTCGTCACAACCGATGTTCTTCCTCAAAGCTACCATAATGATGTCAGCAATGGTGGTGGGCAACACTCCTTCCTAAACGCAAAGCTATTCCATGGCCGGATACGGTTACATGATCTTTGAGCATAGTGAAAAAAACCCGGACCGGCCACTAAACCGACATACCTCTAGGTTCACGGGTTAGTCGGTCGAACCGCCAGTTTGCCGGGTTGACAGCTGAACTGGATAGTGTATATGACATTCACATTATACATAAGCACAACCGTGTGGGTGCCCAGTTGGTTAGCGCAGCCGCTAGCAACCAAGGTTCGGATCCTCTTCCACCTCTATTTTTGTCATGTATATTTCGAGTACTATGTAGTTGGGCCATACCATGAAGCCTTTCTAGGCACAATGGGCCATGTCTTAGCATGTTTTAGAGAGAACTATCGGTTCATACTCAGCCCGATTCGCCGGATTACATCTAAAACCAATCGGTTCACTTGGTTCATCCTGGTTCAATTGCATGAATGGTCCTAAAAGAGATCCTAAAAGAGAACCAAGCGTGGAGGTGTCTGGTTCTGTTTTTTCCGGTTGAACCGTTGGCTTGCTCTGGTTTTTTCTACTATGCCTCCTAGGCAATGACGTAGAAGGTCCTAACGGCAGTAGGTGGGGCATGGGACAACAACGGTGTGGCGACCATGGTCAGGGCTGGGAATGGTCAGGTGAACGGAATGGTATGGAACAAACAAAATTTGCATCACTGTGGACAAATTCAAAAAAGTGTGTGAATTAGGTGGCAAGTTCTTAAATGTGTGAGTATTCGGTGGTATATAATGAATTTTCTTAGTGGGATCCTCGCTCTTGAAGGGCATCTTCTAAATAATTAGTCCCTCCGATCATCCGTTTGTTATACGCGTGGATAAAGTTTTAAATAATACAATTTAGTCATTAGTACATCAGAAAAATGTTAAACACCATAAATAAGGCCATGAGTTTAAGATTTTCACTACAACACCTCTCCCAATTCACATTGATTTGATTTATCCCTTGTTGAAGGCCATCTTTTTCGCCAACGATACAATTTTATCATCATACATGGCCAACATGACTAGTGCTCCCACTAGCTCTTAGTATTCTAGGAGCACGTGTGGGATTTGCTGCCATATGAACACACCGGCAATAATGTAACACATATGACCTGAAAACGGTTGTAGGCCCAACTCAATTTGTTTGAAACCCTCACATGTAGCAATGTCATTATAAATCAAGGTAAATTATCTCACTACGCTGAAAAATAGTTATACTGGGCAGTTGAAATTGATCTTTGCAGGTGTTTAACGAAAACAAATAACGAACACATAGAAATATATGTATGGGGAACCCTGTATTTTATTAATCATCAAGATGAATGTTTACAAATACAATATGGGCTCCCGCAGGAGTTCGTCGTTTGCCTTCTGCGAGAATGCTTAATAGAAAGGTATGCTGACTAGAGATTGCGTGCAGTCCGCTGATTCCTAACGCCTAGCGATAAGGCGTCTGGTTAATTACATCCGTAGAACGAGCCTATAAAACACCTCCGATTAAGCTGCGATTATGGTCGTCGTATTCAAAATTAAATTGCTCGCCAAAGGTATTAAGGTTGGTGCAGATTAATAATCACATATAATGCGGGCGGCTTTGTTTCGCCGAAACCGGTCACACTATACTGTCACCGCGTCGGTGTAGGAGGAGGGTGTTCAGTGAAGGGGACGACTTTTGCCTCGTCGATGCCCAGTCATGTATACCGCCTTCATCAAACATGAATTTTATGGTTGCCTTTGCCTCATCGGTGCCCAGCAACGGTATATCTGTCCCGTCCGATTGAACGTGTTGATAATATAGAGACTTAGTTTCGTCGGCACATAGCCATGGTTTTGTCTAGCCTCGTCAGTCATAGACAGGTGGAATAAATTATGGCTATAGCCTTATCGGCATTAAGCCAATGAATCATCCGGCCTCGTCGGTCGCGGACATATCTTATAATCGTTAATCATGTTGACTCTTGATCAAGAGGTCGACATATAATCAATCTGCCAACCTTGTGAACAGTGATTATCAATTCAACTTCTCCCGCGCGCACGCTTGGCAATAAATATTCAATTGAAACCATGCATACACCAATCCGATGCCCATAAGGGTCAGACATATGTAGCATTGTTTTTATCAAGATCATATAGACAATTCAATCGCCTAAGGATCATATGTCTTGTTTAAGCATTTAGCATTATCAATCAACGCTAGGCAATTTAGCCATCGCGTAAGAGTCTTCCATCAATACGATCACATACTCAATACGATCAATCACCGCTCGGCGATTTAGCCGTCGCATATAAGTATTTAATATTATTGTCAAATCGTTCGAAGCGCATCTAGATACTTCGATTGCCGATGAGGGTCGAATGTATCCAGCACTTAATCAAGATCGGCAGCGGTCAGGCTTAATATCCTTCGCTTTATTCCTCACAATCATCTTGATGCCGACGCTGACGCCGGTAGGCGTCAAGTCGCCGGTTGATGCAAGGTAACGCCTTCCTTTGCTGGTCCTCCTTCATCTTCAACTTCATTACCTCATTTGTGTTTGTTCTACGTCAGGTGTGCGTGTGATGTTCATGTATGCAGCAGAGCTCAGGGCTGCGTCTTGAGCAGCGCCGGGCGGCGGCCATGGCATGTGGGTGCGATCCCCTCGCAAGGCAGGGATTCATCGATTTATATAGGCAGTGAAGATGGCAGCCATGCGGCCCTGATCGTTCCGAACTTGCCGGTCAAGGCGGCTTCACGCGTTTACCTCTCGCGAGCCCATAAGCATCGTATCATGCAGATAAATATATATGCGCGCGTGAATTGGAGAAATTCACTTGGTTACTTAACAGAAAAGGGCTAATGACAGTGGGCCATGTGCATTTGCCGTGACTTATCTCCATGCTGGAGATAATTGATTGTTTCCAACTAATCACATCTTCATGAAGAGCAAACCGTAGGCAGGACTAGTTCATCTCTTTTATTTCAATTGCTCAAATCTTTTGATATATATATCAGATTTGTAATCCGTTTGTGCCATTATTTTCTATTTAAAATATGCAACAAAACGAGTCCAATATTAAGAATATTCGGACAACGCCTAGTATTTGGAATTTCTGGGCCCACTCATCATGTAATATACTTTTACGAAATATATTTGAAGTATATGACGAATTATTTGTGTACAAAAATTCATCAAACAGCAGGCGGTGGAGGGCGTCACCCGCTTGCAATTGCCTGGAAAGAGCGGTAATTTATGCAGGGGCGCCCCACCACATGCAATGATTGGTATTTGCGTGTGGCCAAAGTAGTCTCATGCGGCCTGCAAAGACCATTTTTGGAATAAAAAGATCCCAAAATTCCCAAAAGAAAACCTGAAAGCGCGGGCATGGATCGGCCTCCGTTGTCGCATCCCTTGTCATCCTGGTCATCGCCGCTGCGAGCACCGAAGCTGCCACGCGCCGCTAGCTACCGTCGTCGGCAGCCTCCCTAGGGTCATCATGGTTGGACCAACCACCATCCTTGTCGACGCCCGGTGGGCACTGGAGCGGTTGCGTCCCGCTCGCCGCCACCGTCGGATCCGACTGAGGTGCGGTCGTCGCCGCCCGGCCTCGCCGCTCTCAACACGGTCTTGTCGGCTACCGTAATGCCCCAACCGCCCGCCATCACCGAGGCCGAGCAACCGCCATCTCGTCGCTCTATGCCATCAGCGCCATTGCCTGGGACAAGATCTAAGGGGAGGGAGAGAGAAGAGGTGGGAGAGAAAGAGGAGAGGAGAGGATAATGATGAATGTAAGGAGAGGGAAAAAATGGCAACCTATGGGCTGGTGTGGTAGTCTCGTCACTTTTTGTGGGGTCCACCCCTTGCACCACTTTGAAAAACATATTTTTGCAAACGGACAATAAGGAGACCCGTCTGCACAAATAACTTGGTTTTTACAGACGAGCCTCTTTATGTGTCTCCTGCAAAAATACATTTTCGCAGGCGACACTCAATCTGATGACCCTGTATGATTTTTGCAGATGACACATGATTTAGCCACCTACACTGTCCTAGGGATGTGTCAGCAAAAATGGTTTTTTGGTGTAGTGTGTGTAACAAATGATCTTATAGTATATCTCAAAACTCAAAATAACATTTGAGGTGACTTTTGTAATTTTCCTTTGATACAGATTTAATAAACAAGTTGTCATAAAGCTACGTTGTTCAGAGTTATATCCATTTCACTCGTATTCGTTACAGCTTATTCAATGCATTATTGAAACATCATATTTCTTCCCATGTTTTAAAAACATATATTTTCTAAGAAAAAACTTCTATTGCAATTGTGATACAACCCACTTAGGGTGGTGTCCTGATCTTCACGACATAGGATCTCAAACCGATTAATAGCCTCAACGAGATCAAGGTAACTAGCTGCAAACAGCCAATCTCGTAGTGTAACATGGCAAATAAAACTCAAAGCCAGCCACCGTCTTTAACTGGCAACCTGAATCGAGGATTTTCCCAACCACACTCTCAAAGAACCAACCAACGCAACCTACAATCAATTGAGAAAACCTCGAAGGGAGTAGGAGCACCAATTGGAAGCCGATGAAGCGGCCGCTTCCGTAATCCCGTGGGGAAATCACAAGAGCAAAGCCGATAAAGCTCCTGTAGCTTAGTGGATAGAGTGTCTGTTTCCTAAGCAGAAGACCATAGGTTCGACACCTACGTAACGCACCACTGTCAACGGTTGGTATCCGCGGATCGGGTATGTAGATAACGGGAGAACATTGACGTAAGGACTTATGTAGTATGACATGATCGCAGAACTAATGCAAGGATTTTTATACTGGTTCGGGCTCCGAGAAGGTAACAACCCTACTTCCAATTTATATGGGATTATTGGTGGGAAAAAACCCAAATACAGAGTACAATATGTGGAATATGGGATTCGCCGAGAACTTAGTCGAGGGGGTCGACTTTAGTCTCGACGGTTTTGGTGACTATCCTACTATAAGGTGACTAGGGCTTCTGTTGTTGTTGAGTCAATCTCCCCCCTTCCCGTGGGGGCTGGTAATCCTTTTATAACCTGGGCTACCTGTAGTCCTCGGGTCAGACTCGGACTATGAGTTCCGTACAATTAGGAAAGTCTTTGCCTTCCACGAGTAGGATTTTGCCTGGGTCTCTTATTACACGGACTTCTTCCGCGTTATCCGGTAATTTCCTTATACACTTTGTTCTCCTTTCCATATTCGTGAAGGTATGCCTTCCTGATTTACTCCATGCTTTCGGGTAATAAGGATATCCCTTATCTGTAATCATGACAGAGATACCTCCCTGAATTTGTTAACACACAGTTGAACAAAATGGATTCATATTTCTTTTGTTTGAGTGAAAATAGATTCATATTTCAAATTATCAAAAAGTCTTCTAAAGCAAGAGAACACATGGGCATTTATACTCGGAATAATCCTCCTTGTTGAGTATGAAAAGACTCTAAAGATTCATGGTAAATGAGCCAACTCAAAGGTCTTCAAAAGTTATTACCACTCAAGAAGGCTTTAAACAAAAGGTTCGTGCAACCCTTTTAGCTTCTGTGCGTGCAGTCTCAACTGAAACAGTCATTACTTCCCTTATGGGAAATCTAAATGACAAGCCGTTTGTTGGAGATGAAACTAGACTTGATTATTTTTCCAACCATATATATCATGCGTGGAGAAAGTTGACTGGATGGGTCGCCCATCTCTTGGAAGTTGAAGCAAATGTCCAGGACACACCAGACTCCGAAATGAGCATAGTGTAAATGGTCGTCGTCTTCACGTAACCCATCGTCAATTCTATCTTCTAGCTCATCATCGATACCCAACAAATCTTGTGCACGTGTGAACCTAAGTAAAAGCAAAGTACAAGATATAGGTAGTATATAATTCTCCCCAATATTCAAATATGCTTCGGCTAGAAGCAAGTTCACCTCTTGTTGTGTTTTCTTTGCACGACCATATGTGATCGATATTTGAAATGGTGTAACGGATTATCCGGTGAGGTGAAGTGGATGAATCTTGTCCCCTGTCATTAGTGTCTTCTTGTCCCTCTCCAATAGTACAGCTATATGCTTCAACCTATTCATAAATCAAGTAGCAGCCTTATCTTATGAAAATAATATGGTTTAAAGTTAAATATAGCTTTCACATTATATGAAATATGTAGCATTTGTATTGTTTGCTAATTGCCTTAAGCGGGGCGTATCAAATTGTTTGTACCACTTTATCTCAAACTAATTACTATTAAGTTAACTTAAACTAATTAGTCTTGTTGTACTACCTTCGTTCCTGATGTGGAGGATTTTGATTTTTTTTCAATGTTTGACCATTCGTCTTATTAAAAAAATTTAAAAGTATTATTCATTTTATTGTGATTCATTTTATTATTAAAATACTTTAATCATGACTTATCATTTTTAATATTTAATAAATTCTTAAATAAAATAAATGGTTAAAATTAAAAACAAAGTCCAAATATCTTATATTCAACAACGGAGAGGTAGTAACAGTGATGGATGCACATGTTGTACTACCCCTTCGTCCTCCCTAATATAATATTTTAATTATATGCTTACAATTTTGATCATTCGTTTTATTCAAAAGTTTATTGCAAATATTACAAACAATAAGTCATCATTAAAGTAATTTTTATAATAAAGTAAATCATAAATGAAATAAATAGAACTTTTAAAATTTTCTAAATAAAATAAATGGTCAAACATTAATAACAAAAATTAAAATAACTTTATAAGGACCGAGGTAGTAGTTGTAGCATACGGGGCAAAGATATAGCTTCTGCGCTACGCCATAGCTAAACCGCACATTTCCCAATGAAAAAAAAAGGCGGGAAACTCCTTTCCCATTCCCCAATCAAGTTCCAATCACATTGCAAAACAAGCTAACATCTGTTTGGGATTGGGAATGCTCGGCCTATCCCAGTCGCAGATCTGTGGCAAGCTTTTGCCAATCGACCCTCCCATTTCACCTATATATGTGAGAAGCATCTCGACTAGTCGCCACTCGCCACTACCAGCCTCCCTCTCCAACCCAACCTCGCCGAAGAGCTGCTTCGAGTCCAAGCATCTCCGATGGCCCCTGGCCGATTTGGGATGGACGTGGAAGCGTCCGAGCGCCGCGCGGCAGCGCAAGCGCGCCCGCCGCAACATGATGCGGGCAGCGGCTCGTGAGTCCGCGGCGGCGCAGGAGGCAGCGGCGGCGCGCGTGACGATCCGAAGGAGGAGTCCGCGTAAGTTTGATGCTTTTCTGGTCTAATCTGTGGAGTTTTTGTTTGTGGCGTCATTCTTGTGGGATTCTTCCTTGTGTCCTCGTTCTTGTGAGGTTACTTCTTGATGATGTGTGTGATGGTTTTTGTTGTTTTTAGTTCAACAGTGAAATCAATCGAAACGTCTTTCTAACTCGGTCGATTTAACAACCACGATGACAGATCTCCTTTCCCCCCAAAATTTTCCCCAGTCCAAATTGCTGCATATTTTGGGGGTGCGAGTGGTTATTCGTAAGCGTGACAATTTTGGGGGTGCGTGTGGTTATTCCTAAGTGATTTCTGTGGAGATTTGTCCACTGATCCACCCCTCTCTTGTGCGTGTAATTTTACTCTTCCCTCGGAGTTCATAGTCCAATTTTTTGAGGACATTTGATGGTTCTGAGTTCGAACGATCTGCAAACTGAGCATCCTGGGGTTGGAAACTATTTGTGTATGTGATTTTCTGATTTGTGTATGCGATTTTCTGATTTGTATATGTGAATTTTAGCAACGATTTGTGTATGCGATTTTCTGATTTGTGTGTGATTTTTAGCTTTTCCTCCAAAATAAGACCGGTCTCTAATTTGTTTGGAATTCTAGAATTGGAAAACGTTGTAGTGTTGTACACTTCTTGATTATTCATGCAAGGGGTTTTGGTGCCCAACAATGCGATACTCTTTCTCGATTTGCTGAAGTTTTATCCGTGAATTTGACTTATGTTGTTTTTCACGCAGCAAGATTACCATGACGGTGACTAAGAAGAAAGATCTCAAGTATCTTAACACTAAATTGCACATGGTCGAGATACCGGATACTCTCCGCCCGGTGGTGATTCGTCAGCTCTACCACGCCGCCCAGCGGAATGGTTTCACGGTACGAGTCTGTTCTATCTTGTGCTCTTATTACATTCGTTACTCTCTCGAGGTTGTTTTCTGAAAAATAAATCTGTGTTTATCTGCAGGTTACCGCAAAAACTGTTTCCGTGACCTCAGAGTACCTTAAGAAGGGTTGGAAACATGGGGGCAACTGATCCCACGCCTGAAGAGAAAGGAGGAACATGATCACAAACATAGTGGACAGATGAGTACTCACATTAATTACTTCTGTTTGAAATTTGGCGTATGTCTATAGCAAGAGAATAGCAAGAGTTTAGGTTTTCCTTACTGGTGTTGCAAAGTTTGTGATTAAGCTACCTTAGTGAGTTGAATGTCTGAGTACTGGTATTTTGAGGATGCATTCTGTTACTGTTTGTATATTTGGAATGCTATGAACTAGAAATGCTATGAATGAAATATGGCTTGAGTTACTTAACTTTCCGCAGCAAGGAATTACATCTGATTTGCTGTTTCAACTTTGTGACCGCTACGTTATGTCGTTATGCTAGTTACATTGACTTCTTGTATATCATTGTTGAAATTGCGCTTGTAATTATTTATTCATGTTTAATGAGCTGCTCACCATGTTTGTATAATGTTGCATACCTTTAGGCTTTAGCTTTTAAGCATCTAGGCAAAATTTTGTATTATTTTTTCATCATACTGATTTGATTGGCCAGTGCAAAACAGTGCATATATCTAACAATCATAGTTGCTCATATCGTCGAACTGTGAGTTAATTTGCAACTGAAACGGCTTTTAGTTCTTGCTGCCTTAGTGGACTGGAAAGGAAGTCATCATACAACACTTGTGTTTTTTTAGGGAAATACTGTAGGAGACTGTCCTACAGAGTATATATGTATTTATATATAAACCAAAGCAACTGTACAAAACAAACTGTCACTAAGACTAGAACTAGAACTAACTACAGATTATCTAGCCATGATTGTATCTCTGGAAAGTAGGAGGATTTTGCCCTTAGTACAACTAAGGCAAATTCTTTTTTGAAGCGAGAGATGCAGATATGTAGGTGTGGAGGAATGCCTTACCACACTTCTGTTAGGCTACTTATCTGGGTATGTTCCAGTGCTGATACCTGCGTTCATGTGTACAATTTATAATATGATGGGCATCTTTGTGGATGACAACAAATTATCGGCTTTCTGGCACTCTGCACCTTGACAATTCAGTTGTGTCTTGCAGTCTTACCCAATTCTAGTTAACTTAAGATGCTTCTGGTGGTTAAATTTTTATATGTCATTTGGAAGCTTGCCAAACTCAAACGGATCAGTGGTTTGACCATAGTCTTGTGCAACACTAATTACCTTTTTAAACTTTTGGGAGCAATAAGACATATAATGAGAAACAAGGAATTACTGCCACTTTTGAATGTTCTACTAGCTAGGTTGGTTCTACAAATGTTTTTGGTGTTTGTTTTCCTTTGTTGTATATGGTTGTTTGGCATGTTTATATTTGTTGTTACTTTCTCAATCCTTTTCTTCAATTTAAGCCAAGATCTTTGTTAGTATTACCAGTGTAATAACTTCTAACAAATGCATGGATTTTTAATATATTTTTCATCTAATAAAAATGGTTCCTCACTACATCGATCTATCTGCAGAGGGTTTAATTTTTATGTAGTTTGGACTTCTTTCATATCATGCACAGATGCGCTGGGCATGAGTTACAAGGATGGCAAGGGTGGGGAACGGTGGTTATTATGCTTCAGTAAATTCATAGGTATCAAGCAACAATTATCCATCTTTCAGATTGCAAAATTTTGGACTCTAGTACATTTTTTTAGTCCACTCTAAGCACTACAGTAGTACGCCTGCAATTGCAGGTTTGAAACCAAATTTAACATTTGGATGGTGCGAGTCCTTTTGTCTATTGCTTGCGAAGGCAAATGATTCTTGAATTCTTTCATTGCAGCGTGATTATTTTGCATTTCTGTTGATCTGCATCCCCTCCACTTCCCATGTACTTGTATTTATATGTTTGACAAGGGAAATAAGAACGATGATGCAGTGAGTAGCAGATGCAGTGTCAAATTTTTGCTAGATACTATCCTGTTCCACCAAAGTAGTAAGCTCGTGATACATCTTTAACCAGCCAATATGGACCAAACCTGGGGGAATGGTTGGTTGTAGCCTGTAACCGTGTCGCAACAACAGAACTTGTGCTGGTGAGGTTTGGCTTGTGGCTATTTTACTGTACATGTTTTTTTTTCGAGGAGGTGGCAAGAGTTCTGCCTTTTCAATTAAGGGGTAGAAAACAATAAGTTTTTTCTACACGATCAGTTGGCACAGGCGCCAAACTGACCATCATTCTCCAAATTTGTCAGATTTGGAGGTTTAAACAAGACTAAAGCGTTACTCTCGTGCTATTGCTGCCTGCCTCTCACAACAAAGATTTATAGCCATGGATATTACATACTGAACATTTTAACATTTTCTGATCTGTTGTTGAAGACTCGATCATTCCTTTGTAGCCATATGCTCCATGCCGTGTAAATGATAATTCCGTCGAAGAAACGTCTTTGCTCTGCAACGATTTTCCCCCTCGCTGCTTCCCACCATCCTATGAAATTTTCCCTGAATCTTGACATCTGCGGTAGATTCACCCCTAGATATTGCGCTAGTTCATCCCAAACTTGTTTAGCAAAACAGCAAGTCATTAGAAGATGGGGGTTGATTCATCTTGAGACCCACACATTGTGCAAATAGTATTATTTGGCCATCCGCGCAATTGTAACCTGTCAGCCGTGAGGATTTTCCTTTGGACCATCAACCATGCAAAAAATTTGCATTTATTTTCA
>CM002485.1:16206802-16251306 GCA_000325765.3 Leersia perrieri
GCTTCCCATGAATTGAATCTGGTAAGCGGAGCTTGCTGTATAAACACCTGTAGTGGTCCATCTCCAGATAATTTTGTCATGTTGGTGCTCGTTCAGGTTTACCTGCTGAATGCAATGCCATAATTCGATGAATTCCTGTGCCTGTTCGAAAGTACTGATTCTTCTCATTGGCCGCATCCAATTTTGGTTCTGCAATTCATATGCCACTGATCTGTTCTTTCTATATGCTAATGAGAAAAGATGAGGCGCTAGCTCTTTTGGAGATCTCCCCTGCAACCAGCGATCTTTCCAAAATTTCGCTTTTTTTCCATCGCCTAAATTGATTATGGTTGAGGCCTGAAACAGCTCCCTATCAGTGTTGTCACATGGTAGCTCAGTTCCTTGCCATGGTCGATCGTCACAGGTCCAATCGAACCATAGCCACCTAAGTCGAAGAGCTCGACCAAAAGCTTCAAAGTCTGTTATGCCCAAACCTCCCATTTCTTTTGGTCGGCATACTCGCTTCCAGTTAACTAGACAGTGGCCGCCATTTGCTTCCTCAGATCCTTTCCAGAGGAAGTTTCTGCGTATCTTGTCCATCTTCTTTATTGCCCAGCGCTTAAGTGGAAAAACTGTCAAATGGTACACTGGTAGAGCCGATAAAGTGGACTTTACTAGCGTTGTTCGTCCAATTTTGGTCAGTAATCTGCCCTTCCAGGATGGCAAACGATTTGCAAAACGATCAATGAGTGGCTAGGCATCTGCTCTCCTGAGTTTTCTGATGTGCAAAGGCATGCCCAAATAGGTACAGGGAAAGCTTTTTTTCTGACCAGCAAAGGAGGCCATTTCATCATCCAAGTTTAAATCTTCGCATCTGATCGGGTAGATTTCACACTTGGCCTCATTAGTAATCAAACCTGTAGCTTCTCCGAACTTGGTTAGGATGCTTTTTACCATCGATACTTCGTGTGCATTTGGTCTGATGAAAATAGCTGCATCATCCGCATACAGTGAAATGTTGAAAGTCTTTGTTTCCTTTGAAACTGGCTGCAGCAAGTTCTGTACCTGGGCTTTTGCAAAAAAAATTTGCAGCGAATCAATCGTGAGGATGAAGAGCATTGGGGACAGGGGCCCTTGCCTAAGTCCTCTCCCATGTGCAAAGGTTTTTCCTGGTATACCATTAAGAATTACCTTTGAAGAAGTGGCCCTCAATATGGTTGTTATCCAGGATAGCCAGTTGTTTCCAAAACCTTGGAATTTTAGTAAGTCTAGTAGGTATGGCCAACTGATCGAATCAAAAGCCTTCACTATGTCCAGCTTAAGGAAGAGAGCAGGGGTCTTTGAGCTGTGTAGGACTTTCACAATATTATTTACAAACAAGAAATTGTCTTGAATATTCCTTCCCTTTATAAAAGCACTTTGGTTCAGTGACACTATTTCTTTTAGCCTGGGTGCTAACCTGTTTGCCAAAAGTTTTGAGAACATCTTTCCAATGGAGTGTATCAGGCTTATTGGCCTGTAATCAGCTATAGTTTGTGCTTCCTGTTTTTTTGGCAGTAGAGTGGTGTATGCTGTGTTGAGCATCCAAAAACAATGGTTTGAGTTCCCTGCAACTTGGTTGATTGCTGCCCTGACATCAGATTGTATAACATCCCAGGCCTTTTTATAAAAACCTCCAGTGAAACCATCCGGCTCAGGTGCCACTTCATTTTTTTGTTCTTTGATCACCCTGTCGATCTCCTCATCTGTGAAAGGTTTCTCCAACTCAGATAGATCAAACTGGTTCACCCCTATGTCCTCAAAATTGATGGTTGCAACTCGGGCTCGGTCGCGCGTGCCTGTAACTCCAGCTTTCGGAGGGCAAAAGAGTTGGTGTGGTGGTTTGTGGACTCGAGCCCATGGCAAGTCGCCGGGTCGTGGTCGCCGAAACGATTTCGCCTTGTCCCTCGTCCGGACGCGCGCCGGCGTGCCCTGGAAGGGAGGATACTGTACGTGTTAGCAGGTCACAAATCTTGAGTGAAAGGTAAGCACAAGTTACCCTTAGGTTTTACATGTTTATATCTGTGATACTGCATCTAACACCAGTTACTTCATGGTAATTCAGGTCTCTTTAATTTACTGGTAGTGTGCGTTGTCGTTCGTACTTACTCTTGTGCAGTTTTGTTGTTATTCTGATTGCAGCCACAGTATATCCTGCTCAGTGCCCACCATGTTCATTGTGTAGCTTTTGTGCAGTTGATTCTTTATGCTATTGTAGCTGATTCTAGACAGTAGTGCTTAAATTTATGCGCCGGTGTATACCTTCTCTTGTTCAAATTTTTGCCTCCTTATCAGAGACTTATGAAATGTTCTACAACTAGTTTGGAGTCACAAGAGGCATGCTTTTTAACCATGTTGGGCGACGACACCCTTGCTCTCTTTGTTTACCAGTCATGCTGTAGTAGCAGTATGCCAGCATCACAGCAGATGATGTAAGTTTGCCTTTCGCTCTTTAAATGCTTGCAGGATTACGATTAATGTTCTGCAAATAACTTAATGTAGTTTTTCTATGACATATTGTCATCTGGCATCGTTGAAAGCTTAAAAAGGGCTCTTGATCCTTCTGGTTTCCAATGACCCCTTTCGGAAAGAATCTAGACTTAGACAGATATCGGCATTTTAATGAAATCATGAGAAAAACCATAGTGGCCCCCTTGAATCACAGAAATGCTAAGGAATTGAAAAAAACATAGTATTTTGGTATAAATACATATGCAAAATAGAGGATTGTAAAACACATAAATTAGTGTTTGATAAGAGCACTTGAAAAATGCAGGAATTAGAGAGGAGAGATAGAGTTTCCAAGAGGTTGGAGCTCTTGGTAAATTTGTCAAAATCCACTAGCATTAAACCATTCCATAGGAACTTCAAAGGATTTAGGAATATCCAATACATTGTTTCAAAGGGCCCCATAGAAAAAAAAAATTATAGGATTTGAATCCTACAAATTCCCTGCACAAATCATTTAAATAAAATGGGGCCTTTTCAGAAGAATGGATTAGATTTCGACGTATCTTTCTCCCCATAAGTTGACACAAGGATTTGTTCGATTCTTTTACTGCTTGTTTGTAACTTGTATCTGCTGCCTGTGAATGCACGGTAATTGAGTGCATGGACTGATGTTCAGACTTGAAAGAAACTAGATGACAGGGCGCGCCATTGGTGCACCTATTGTACATAGCTTGTTTGATTACATCATATAAACAATGCAAGCTTTTGTAAGGCAGAACTTTTATGTGCTAAATGAATAAAACAGAATGTATGTAGTCCATTGTTTTTTTTAACACCGTATGTAGTCCATTGTTGGAATAAATAATTGGTTCTCGTGAGTGACTCCAAGGTGTTTATACTCGATGAGTCCACGTTGATGCCATCCGAAGACAAAGTGCTCATTTGCAAGGCTGTCATATAATTAACAGAGTAATAGGTCAGAACAACCAGAGTATATAAATTATTAGATTTGTAGTTCAGAACAAAACTATGTATGTAAAAGAAGGACAAATGGAATGGGATGCAAGATAAACATGATGGCTATTTTTTTTTAGAATACATGATGGCTATTTTACTCAAACATCATTAAATTTCTTTATATTCTTTCTAGCAATCATTAAGAACAACATTAAAATCCCTAGCAAATCCATAAACTCATCAAAAAGTTTGTCTGGTTCGGTTTATATGGCACACTTGAAGTGTTTTTAGTCTATCTAAAATTAGCGAAAGCACTCCAATCCAGTTCCATTGGACGGGTTGGGGTGGAATATCTCTACCAATACCAATTTTTTGTTATATCAATGCTCAAAAAGAACTCCCAAACTGTCCGTAAATCATTAGTGTGAAAATGCTTGTAACATTGGTGAGAACTAAGAAATGGTGAGGACCTTCAGTAACCAGCTGACCTTTAGTAAGTAGTAACCCTCAGTAGTTACTTAGTTCTTCTCGACAACAATCCTCAACAGCAGTTGCAAGCCAGGTTGCGCTACCACACAAACTATGAGGCATGGGGCCACCCACCAACAGTCTGATCATGCTCCTCCATTAGAGTCATGAAAATGACCAATCAATAGTCAACAGTGATGAGCCATACCTAAATACATCCCACGTACCTGAAATTTCTAGCAAATTGCAGCAATCTCCAAGAAAGAGAACACGGCACCAAGAAACATACCAACTTTTCTCCTTAAAGGAAGGAAGCAGATGCATATATGATCATATAAAGACACATGAAATCACCGAGGTAGAAATGAGTATAGTGCAATTTTCACTTATCCTAACTTCTACGAAACCAAATGGCGAGCCAAAAGCGTAGCACTGAACACCAGAAAATCCTAATGGAACTTGGCACACCTCCATCAAGAAAGACCATGTCTATTGACTGTTTTAGAGGTCTGTAAACTCTATGATTTCGGAGTCAGTCGACCTAACAGTATAGATTGGAAAAACTGACCAAGACCTGACTCCCTCCTCTTCTGCTGTTCTGCCCAAGAAATGACCAAGACAACAGCCTGAATAGACCAACCCAAGGTAAAAAAAAAGAAAAAACTAGACCCTTTCGTGCACTGTCGAAGAACGCGAGTGATGAGCTTTCCTTGCCACCTGAACATCTACCAGTGTGTACAATGCTATATTGCACCATCCGAGCCAATACAAATTTAATGGTTCAATTGTCAAGTAAATTCAACTAACTACTTTTTGGGTTTCCATGTTGTGCATCTTTTTATGACGTGTCACACAGTTATAACATTCGAAAGCTACATGGTCTATATTCAGGTTTTAGAATGCAGAATTTTTACAGAAACTCAGTCTCGTCTCAAACTGATAAAACTCTGGTGTTGTGACTTATGAAAAGATTTTGTATGTTACTATGTTAGTTGTACATGTAAATGTAATCACATCTAAGTTCTGGGAAGACAGCGTGCCAATGCAACGCAGCTGATTTGTCAAGTAAAAGCAGGCAGAGGAGCATAGTTGACAAACCAAATGTAAACCTGAGACTTCAGAAACGTGAATTGCACACATAAGCTCAGGCTTTTCTTGGTACTGCTACTAATATGTGTAAATAAAATGCAGAGAAATATTGGAAGGAGCCTCTTACCTTGCTGTGGAACATCTCTTTATTGAAGATTAAAAAGAATATCCACTATAAAAAGTAAAACAGAATTAATGTTATGGAATAATGAATAAGAGAAGATAGTATTAGAGAGATGGTATGGAACAAATAAATTTTGCCAGACTTTCAGGTTTCAGGATGTAACAAAAGAATACTTTCGATCAAATGGCACATTTCTACTGCAGAAAAGAAGTTGGAAAGAACATTTTCTTATCATACTTCATCAATAATTTCACCTTGTAAGTGGAGGTGTCATTGAACTTTTGCAGAGTACAATTGAGAATAGCATAGTAGGACACTGACAGGTTCAAATATATTTTGAGCTTATGAAACAGTATAAACTAAAATATTCCTACAAGGTTACAACACATGCATCTAACTTGCCTCAATCAAAATTATTGCACCGAAAAGAACTCAGAAACCAGGGTTTGCAGAGCAAGATCAACGCACGTCAACAACTAATTTCAAGGCCTCAAGGAATATACGTTGTAAAATGAACAGTACATTTTTAAGAGGAATAAATGAACCATATTTGTATGAGGCTATGACAGATCTCTCAAGAAAATTGCACATCATAATGTATTACCCCATATTCTATCTCTTGAATATATCCACCTATGTAAAAATCTGTGAGGCGGTATTAATATACAAGTGAACTAACGATAGAAATAAATCCTGCAGGGCTTTCCAACTGTGATATGACCTATGCATTTCAGAATAAGTAAACTAAATTTGGTTAAGCAAATGAACTGGACACACATCCAAAACATTGCTGACTGAAAAGGCATTCAGCTTACATAATTAACACAAACCAAAATATCTAAGTCATTGAAAGTCAAGAGAAATAACGTTTAGACCCTATTTTCTCAATCTAACAGTGCACGAATCACAAAACATTAGAGGTAAATGGATTGCTTGAATGTTAGGAGAACAATTTTAATGAGCTTGAAGGGGCGAGGAATACAATGTAATCCCATGGAGAACAATAGCTCAATGAAATCAGACAAAAATTGAGCAACTTTTATCCATTTTGTACCCACGGGCAAGTTCATTGTCTAGAACATTAATCAACCGAAGAAAGCATAATCTAATGGTAATTCCCAGAGTTGCAAACAAAAATCTACCTTGCAGATGGCGAGCACTAAGAAGAATGGATTATCCGCCATCACGAAATGGCCCCCCTTTGCAACCACAACACCTCCCTCAGCATAGCCTGTGCGTGCCCACAGCCCTGCCATCTCACTGCCCATTGCCATCCAATAACTCTTGAGATCCTTCACCCTTGCATACACACTGAAACAATGACGGCACATTCCTCACTGACACGATATTTTTGTTCATGCAGATGCAAGAAAAGTTAGTAGTTATTACCGCTTATGTAAACCACGAGCGGCCAAAACATATCGAGAGAAGTACATAATATAATCTGCCAAATATGTATATGTGACAACAGATTTCATATATAATATTTCCAATTATACCCTGTCTGAAAGCAAGATGAAAATGGTGCAACAAAATTCATAACCACTGTTAAAAATAAACCAAGGAATTTTGTAAAAGCACAAGGGCTCTGCTTCGCTCTATCCCATCACCCGGGGTATGGGAATTCTAAAAGTTAAATTCATAATCATAAACAGGAATGAGGTGTTAGCATTGGTAGTAGTTTTGTTATTCTCAACAATATGACATTAACTCAAAACCCAGTTTATTCATTTCCTTTTCGGAATCAACCATCAGAATAGTCATTTCCTTGTAATGTACAGATTGGTAGTAGTATCATGATAAAATTAAAGATATAGAAAAAGGCATATTTAAAGAATGATAAATAATTGAGACATGCAAGAAATACATTTTTTGGTTAACAAAATGTAACAAAGGTAATACACTTATAAATATGTGCAGCGTATGTCATACCTTCAACTATAGCTGAATTGCTTATCCAAGCATACTCTAGCAATTCAAAGTCCAAAATTACAATTGATACGCGTGATATACCCTCTATTCACCAGAAGCAATAAAGAACTTAATGTAATAAAAAATGATGATAATAAGAGGTGGACAGGAATAGTAGATGGACGTACAGGTTTTGCAGATTGAGAACTCAACATTTGCGGTCTATGATTTAAAAAGAAGAACTGCATTAAAATCAGTTGTTTTTACTCTAGATCAATTGTTTTTACTCCACATACTTGTCATCAGATAATCAAGTGTTTGCACAGCTGCAAAAAACCTTTCCACAGACAGATTAAGAATGGCAAAGAAAAAACCAATTGGCTATAGGAAGCTTAATTTACAAAGAGCTCATCACCCTGGTTTGGTTTCTTATAAGTAGTATCTTTGATAAGTAGTTCTATGAAATGAAGTAACTTCGTAATTTTTTCCTAAATGGTTTTCACAGTGTGTTTACTTTGCTACAAATTACACGTCTCCTGAAAAGTATTTTTTTTTCGATTTTAAAATCAGTGTTTTCTCATTTTCCAGTTGATGTTATCTAGAAACACAAGAAGAAAATAACTATTCCAGATTCATATAACTCTTATGGACGTGATGTATTTAAAAGTGACAATAAATTAACAAACTTAACAAATACAGTGCTTCAAAATTTTGTTAACACAGATACGCATGCAAATGCAGCAGAGTGTAATATCAGCTTTCTTTGGGACAAAACCGACCTTATAAGTAGCCATAAGCAGTCAGCAAACTCATGAACAAAAAGGAAATTTTCTTCGGTTTGCATCAAAACATTGGTTCAAACCAAGTGAAATTAAAAAACGAAGCACTCACAGCAATGGCCTCATAGTCCTGTTCATTGTGGTGAGGAGCAGTGTCCGTCAAACGAACAAGGCTAGCGAGCCACAGGTACACATAGCCGGCTCCCGGCTATCGTGGTCGTGCCTAGATTGGTATCCTGTCCCTGCCCGATCGAGAAACCAAATGCTTGACGTGCTTGTTACCATTGGATCGTGAGCCCGTTGTGTGAAGCGCTGCCGCTCCCCGTGGTCGTTGCCATCGGATCGAGAAGCATCACTGCTCCCCATGGCCATCTTCTTCATCCCAGCGCCGCCCCCCATGGCCATCGCCGTCGAATGAAGAAGCGCACCGACAGAGGAGCCTGGAGATGCACAGGCAGTGGCCGGAGAGGAGGAATCGGACTATCGAGGAGACATCACGAGGGGGGAGGGTGGACGAGTTGGCAGGGGAGAGCATCGCCGTCAAGAATCCTGCGCCGACGGTCCCGGCTCCTGCTCCATCCTCGTCGTCACCGCCGACCAGGACCCCCCGTCATGACCGGATCTGGATCTGCTGATTGAGCAGGAGCGGCCGCGACAACATGACCTCGTCTTCACCGGCCCTGCCTCAGCCTCCGTGGGATGCTTACAGGCGGGCCAAGAAGGAAAGCCAAGGGTCTAGGCCATGGCGTCGAGATAAAGCACAGTGGAAGTGGAAGATCTCGCGTGGGGATCGCGCGGCGCTCGAGTCGAGGCAGCGAATGCGCGGTGTACGCTGGAGTCGTCTGCCGATTCGGGAGCGTTTGGTTCGGTGTCGCACGTTGCCACGTCATATTTCTGTTGTGGCTGTTATATTGCTAAGCAGATATTTGGTTCTTTATTATAGTTGTGGTTTGCCACACTTTAATATTTAATAATAGTACGTTACACGTGTTATAGATTTGTGTTTTTATCAACTTTGCCACATTTTATGGCTAGCAATTTGATGGCCATATTTTTTATGGCTGCCACAACTTACTTAAATTTAGTTGTGGCTAGGTATGACCGACAACCATACACATCATCCAAGAAGCGTCTGCCAATTCATCGTGTCGTGTCTACTCCGGTCTCCACTTGTAACTGTGTATTAGTGTGCCTGTTTGATGTCACTACTACAAGAGCTCACAATGCTTGTTTGTGTTGCTTTTAGCCTTTTACCTATATAGACTAGTTCTTTTTTATTACGGATTATATTAAACCCAGCTTATACGTCTTGGGAGGGTGTACACAGCCCATTTTACCTATAGACTAGTGTTATCTAGTCGAAAAACAGACCAGCTCCATTGTGGGTCAACTCATCATGAGAGTATAAATTTGGATGAATTTGTGTCTACGTACGCACGTGTCTTGGAGTATGCATTTTCCTCTCAAATTCCTATTTCAATTCCATTTCATTTTAGATTTTGTACTTAATTCGAAGAGAGAGGAAAAGAAAGATAAGGACACCCACAATAATAAAGTAAGTAAGAAAACATGTATACCTCAGCTAAAAACTAAATCAGTAGTAAACCACCTCAATGATATGTCTACATATGTATCTATAACTGTATATATATAGTGTAGTAAATGACAACAATTCATCTTCGCCCTCTCATTATTTAATTTTTTGCATCGTTTTTCATTATAGACTTTCTGATATCTCTTTTTATTTAATCCCTTTCATATAGAAGAGAAGAGCGACAAGATTTTCTTATAGAGAGCCTATAAACAACCATTGCAGATGTCCTAAGAAAAACGGGTTCTAGATTTGTAACCAGCTTTGTGTGAGAGAGGTATGAGATATGGTATTAATTGTGTAGTACACATATATGGCTTTATTTTATGAATAAACTATTATTAATGTGTTATTTTTTAGAGCGTGCAGCCGATTTGGGTGGGGCCATCTAGGACAGGGCTAGCTCCCGGACACAGTTGCGATTTTGTATCGCGGGGACGAGAGGAGCTTCATCGCTTATCTTTGCGCGTGAGACCGCTGGTATGCCGTCGCGAAAGGTAATCGCAAGACTGTTGATTAAGTCGACTGAAAACGTTGTGCTCCCGGTTTTAAGACCACATATTTCCAAAATGTCGCTGCTAGTGACGCGTGTCTAAGAGTCGACAAGAAGTAGAGCATTAAAGCATTTTCCAATTGTAAGACATGAGCACAGTACTTCCTTCATTTCTAAATATTTTATCTAATCATTTGTCTTATTAAATTTTTTTATGAAATATATAAATTATATGTATACATGAAAGTATATTTAATAATAAATAAAAAAAATAATAATTACGTAAATATTTTGAATAAGACGAATGGTAAAACATATATATATCAAAATCAACGACGTTAAACGTATAGAAACGCAAGTAGAGGCAGTATTACTTACACAGGCATTGCGTTGGCCACCGTGGTGAGGCGCGGTCGATGCTTTTCTTCGGCGTACGCGTGGACGATGCGCCTCGCCGTCCTCCTCCAGCGCCGACTTTGAAGCGTTAGAAAATGTCGTCCTGTTTGAGGATCGTGGCGCAGCTTGCGTCGCTCTAGAGTGCCAGTATTGCCAGCCCCTCGCCGGCCTCGCCGCAGAGCTACTTCTCGTCGGCATTGACGAATATTGTCGACAGCCAGCAGCAGCTTGACGAATGGCGATCTCGCCAATTGACATAATTACCTGCTTGGCCTCGTCGTCCTGGCCATCCCTGTCAGGATGTCCATGGCCAGCTTCTGCAGCGCCTGTGCTGCTGTTGCTGCCCATGCCACAGGACGCCTCGCAGGCTGCTCATTGTGAACATGTTTTCAGCGCCTCCCGCCGCAACATCTTCTCCGTGTCAGTATTTTTTTTTTACTTATAGCTTTTTCAAAAAACTTATTTTATTACTAGACCTCTCAAAATACTTATCTGGATATTGACTTTTTCACAGCACAAATAAAATTGACACTAGACCTCATATAGCGTGGTCGCGAAAAATCGCAAATATTAAGTACCGCGGCGTCAACGTCAATGACATTGATGCCCAGGAAGATGAAGATAGGGAATTAGGTTTATAATGCCAACACGAATCAAAAGCAAAATTGACGGTCAGAAACTCGAGTGACATCAATTTTCACAGAAAATAAGTGTAAAATAAGATCGTAAAACATAGAAAAATTCAGGAGTGACCATTTGTTTATTTAGACGGCAGAAAAAACCCATGAATTTAAGACGAGAGATATACTTAAACGATTTTTTCTAAGAGGTTTAAACTCATACTCCCTCCGTTTCATTCTAGCAATTTTAGGACAAAATATGAAGATGTGACCAAATACTATTCTACCCTATTGATTACGTCCTAATCATTAATTCAAACCATAATTAATTTACATGGGTAAACCCACCATAAGCTTAAAAAAAGAGGCATGCACTCCTTGTATATAAAACTAATAATTTTTTTATATAGAAGACTATTGTTGATAACAATGCTTAATTGCATGCATTAATAAGGGGTATATATGGAAGATTTTAGCTAAAGTTGTCCGGAATATAAAAACGACAAGTATTTTGGCACAAAATTTAAGTGCTAGAATGACAAGTAATATGAAACGGAGGAAGTAGAATTTCCTTCAAAATCTACGTACAAATAAGCCATTCCATAAAAAATTTGTGGGATTTGCAAATCTCAAAACCCAATTTTTCAAAAAAAAAATCTAAAGAATTTTAATCCTTCGTATTTCTTTAAAAATCCTTTAATCAAATAGGCTTGAAACCACCGGTTCCTTCCCACACCCCCACTCACCCCACTCCACCGCGCCCAAAACCCCGAAAACCTATCGATCCCCTTTCATCCTCCCGCCCAATTGACCACCGGCGGTTAGGTTTTCAGCCATGGCCTCACCGGCGCCGCCGCCAAACGCCAGCCAACGGCGCCGCTCCCGACCACCCTCGCCGTCACCGACGGCCTCCTCGGTCGGATCCTCGCCAGCATTCCCACCCCGAAAGAGGCGCAAGTCCGGGCGCCAGCCTCCCCTCCTCGGGCTGGTCTGCGACGACGGCTTCTACCCCGCCAGGGATCCCCACCCTTCCGCCACGCGCGCTCTCGCCGTCGCCAGAAAGGCCGATTTCGGGTTCCACTTCGTGCCTCCCGTGCCGAAGAAGGCCTGGGGTTGGTCCCCCCTCGACGCCCGCGACGGCCGTGTCCTCATCCAGTCCAAGTACTTCCCCGAGGATCCGGACGGCGACGAGTTCCCGCGCCCTCGATTCATGAACTACGCCGTCTGCGATCCCCTTTTCAAGCGGTATGTGCTGCTCCCGTCCATTCCCGATGACCTAACCGTCGATGAGGGGAAGCTTGGTGGGTTCGTGCTTTGTCTTGCTGGTTCCCAAGAGGATGAGGAGGATACATCGTTCAGGGTGATATGTGTGGCGAAGTACAGCACCAAACTGGTTGCGCTTGTGTTTTCTTCTGTCACTAGGCGATGGGGGATTGCTGCGTCTTCCAGCTGGAGTTCTTTGGGCACAGAAGAGCCCTCTAATCATGGCCTGAGTCGCTTCAGTTATGTTGATGGCTGCTTCTACTGGACGGAGCCTTGGGCGGACAAGATTCTTGTGTTTGATGCTCTCAAGATGGGAGTTCTCTATTATCAAGTTTGCTCATGGTGTGAAGGATGGCTCTCAGGCTTGTGTTGCAGTTGATAGAGAAGGAAACCCTGGGATGCTCACTGTTGCTGAATACATTGGGAATGGAAAGTTTCGCTTCTCTCGCATCGCGAAACAAAGTGACCGTGGATCTCCCAGCGGATGCCTTTCGGAGAATATTATAGAGTTGCCCAGCTACATTAATAATTACTTCACCTTATGTGCAGCTGAGGGATTTATATTCCTTCGATGCGATCCAGAAGATGAGGATCCAGAAGAGGATTTTTACATAGATCCTGAAGACGTAGAATATTATTCACTGAATGTCAAGACTGCTGAATTTCAGTATATCTGTGGGATGGCACTGGACAAATACTACTTTCATGTTTGCCCGTACTTCCGCTTTTCATCACCACCAACAGCAAAACCATGTGTTTGAAGTGGTAAGCTTGCTGTCATAATGGTTTCTTTTATATTTATTTTTTTTACGTTAGCAGTAGTTAATATTTGCTGTCTAGTTGTTCATGTAGAAGCAACTCCGTAATACTTATTTTGGAGCACTCAATTTATCTCATTCTCGATGTTGCAAGGTAGCTTGTATGCTGCTGACTGTCTGGCAATTTGCCAGTTAATCATCCTGTTATAATTTGAAGGTAGTGATGGTTTGGTTCTGTCTGGCATAGCATCCAGCTGCCTTGCATGTCATCATGCTCAGAGCCTCGGATAACCAGGCAAATAGGAGACATAGATATTGGTCTAGGAGAAGTCATGTATCTACTTACTGTTGTGGGATAACATCCTCCCAAGTTTCAGCAATTAACTGGATAATGAACATTTTGTACCCAGAAAATGCTTGAAGCTAAAAATATGTTAGACCTATCGTTAATGTCCTGAAGGACCTTAACCTGGATCTATAGCTGGGAAACTTTATTCTTGTAAAGTACTCCCTTCGCCCTTTAATATTGAAGACCATGTACAATTAAAATGCGCCTTGCTTGTATTTAAGGACGGAGGGAGTAGAACAAACAGAGAATTTCTGTAGTTCTGCTTGCTGTTCAGTACCTGCCTCTTTTATAAATAAATTACAATGTAGGAAATCTATCATAGGTCGCAATGTCATTTCATTCCCAAACCCCCAAATAATCTGTCTTTCAGATCATAGCATCCTTTTCTACTTCACACATTTATTATTTGTTTCTTTGTTTGACCTTATACTGTCTATCTTTTATGAGCTCCACATTTTGTCTAATTGATCATGTCCTACAATTATCTCAGC
Organism: Leersia perrieri; assembly: GCA_000325765.3. Lineage (NCBI taxonomy): Eukaryota > Viridiplantae > Streptophyta > Magnoliopsida > Poales > Poaceae > Leersia > Leersia perrieri. Next base: position 16,220,561 of record CM002485.1, read on the forward strand.
TGAAAATAGTTCTATTAGAAGCTAATGGCACAAGATATCTGTTGATTTCTTTATTTTAAAGAGTTGGTGCTGGCACTTGTATAGGCTTCTACATTACCAATTTCAAGTTTGTTGCATCTCGCGCTCATGTTCTGCTTATTACCAATTTCTAATTTGTTACTGTTTGTTAGTGGCTAGCTGAAACTATGCCACTCCATGGCTCATATTGAGCTAATAGTACCTTATTTCAATCAATCTTCATCTTGCCTCGAGCTCAACTTAGCATCCTTGATGAAGCTCAGGCTGGTATCCTTGCTGGTGATCCTAGCAATCCCTTTAAGATTTTTGTTGAGGTGCTTTTGTTAGTTTTGGGTTGGGGCCCTTATGAGGTTTCTTGTAAAAACTTGGCAAGTACATCTTTGTAAAATATATAATATGGTATGGTATTGTGGGTGGAAACCACTTCCTTTGTTTCATAACGTAAGATGTTTTGACTTTTTTGCTACGACGTTTGACCGTTTATCTTATTCAATTTTTTTGTAAATATAAAAAGGGATAAGTCATTCTTAAAATACTTTTGATGATAAAGTAAGTCAAACAAAATAAATGATACTTTTATAATTTTTTGAATAAGACGAATGGTCAAACTTTATGAGGAAAAAGTCAAAACATTTTACATTATGAAACGAAGGGAGTACAAGTTGGAATATATATATAATATGGTATGTTATTGTGGGTGGAATACCATGCATTAGGTGAAAAATGTGAATTTGGTAAAAAAAAATTGTTTTGCATTCACAGCTGTTGTCTGTAAGTTCTAATTAAATTTGTCTGCAGGGATGAAGTCGTCGCTTTTGAGCCCATTCTCGTACCGTGCATCTGTATCCGTGAGGGGAAGTGCAGGAGGTTCAACATGGTGCTGCAGTTCTGCTCACTGGGATGTTCTCGAGCTGGGTTATGTTTATCAGAATTAGTCGTAACGTAGTTTTATATGCCCGTACTAAGTTAATGTAGGCTAGACTTCTGCCAGCGACCTGACTTTCTCGAACAATATGTTAGTGCTGTACTGTTTATTTTGTGCTGGACTTCAATGTGCAACGTTATGAGATGGGAATGTGTTGAAGAATTCGAATGAAGTGTGGCTTAGGCATAGGCACCATTGGAGTATGTATGCTATTGTGAGAACAGGATGGTTTGCATCAAGAAGCCAGTACCATCACGATCATTTTAGCATGGAAAACTAGGCAATTCTGCCACTGAACAACTTCTTTGGTTGTTCAGGCAGAAAATCCCTTGAAATTGCATTGCCAACATGGGCCACTTACTCCAAAGCAAACGGACCAGTGGCCCATCTCAGAACTCAGAAAGGGCCCCAAGTACGGCCCTTGAAGCTGTTATCATTACTTCTTTTCCCCCTTTTCCCATCATCATCACTTAATCCCCTACCTGTCTCCAACTGCAATACCGTAATTTTAGCTTCGATCATGTACAAGTAAATCGCTCAGGCTATTCTCTTTTTCTCCGTCAATATGAAATTTTGAGAATTTGCTACGGTGTTTTACGATATATATGTCGAGGACACGTGAGTCCTGGTGTGTGGTGTCATAACCGACAAATCCAATCTAGTACGAAATATTTACCGTTTCCAACTCCATCTGGACTTGTAGATCGAACCGTATAATCGTATCCGTGTACACATAGATCAGAGAAAGAGCTCGAATTCTACTCGTACAATCGCAGCTAGCTGCTGCTTAACATAAGCGCAACGCAACCAGCCGTTTTGCCGCAAAACCCAACATTACGAACCCAACCGAACCGACTTGCTGTTTGTGTTCCTCGTTTCGCCGAATTCGATCGTTTCCTGCTCTCGACCCCGCAAGCACACGACGCCTCGCAACCAGGCGAGCGAATCGGCCGCGCGAGCAAACGCCAGCCATCCAATCCCGCCTGATCTGGCCTCCTTGACCGCTCAAGGTTCGCTCTCTCCTCTCTCTCTCTCCACTTTTTCATTAAACCCCAAGATAAATCTCTTAATACTAATCTCGCACCACACAATTAGATTAAAATCAGATTAAACGGAATTAATCTCTTAGGGATTAATGTTCGCAGCAGGGAATTAGATTAAACGGAATTAAATAGATATTCTGTTACAGTAGCAAGTACTATAGTCCGTAAGAGAGAAGAGTCCAGGCTATTTTTGTTTTTATTTTATTTTATTTTTCTGTTTAGTTTCGTTTCGTATCGAGAGAGGATTTCCTGCTGTCTCGACTACTACTAGAGCCCCCGACCTCTCTCCCCTTCTCTTTCGCTTCGCTTCCACTTCTCCCCTTCTCCCCACCCATCAATTTTTCGTCCGTCTCGTATAGCTCGCGCTACTGGCCACGACCAAACCCTAGGCCGCCGCCGCCCCGGAGGCCACCAGGTAAGAGCTTTCTGCGCCGGCGAGGGGTTGCGGGTGCCGGCTCAGCTCTCTCTCCGCGGTGCGCCGAGCGGCGGGATTAGGGTTCGGTGTTGCGGATTGGATTTTTTGCGGTGATTTAATTGGCTTTTTGTTTGGTTGGATCAGGGGAGGAAACAGGAGGAGGAGATCGGAAGTGGGAAGGATTTATGTCCCAGCGAGGGGACAGGGGCGAGGGGCACCCGAGGAGACCCGGCCGGTCCAACAGCTTCGGCGGCCACCGCGGAGGCGGAGGAGTCGGCGGCGCGGGCAAGGGCGGCGGGGGCTCCTCCGGCCAGCCTCCTCTCTCATCTAACCGCAGGTAACTATTGAATTTTGATTGATTTGATTGGCACGGTGGGTCTCTTGTTCTCAGCTCGTTGTCCCTGATTGGATGCTGCTGCATGATTTGATCTGGGGACGGCGGGTCGCGATAAAGCTAGGGTTTTGACGGTACTTTGGATCCGATTGCAGCTTCAGGAAGTCTGGCAATGGCCACGGCGGGCACCAGAGGGTTGTGAGCCAACCCGACACCTCCGGCTTCCAGCCTGCACCTGCACCGACACCCCTGCAGACGCCGCCGCGCCCTCCGGCACCTCACGCGGCACCTCAGAATGTGCCGACGCATGTTCCTGTCCCCACGCCGCGACCTCAGCACCAAGGTGAGTCATCAAACCGTTCTTTTATGTTGGGTTGCGATTAGAAGTTTAGAACAATGTGAAAAACATCATTGATGTAATGATTTGGGTGGTTGCATGCATTTCTGTATGAGCAGATATGGCTGGAGTCCGGGCACCCACATTACCACCCCCTAATGAGATTACGGCCAATGTGCCACTGCCGAAAAACATTCCTCATGCGGCTCCCAGGGCACCGTCAAGGACTCCAAGCACGGCTGCTTCGCAGGCAGCACCAAAAGGTTTGACCCTTATGTTTTCTTCTAGTATAAGAATTGTGAGTGTTGAGTGGTGACAGTGCACATCCACAGCAACCATAAGAATTGTGAGCGTTTGTAGTGGGCTTGTTCCTTCTTGGTGGTTGTTAGCATCTTGTAGTTGAATATCCATGGTATGATACATTGTTAACTGTTTGCTGCTTTGTTTGTTTTCTTCTTTTCAGGTGAAGCATTTTCTTTGCAGTTTGGAAGCATAAACATGCCGAATGGTGGCATGCCGGTATGCTCTTCTCCCCCTTGTTGCAGCTTGCATTTACTTAATTTGATTTGTCTAGTTTCTGGTTAATATTCGACCTTCTTTCTAATTTCCAAAAACTTTTTGCACAGCAATTCCCTGCAAGGACAAGCTCAGCTCCTCCTAATTTGGATGAGCAAAAACGTATGCAGGTATGTTTTCATTCCCTTTACCGATTATTTCTCTGATCTATGTTAGGTTAATTTGGTGTTAACATTTATCTTATTTTTAGTACACTTGTTAGATCTATCAGTAACAATATATGCTGTCATGATATACTTTCAGGAGATTTTTGCTTGTATTGTCAATATTGTATTGATAAGATTCATTAATTTCAAAATTCTAAAAGAATGTATTATTGTTTTATCTCTCTGTGGTGTTTAGGCGCTCCCTGAAGGTCATAAGGTTACATCTTCTGGGCCTGTTCCACCTGCTCCAAAACCGCAGCAGTTGCAACAGCCGAAGCAACAGTTACAGCCTCAGCCACAGCTGCAGCAAACAAGAAAGGATGTTGTTAGTTCTAATCAATCATCTAAACCTGGCAACACTCACATTCCTTCCCAAGTGAAGAGAGAGGTACATGTTATACCTCCGTCTGTGCCCAATGTGGCACAAACAAGACCCCCTGTTCAGCAAATATCTGGGATTCCCATGTCAATCCCTTATCACCATCAGCAACCCTTGCAGTTTGGTCACAATCCACAAATGCCACCACAGGGTGTTGTATCAAGCCCACTGCAGGTTGCACAGCAAATGTATATACCAAACATTCCAACCCTTCAGCACCATCATCAACTGCAGCAGCCAATGATGCATCAAGGACCAGGTTTATCTTTTGTTAATTCCGCTACTGCTCATCAACTCACAACTCAATTGGGGATGAATGTGGGGGTGGGAGCTCAGTATGCTCCACAACAGGCAAACAAGTATGTAGGACCTGCTCGGAAGACCACAGTCAAAATTACTCACCCAGACACACATGAGGAATTGAAGCTTGATAAGAGGATGGACTCTTCTGGGCAGAGGGGTGGTTTACCTAGTGTACAACAACAATCCCAGCCGGTGAGCAGTTATGGATCTCATATGGGCTTTTATCCTACAATGCAGCAAAATTCTTATAACCAGTCGCCTATATTTTTCCCCCCGAACACTGGTGTCAGCCAGGTTTCCGCTGTATCACAGGGTCCTCCTCGGTTTGCAACATATCCTGTGAACCAAGCTGGGCCATTCATCAACCAATCGATGAATACAGCTCCTGGCAGTAACAAGGACATCATAGCAGGGCCTACAACACTTGGAAGTAAACCACACCCATCCGGGTTGCCCATGGAGAAATCTGGTGTACACATGGTCACAATAAGTGCTCCTCCCGGTAAATCTGATACCACTAAGTTAAAACCAACTGGAGATGCTATGTTACATCGACCAAAGGTTAATGAAGCTGTTACTAAATCTGGTAGTGAGAATGACAGCAAAGCTCCAGTGATCACGGAGAAGCATACCACATCAGTGAGCCAACCCTTACAAGCCCTAGGGGCGAATCCAAAAGCAACAGAACCGGCATCCTCTATTGTGAATTCTCTGTCTGGAGCTGATGGAAAAGGCAAAGAATCCATTCTAAAAACTGATTCATTTAAGGATAGCAATAACGGTGCCACTAAAAAGGATAGGAAGTTATCAGAAGAACCACAGGTACATCTTATCCTCTGTGTAGCATTTTAGTTTTGCACTTTTCTGTTGCCTTGTATAGTTTGCTCAACAGCTTGTATATTGTTTTGTTCAGTCAGCTTCATCTTCAGGCTTAAAGGTGCAGACTTCTGTAAAGGTTGTATGTGATGGTGCTAGTCTCATGGAAGCTGAGGGCATCAATAAAGAGTCGGAACTGACCAACGCGGCTTCAGCTGCACTGCCCGAAAATAAGATTTCTCCTAAGTCTAGCACAGCTGAAGCTGACAGCAAAACATTAAAAGGTATGCACTCTGCATGCTGAAAATCAATGGCATAACTTTTGCGTTGTGTTGCTTCTTTGTGTTTCTAATAACATGTTTGCATTGGCAGCTACTGATGCTTCTAGCACGGATAGGAGCTCTGCTAGATCGACCTTTGAGACCACTGAGAAGCCTCAGGAAGTAGGAGAATTTGATGTTGCTACTGGTGAATCCGAGCAAAGTGAGATAACTTGCAAAACTTCATCAGATCTTACCAAGGATGAAATTTCTAATCCAAATGGAAACAAATTGTATGAAGTTTGCACAGCAGGCTTGGCTGAGCAGTCATCTGTGGAGGCTTCTAATCCTGATAATTTGGATGCAACGACTTCTGTAGCTGACCAGGGACAGAATCAGACTGCTGAAGAAATATCATATCCTGTTGTGGACTCTCTCGCTTCTGTGGCCAGTTCTCTAACATCAGCAGAGTCAATCATTCATAATGCCAATGCTAAAGGTGACACAAGTGGTAATCAGGAAACAGAGTCTGCTGTATCTAACACCATTCCTGATGTGTTGTCGGTGACGCATTCAGTGACATCTGAGGATCCAGTGAAACCAGAAAGTATGAAGGATCAATTAAATACTGCGCCAGCAACTGCTGTTCGACCAGTTTCAAGGGAAAAACCTAGCGTTGAAGTTTCCCGAACAAAGTTTGCAGCTAGTAAAAAGAAGATAAAAAAAGAAATGCTTTCAAAAGCTGATGCTGCCGGGAGCTCAGATCTTTATAATGCATACAAGGGACCTGAAGAAAAACTAGATTTCGTTGGCACCACCGAGAGCCTTGATAGTTCGTCAATTGCTGATCATGAGCTACCAGATGAGTCCTCTGAAAAGGAGGTTAATATGGATGATGATGAGGGGAAGAAGTTTGAGCTTGATGACTGGGAAGACGCAGCAGATATGTCGTCTACTCCAAAGTTGGAGAGCTCTGATTCCAGCAATCAGGCAACAGAAGCTAATGGGAGGAAAAGATATTCACGGGATTTTTTGCTAACATTAGCACCAAATTGTACTAATCTTCCTGTTGGTTTCCAGATGGTTGAGTTTGCCAGCGTGCTATTCCCTAATTTGGCGGGGAAATCGTATGTTGTTGATCACCCAAGTCCTGGAAGGGGTGCTGACAGGCCAACATCTCGTGGCGATCGACGTGGTGCTGCCATGGAGGATGATAGGTGGGGAAAGTCAGGCAATCCTTTTGGATCATGTCGTGACATGAACTTGGACAATGGCCCTCCAAATATGATGCACCGTGGTGCCCCAGGAGGGAATCATGGTGTTCTGAGGAATCCACGAGGTGTTCTAGTTGCACCTCAAATGGCACGAAGTGGCTCTGATGCAGATAGATGGCAGCAAAAGGGTCTGTTCCCCTCACCTGTTACACCAATGCAAGTAATGCACAAAGCGGAGAAAAAGTATGTCGTTGGCAGTGTTTCTGATGAGGAAGAAGCCAAGCAGAGGCAACTGAAAGCCATTCTTAACAAATTGACGCCACAGAATTTTGAAAAGCTTTTTGAAAAGGTTAAGGAAGTCAATATTGATAGCGTGGCAACTCTTACTGGGGTCATTTCACAGATATTTGACAAAGCTTTGATGGAACCAACATTCTGTGAAATGTATGCTAATTTTTGTTTCCATTTGGCTGGTGCACTGCCAGATTTTAGTGAGGACAATGAAAGAATTACATTCAAGAGATTGCTTTTGAATAAATGTCAGGAGGAATTTGAGAGGGGTGAAAGGGAAGAAGCGGAAGCAGACAAAACAGAGGAGGAAGGAGAAATCAAGCAAACTAAAGAGGAAAGGGAAGAAAAAAGAATCCGTGCTCGAAGGCGTATGCTTGGTAACATTAGGTTGATTGGAGAATTATACAAAAAGAGGATGCTGACAGAGCGCATCATGCATGAATGCATTAAGAAATTGCTGGGAAATTATCAGAACCCTGACGAAGAAAATATTGAAGCATTGTGCAAATTGATGAGCACAATTGGAGAGATGATAGACCATGCAAAGGCTAAGGAGCATATGGATGCATATTTTGATATTATGCTGAAGCTGTCAACAAGTCAGCAGTTATCTTCACGTGTTAGGTTCATGCTGAGAGATTCAATTGATCTCAGGAAGAATAAATGGCAGCAAAGGCGTAAGGTGGAAGGCCCAAAGAAAATTGAGGAAGTGCACAGGGATGCAGCTCAGGAAAGACATGCTCAGTCAAGTAGGTTGGCTCGTGGCCCAGTTGTTGGTTCTGCTCCAAGGCGAGGAGCAGCACCTATGGATTATGGTCCTCGTGGCTCAGCGGCAGGATTGGCTTCTCCAAGTTCTCAGCAGCAAGTTGGCCATCGAGGAATTTCTTCGCATTCCCGTGGGTTTGGCACACAAGACATCCGGTTTGAAGAAAAGAATCCGTTTGACAGTAGATCCTTCCCCATTCCTCAGCGTAAGGATGAACCTGTCACTCTTTTGCCACAAGGTGGCCTTGCAAAAGGAATGTCTTCTGCTGTTGATAATCGCAGGATGGTATCTGGTCCGAACGGGTATAATTCTGCGTCTTCGACTGCAAGAGATGAAACTAGCTCAAGAATTCCTGATCGATCTGGAAGAATAGCACCTAGTACACAGTTTACTGGACCATCAAATAGACCTTCTAGCCAAGAGGGTTCAGGAAATAAATCGTACTCTGAGGAGGATCTAAAAGAGAAATCCATTTCTGCCATCCGGGAATATTATAGGTAAATATTTTGCAGCCTCTGAATTTTCCTGTGAAGTATTTCTTCATTTTGTGCCAGAGTTAAAAATATGCTGTGTGCTTTCACCCTTTAAAAGTTTGATACCTGTATGTATGCAACAAATTTTGGTCATAATAATGAGTTTCTCTCTTGTTTCGGCAACTGCTAGTACTCCTGCTATTCTGTGATTGTATTAGTTTATATTTATATTTTAGTGGAACTGCTAATGTTTTCTTTTTTTTCACATCATTATCTAAATTTTATGTTGTTGCTGAGTTATTCTTGTTTCTGACATTTGAGTGGCTGGGTTTATGACTGCTGAAATTCAAACCTATAGGACTTGAAAAGGATAACATGCCACCTTCTTGTAAACATTGAGCCACTCACAAGATTGGAGGGGAATTTACCACTTATTTTCCAAAGATTTTTAATAACCTTAAACATTTGTTTTTTTTTTGACGTTAAACAGCAGGAGAGGCTCCTACTGTGATTAAATTAAAATAAAATGGGGAAATATTTACAAATGGGCTAATTTAAAGACTGTCTAGCCATGATTGACATTGAGCTTTTTGATCTACTTTTACCCTATGCAACCTTAAACATTTGCTACTGTGTACTCGATTTCGAAAGCCAGGATGTGGTTCTTGGGCTTTAGTTTTTAACTTTTTGTGACCATTGCTTTATGATCTTGATCACCTTTGCATCGTGTACTAACACATACAACTATTTTGGCAGTGCAAAAGATGAGAAAGAGGTTGCTTTGTGTATCGAGGAGTTGAATGCTCCAAATTTCTATCCTTGTGTTGTATCACTTTGGGTAAATGATTCCTTTGAGAGAAAAGATTTGGAAAGAGAATTATTGACTAAACTTTTTGTTAGCCTTTGCAATGGTCGAAAAAATTTATTGAGCAAGCCTCAACTCACTAAAGGGTAATTTTCGCTTCTCTTCTTTTCACTCCTATTTACTCCTTTCTTTACATCTTCCTGGTATGTACTGAACGCATGGTTACTTTCAGAATTGCGATTGTTCTCGAGTCATTGGAAGATGCTCTAAGTGATGCTCCACGAGCTGCAGAATATCTTGGACGGCTTCTTGCAAGGTTTGTGGTAGAAAGCATTTTGTCCTTGCAAGAGGTAGGTACATTGATTGAACAAGGTGGAGAGAATCCTGGAGAACTTGTCCATCGTGGCATTGGAGCTGATGTCCTTGGTGCAGTTTTAGAGTCCATCAGAGTAGAAAAGGGGGATTCATTCTTGAATGAGACAAAGACTAGCTCCAATCTCAAGTTGGAGAATTTTAGACCTCAGCATCTCAACAGATCTAAATTGGATGCCTTCATGTAAGCATAAAGAAGCTTGTTACTAGGTAAGTTGGGTGTTAAATAATGGCCTATCAATATAGAGATTCTATTTGCTTATCTTTTTATAGTATTATTTAGTAATCATGTCAACCAGTGCTTTATCAGGATTGTAAATTATTAAGTTCTAATTTACTGTTTTGGCTGGACAGCTTACCGATTCATGGGTGTTGGCACTATGGAGTTTATCGTTTTCCTGCATCAGACTAGCTTTTTTAATTGACAACTGGAGAGTCCCATCAGATGCTGCCCCTCCTTGGCTTGCATACCATTCATTCCAAGAGCTCCTTCTGTGAATTTTTGCCATCTTGTTCAAAGTTGGTTTCTGATGGTAAAAAGTGGACGGGTCTTCGATGTTGTTGCCAATAGTTAGTCCCATTTCGAATCGGCAGTAGCGAGTATCAGGCTTATTTTTTTTGTGATCACAGGGGGAGAAGTCTTCTAACCAATGTTTGTTGGGAGTAGGGGGTTCTAGGTTCAGCTTGATGCCTCCCATGGCTTCTGACCAATATTTCATTGTGATCGGACTTTGTAGTTGCTTTTAACTTATCGGCATTTTCCTGATAGCCAATGTTTCACATGACTTACCTATTACTGCCTTGTTTAACTCGCCCTGTAAGTTGAAGTATTTATGTCGCTCGTTTACGTGCTCTTTTACGTCTGCCTCGTCAAATCAGATGTCATCTTGTACTAGGTGCGTGTCCTATGCGTGCGTGGATCGCAGTTGATGTTCACAATCGCGGTACGATGCATCAGATGTTCGATTGGTAATCGTTGTACAAGTTTGTTGCTTCATTTCTTTAGATCTTGCCTTAAACAAATAAAAAACATACAAGGATATGAATTTAAGTACTACCATTCTCATAATGTAAGTATTTTGATCTTTTTGACTTTTTTGGATTGCTATCCTACCGGTACGTCAAAACATTGGCAAGTTTTGGTACTACCAATTATTTGATAGGGTAAGCTTGAATTGACAATGTTTGATTTGGTGCCAAAATGTTATCATATTATAATGTTATAGTAGTTTGGTATTATAAAAGCACTGACTTCAAACCAAATGACTTCAAACCAAATGACCACGTATATTATTGAAGATGCCAAAATATTGATAAGGCATGATTTGGTAGCAAACTAAAACGGTCTGCAACGTTTAACAATTCATTTTGTTTGAAAATTTAGTATAAATATAAAAAATTAATTATGCTTAAAATACTTTTAATTATAAAGTAGTAATCACAAATAAAATAAATAATAATACATATTTTTTTAAGTATAATAATAATACATATTTTAATTGGTTTATTTGGTCTGGGATTCACTTCTAGTCTCTCTAGAAAATTGACATTTTAGGCTCCTCAAAAGTGGGATTCACTGGAACGCCCTCCCGCAAATGGGTTTCGTTGAAATATCCTGCACAAAGCCTCAAACGAGTCCTTACCCTTAGATTGTCCAAAATCCATCGGTTAGCATATTTTTGTTTTTTTTCTTAATTTTGTTCCGAACTAACCACAATACCCCTCTTCTTCACCAAGTCCGGTGACTCGAGAGCCGGTGGAATCTCGCCGGGGAGGGAGTTTCCGACAAGGATGAGGCGGCTGAGGGAGTTGATCCGCCCGACGGAGGGATAGGCCGGTGGTGCGGCGGCGGCGGAGGATGATGGAGGGCCGCAGCTCACCTGCTCATCTTCCTCCCGCCCTTCGGCAAGCTTTGACGACTTGGCGGTGGCGAGGGCGTCCGCCTGCCAGCCCGTCGTAATTCTCTACCCCCACGCCATCGGCCGGTCTTCTTCTCCCGCCCATGCTCCGTCGGCCCATTGTCCTCTTCCGCCCCTCGCGTTGCCGGCCAGTCTTCCTCCTCCCGCCCGTGCACCGCCGACCCGTTGTCCTCTTCCGCCCCCGCGTCGTTGGCCAGTCTTCCTACTCCCGCCCGTGTGCCACCACCCCGTCGTCCTCCTCCGCCCCTGCATCGCGGGCAGGTCCCTGTTGTCCTCCTCTGCCCCCGCTAACCGGACTTGGTGAAGAAGAGGGGTATTTTGGTCATCTCATGATATAAATTTGAGGGAAAAAATAAAAATGTGCTAGCAAAGGGATTTTGGGCATTGTAGGGAAAGGATTCGTTTGAAAGAGGCATTTTAACGAAAATGTCATTTTTTTCCTCTCTGTCCACGGCTCTCGCCGTTCCCCTCCCCTCTCTCCGATAGCCGTCGAACTCCCGCTCCCATCACCGGCGGCCATGTCCTCGCCGGAGAAACCGATCGACTCTGCCCCGCCCGATACAGACAACATTCTCCTCCCCGACGAGATCCTGGAGGAGATCTTCCTCCGCCTCGCCTCGCCCGCCGACCTCGCGCGGGCCTCCACCGCCTGCGTCTCCTTCCGCCGCGTCGTCACCGACCGCCCCTTCCTCCGCCGCTTCCGCTCCCTCCACAAGCCTCCCCTCCTCGGATTACTCGGTGCCCGCGATTTCTGCGCCGCCAAGCCGCCCCACACCTCCGCCCCGGCCGCCCGAGCCCTCGCCCAGGCCGCCGACTTCGAGTTCTCGTTCCTCCCTTCCCCCGGCCGGTGGAAGCCTCGGGACTGCCGCGTCGTCCTCGCCCGCCTCCCCATGGCCTTCGTCTGCTCCGACTACGACTCCGATGACGAAGGGGAGCTCGTTCCGGTCGCCGACAAGGTGAAGGATGACGTCATCACCGACCTTGCCGTCTGCGACCCCATATCCAGGCGTTCCCTCATCCTCCCCGCAATCCCCACCGATCTGGCCACTCTCGTTGAGCAGGAGAACCTCCTCGTCTTCGAGCCCTTCCTCGCTCCCGCCGCCGTGGAGGAGATGGATGGCACGTCATTCAGAGTGTTTGCGAGGGCGCACTACGCAAGCAAGGTGGTCATCTTCGTCTTCTCTTCAAGCACCGAAGAATGGTGTAGCTTTAAGTTCGTCCGTTGGAGCGTCTTGGTTGCGGTCTTGCGGATGCAAGCTCGTCAGTGCAGTCTCACTCTCAGGCACCTCTCATATTTCCCCCACGATACTATGCGCACGGCTGCTTCTACTGGGTGCTAAGGATGATTGGTAAGTTGATTGTGCTTGACGCATGCAAGATGGTGTTCTCCGTCGTTGACTCCAAGAAGGACCAAGAGAATGCCATTCTAGAAGCTGAGGAAGACATGGTTGGAGTTTTCTCTCTGAGAGGCTTTTCTGAAAGAACTCGCCTCAGTTATACATCTAGGAGAATCAAAGCTGATGATGCCAATGGGACACTGTTGCACTTGGACAAGACAATCACCTTGCCCTTGCCTATGCCATATTACTTTGACATTATAGATGCTGCTCAAGGATACTTGCTCTTGGAAGGGTGGCGACTAAACCGGCAGTTTGGACCCTCTTTGAAGGACACGCCGGATATATTATATTTCTCATTGGATCCCAAAACTATGCTGCTCGAGAAAGTTTGTGGATTGAAAAGATAAATTGACTCTGCAAAGATATATACTGGCTTACCACCACCCTTGTCACCGGCAAGTATGTGAATATGGTAAGCTTACCACTAGCAATGCTAATCCTGTTTTACTGACCTTGGGGTGTGGGGTGTCAACTCCTGTGATGTGGATTCTATGTAAATTGTTCACCTTCCTGGTTGTTCCTGGATTGCTTATTTTTGCCATGCCCAAATGATATCATTGACCATTGCCATTAACACCATTGTGACCATGTCGATTGTGTGTTGTTTGGAAATTTCCTATAACTACAAGCCCATCGAAATTGTTGTATGATGTTTGCAAAGATATTTACTATAGAAATAATGAATATGATCACTGAAACTTTAGAAGGCACATTTAACACTTGTCTCCGACTTGCATGTCACATGTGCTTTTCTCTGCTCTCTGCTGTCAAACTTTCTTATCCATATAGTGTATTTACTGTGCTCATATATAAATTAACTCATCTCCAGATCTCCAGAATTACCACAAAATTTTTCTCTGCTCTGATTTATTAATCGTGGATGCATCCAAATTGTTTTGTGGAGATGCTTGGTTGGCTAGTCAAACTAGGGTATGAAATGCAGTCCTGATATTTTTCACTGTTGCTCTACAAATTAGGTGCCACATTATATTCTACAAACCGATTTCTGGATTGGAAGTGGTTGGTTCATTTATACTAGAACCAAAATAACTGGTTTTTTACCCTTTTGTACTGGAATGAATACAACCCAAGGTCGACTTGCTTTACATCTGTTATTTTGTTTACCAGATCTATAGCATATTCCTATATGGAGCTTTGTTATGTTTTTAATAAGCATACACGATACATTCCTTGTGACTGTTTTGCAAAATGATTTGACCATTATGCTTTTGTGTTTGTTTTTTTATGTACTTCGTGTCTACGACTTTTAGAGCATTATGACCTTATCCTCTGCCATAAGGGAAAACATACAGTGTTTCTTGCTTTGCTAAAATTCCTCTTGACAATTCTAATACTACACAGTGTATGCAGGCTCGTTTGTCATAATGATAAGGACATCGGAAGGGGACACATCTGTAATTTTGTCTTATTACTTAGGAGTGTTGTCGAAGACATCAAAGTACAAGTGACGGTGGTGGCATCTATCAGTAATTTGTTCAACCGTTATCTACTTTGTTTATGTAGTCTTGTTCCACATTTAATCCTTATGATTTATTCTTGAACGACTTGGTAAATGAAGTCACTCCTGCTTTTCCGTTGTATGCTTTTAAAGCAGATTGTGGCTTTTGGAGTTTATGGTAACTTGTATTGATAGCCAGCTTTTACCGCATTCAGAATTTATAGCCAGTTTTTCTCTGTGTGAACTTGCTCTCGAACATCTCTATCTAACGTTATGCGATTGAAGGGATAAATCGGGTTCTGTTGGGTTTTTTTAGCCCACTGGTAAATTCTAGATTTTCATTATATTGTGGTATTATTCCTTTGCAGTCAGTGAACATTGACAGTGTGAACTAATGTACTTTATGATGTAGCTTTTACTATTCTGAACCTTTTATGTGAATTTACTATGCTGAATTCCCTTTAAGTAAATCCATAATTCAGAATTTTGATTTTTTTTTTGGGTATGGTAGCTTGTTGTGATGTTATATGGATCGTGGTTTTTGAAGATAGTTTATAGAAAATCTGACCTATATATGCAAGGATATACAGGGTCAAAGGTTACAATCTGAATAACTAGATTATGGGCCTCTTAACTGAAAACACCAAAAAAATGAAAAATGACTAGAGAGAAAACTTCAAATCTCATGCAGCAATAGTTCCAAACACCACTTGTCTATATAGCTACTTTGATTTCAAATCATCTTGCCAGATATTATTGCTATATCTGTACCATTCTAGAACATTTTTTTTTGTAAATGTGTGTTAGTAGTATACTTAAGTCTGTTCGTTTGTCAATATTTGGCCAATTAGTAAAAAAACAATATTAGCGCACGCAAAGCGAGAAATACCATTAGTATATGATTAATTAACTATTAGATATATTTTTATAAAAATAGATTAATTTAATTTTTTTAAATAACTTTTGTGTAGAAATTTTGCCAAAAAAACACATCATTTAGCAGTTCGGGAAGGGTGCGTACAGAAAAAGGGAAAAAAACATTGTAGGAATTTCCTTCCGGCGCTGTTTTCTTTCCATGGATACTGAACAACCCCTGGTAGTGTTAAAAAATCGAAAGGTGAAGTAGGCACACCTAACGAAATTTCGTGAAGCCGCCACAAAATTTGGGTGTATTGTAAAAGGGGAACTAAATCTGCTTCAGTGAACGGTGACGGCGTGCAAATTAAAGTTCAGTTTGCTTATGTATTTGTGGCAACACCACAGAATGTGGGTGTATTGAAAAAGGGGAAATAAATTAAGTAAATTATACTTTTCACCAGCAAAATGTATGTACATTTTGTACCGGGTTTAGCGCATCCTTTCACTTTGCACTACCTATATCAAAATAAGTTTCACTTTGCACCGGATTAACACAGAGAGAAGCTATTAAATCTATAGAATTCTCATAAACTTTTTAAACTATGAACCAAACTTTGTGAAGCCTAGCTTAAATTTAAATTATTTTCTAAGTCCATTCATATATTTTATAGGATTTTCTTTGAATTATATGGTAACCCGATGTAAAGTAAAATTTAGTTTGTGGCGTCCGTGTAGAGTGAAAGTATACGCTAAAACCAACGCAAAATGAAATAAGATACGCTCAAATAAATTCACACTGAAGCAGTACAAGCGGTAGGAATGTTTTTGCAAAGGTTTGGACTATTTCTAATGATCCAAAAAATAGGGGTCTATTTACAAAAATCCACCACAAGGGCCACGTACACAAATGGGCTAGGTCGACTGCTTCCCTGCTTCCCAACGGCCTCTCTACCTAACCAGTAACCACTGCCCATCTCCACTGCTCGCCTAATCTCCTCCCCTTCGACCCCGCCGCCGCCACCACCATCGGCGGCCGGCGACGCAATGTCCTCGCCTGAGCAGCCGGTAGATCCTGCCTCGCTCGATATGGAAAGCATTTTACCCGCCGATGAGATCCTGGAGGAGATCTTTCTCCGCCTCGCCTCGCCCATCGACCTCGTTCGGGCCTCCATCGCCTGCGCCACCTTCCGCTGCATCGTCGTCGACGCTGCTTCCTCCGCCGCTACCGCTCCCTCCACAAGCCTCCCCTCCTCGGATTGCTCTTGGACGACTTCTACCCCGCCGAGTCGCCCCACCCCTCCACGCCGGCCGGCCGAGCCCTCGCTCAGGCCGCCGACTTCAAGTTCTCCTTCCTCCCGTCCCCCGGCCGCTGGATGGTTCGCGACTGCCGGGATGACCGTGTCCTCGTCGCACACATCTTCCATGAAGAAGACCTCGATGAAGAGGAATATCTCCTTTTCAAGCATGGGTGTTGGAGTGTATAAAGTGAATTGCCTATCTTTCCCAAACAGTTTAGGCTTTTGGGTTAAACTAGTCGGTGCATGCAACTTAACAATGGGAAAGGCATGGCAGACATCAAGGTACTTGCCGTGTGTGACCCCATATGCAGGAGTTACATCATCCTCCCCACAATCCCCGACGACCACATCACCTCCGGTGGGCAGGAGCACCTCCTCGTTGTGGAGACCTTCCTCGCTCTGGCCGGTGCCGAGGAGGCGACTGCGGACACGTCGCTCAGAGTGATGGAGAAGGCTCACTACAGCAGCAAGGTGGTCATCTCCGTCTTCTCTTCAATCACTCAAGAATGGCGTAGCTTTGAATTCGCCAGTCACACTGTTTTCACCAGTTGCACAGTTGTCGGCGAAGATTGGTCGTTCTCACTAAGATATGCATCTCTATGGTTTTTCAAGCGCTACTATGCGCATGGCTGCTTCTACTGGTTGATGAATGTGGTGCAGAAGTTGCTCGTACTTGACACAAACAAGATGGTGTTATTCACCGTCGACTTGTGGTGGGGTCATAACATTAACATTCTGGAGGCTGAGGAAGGCATGATTCGAGTTTTCTGTCTCAAGGAAGACTCGATCGGAAGAACTCACATCTGTTACACGACTAGGCAGATCAAAACTGATGCCGACAATGGACCACCGTTGAACTTGGACAAGACAATCCCCTTGCCCTTGCCCCTGGACTATCGCATTACTACGATTGATGCAGCTCAGGGATACTTGGCCGTGCATGTGTATCAACCAGACTTGTTGCCAGATATTTTTTTTTTCCTCATTGGAGCCCAAAACATTGTTGCTTGAGAAGGTTTGCAGTTTGAAAATGCCGATTGATTTTCCAAAAATATATACCGGTTTCCCACCATCAAGTCTGTGAACATGGTAAGCTTATTACTGTAGCATTTCTAATTGTGTTCTGCTGGCCTTGGGGACCAGCTCTTGTTATGTGGATTCTATGTTGATAAAGTGTTTACCTTCCTGGTTGTTCCTGGATTGCCTTTTTTTTACATGCCCAACGACCTTAAATATCTACCTGTTCACGTCTATTTTTTACAAGTTGCTAGACTGGCAGGCTTTTCAAAATTGTCATGTTCTTCCTGAAAGGTATTTAATTCAGTAAATAAGGACTGCTAATTGAATCTTCAGAAGCACATTTTTGACACTTGTAGTCTCTAAGCTGCATGTGCTTTTCTTCGTTTTATAGTTGTTCTGCTTGCTGTCAGTCCCACTTATCCATGCAGTTACTGTGGGCAGATCCAAATTAGCTCATCTCCAGTTCTTCACAATTGGCAATGTTTTTCTTCTGCTCTTAAGCGATCTAGTACAGTTTTGGCTGCATCTGAGTTGTTCTGTGGTGGTGCTTGCATAGCTAGTCAGACTAGGGAGTAGGGAATGCAGGCGTGGTTATTTGCAGTATTGCTCTACAAATGAGCTGTAAATTTAGTTCTTTCACAAACTTATTTCTGGTTTGGAACAACACTGGAAGACTGGAACCATTAGATTTCTAGGTGTGGAACCTATATACATCGGAATTATGTACAAAAATGTTTGAATGCGATATATGATATGAATATAATTTAGTGATTGCACATAGCCTCACATATACAAACCAATAATGAGTTCAGTTATACTAGAACCAATAGGCGTTTACCATTTGGTTATCTTTGGCAGTTCATGTGTTGCACAACACTAGGCCAATAAACAAAAGAATCGACAAGATAGGCTAGAAATGGGGCATTGGGCTTACTTTTAGATCTATGGTTTTTTTTACTAGATTTATAATATACATAATAATTGTGTCTTTTTGTAAACATGCATTGTTTTTTATGTACTTCGTGGCTGTCGTTTATAGAGCACAATGACATTTTCCTCCAGCACGACGGAAAAACACAACATTTCTTGCTTTGATGGAATCACTTGGCGATGTAATACTACATTTGCTGGATGCAGGTTTATTTGGCCCGATGATTGCTTGGAGGAGGAATGTTGTCGAATGTATCAAGCTGCCACTGATAGTGGTGGCATCTATGTAGCGTGTTCAATTGTTATCTACTAGTTCGTTTCTCAAATCTTATCCCACTTTTAGCCCATATGATGTATTCTTGAACTGGTTCAAGTCAAGTCACTCTCTTTCTGATGTATGCCATTATAGACTCGTATCTAGTGGAGCTTTGCTGACATGTCCATTAGAATCTGGTAAAATTCTGAAGAAAGTTGATGAACTCCTGTTTCTAACCTTATGCAATTGCAGGATTAAAATGTGTTTCTGTTGGGTTTTTGTAACCCCCTGGCAGTTTCTTAATTTCCTTATGACTCTGTCGGGTTCTTTAAACTACTGGCAATTTCTGGATTTCCTTATATCGTTGCCTATATCGTTGCCAGTGAACATTGACGATGCGAAGTAAAATGTAATTTATCTGGGACTCGAGTTTCCTTGTAGTTTCAACAGTCAGGTATCTCAGGTTTTAGCAAAATAGCAAAAAGTGTGCAGCTTTAATCTACATGCATCTCTTATACACTTTTTTTTCCCCTCCCAAACCGTGCTACGTGCTACCATCATGACATTAGGCTGTTTTTGGAACGAAAATCCATTCGCTGTTTAGATCTCTCCGTCTGTTTTCACTTTTCACTGCAGTATAGCCTTGCTCCATTGGGATTTTAGGATCCGACTTGCGTGGAGATGACGGCGGGATCGTCGTGATCTCGAGGGGGATCGGACGGCTGGATTGTGCATCACCCGATAAGACTAAGGGCCTGTTTGTTTGAGCTTCTGGATATCTTCTCAGCGTGAAAAGCCAGAAGCTCAAACAAATAGCTAACTTTTCGTGTAGCTTCTGGAAAGTCAAAAGCTCAGAAAAGCTGAGTTTGTACGGGAAGCTGAAAAGCTCAGTTTCATGAGCTTTCTGTGGCTTTTTGAACCCTGGAAGCAAAACACATCTTCTAAAATTTATGATTGGATTTTTAGAACGAAAAGCCTACAACAGCTTTTCAGAAAAGCTCCAAAAGCTGCAGTTCAAACAAACAGGCCCTAAGGCCATCAGTACAGGAGCTGATTTTTTTTTTTCTGTGAACACGCTTTTCAAATTGCTAAATGGTGTGTGTTTTTTTTAAAAATATACAAAAGTTGTTTTTAAAAAATCAAATAAATCTATTTTTCAATTTTTTTAATAGTTAACAATCAATTAATTACGAGCTAATAACTTATCTTGTTTGCGTGCACAGAAAATCCAAACTGCACCAGCAGTTTCGAATGAGACCTAAGACCATGTCTCTTTCAACTTGAGATCATTGTAGTCTAGATTATTAAGCTAGATTATTGTTATAGGTTGTAGTAGAATAAGTCGTGAGTTGTTTCTTTTCTATATGGGACACTTGATTATTGGGTTTATAAGTTTAAAAGGAGAAGTGTGGTCGCATGGCACCAAATAATTTAGAAAAAGCTCATCTAAATGAGCTTATCAGATTGTAATAATCTGGGCTAGGCTCTAATTTTAATAAGTTGTTTTAATAATTTGTCTATTTCTTTTAGATTACTTGTATAATCTAGATTATAATAATCTCGAGCTAAAAGAAGCAGAGCCTAACTAGTGAGTGAACAACTGAACGTGTGTAGGTTGCCACCTGCTATTTTGTTAAGCTAAGCTACCTGACTACTGAAACTACAAAGAAAATTCAGAATAGTGAAAGCTGAATGTGACCTCAGGACCCAAGATAAAATGCACTTTAATTTATACTTCCAATGTACACTGGCAACGACACAAGGGAACTTAAGAAATTGCTATTGGATTAAAAACCCAACAGAAGCCCGATTTTATCCCTGAAATTGCTTTTAGGAAACAGCAGTCCAAGTTCCTGAAGGCAGAGAAAAACTTTCCATAGAACAGACATGCAAAGCTCCACTAGCCACGAGTATATAGTACATCAGAAAGAGCCTCAGTAACTTGCAAGTTGCAACCAAATAGTTCAAGAATACAACAACGGGCTCAACATAAGGGCTAGAACACGACTTGATAAAAAACTAGATAGCAGTTCGACAATACACAGATGCCACCACCGTTAGTCATAGCTTGATCTATTCTAGTTCTACGACATTCCCAAGGGTTCATACCAGTGAAGGACGAGTTAAGGTAACCAATGCTGCTCTGCAGCTCTGCCCACTTTCGATGTCATTATCATCGTGCCAAACAAGCCTGCATACAATCATCAAGCGAGATTATACCAAAGCAAGAAATACTATGCTTTTCCTCATGGCAGAGTACAAGGTCACTGCGCTCTATATTAAAATAATAGCCACACAGTACATTGAAAGCCAAATACAAAAAGATAGTGGCCAAATTATTTCCAAAAAAGAAAAAAAAATTGATGGGAGCACATGTTCAATAACAACATAACAGGACCCCATATACTACAAATCTGGTGAACAAAACCACAGATCTAAAGGTTCATTCCTGGCCTACCCAGTCATTTTTTTGTTGTTTTACCTGGGGTTAGCTGAACCAACAATTGGTTTATATATGTGACGCTATGGGCAACAACAAAATGATATTCACATCATAAATCACAGTCATATCTTCTTTATACATAGTTGCCATGTAGGTAGCATGGCCAGTACTAATAGTTCCACTGTTGTTCCAAACCAGAAATCAGTTTGTAAAGAATTAATGTTACAGATAATTCGAAGAGAAACACTGAAATTATCATACTACATTCCTTACTCCGTAGGTTGACTAGTTTTCCAAACTCCACAACAATTTGGATTCAGCCAAAATTCTAATAAATTGCCAAGGAGCAGTAGAAATACATTGTGCTAACTGTGGAGAACTGGAGAAATTAATTTGGATATCCTCACAATAAGTGCAATGCATGGATAAGTGGGATTGACAGCATATCATATCATATATAATACTCGTAGCTCAAAAGCACAAGTAGCTTAGAGAATTACACACGTGTAAAATGTACTTCTAAACTCTAAAGTTTCATTGATCACATTCTATCTCAGTTTATTACTATACCTTTCCGAACAGTACACTACAAATTTGATGGACCTGCAACTCTAGCAAGTAGGTATTATGTCATTTTGGTGAACAAGTAGGTACTAGGTCATTTGGGCATGGGAAAATCAGCAATCCAAGAACACCCAGGAAGGAACGTAGAATCCACGTCACAAGAGCTGATATCCAATGCAAGCAAAAGACAATTAGCAATGCTTTAGCGATAAGCATACCATATTCACAGACTTGACGGTGACAAGGATGGTGGGAAACCGGTATAAATCTTTGCGCAGATAATTATTCTTGTCGGCCCGCAAACCTTCTCCAGCAACAATGTTTTGGGCTCCAGGGAGAAATATAAATTATCTGGCTTGTCCACAACCTCCGAAGAGTATATGAGCGACTCTAGTCGATTCCCTTGCAAGAGCAAGTATCCCTGCGCTGCATCTATGATGAAAAAGCAATAGTCCGAGGGCAAGGGCAAGGGAATTGTCTTGTCCAATATCAATGGTGGTCCGTTTGCAGCATCAGCTTCGATTTGCCTAATCGTATAACAGAGATGAGTTCTTCCGGAGTATCTCTTGAGAGAGAAAACTGCAGTCATGCCTTCCTCTGCCTCCAGAATGTCAATGTTTTGTCCCCAGTTAAAGTCGACGGTGAAGAACACTATCTTGCATGTGTCAAGCACGAGCAACTTCTCCACCAAATTCATCACACAGTAGAAGCAGCCATGCGCATAGTACCGCGGGGAACTCCAGTGCCGTGCTTGTGCCGGCGACGAGAACCATGGATCATCTGCCAAGACACTCCAACTGAAGGATTTAGAGCTACACCATTCCTCGGTGAGCGAAGAGAAGGCGAAGACGACCACTTTGCACTCGTAGTGCGCCTTCGCCATCACTCTGATGAATGACGTGTCCCCCATCTCCTCCTCGGCGGGGGGAGCGAGGAAGGCCTCGAAAACGAGGAGACTCTCATGCTCATCGGAGACTATCAGGTCTTCGGGGATTGGGGAAGGAGGCGCAGGCGATGGAGACCTGCGCGAGGTCGGCGGGCGAGGCGAGGCGGAGGAAGATCTCCTCCAGGAGCTCGTCAGAGAGGAGGATACTCACCGTGCCGGGCGAGGCGGGGTCGATTGGCTGCTCCGGCGAGGGCATTGCCGGCCATTGTCGATGGGGGAGAGGGGAGGGGACGATGAAGGCGATGAAGGCCCGTGCGAAGTCCGCGACAGCGAGCGAGGCAAGGCGGCGGAGGACCTTCTCCAGGACCTTGTAGGCGAGGTGGGGTGGGCCGGTCTGCTGCTCCGGCGAGGACATTGCGGCGGCGGCGGCTGGTGAGGGGAGGCTGAGAGCGGCGAGGGCAGTGGAGAGGACACTGGACTACTGGAGTGAGGCGGATGGGGAATTGCAGTACGGAGTAGTCAGCGATTAGTCAGCCCAGTCAAGATTTTGGAGTAAGGAAGCTGCAATGTACTGTACTCCCGTTCCCGCATCGTGCAACAATTTTGTGAAAATCGGTGATGTGCTCTAAATGGTGCTAAACTTTACATAATGATAATCAATTGTTTTTCATATAATCTCTTCATTTTAAAATATAAACATAAGTTATTTAGATGAGTTAAAAATAGTCTTTTAGTCACGTTAGAACTCAATTTCTGAATTTTAAATTGTTTAAATTCCTTGTCGAACATCTTATTGTCTAGAAATAACTAGATTTTGGTACATAGAAACATGTGCCTCAGAAATGTTTATATTGTGCAACAAATTTGAGTTCTAGCCATGGATATACTAGATGTAGCTACTGTTGAACGTGATCGAACTAGAAGGTTGGTTGAGCTTTCTCTGTTGTTTAATTAACTAATCGAGTTTTGGCTAGTAACAACTTAAAAATTAGATATATTTTATTATCAGAAATACATCTATTACAAACTTTCGTAAGAAATGTGTGGTTTAGCTGTTTAGAAAATGTGCAAATCTGTACTTACATAGGTTTGCATAGTGTGCTGGTCATGGGTTCGTCGACGGAAGCCGCTACCGCCTCTCTTCTTGCCGTCTAAGCGCTTTCGGTGTCGACGATGATGGCTTACCTGGACAGTAGTTGAGCTGACTATCGCGAGGAAGCTGATGCGGACGACCACCTCTACAGCACCTTCGTTGCCGATCATTGGCCACCGCACTACCGTCCTCGTCAATGGCCTCGACGTTGTGTAGGAACAACAGCCAGGAACAACAGCCGAATCATAAGAGGAGCAAGGTGGCGACCGAATCAGAGGACGGTGGCGGAGGCGAGGAAGGCGACGACCATAGCATCACGAACCGGCGGCGACAAATGACTCTAAGGCATAAGAAACTAGACGACGGGTGCTTGGGGAACAACGCGGCGATGGCGAGGTGGCGACGTTGCCTGTGGAGCTCTGAGCCACCACGGACATAATCGATGCTGCCCTAATGGCCTCTCCAACCTCGTTCCTCGACTCGTGCCTTGTTGTGTTACTAATAAACGCTGTACTCAATGGTGAATGGCGGCGGCACAACCCAAGCTCGGTGACGAGACGAGACAGCACAACTCGTCGTCTCCCCCCTGCTCCCTTATTGCCTGCTTCACCCCACTGGAGCTCAGTCTCTTTGACTTTGCCAATGGCCTCATGCCTCTGTCGTCGATCATAGGGAAGACGGAGCTTGCAGTTGATGGCGATGCCGACGGCACGTGTGATCTAGCGCATGGCAAATCGTCGTAGCCGGCGCTATTCAATATGCCATTGCTGCCCCTCCACGTCGGTTGCAACCTCGTCGACGAGTTGGCGAACTCACAGGCCATCATCGCCACTAAGTCTCATTGGCCGCCTTCTACTCTTTAAATTCTTGCGAAGAAGGGAGGAAGAGAGAGAGAAAGAGGAGAGATTAGAGGGAGAGTGAAAACTCAATTTTTTATAAGTAGATCTGATAATTTTATGTTTTTTATGATCGAGATGCCACATCAGAAAATCCATCCCTTATACTGTCTAGGGATCTCTTTTAGACGGTATTCATTAATTCGAGGTCTAACATTTCCGCTATTCGGATTGAGGTATAATTTTAAAACTCATCCTAAACGTGAGGGACCTAAAATGAACTCCGGATTCATGTCCGTTGCTCGCGAGTCGCGACTCGTACCGGCCCGGGAGAGCTGCGCCTGGACTCGCCTCGCAGGTTCACTATTCCTACGCCTCAATTCCCCATCCGCCACAGTCGCCACACTCTTGTCCAGTCTCCTCCACTGCCCTCGCCGCTCCCACCACCGGCCGCCGCCGGCGAGATGTCCTCGCCGGAGCAGCAGACCGACCCACCCCACCTCGCCTACAAGGTCCTGGAGCAGATCCTCCTCTGCCTTGCCTCGCTCGCGGACCTCGCACGGGCCTTCATCGCCCGCCTCATCCCCTCCCACCTCCGTCGACAACCGGCGGCGGCAATGTCCTCGCCGGAGAAACGGATCGACCCTGCCTCGCCCGATGCGGTGAGTATCTTCCTCGCCGACGAGCTCCTGGAGGAGATCTTCCTCCGCCTCGCCTCGCCCGCCGACCTCGCGCGGGCCTCCATCGCGTGCGCCTCCTTCCGCCGCATCGTCACCGACCGCTGCTTCCTCCGCCGCTACCGCTCAATCCACAAGCCTCCCCTCCTCGGATTGCTCTGGGAGGACTTCTACCCCGCCGAGCCGCCCCACTCCTCCGCGCCGGCCGCCCAAGCCGTCGCTCAGGCCGCCGACTTCAAGTTCTCGTTCCTCCCGTCCCCCGGCCCGTGGAAGGTTCGCGATTGCCGGGATGGTCGCGTCCTCGTGCAACGCGACGAGGGGATGGTCGTCACCGACAATGACGATGACGACGAGGAGGGGGAACTCGCCCCAATCGTCCCAATCAACCACAAGAGAGACATGGCGGAGCTTGTCATCTGTGACTCCATATCCAGGCGTTACGTCATCATCCCCCCAATCCCCGACGACCTGGTATTTTCCGATGAGCGATACAACGTCCTCGTTTACGAGGCCTTCTTCGCTCCCGCCGCCGAGGGGGAGACGGCGGACACATCGTTCAGAGTGATGGTGAAGACGCACTACGAAAGCAAGTTGGTTGTGTTCGTCTTCTCTTCACTCACCAAGGAATGGAGTAGCTCCAAATCCTTCAGTTGGAGCATCATGGCCGATGATCCTTCATGGTTCGGGTCGCCACCAAAAGCACAACGCTGGGTTTTTCCGCGCTACTATGCGCATGGCTGCTTCTACTGGGTGATAAATCTGATGAACAAGTTGCTCGTGCTTGACACATGCAAGATGGTGTTCTTCGCCGTGGACTTCCAGTCGGACCTTGCAATTACAATTATGGAGGCAGAGGAAAAAGGCATGATTGGACTTTATGCTCTCACGAAACACTCCGGAAGAACTCACATATGTTATACGACTAGGCGAATTGAAGCTGATGCTGCCAATGGGCCACTGTTGAACTTGGACAAGACAATTCCATTGGCCTTGCCCTTTGACTATTACTTTCTCTTACAAGCAGCTCAGGGATACTTGCTCTTGAAAGGGAATCTACGATGCTGGTTAAGACACTCTTCGGAGGAGGACGAGCCAGATACATTATATTTCTCATTGGAGCCCAAAACACTGTTGCTCGAGAAGGTTCACAGCTCGAATAGATCAACTGCCTCTCCAAAGATATATTCTGGTTTCCCACCGTCCTTGTCATTATCAAGTCTCTGAACATGGTAAGCTTATTACTGTAGCATTGCTAATGGGAGAGTTTATACATGATGCGACAGTTTTTTCCACCCAAAATTAGTTGAATCCTGTACCTTTTGGATTAAAGTTCAAATACTCGTAATGAGCGGCATATGAATGACACGCGTAATGAGCGGCTGAGCCCAATATGATCGTATTAACTCATAGCACCATCCACTAGCTCCCACGTTGATTCATTAAATGAGCTACTCACATATATACACGTTTCCTAATTAAAACTATTTCACATTATTAATCCTCGAGATCCTCTGTAGCATGATATCAATTAGATTTATGGTATAGTCATATTACATGTTAATATTGCATAAAAAGCATAAACTCCATGTGGTAAAAGTTACAATGCAATTACATTATAATTACACATTGCAGTTACATTGTAACTTAGGTGTAATTGAAGTATAACTAGACTATATTTGATATAGGGTTTTAATTGGTGCACATAGCAGCAAGTGTTACTTGCTCGGCTGGTAGGAAGATCGGTGACGCAAGAGAAGGTCGTGGGATCGAAACGCACTGTCTATGCGCGTTTTCATTTTTCCTGGGAAAAGGAGCACGAATCTTGATGCGAACAGACGGTCAAAAATTGGACTAGTTTTTGGCAGAATACCATGCAACACATTTATAGCAATCCCGTTGCTAATTGTGTTTTGCTTGTATTGCAGACCAGCTCTTGTGATGTGGATTCTATGTTGATATAAAGTGTTTACCTTTCTAGTTGTTTCTGTATTGCTTATTTTTGCCATTCCCCAAATGAAAATATCTACTTGTTCACTGTTAACCATTGTCATTTGTCACCTGTTGATCGTCTATATTTTGATAGTTTGGTAGAGTTGCAGGCTCATCACAATCGTTATATGCTGTATTAAAAGGTATTTAATTAAGTAAATACGTAATGTGATCATTGAAACTTTAGAAGCACATTATGTAACACTTGTCTAATACTCTATGCTAAATTTTCTTTTCTTTGTTTTATATATGACCTACTGTTAATCCCACTTATCCATGAATTGTAGTTACTGTTGGCTTACCCAAATTAATTATTCTCCAGCTCTCCACAATTGCCACTATGTTTATCATTGAAACCTTAGAAGAAACATTTAATACTTGTACAAGTCTGAGAACTATATCGCTGTCATTCTCACTTATCCATGCAGTACAGTTACTGTGGGTATATCCAAATTAGCGCATCTCTAGTTCTCCACAATTGCCAGAATGTTTTTCTTCTGCTTTTTGGTGATTTATTACAGTTGTGGCTGATCTAAATAGTCAGAGTAGGGAGTACGGAATGCAGCTATTATTATTTATTTTCAGTGTTGCTATCTTGCTCCGCAGAATATCTGTACCATAGTTTTTCCCAAAATTATTCCTCTTTTGGAACAGCAGTACAACCAAAAAAAAAAGGGACCAATCTAGAAAGGACTAGATTGATTTATGTATTGAGGGAGTGAGGCTCGACCCCGGACCGGCTAGCTCACAACTTGTGGTACTCACAACTTGTGGCCATACTACCTACCTCCGTTTCAGATTGTAAGGCGTCCTACCTCTCTAGTAGGGCGCCTTACAATCTGAAACAGAGGGTAGTATAATTTAATGATTGCCCATGGCCTCACATATATAAACAAATGATGGGTTCAGTTATACTGGAATTAACTTAACTGGCATTTACAATTTTGTTAGCTTCAACACTTCTTGTCATGCACAACCCTATGTCAAGGAGCAAAATTCAATAAAATAGGCCAGGAATGGGAACATTGGATGGACTTCTTCATCTGCTGTTATGGAGCCCTGTTATCTTTTTTAATAAACTTACATTTCTGGTGATTGTTTTTTAATTGATTTGGTCATTATATTTGTGTTTTTTTATGTGTACTCTATGGCTATAATTATAGAAGCATCATGATCTTATCCTCCACCATAAGGAAGAACATATGATCTCCTGTTTTGATAGAATTTGTCTTGACAATTGTAATACTATATATTCTATATGCAGACTTGTTTTGGCACAATGATAAAGACATCAAAAGGGGGCAGACAAGCATATTTATTATCTACATTGGTCTGATTGCTTAGGAATGTCGTGGAGGACATTAAGCTATGACTGGCAGTGGTGGCATCCATCAGTAGTTTGTTCAGTTGTTACCTAGTTTGTTTGTGTAGTCTTATGATGGTTTTTTGAACTGTTTGGTTGCAAGAATGAGGCCTTATCAATGCATGCTATCAAAGTGTACTGGAGCTTTGCAGATTCGTCCAATAGAGTCTGGTAAATTTCTGAAGAATGTGAAGGCCTATTAGAAGTTCACAACCAGTTTTACTTTCTGTCATCTTAAACTTGAACGTTGCTTTCTAACCTTGCGCATTCGCAGGGATAAAATCAGTTTCTGATGGGTTAAACCCAGTGGCAATTTTTTTACCCTTCCTTACAGCGTGATGTTATTGTTCCTTTGTTGCCAGTGAACATGGACAGCATCAATTAAAGTGTGCCTTATCAGAGGCTTGAGGTCGCATTTAGTTTTTCACTATTCTGAATTTTTTAAAAAAGTTTCAGTAGTCCTGTACTTGCTCCGTATTTTAATATATGATGTTTTTAACACTAATTTTAGCTTAGCTTAGCTCATCAAACCAGCAGAATATGTGCAATTTTTAATCCTAATCTACACACACAGACACACTCATCTTTTTGTTTCCCTCAAGCGATGCTATGACTTGGTATGCTAAATTTCTGATAATGCATGCACCCGCAAATCCTTTATGTTCGGTGCCGTTTCGTTGGGATTTTTGAGTCGCTTGCAGGCTGCGACTTTATTCCATACCTGCATGATAGAGAGCTTGGAGGGTGCTGGTGTTTTTCCAGTCGCCATTCGTCAACAGAAAACAAAGCTGCAGAAACAAGCATAGACTTGGTTACGTACATCTAAATGGCAGGCTTATCAAATGATATCTGGTATCTATAACTATAGCAGCAGGTAATTTTGCCCTGAAGTTTTGTACCACTACTGATAAAATCCAAAAAAAATAGAGGAGGGATCTTAAGCACAACTAAGGGCCTGTTTAGATTGTAGCCACTTTCAACCCTACTAAAATTTAGTAATACCGAAATTTAATAAGATAACAATCTAAATATAGTTTGACCAACATCGTCCTACCAAAATTTTGTAACTCTTAGAAGCTTTCTTTCGTAAAATCATTACCAGCATTTGGCAAGGCTTCAAACTAAATGTATCTAACAGAATCAAAGTTTGCTAAGTCAAATTATACCATCGCATGTGTCTACGTGCAATGCCATAGAAAATGTGCTTCAATATAATACCAATTTTAAAATATGTGCATTGGCTATGATGCTATTTCCAACAAAATTGACTCTAGACCCTTTTCTTCTCCCTCCATCCCCGGAGGAGCTAGTTAGAGCCAATGGGGCCCTAGCTAGAGCCGATAAAATCATAATGTTCACGTTGTCGCCTCAGCATTTCCATCTTCCTCTCCTCGCCCCTGTCTTGCCCAACTCTACCCAACTCGTCGGCAATCACCTCAACATCCATATATTTTCCTAGCCAATCTCCACGGTCCCTATTTTAGCTAACCTCACACACCTTGCTGGCAACACATCTCAATCGATATTCATAATAAATAAGCTCTGCGCGCCATGAACGTCGTCATCCGCAACACTTGCTAACAGTGATCTTTAGGTTTGCCAACCACTTGAGGTGGCCAAGCATTATGGTGAGGACTATTCGATGATAATGATGCTATGATTAATGTGGTTAGTGCGGACTTGGTTGCCGCTAGCAGCAAGAAAAGAGATGCAGATGAGACGTCAGTGGTGATGGCGTAGGGCCAAGGAACATGGTGGAGATCATCACAGAGAAAGAGACAACTTAAGAAGTGATTATGTTGTTGCACGAGGACTTAAAACGGAGATAGCCATAGTCGTCTGAGCTATCGTATTTAGAAAAAGTAACAAGGATATTATTGTCCAAAATATTGGACCAGACGTTTAGGTTAAAATTAGCGTCCCAACGAATCGCATATTATGCGATGGCATGATCCCAAATTTCTTCCATAGGTTTTTTTTAGTTTCTCCACTGCTCCCCTACATTTCGGATCCCCTTTTATCCGCCGACCTGGCCGCCGCCGCCGCCGGCGGCCGGCGACGAGATGTCCTCCCGGCCGGAGAAGCAGATCCACCGGGCCTCGCCCGCGATGGGTAGCATCTTCCTCGCCGACGAGATCCTGGAGGAGGTCTTCCTCCGCCTCGCCTCGCCCGCCGACCTCGCGAGGGCCTCCACCGCCTGCGCCTCCTTCCACCGCGTCGTCACCGACCGCTCCTTCCTCCGCCGCTACCGCTCCCTCCACAAGCCTCCCCTCCTCGGATTA
>CM002485.1:16251406-16265562 GCA_000325765.3 Leersia perrieri
CCGCCGCCCTCGCCCTCGCGCAGGCCGCCGACTTCACCTTCTCCTTCCTCCCGCCGGGCGGCCGCTGGATGCCCCGGGACTGCTTGGAGGGGCGCGTCCTCCTCGCCCGCCTCCCCATCCCCACCATGGACTGGATCTTCCCCCCATCCGACTCCGACGACGGAGTGGATCGCGTTCCGTTTGATGAGAGTGGAGAAATCACAGATCTTGCCGTCTGCGATCCCATATGGAGGCGTTACACCATTCTCCCCCGAATCCCGGAAATCGAAACCGCCTGTAATGAGAGAAATGATTTCCTTGATTTCGAGACCTTCCTTGTCCCCGCCGGCGAGGATGAGACGGATGACACGTCATTCAGAGTGGTGGCGAGGGCGCGCTACGGAAAGAAGCTGTCCGTTTCCGTATTCTCTTCACGCACCGGAGAGTGGCGCACATCTGAGTTCGTCGATTGGAGCGTCTTGGACACAGATGGAATCATACATTTTTTCGGGCGGCGCCAATATGCGCACGGCTGCGTATACTGGGTGCTGGATTGGATGCACAAGTTGTTAATATTTGATTCATGGAAGATGGTCTTCTCCATTGCTGACATCCCACGTGACGTCGATTGCATGAACACTGCCATTCTTGAGGCAGAGGATGGCATGGTTAAGATCTTTACTATCCGGAGGGACCTCATAATCCGCAGAAATCAGCTTAGTTATAAAGTTTGGCGAATCAAAGCTGATGGTGCCAATGGTCTACGCTTGGACTTGGACAAGGGAATCCCCTTGCCATTACCCTTGGATTATGGCTTTACCATCCTAGGTGCAGCTCAGGGATACTTAATCTTGCGAGGGTTTCCACGTCGCCACTTGTCCAGGGACTCTTTTGAGGTTGAGGCCATGTCATTCGGTGTCTATTTCTCACTAGATCCTAATCGGTTGATGATCGAGAGAGTTTGCGAGCTATCTAATATGGTTCTCAACTCAGCGATATATACTGGTTATCCACCATCCTTATCACCAGCAAATATTTGAATAGGGTAAGTAAATGTGTTTTGCTGGCCTGGGGAATTAGCCTTTTCCTTTTTTTTTTGATGATATGTTTATCTTCTTTGTTGTTCCCAGATAACTGATTTTTCAGATGTGCCCATATATCTCATGCCTATCTGGTCACCATGTTGATTGTTTATGGTTTGACAACCTGTTGAGTTGTAGGCTCATCAACTTCTTGTATGCTGTTCGGAAAGGAATTTAAACTGAATAAAAAAGAATGTTGTTTTAGAAGGCACATTTTACACTTGTCTAAAGGTGTAAAATAGATATTTATTTTTCTTCATTATGGTTGGTCTGCTTCCAGTACAATTTATCTGTGCAGTACAGTTACTGTTGGCACATCTGAATTATTTTACCTTCAGTTGTCAGTAAATAGGGTTGTTACATCCAAGTCGATTTATACTGTTTCGAAGGTGATTAGACCATAGAGTGGGGAATGTAGTGACAATTTGCAATGCTGTTCAAACAAATGGTTGTTCTAGACATTAAGTGTTTACTAACTGACTATCAGTTTGTAACAACATTAGCAATATTAGATCGCTAGCCATGCTACCTTGTACCTACATGGAACTTGTGTATGAAAATAATTTAATTATTGCTCACAGCCTCACACTTATGAACCAAAGGCAGGTTTGTTCATGAATCATAATGGATCCATTATTTTTTACTTCTATCATTTTGTTAGCTTCGATGCTTTAATGCACAATACTAGGTCAAAAATCGACAAGATAGTCCTGGGATGGATTTATACTATATAGTGCACTATCATGTTTTGTTTTTTATGCGTCTCTGGCTAGGATTTCTAGATAAACTGACATCATCCTCTGCCATTAGGATGCACATGTCATTCTTGCCTTGATAGTATTTTTCTTGACGATTTTGACACTACATCTGTTGCATGCAGATTTATTTCTGATGTTGATATGGACATCCCATGGGGACAGAGCAGCATTGGTTGGTCGGAAGTCTTAGGAATGTCGTGGAAGACAAAGACATCAAGTTATGACTGGCAGCTATGCATATGAGTAGTTCAACTGTTATCTACTCCCTCCAGTCAAAAAAGAATACTTAGCTTTATTTTTGTTTGTGTGTGGTCTTCGGATGCATCTTCGACAATAACTTTTTATAAGAATAATTTTATGAAATATTACTTTATGGTGTTATTTAAGTATTCAAGACAAATCTGTGCGCATCGTTTTTATGTTTCCAAACTAAGTGTTTTCAGTTTTATTGATGTTCAAAGTTTCAAGATTTTAACCGGATGGCATATTTGTGACCGGAGGTAACTGTTTGTTTATGTGGCCCTTTCTACCTTTAGCCTTTACGGTGCACTCTTGAACTGGAGTATTTGGTTACAAGTCAATTCAGTTTGCTCTTTCTGATGTATGCTCTTAAATTCAGACTAATGACTAATTTAGCAATGGAGGTTTTTCCAATAAAATATAGTGATTCAAAACTTATGTATCGAACAGGCTGCAGATTTGGTGTTATCTTGACGACTTGAACTGCTCTTTCTAAGTTCTAACATATACAGCTGCAGGGGTTATTTCATCTCCAGTGTGAAGAAGTGCCCTATCTGGGGTCTTGAGTGTTCCAGAGAGGGCGCTGTTCTTTTTCGAGTCACCAATAAGTAGCAGAAGAAAGCAAAAGAAAAGCCCCAATCTGATTACATGAAGCAGAAAGCTACAAGCTAGAATTAGTTACATCAGAATGGCAGGTTCGTCAAATGGAACACCCAGTATAAGTGCAAAGCAAGATCAGACACCAAACACCTCTACCCAAAAGTTTTACATCATCTGTAACTGGAAGATAGTCGCTGCTCGTCGAATTGCTTTTCAAGTAAAGAGATCCTCGATTCACAAATCTGATTCACCGGTATGATCATATGGTAATCTCGATACGAGAGGACATATGTTTGCGTCAGTAAAGGGTGACTAGGAATAGTAATTTGTCCGTGTTAATGCTACGGTAATATTTGATTTCAGCTTGTACATAGTAATGTATAATCAATTAACATTACATGAATCTAAATTTATACCACTAATATGAGATTTTATTCCTACATTTTGCTCTTCATCCTTATAAATTATAACTTGTCTGGGAGCAAGTTTATTACTACAAGACATAATTGAGAACAATGCCATGTGAATTAAAATTTTTGGTGCTAAAACACCAGCCCGCAAAAGCCCACAACCCGCAGTATGAGTGTAAAGTGCAAATTAACTATAAAATTGCAACACATCTAAATTCATGAGTATATGCATGATCAGGATGAAGAAGCAAATAATAAACATACACTTTGGTTGCTCTGCCACTTCAAATCTGTATATACAACAATAAACAATATAGACTATGAAGCTCATTTCACCCCCTTGCAATCTCAATGCTAGAACACAATTAGTATATTACACATGTATCCTTGATTTCTTACACAAACAATCCATAATATACCATAACAATATATATCAAATATGCAATAAACATCACAAAAAGTTGAATGAAAAAGTATACAAATGTTAAATTTGCACCATACAAATATTAGATTTACACCATAAAACAATATATGGTCATTACATCAAATGATCAAAAATATGTAGCTGCCATAAAGATCGTTCCCAAAACAGTTCAACATACCGTCTGGACATGTATTGACAAACCAATTAGGAGTGAAAACAATTACATTTATAATAATTTACTAAATACATCGTAATCCTTCAATGTTCACCATAGACGCACTCACATAGGAGATCACGTCCTATCAAAAAAATAAATACATGGCCACCTCAATAAAGACAAATGCTTGCAATAAAGATAAATAGCACTTTATTCTTACATTGAAAAACATTTCAAAGTGCTACTTTAGGCCTACCAAATACTGTATATTAAACGGAAAATTACATGGTTTTATGTGGCTAGACTTTCAATGAACAATGAAAAGAATAAGATATTTCCAAGAAGACAAGAACAAACCTAGAATCTCCAAGAAGGTTTGTCAAGGTAAAATGGATGATCTTGACAAAAAGCTCGCTACGTGCCTTCCAAAGATTACTGAGCAATTCTCACATATATATAGTCCAATACTATAATGCAGCAATGCTCTCTTATCCTTGAGAAATTAGTTTTAGTTTTTAGTTTTTTAGTTTTTTTTTAAATCTGTAGTTTTATGATAAATTTGACGCTAATCTGTAGTTTTTTGATATACATGCTTAAATCTATAGTTTTGTAATATACATACTTAAATATGTAGTTTTGCAATAATTTAGCCAAAATATCTATAGCTTTGTGAAATTTATTCTACTCCGTTGTTAAATTGCCATGACTCGGTGGGAACGAAGGAGGCAGATGGGATGGGATGGCAGGTGTTTAATTCCCACCCCAAAAACTTTTCACCCATCACATCGAATGTTTAGACGCATGCATGAAGTATTAAATATAGACTTAAAAAAATCAATTGCATATATTGCATATGTTTTGTGAGACAAATTTTTTGGGGCCTAATTAGTGTGTGATTAGACAATGTCGTGCTATAGTAAACATGTACTAATTATAAGATTAATTAGTCTTAATAAATACATCTCACAGTTTTAGTTTTTTTATTAGTATCCAAATACCCTGTTTGACATCCCATGAAACATCTTCGAGAGCTGCTACACGTACGATAATTTTGTTATGATTCTTGTACGACCAAACGGACGTTTACTTAATCAACAGTTAAGTCTTTATTCTCAAACAACAAGTGCCGTTATCTTTCTACTTATCTGCTGAGAGGCTGTTTGATCGTAACAAATTCTTATGCAAACGTCGTACGTGTATCATTTTTCCATCCGATGTGACATCCCAAAACTTTACATCCTAAAAGTTAGCAACAATATATATAAATTAACATCTCAATTCTCAAATATGGCAAATTTAATGTTGGAAATGGACATTAGATTCTCTAAAAAGCAATATTGCGATCAGCTACCAGAATAATTGTTGTAGACAGTGTTCACTGCACCTCTGAACAAAATTCCAACACCCTAAAGAAAAGCTTCAGCTGATTAATTAAGTGAATGGGTCTAAAATTAATGTAAACTAACACAGATAATATCAACCAGTACCAAGTTGAACGATAAATCAAAACAAAGTGAAATGAGATATCGCCGATGAATTCTTGTCAATCGTGGGTTGCCAGCCGTATCCACAATCTTTCATCCAGACCAGCGATGAGCAGCACCTGCAAAAGCATGACGACAGCCATAGGCCAAGGCTGGCCAAAAACTAAATCTTTGATCTGTGCCGTGGTTCATTATCAAGTTGCACAAAAACATAAAACAATCCTATTAACGGCAGCCATAGGCCAGGGCCCCTAAAGATGTATGTTACCATGCCCCTGTCGCCTGTCACCATAATCTGGAGCACAAAAACATGCAAAACAAATAGTAAGTGCTCTGTGCTCATTAATCACAATCAAACTCATGCCCCATGATCAGAAAATCGGCCCCATCTGTTTTTATCGGGGTGCAGGGAACGTGATTACTCCGTGGAAGAATATTGCGCGCCAGAGGAGACGGCGCTGGGCAGTCGACGTGACAGAGAGACGCATGGCGGCCTGGCGCGGTGGAGGAGGCGACAGGAAAGGGAGGTGCGAGCGAATGGAGCGATGCAGTGGATGAGGAATTACGGAGAGATATTACGGATGGAGGAGGGATTACCGGGAGAAAAAAGGGGATTATGTTGGACCCAGCGTGAGGATAAAATAAATCTAGTGCGTTCATTTTATCACAACTGTTATTAGCCATTGGATTTGGAAGGTGCCCCGCCGCCTGCCTGCCAGCGCCCTTCACGCACGCGATTTCGTGGGATCGATATGCGAGATATTAGGATAGAGGGTGATCTGGTATACAGATGAGAGGGGAGGCGATCTGGAACGTGAGATTTTACACAAACGCTGTAGACCGCTAGATTTGATGAATGAAAGAATGAAGACTATATTTGTTCAATTATAGGGTCGAATAATGAGGACTACATTTGTTCAATTATAGGTAGACAGAGGTAAATGAGTACCAAACAATGAAACGGCCCACAAGAAGATGGGCTTTTACCGGGCTGGACATGGTAAGCCACCGTACGCTAAAAAAGTTATGAGGCAAAAGATTCTCTCGTAATAATCTCACCAATCTCCGTGGCTCACAGCTCCCGTCCTTTCTCTCGTTCCGACTCCTTCGAGATTCGTTGACCTCGCCGCCGATCCCCTCACCGGCGGCGGCCGGCGACGCGATGTCCTCCCCGCCGGAGCAGCGGATCCGCCGGAATTCGCCCGCTCCGGGCAACACCACCCTGGCCGACGAGCTCCTCGAGGAGATCTTCCTCCGACTCGCCTCTCCCGCCGATCTCGTGCGGGCCTCCATCGCCTGCGTCGCCTTCCGCCGCGTCGCCACCGACGGCTCCTTCCTCCGCCGCTACCGCTCCATCCACAAGCCTCCCCCTCCTCGGATTCCTGTACAAGGAGTCCTTCTACCCCGCCGAGGCGCCCCACCCCTCCGCCGCCACCGCCCGAGCCCTCGCCCAGGCCGCCGACTTCACCTTCTCCTTCCTCCCGCCCGGCCACTGGGTGCCCCGGGACTGCCGGGATGGCCGCGTCCTCCTAGCCCGGATCCCCATGCGCAGCAAGGCCAGGATCGCCCCTCTCGACGGCCCCCGATCTGACTCCGACGACGAAGATGAGCTCGTTCCGGTCGACGAGAGGGATGCCTTGGTGAATCTCGCCGTTTGCGATCCCATATCGAGGCGTTACGTCATCCTCCCGTTCATCATGGAACACCAACACGCCATCCTTAGGGAGCGAAGGGTTCTCCTCGATTTCGAGACCTTCCTTGCCCCTGCCGGCGAGGAGGAGGGGATGGAGGACACATCATTCAGAGTGATGGCGAGGGCGCACTACACTGGGAGGCTGTTCATTGCCGTCTTCTCCTCAGACACCGGAGAGGCGCACATTCGATTTCGGCAGCTGGAGCACCTTGTCCGCGGATGGGATCTTGCCGGCCGACATAAATTTATTTCCCAAGCGCCAATATGCGCACGGCTGCTTTTACTGGGTGCTTGATTGGATGCATAAGTTGCTCATATTTGATTCATGGAAGATGGTCTTCTCCATCGCTGATCTCCCGAGGGACATCAATAGCTTGTACACTGCCATTGTGGAGGCAGAGGATGGCATGGTCGGGGTCTTTGCTATCAAGAGAGACACAACAACCTACGAAAAGAAGCTTGATTATACGATTAGGCGAATCAAAGCTGATCGTGCTAATGGGCAACCATTGGAGTTGGATAAGACGATCCCCTTGCCATTGGATTATAACTTTACCCTCCAAGGTGCAGCTCACGGGTACTTAATATTGAGAGGCTATCCAAGTCACTACTTGTCCAGAGACTCTTTAGACATCGTGTTGGATATGGTTTACTTCTCACTAGAGCCCAAACGGTTGGTGTTCGAGAAGGTTTGCAGGGTGAATACTTTACTTCTCAAGGCAGAGATATATACCGGTTTTCCACCTTTCTTGTCACCAGCGAGTATGTGAATAAGGTACTATTATTCTATAATATTGGTAGTTGTGTTTTGCTGTCCTTGGGGTTTAGCTCTTTCCATGTGAATTTTTTTGGTAGTGATATGTTTAACTTCCCAGCTGTTCCTAGACCGTTTATATTTACTGAATTCATATTGTGTCATGTCCATCTGGTCACTGTTAGCTGTTGCCACTATGTTGGTCTGTCATTATGTCAATCGTTTGTGGTCTGATAAACTGTTGAGTTTTAGGCTCATCGAAATTACTACTACATCTGCTGTTTGTGGAAGAATTTAAACTAAGGAATAAGGAATGCTGTCATTGTGACTTTAGAAGGCACATTTTGCACTTGTGTAAGGTTGTAAGCTACAAGTTTTTCCTTTGTTAGGTCGATCTGCTTTTGTCCGAACTTATTCGTGCAGCAATTACTGTTGGCATATCAGATTGTCACATCTCCAGTATTATCAAAACTGCTCTTTATTGGTGATTTATGAGGGTTTTAGCTACATCTTAATTGTTTTATGCTGTTTTGAAAACTAGTCAGACCAGGGAGTGGGGGATGAAGTGACGATTTGCAATGTTCTTTAAAAAATAGTTGTTCTAGATATTAGTTCTTCACTAACTGATTATCAGTTTGGAACAACATTTGGGACTATTGGATTGCTGGCTTTTTATAATTTAGTTATATATGAAAATAAACTTAACCTGATATATCATATGAATATAAT
The DNA here is from genome assembly GCA_000325765.3 of Leersia perrieri. Classification (NCBI taxonomy): domain Eukaryota; kingdom Viridiplantae; phylum Streptophyta; class Magnoliopsida; order Poales; family Poaceae; genus Leersia; species Leersia perrieri. The sequence goes on from CM002485.1 coordinate 16,259,717, forward strand.
TTAGTTATTTCTCACAGCCTCACATTTATAAAACAAAAAAGGTGGGTTAATTCCTAACAGATTCATTTTAATTCTCTTCTAGCACTTTGTTAGTTTCTACGTGTCTTGGCATGCAGGGGCTGAGCTTAGTGGAGACTAAAAGGGGTTCTGGCCCCCTCCATCTTTTCAAGAATTACACTAAAGTCCTTCTATTTTAACACTTTAGTATTTTAAAAATAGCGAAATAACCCTTCTTTTGTGAATATTTTTACTTTGGCCCCTTCCAAATTATAGGCCAAGCTCCGCCACTGTTGGCATGCACGGCTCTTGGTCAAGGAACGAGAAATCACCAAGATAAACCAGGGGTGGGTTTATAGTGTATGCATTTTTTACTAGGATTTCTAGATAAACTGACGCTTATCCTCTTCCACAAGGAAGCACATGTGATAGTATTAATTTTCTTGGTGATTTTAACATTAGATCTTCTGTATTTAGGCTTGTTTGGCATATTGACAAGGACCTCCTAAGGGGACAGAGTAGAATTGGTTATCAACATTGGTCTGGTTTCTTGGGATTGTCGTGGAAGACATCAAGCTGACTGACGATGGTGGCATCTATTAGTGGTTATTCAACAGTTGTCTACTCCCTGTAGTGAAAAATGTGCAGTTTGATCTCCTTTTTTGGTCTTCGGGTGCAACTTTGACCATATTTTTGTAATAAAATAACTTTATGAGATTGTGAAAATATTTTTCAATACAAATCTACACATACCATTTTTATGTTTACAAGCTAATTTTTTAAAATTTATTGATGGTCAAAGTTTCAAAGGATTGACTTGAAAAGAGTCAAATGGCATATATGTGACTGGAGGTAGGTAGTTTGTTAATATAGTACTCATGAACGATTTGTTTGGTTGCAAATCGAGTCATTGAGGCTCTTTACGATTGTATGCTTAATTCTTAAATTCAGACTTGTGGCTAGGGGATGGTTTGCCCGATAAAACATGGTAATATTCTGAAGAAAGTGAACGGAATCTATTAAGACCGGACCAAATTTTCTGTCATCTTGAACTGCTCTTTAACCATATTCAAGTGCAGGGATAATTTCGAGTTGTATTTTTTGTAGTATGCTGGCAAATTCTTCATTTTCCATATATATAGTGATATTGTTCCTGTTGTTGCTGGTGAGCATTGACAGTATGGCTTTCATTGTTCGTAGTTTTTGTTGTAGTTTCAATTGTCAAGGCATCCTTGTGCATGCTTATGTTTTCTACTTTGGGCAAGTATCTAAGTGATCCAATGAACTTTTCACAATCTCCAATGTGAATATTTGCAATTATTCTCTATAAGTATATCATGTAAATCAGTATAGTAATGTTCTGAAGGTACTTTTTTCCACATCTAGGCTCCCATCGTTTGGCCTACGGCTTATCAGCCAAAGTCCAAATTTAAATTTTCAAGCTTAATTTTAGATTTGATTTTGAGGTTTTTTTATCGTGGTCTTTTTTTTAGCCTTGGATTTCAAACCGTGAATAATACGGATGTAAAAATTTTATTCATAAATTATTTTTTGTTGCTTTTGTTTATGTAGCAATGGCTTATTAAAATAAGTGAAACGATCACAGCCCTAATCACAAGCGAAGCACAAAATGCGTTTGCCAGGCGAGGCCCTTTACATGGATTGGGGGGCTATGCTATGGCAGCCTAAGGCCCACTTCAGATTTAATGGTGGTGTTTTCGTATGCCAAATGTTTTAAATTTATTTCTTTGGGGTAAATTTGATATGGACATGATGACTTGCTATTATTATACCTTCATCCAGACGGACCATAGGCATAGATTGTTGATTGTCATTAGTGTTGTACTGTCCAACATCTAAGGGCCCCTGTTTAGGGCGCTCAATATGCTTAGAAAGTCACGGGTGGGTTTACCCAATCGTCTACTAATAACTGAATCATAAACTAGAGCAAAATCTAGATTCTTCACGGAAGTAGCTGTAGTTCCTAGAAACTGTTCGGGCATAAATAATCTAAATGTGGTGTCTATGGTCAGTGGCGGAGTTTGGCCTATAATTTAGAGGGGCCAATGTAAAAAATATTCATTAAAATAAAAATTATTTTTCTATTATTTTTTCAATTCTAAAGAGGTGAAATCAAAGGACTACAATGAAATTCTGGCAAAGTTCCTCTTTTGTCTTAACTAAGCTCCACCTCTGTCTATGGTATATCCTTTTGTTTTATTCTACAATGATTTTGAAACATAAAGAATACATAGTAGTGTTAATGCTGAATTGAAAAAAATCTCTCGATGCAGGTTTCCATCCATAGTAATCAAATAAATGTTATAAAACTTAATCGGAGTCAATGTTAAAATAGTGAATCCTCCTTTTTGGACTCCCAAGTAATTTTGACAGAACTAAACTTAATTCATGCACTTCAAAGCAGCTCTAAATTTTGTCTACTGTTGTCTCCAAAGTTCTGATGGTAAATTTTATAAGACATTTGGAAATGATGGGGTGTCTTTCGCAGCTAATTCCTAAACTTGCACGGTGGCGATGGCCCCCTGAACACCTCAAACTCACGCAGACCCACAAGCCGACACTAGCGACCGCTACACTGGTGACCTTTTCCAACGACGGTGTCCACCGGTGATTCCCTCTAGGTTAGCTTTGTGCCCCTCCTCCTCGGTCCCACCCTTTTCGCCACCTTTAGTGGCCAGCGGCATTGTCGTTGCCTCACCGTCTGACCTTGTCCACCACCCAATGCCGTTCCGCTGTCTCCCTGGTGTCCCTCTAAGACCGGACCCTTTCTCCCTCTTCTCCGGTGCCTCCTTTCCTTACCCAAACGTTAAATACAACTCCAGTGGTGTTACGGCAAGGTCCGGCAAACTCCGGCGAGGCAACGGTGAAGCCCATAGAGGGGAAGCAAGGTTCACCTGTTCTCGAGGCCCATCCACTCATGTACTCATGTACGTGCATGGAGTAGCCCATGGCATGCCGTCTGATCGCTAAAAAGCTAAAGAGCACTTGAGGAAGTGGCTGCCATTTTTTCGGACATCGATGTTCAGACGAATGGTGTCAGTGTGCCACAGTCTTCAGTCTGCTAAAAAGCTAAAAAGGAAGCTGCTGCTGCTACTGCATGACACCGAAACAGCAGCACCGTCGTAACAATTGTATAGGTCTGGGGAAACAAATAGATCAAGGAACGCAATGCAAATACAGCGAATAGCCAACTTGATTCGGTTCGTTTCATGTTAAACAGACTAGTTTCTGTATGTTATATAAGAGCAAGTACAATAGTGGACTGTAAACTAACTCTAATTCTTGTTAAAAAAAGAATGGGCTTCCATGTATACAAGAGTTAGCTCTACACAAACTACTAGATAAATGTATTTAATGTTTAGAGCTAATCTTATAGTCAATCTTGTACACGCTAGCTGCAATTTGAATTGGAGCTAACAAGTGAGCTCTCCTATTAAATTTGCTCTTATGATTTCTCGCTGCTTGATGGCATCTTTTATGATCTGTCTACCAAGCGGATGGATAAACGTCCCTTCTTTTAAATTTTTTAGAAGGCAATCATTTAGAAATTTTTTCAATGCTCATTCAGGGCATACATGTTAGAAAATCCCTTTTTATCTTCTCTTTGACACATGATATCCCTTATAAATTATGTCGCCTTGTATGGGACTCTTAATGAGACCATTACAAAATATATATAAAAAATGATATCTAGTTTCCAAACGGCATCACTTGTTAGAAAACTAGATCCCGAAACCACCTCGGTAGCTATGTGTGGAAGCGATCGCCATAGAAGATCCAAACGTGACGACGATACCAAGACACGATTTTTTTAACGGGGTTCGGACAAGCATAATTTCAGTTTACAAGGTAACCAACGACTATGGCCGGTCGGCAATGCCGCCGATAGTTGTTCCCTATGCCTACCTATGCTATTGCCGCCATGTGGTTACAGCAGGCACGCCTTCCTATTCAAAGAAGATCCTAGGATAGAGTCCCACTCCGCTACTTGAAAGGATCAGAGTAATACACAGAGGGGGGTGAATGTGTTTTACAACCTGAAATGCACTCAGCAGCGGAAGTCAGTGCAGACCGGACAATCCGGTGGTGTCACCGGAGTATCCGGTAGAATCTCTCTGTTTGGAACAGAGCAATTCTACCGAACAGTCCGGTTGAACTACCGGATAGTCCGTGGCTTTGGTCAACGGGCCAAAGATCCCCTTTTATTCAATCACAAACAGATCCAATACGTATTAAGGAGAACAAGCAGAGATCCAACAAGGTGAACTTAGAGACAACAGGGACACAAGGATTTTTACAGTTCGGACCATAAGGATCCTACTCTACGCCATGCTAGCACTCACAAGACGGAACGAGGTCTCCAAGAAGTACGTGAATTAGCAAGTCTCCAAAAGATCCTCACGAATCAAGCCATAGGACGATCCCCACGGATCAAGTCCTACCGAAGAGCCCTATTCCCTTGTTATTACTTGCTCTACCCACTAATCCATCTTCTATGAGCTAGCATGGATTTCACTATTACTTACCTTTTCTTCGCGGAGGTGAGGCAATCCTTCACAAACTTGTTCCCGGGCAAATCCACAGATTTGGAAGCTCGCGGGCGACCCTAACCGGCTAGGAGGCGACCCTCCAAGAGTAACAAGACAAGCACGGATGCCGGAGAAGATCCCCAAAAGCTTCACAAGAGTCCACACCTAGTTCCAGCCCTCTCACTCTCACTTGATCCAAGAGATTTGAGCTCAAAACTCTAGGAGGACTAAAAGTAAAGATTCTCAGGTGGTAGGTGAGAAGAATGTGGCAGCCAACCCTCAATAATGGAGGTCAGGGCCTTAAATAGGCACCTGGAAAAACGAGCCGTTTTTCTGACCGTTATGCCTTCGAGCCATCTACCAGACACTCCGGTAGAACCACCGGATAGTCCGGTAGAAACACTCCTCGTCTTGTGACCAAGTGTCATCGGACAGTCCGGTGATTGCACCGGATATTCCGATCAAATCGCTCTGTTGCCAGCTGAGCGTTTTTATCGGACATTCCGGTTCACTCACCGGACATTCCGGTGGGACTTAGTCAAAAACAAGCTTCGAGAACATGAAACAACTGGGGATCAAAAAATGGTTAAGTCCTATCGGATAGTCCGGTGTTTTCATCGGACATTCCGGTAGAATCTCTCTGTTGCCAACAGAGCGTTTCTACCGGACAGTCCGGTTCAAACACCGGGCATTCTGGTGGGATTTAAGCAAGTGACAAAACCCAGTTTTTCCAATGTTACCGAAACGCAAACACACAACCCCAAACCAGTGTAAGTGTGTGTAAAAGTGTTCTCTCACTAGACATGGAATCAAATATGAAACTAGAGAGTGTAGAATCAAGGTTTTGATTTATAATTTTGTGATGAACAATTGGCACTTGAATTTTGAATTGATTTTGAGTTGATTTGGTGAAGAGGTGTGGCCTCGGGATGAGGCCGATCAGACCGGTCAGTGACCTGCGGTCTGACCGGCCAGGCGGTCAGACCGCCCGGTGTGGTCTGATGGGCAATCCAGAAGAGATATCGGACTCGGATTGTTGGTAGGATTGATTTCGGGTTGTTTTTTTGGATTGCAAGTTTCCTTCGTGGATATATTTTGATTATGGTTTCTATTCGTGGATAATTCTGTTGTGTGCTAATGATGAGTCAAGTTGGTGAAAACTTGGGCTCGGTTATGGTTTCTTGGTTGTTTCATGTGTAGTTATCGCTTGAGGTCTCGAGAGAGTATTGCCGGTGATGGATCGGAGTCGACTTGGGAGAAGTTGATGTCTAGAGGATCAAGAGATCACGCGGGATACTA
>CM002485.1:16267108-16278435 GCA_000325765.3 Leersia perrieri
ATTCCATATGGCATACAAGAGGGATTGTGTGCGTATGGAAGTTGAAGTCAAATTTGGAAGGAGTCCAAATTTGGAAAGGATGAGTTGTTTACTTGTATGAGTAGGATTCCTAAGGGAGTAGGATTTCTAATACAAGTAGGATTCGTGGCTTTGCACAACCATGTCTATGGGTATAAATATATGAGGGGTGTGTGCCTCATGTATTGGTTTTGAGATAGAAGAGAAGATCTAGGGTTTAGTCTAGGGTTTCGGCTTGAGGTCGAATTTAGAGAGAGGAGTGTTGTTGTTGCACTTTGTAAACACATATTAAAGCAATAAAGTTGATCTACATCTACATCTACAAGTTCTTCGATATTGTGTGTTGTGGCCGCGGTTACAGGGCCCCGATGGTCAAACCACCGGTGTCAGCGCGGTCAGACCCGCGGTGCGGTCGGACCGAAGGTGTAGGCACGGTCAGACCGGCTACGTGGTCAAACCGGCCTAGACACTACGGTCAGACCGGCTTGCGACAGAGGGAAGGTAATTTTTATTCCGCTAAAAGTTACTGGTTTTAGGTGTTCCAACTATTCACCCCCCTCTAGTTGGTTTGTCTTCTTGTTTTCGATCCTACGGAGAGAATTTACTTCGGAATACGGGATCGCCCCCTCTTAATAGACGTATTTTCGTATTACTCAAGAATAGAAACACAAGACCCTTATGCCTAGCAAATAGAAGTCTTGGGGGGTCCCTTTTTGTTTTGTCGTGAACGTTTTGTGCCTATCTCCTTCCTTGTTCCATCGAGATACAATCACTCCCTCTTGCTACACACACCTAGTGGAAACATTAGTCCTCCAAAACGATTGTTATCAATTACCAAAAACCATTAGGGGGCTAGATGCACTTTCACTACTATCCTGCTAAAACCTATTATAACACCAAGTCCTAAACTACGTACACATATTCGACACAAACTCTAACAATAACAACTTTCGAGCAGCAATTTCTGAGCGAGCTGTGCCTACGAGGCCATGAGTGGGAGCACTCTGCACCGGTGTTGTATCTGATTATCCGTCTTGTCACAATCTTGCAATCATGAGGGGCAGAGACAATACTCTTATGTCACCAGGCTCTCCTTTCAAAAAAAGAATGTCACCAGGCTAGCGAGAAAGTAAAAAATCAATGAACTAACAGAGTCAGAGGGCGATTGAGCCAAGTATGGGCTTAAAAACTCAACTAGACTATATAAATATTAAAATGCTGCCATAGACAGCCGTGGGGGCGTTTACCGTTGGCGGACGCAGGATTTTATAGTTGGGTATTCCCATTAACAAATAAGCATTCCTAATAAAACACAAAATTAGTCACAACTACTAGGGTTCAGGGTTATTGGGCTGGACCAAATGGCTGGAAAGAGGCTAGTCCTCTAATATTGAAAAAAAATCAGAGAAAGGCCCAAGATAGCCACGAATTTCAGGCCCAACAGAGTATATATATGTAATATACCTATCTATTGAAAAGTTTTCCCCAAAAAATTTGGGTATTCCTGGGAATACTCGGGACTTGTGTTGCATCCTCCACCGGCGTTTACATGCGCGGCACTAGATAGACCTAAGCCGGTGTATTATAAATGCCATGGTACACTTAAACGTCGGAAAAATACCATTTCTCTACGACATTTCCACGGTTGATTGCTAAATGCCAGAGAAAACACGGTTCGGGACATTTGCATGCCTTTGAGGGCATTTATAAGTGCCATAAATACCACGTCATGTTGTAGTGACTAATTGCCCCTAGATCAAAGCGGCCGCACAACCCGCATAGAACCAGTGACACCTGTGTCCATCAGACCCGATCTTCTTTTTATCTAGGTTATCCATCGGAACTACTATGATCCAGACCCCTCACGGCCCATCATTTGCTAGCGGATTAGGATCGAGCTGGCTAGGCCCTCGTGGCACTCTAATGTGTTGGATAACATGTCAAGAAATTGACCACCCAATGAAGATTGACGAGCAGGTTTGAACCGTTAGTCTCTTCCTTTCATGTCATCTTCAACCTCACATCGATGCTCAAGGTGCACACATGGGGATTGGGCCAAGGCCCTGGCAGCTTGACGAAGGCTATATGAGGTGTGATAGGGCTTGGTGGAACATGAATTGGCGACTCAACATGGTACACCATGGTCGAGCTTGGCCTCACACGGAGGATGTGGTGGAAACTTCCTCCCGGATTAAGCCAAGAAGCAAAAGGGGTCACCAATGCATCCTCTACCTCCGCCAGAAGCCATTGCATTCTTCACTACCTTGATCGTTGTTGATAGAGCCAATAGGGTAGAAACCTAGTTCCCCATAAGCCTAAAAGTTCAAAATTCATCGACATCATGCCTCTTCGCCAGAATCGAGGTAACCATCGACCATCTTCTTCACTGTGTCTTTAAAACATGTTTCCCTCTCCATGCATCCACTGCCACCCTACTATCAAATTACCACTAATAGTTAGTAGGAGTGATTTGGACGAAATCACTTTAGTATATTGAAATGACCACACTACCCTCATTAATATATAGGTCCCACTATTTTTTTTAATTAATAGATGAGATTATAGATAACACATTCAATAATTTAAATATCTAAAATATAAATATTGGAGAACATGCATGAAATCATGCAGCTCAACATGGAAGGACCAAATGTTGATTGTCAAGCTAAAAGTACTTATATCACGTGACAACCCTAGAAGACAAAAAATTCTTGTATTATGAGAGGAAAGGAGTACGAATTAACCATGTCCAATATTTATTAATATATGTATTAACTAATTTAATGGCTAATCAAATGATAAACTGCACCAAACGATGAGCCTTGACACCCGCTTTTTATCCCTGTCAAAATTTGTATCTAGATCTGAAAGGAGACCTGCTTGTGGCAAAAATGTAGCAATTGGGCGGGCCTGCACTGGCCCGAGAGCGTGGCTGCAGACGTGCAACGCCAGAAACATCCGACCGAGGAATTCAATAGCCCTGCCTCGTACGTGCAGCGTGACTGCATTTGACTCCTTTCAGAGTCTCACCTTTCATCAGCAGCAGTTACAATGATGCCAAGCAAGCCAGGACGCTACACCTGCAGTGCCGCTTGTCTTTGTCTATAGATGGTAGTAACATTGTAGCAATACATCCATCACTAGCTTGTGCCCTTCTTTTTATCAGCAGTATAATTTTTATTTATATAACTGTGTATGCTAACAACTATATTAACAAAGTTACAGACTCTCAAGAAGTTGAAGTTGAAGTTCGCGATGGCGCGCGCATACAGACGCTGCACTGTTATATGTATGAAAGTTTCAGAGATTGAGGAAGGAATCCAAAGAGAGGTTCTCCAAAAGTTTAAGATTGGCAACTTGTCGCATACCGGGGTGTCAAGACAAAGATGCATGGTTAAGGTAAATGTATTAGTGTAACTTTGGAAACCAAAAATCTCAACAGATCAATCAGCCATCATACCTCATGATGCAGAAATCTCATTCTTTGGATCAGGGAACATAAATGCTAATTGCGCAGGTTACATGAAGAAACATTGTTATTTATGTATTAAATTAGTGTTGTCATCAAACAATAGACACAAGTGTTGTCCCTATATGGCACATATGCCATACACACACACACAAAAAAAACACTAGAAGTGACCATCTTACTCAAAACAAACGGACAGTCAACAAAACAATTAAGGGAATCAAATATGTATGACCTTATTCATAACTATTTAAATTTGATGACCACAAATATTACGCATACGAGGATGACTGTTCGACACGAATTGTGAGCTCAGATATTTACCTATGGTCGTTATTTTCAACATATGTTAGAGTCAATGTAACAAATAGCATATAGCTGGTTAGTAGCGGATTGGTGTTTACGTAGCGGATCACGGATAGCGAGTGCTATAGCGGACGCTAAGTTTCAATAGCGATCATACTGCCCTCTCTCGTCTAGGATTCTGCTGACGTAGAGCCTAAAAAGAATGCTAACGTAGGGGACTTCGTACGCCTTTCTGAAATTTTAGCAGTACCCTGGTACCACGTTTTCAAGTATATGCATGAGATACAACATGCGGCCGGACACAAATATTTTGTTCCTACGCGAAGCACGAATCACAAGGCTCTGAACTTTCATGAAACCGTCCAAATCGATCACCAAAGCAGATAATGCGTAGGACCAACGAGCTGGAGTAGCCAGCCATCTAGGTGGCGCCGATCAATTGTGCCATCTTGTCTTGTTATTTTCACATCTCGCGTCAAGTGGCCCCATGCATCTGGCATGCATGCGTGCATGCATGGACTCTTCCTGCCTCACTTCGCTAACATCCATCCATGGCTCCATTATGCCATGGCCGAGCTGCAAATCGTGAGAGATCACGCCAGGACTAAACCATCAGATCATCGTACATCCATTATTTTCATCTTGTGATGTCGTCACCTGCGTACTGCGGCTCTTTAATTACTCGGTGCCCTCTACAGCTTGCTGGTGAAAAACATTGGAGCAATGAAATTTCGGAGTAAAATGGATGTCGAGTTGAAGATCGACCAATGTAACTCCGGCATATAGCCGGCCTCCGGGCCAAGGGATGCCCTCATGCATAACAGTATAGCAAGTATAAACTGGCTAAAATGTTTAGGTGGAGGAGAGAGAGAAAGAACAGACTGTAAACTTACAGCTCGTTTAGGCACAAGAATAAAAAAACTTTGTGAGAGTGATACGTGGACCATGTATTGATAATGAAGAGTTAACTACTATATGAGTGGGCTAAGATAATAATATGAAAAATCTTATAGCCAAACAAGTTGACTAAATTATTAGCCTTGCTCTAACGTTGGTTATCGTCGGCGGCGGCAATGTCACGCCCAGGAAAGATAGGACATTACAGACAACGGTGTGTACGGAGTGGAACACGTAAATAGATTCTAATCTTTAGAAGACGTCCCCTTTGGCCTCTAGCCTGAAATGATGATAATATTTCATTTAGTCAGCTATTACCTCTATTCTAAAATAGATTTAGTATCAAATATGATATAACCAGTGTTTAGTGGTGCTAAAATAATGTCATATTTGATACTCCCTCTGTCCCATAATATAAGGGATTTAAACTTTTTGATTGGTATGTTTGACCACTCGCCTTATTCAAAAAAATTAAAATATTATTTTTTATTATTGTTTGCTTTGTTATCTAAAATAGTAAAATAGTTTAAGTATGACTTATTGATTTTTCTATTTACACTAAATTTTTAAATAAGACGAATGTTTGATTATTATATATAAATAGTCTCAATCCCTTGTATTATAAGACGGAGAAATAGTACTAGATTTTTCATATATATATATATATATATATTTAAAGATGGAGATAGTACTAACTGCTTACATCTCTGCCAAACCGTAGACAAGATATGTAGAGTTGTAGACTTCATGTCATATCCCCTGTTTCCAGTCCTGTATATATGGTTGTATCCCTAATTAAGTTTAAACAGTTCTTGAACATGGTTGTATGATCGGACAACCAGCTCACGATCCCATGTGCCTCATACGCTACCCGTGTTTAATTCGCCGCTGTTTGCAGAACCAGTACTCTGTCATGTCCCCGGCCGTGCTCCTCTGCTTGGGCTACTGCAATACAGACCAGAGATAAACTTACAACACCATTTTTTTAAAGAAAAAAAAAGAGAGCAAAAGTTTTGTCTCATATATATTGATAAATAAGAAGAAAACGATACAAGATTATAGTTTACAGAAGAACCATAACCAGAAAAATAAAAACAGCCCACGCCATATGTTTACGACAGATCCCTTGCTACCTAAGCACAAAACAAGCACATGACACCTCAAAGGTAAAGGTTCTTCGAGGCGACGCCTCCAGGAAGGGAGCGATGCGAAAGTGCGTCGCTGTCGCCCACTCTGGGGATATAGGGCAAGGTTTTCACCTGAAGAGACCAAAAGGGAGTGGGATTTACACAACAACGCGCCAGAGTAAAATGACGTCCACAGGCGTTGCCTTTGCCGGCCTAAAAGGCTAGGCTTTCGCCTGTAACTCCCTCCCATGCCAAAGAGTGCTTGTAAGGCTCAGAAGCCACCGCCATCCAAAAGCGTTCAACGTGCAGCCCCCACGTCGGTGCCCCTCCGACGGTCGGCCATAAAGTAGGAGCACAAACTGCGACGCTCTCCACATTCATCCATGCAGAAAGGTTGGATGGGAAGAATGTGAGAGAGAAAAATGGATCCCCTTTTCCCCCACACTGGCTCACCTAACGTGGCCATCTTATGACAGCAAAGTCGCCATCATAAGAGGACAAACATTTGAACTTGAAGCCCGCAGCAGGCCTGCAACGCCCACCTCACGCGCTACCGTCGTCTCCGCCTTAGCCAAGTAACCCGCGACAGAGTGCCTCTGGTCACCAGGCCAAATCGTTGTCGCCTCTCCTCCGCTCCACAACACCCGTTTGCTACGACGAACTCTCCGACTCCGCCCACAGCATTTCAATCCACCTCTGCAGGCCCCCACGCGCGAACAACAAATCAGTCATTTCTCCAGCAAAAGAACTAGATTAAATGCCTAGGAGCCCAATGGTGAAGCCATGGACGTCGTCATCGGACCGTCCGACCTGTTGTGCTGCCAAACTGCGCATCGCCATCGCGCATCGTTGTCCCAGCCACCAACATGCCGCACTGCCACCACGACTCCACCAACGCCCCACCGCCCACCGCCCCCGTCAACAACCCCACCACCAACTGCACCCCCCAAGTGGACTTCACGCTATGTCGGCGCTGGCTAAAACCACAGCCTCCGACACCTTCGGCTGCCACTTCCCCACCCCGCCGCTTGCCGCATATGTGCAGCCGATGTCTCCATACTCGGCGTCGTCCACCACTGCCCCCACCTGCGTCAGCCATCGTCGCCCCATGCCAGAGTCACCGTCGACCCCTGCAGAGCACTGTCGCACCTCCATTGCCGTCACGCCGTCCTCGCCGCCACCCAAGTCAAGCCGTCGGCGAAGAAACGCAGATCTGGCACCGGCCTCCAGCGAGGTCCCCATCCCGGCCATGGCTACGCCCGGTGACCTCCAGCGCTATCCTCCGGCGAGGCCCCCCGCCTGGCCATGGTTGTGCTACGGCGGCCACAAGCACGAGAGGGAGCCAGCGCCACCTAGCGCTGCCCGGGAAGCCACGACGTCGTCCCGTGTAGGAAAACCACCGCCCTCACTAGATCTGGCCACGAGGCACATAGATCCGACGGCGGCGCCACCGGATTTGGCCGCCGCTGGCGCCGCTCTCTTCAAATCGACTCTGCCGCCCTCATCGGTGCTCCAACCGATGAGGCGCGAGAGAGGGAAGGAGAGCCCTGCCACCGCTGTACTGATGGCCGCCCGGCTTTGCCGATGGCCGCTCTGACGGCGGCGAGGCAGAGGAGAGGGGGAGAGGGAGGTCGTGGCGGCACCTGGCCCGTCGCCGCCCATGCCGCTCGGATGGCACAAGTGTTTTTCGCGTGCATAGACCTCACCTGCCTGATCACTACACCGGTAAAAATCGCATGCATGCATGTCATATCTTTTTTAAAAAAATATATATGTGCCACTCGTGTGGCATATCTATGGGATTATTGTGTTGTACGTTTTCGTCTTGTCCTTGTCGATTATTGTCATTATATCATGCTCATACAGAACTAATGACAGGTCATTATCAAGACAATCACCTGTGCTCATTAGGACGCATATAGCTTGTAACAGTGCGAGTCTCGTGATAGAGCATACATGGTCCTGTATGTATATTCAGATGGTCCACTAACATCGTAGCCGTACGTGGATTGGGTCTGTTTGTTAGCTCACCTCGTACAAGACAACTAGACAGATTGAAACAAAACTATGCACGAATACGATGTTACTCCACCAAGGTAAGGACGGCATATATGCGATAAGTATGGTACATAACACCAAATAATTAATCCAAGTTAGTCACCATGTGTCATGTGTGTGATCGAACATGCATGCTCATCTATTTGTCCCTAGCTTTTTCGGTATGATCTGGTCCAATGTAAGAATTGGAGATTTTGGTAAGCTAGCATCCAATTATATACCAAGCGAAGCTATTGCATCCTATACCACGCATCCAATGAACCCCTTTTTTTACTACGGTTCTTAACAAGAAGTATCGCAACAAGGTATCATGTTTTCTGCTGTTCGTGCCTGCAGTTGCACCCACAAATCCTTTTTTTTTTCTATGCCAGGAAATTAAACACGGCGTGGGAGTTTATAGATGCAATAGATGAACAGATGAATGCACGAATGCTCAATTTTCATATTGATTATTGAGTAGCGGGTACTAGCTAGCTAGTACTAATAGGTATTTTGGTTTATCTGATCTTGCAAGTTATGCGAAAAACAAACCGGAAGTTGTGATGCGAAAAACAAACGGGAAGATGACGAAGGGTTTGGTACTTTGGTTGCCGTTGTGATTCCCAAAGTCGACATTGGAAGGCAGCCAAGGTCTTTTCACTGACTGTGTGTAGTGTACTGTTGTTCTGTGCAGTGTTATAAAAGACGAAATACGGGTGGCGAACGGATGAGGTCCCGCTAAACGATTTGTCGGAATACAGACGATTAATCGAAATTATACGGAAATTTGACATTTACACTAATGTGTATCGTTCCGGTGTTAATCAAAACTATAAACCTCAAATATATTATATTAGTGAAACATATATATCTACTATTCTCTACCTATATCATAATAACATCATTATTAACTCAAATGATACAACGATTGATTGATTAGTAGACCCGTACTTGTTCAGGATAACAAGATTAATTGTTGAGTACAACTATGCTTGAGTGTAGTGTGGCGGCAATTCTTCATTAGCTCAACAGATGGTATTAAGCAATTGATTAGATGTAAAACAAACGAATAGTATGCACATACAGCTCCATAATTACTTCGGAACCTCTATACCGTTCTGACTTAGCAGTACGGTATGGTTTGCCCAACATTTTCGTTTAAACGTCCGACAGAACGGCTGTGACGGACGACTTTTACGGTTCTGCGTCGTTTAATTTGCCTGCATGTCTTTTCTTGCCCTTCCCTTCCCTGTAGAGAATCTTTGAAGTCAGAGATGGAGAGTAACTAAACCATAAGTTTTGTACTTTTGACTGCACTTACAATAGACAGGTTGTACCATACTCGCATGTAAACAAAACAGAGCAGCAGGCGGATTGTTAAGCTTACTTTGCTTGTACGTTGTTTACTGTATTAGGACTTGGGGCAATTCTAGAATCACAAATTTCAGAGAAGATGCAACAAACTTTAAACAGTGCTGTGAATAGCAAGTTCTCAGATAGTCAGGTAGCAATGCATATGCAATTTCTCAAATTAGATAGCAGCCGTGACTAGCTTGTATTTGGGAGGGCTTCATCGTTGTACCTAATATTAGTGTATACTGGTCAATTATACTAGTGAATGAACGGTTGAGATTAAATTATACCAATGGTTACTGGTACTTGGTTAGTTGGTTAGTATAGGGTAGTATACACACTAGTACGCAATAGTATAAAGTATTTGTATAGAAAGAATGGTACTAACTGTATGATCTCATTATGCAAGAAGCTAAATATCGTGAATTCAAAATTTAAAGTCGATGGTGTGATGGATAATTTTAAGTTAATAGATCAATTACTATAATAAACACACAAATGAACGGATATATTTAATCCATACTACTTCCATCTAGGACTAGTATTAGGTACCATAAGAGAAGCCATTTGGGAAGGGAGACATCAGCTTTCACAATTGATCATGGTGATCGCCTAATCCGTGATGGCATATATATATATAGCTATGACTACGAGTCTATGACAATGAGAGCATCCTGGCATGCTAAAGAATGCAGCAGGAGAGAGTTTGCATAGGCATTGATCAAAATTTGGGAGTATATGGTTCAGGACTACACTAGATTCATAGTCCATCATGTCCACACCACGCAGCAATGTCAAGAAAAGCATAGTGTCAACTCGACACAAGTGCCTTTTGCTTGTAGTAGTAGCATACTATACACCTTGCTTTTGGGGCTCAGCACTCATGATGTAGCATCCTATGGTGAGAGTGGATTAATAAAGAAGAAGAGTTGGAGAAAGCAAAGGTCTTCATGTTAAGTCATAAAAGCGTGCAAGACCCATGCAAAGGTGCGTGGTCACGCCACCCATGGCGGCAAAGGGGGTTAAACGGAAATAGTTTTTTGCAGGGACCAAAGTGCATTTAAGGGTGCCAAGACATTCAGATTGACCTTGGGGGAATTTGGCATGGACATATTAATTTGGTGATAGTTTACAATGCTGACAGCTCAGATCTCTAGTAAGCTCTTTCTTTTTCTTTCTTTTACATGTTTGTTGCCCTAGGGGTTCTTGCTCTGTTGTTACTCTAAGGATACAAGCCCCACTGTATGGTGAGACTAATCAGGCATGCATGAAATCCAGACAAAAATGTTTCACTTTCAAATTGTGGTCCAAAAAAGATAAGATCCATAACGTGCCAATTCTTTTGATTTCATATTGTCAGATTTGTCGCAATGTTGTGCAACGTTGGTCGGTTTAATATTGTATCAAACCACAGTGAAAAGACAAAACCACTCCGAAAGCTAGGTGGAATCCAAACAGGATTCATACAAAAAAAGCATGTATGCACCTTCCTCAAATTCATGTTGTTTGGGGCATAAATAGTCAAAACAGTCAAACCGTCATTTAAACAACCTAACTTTTTTACTTTGATAATTAGCGCCATTTTTTAAAGTTATATTAGATGTATAAACATTTTTATGTATATATATTGGCCTAAAAAATTGATATCACAACTTTGCTAGATATAATGTAATGTTCTGGAAATTAATAGTCAAAGTTATATTTCAGAGAGCATGTGCTGATATCCAAAATACGATGTTTGTAGTCACTAAGGTACCTACATACATTGAGTGTTATATTTTAGGTAACAACAGTGAGATTTGTACATTCGAATATTTGGATGAGCCTGACTAGCCAACGGACGTCCGGTATCTAGGGTACCAAAAAATATTTTTTGGGTACCCGAGGAACCAAATTTTTTTATACCCCGGGTACCAGATTTTTTGGTACCTAGGGTACCAGATTTTTGGTATTCCGGGTACCAATACCAGATCTGGTACCCCTCCTCCTACCTCTTTGGCCGTCGTCGAAGCCGCCGTCGCCGGCCGCCGCCAGTGACCCACCGCCGTCAAACCGTCGGAGTCGAGTCGCCGTCCCGCCGCCTTGGCCAGCAGCCAGATCTGGCAGCCCCCAAGCCACGC
>CM002485.1:16278535-16332415 GCA_000325765.3 Leersia perrieri
GGATCTGGGCCGCCGTCGCTGTTGAAGCCGGTGCCGCTCGTCGTCGCCATCACCGTTGGGGAGCCCAAGGAGGGTGGCGGTGCGGGCGCAGGCTCGGGTGGAGAGGCGCGGAGTCGGGGTCTGTTCTGACGGACCCCTGTCCATTAGTCTTTTTCTATTTGGATTTGCTAAGAACTATAGATCGAAAGTCAATACTGAAGTACTACCTCCGTCCCAATATATAAGTATTTCTAGCTAGTTGCTAGTTTCAGAGCATCTTAAATGAACCCAGACAAAAAGTTGTCTACGTTCATTGGAGATGCTACGAATCTAGACACCAGAGACATAGCCAGGAATACTTGTATTTTGGGATGGAGGGAGTAGCATATTTTATTAATTTTATGTATAACTCAGTAACTGTGTGCAAATGATTAAAGATACGAGAGAATTTTAATTGAAGTAGTTTTGATCACACATATAAAATGGGTACTCTTGCCAACTTTGGATGAAGATCTACTAATAGGCTGCAATAAGGAAGTTTTTTTATTTTTTGTTGGTGTGCTTTGAAGTTGTTCTTTTATTGCTTTGTTCCTGGTTGGCACGATTTGGAGCCAAAAACTTTATAATATGCATGTTTAATTAGTTTGAAAATCTAAAAGTGGTGTCGAGCACAGGAATTCCACACATGATTTATCCAGTGTTTTGAACCTTGTCATAAAACATGGTCCAAATGTCCCTTCAAAAAAAACATGGTCCAAATGAGTCCCAATGTTCGTTACCAATACAACATCAAATTTCAGTAATTTTTAAGTCAAATTTGGTCAAAACAATCAAAATTCCCAAATCTAATTAGGCATGACCTATTTTCTAAAAAAAATGGACATGACCCATGAAATGCATTGTTTCCCATGTTGTTATGTCCAACAAGCTATTAGGGTCTACCCCCAATGAAAAACAGACTAAATTTATTCGAATTTATGTTCTAAATTCAAAATTCATTTGAATATTTATCTGGAAATTTTGGAATTTCTTGACCCTCGAAATTTTTTTGATTAAAAAAAAGAACCCTGGAAACTACTACTCCCTCCGGTCATTAATATATGACGTTTTTAATACTAATTTTAGTGTTAAAAACATCATATTAAATTACGGAGGGAGTACTAGATATCATCGCATTGAATCGGATAATTATTGATGTGGCACACAAATAGGAGCAATCAGAACTATACACGTACAATTAAATACACCAGTTCAGAATTATACAGATCCCTGAACGCACCAATTCAGTAAATTAGTACAATTTAACCCCTTGAATATATTCGTTTGGACAACCTTTCTCAATATAAATAGGAGTATGACCCATGACAATCTATATTCTCCAATGGAAAGGTGCCTCACAAATGCTAGCTGCTGCAACACCAAGTCACAACTGTTTCTTACAATGCCAATACATGGTAGCAGCACATCGACCAATCGATCGATTGATTACCCGCTTAGGCCTTTTACAATCAAGGGAACGGCTGCTGACGTGCACCGTGTCCCTAGCCCACCACGTCGATCGAAATGTGACATCGCAGTCATAGACCGCCTTCTATAGAGATGTTTGTATCATTCAGAGGAACCCGTTTCTTTGTCAGCCCCTTTGTCAGAAAGTGAAGAGAAAGACAAAAGGTGGGAGAGAGAAGAATAAACAGGAAGAGAGAGAGGGGAAGCAAGTGACGACAAAAAGGCGTCAGCGTCAGGGAGGAAGCCATGGGAGGCGAGGCAACCGCCGTCAAAGCCGAAGCCTTCGCGCCACTGCCACTACGACCCCCACCTTGATCCACGTCTTTGGTGGCCAGCGAGGAAGAGAAAGTGGCGGCGGTGTCAGTGGCCGGACGCAAGAGGGGAGGGGGAAACCGGCGCCGCCAACGCCGCTCGATTCACGCGCCGCCACTGTCGCCCGATATATGCCGATGCTGGTCGATCTGGCCAGCTGCCGCTAGATCCGCATCGCCGCGGCCAGAGCAGGGTCGTCGGGGACGGAGCAGGGCCGCCAGGATCCCGATTCATCGGCGGGTGCAGCTTGAATCCCAGGTCGCTGTCCTCTCCTGCCCGCCTGCTCACCGCCGCCGTAGATCTGCGGCGGCTCCGCCACTGCGGCGAGGTGAGAGGAGGCGGGAGCGGTGACGGAGCTCACCGGGGAGTCCTGGACGGAGGGAGGGCGCGATGATGGAGGAGATAGGTTGGATCTGAACGAGGGAGAAAAGGAGGAAAATGGTATGTCTCTATGGGGCTCATCTCAAGTTGCTTGGACTGTGAAGGTGGTGTCTTAGCTGTATCCTTATCCTCCATAGCATCCTAGGGATACTTATAGCCCTGATTGTAAACGTCCTTAGCTAGATATGGCGTTCAAAATGGCCAATTCAATTAAGAGAAAGACTACGGGATAGGGGTCCGTTTCTCGTCCCCGTGTCCGGCTCCTCCAATCCTCCTCCTCGCTATCGCCTGCTCCGCGTACGGCCGCGCGGCAGCCACACCTCCTTCGCTCCGGTCGTCCACAGTCGCACTGCACCTCCTCTACTCCAGCCATCCATGGTCGTACTGTGCCGCAAGCTGCAACATGACAGGGGCAGCGATGACTATGGGAGAGGCGACAACGACGACCATGGGAGTACCAAATCCATCGGGGTAACGCTGCTGTTGTTGCCCCCCGAAGGCCCGTGCCTCCTCTCACGCCGATTGACCGCATCTCAGACGAGGCCCACAAAGATGTGGATCTGGTGAGGCAGCGCTCCAACGAGGGGGGCACAAAGTTGTGGCTCCGGCAAGATAGCGCTCTAGCAATGGTGCAGTCCGGCGAGGCGCGGGATAAGGCTTCATGCGCCACCACGAGTCGCTTCGGTCGGCCGCATGCGGACACCGGAGAGGTAGAAGAAGCACAAGAAATTTTTGTTTTGTTGTTGTAGTTGTTTCAGATCTGGTAACTAGGGTACCGAATTTGGTATGCGAGGTTTCAAATCTGGTTCCTAGAATATTATGTTCGGTACCAGATTTAATACACAGGCTCCAAATCTATATCTTGACTTTTTATATCTGTACCCTAATAACCTGTTTTTGTTTTGCTCGTAGGACAGTCCGTCCGAGCGGATGTCTTGTTCTGTAGTCGGCTCTTCAATTAAACCCCCGTGCTCGCGCCCACTGAGATGCGCGCGGCGCGCCCGGCCCTGTGCCCCTGTCCGTCCACCCGCCCGCGTACCACGCAGTGCATGTATCAGCATCCACGGCAATACACGCCTACACGGTAGGCGCGTACGCCGGCCTGCACACAGGCGCGCGGGGTGCGACCACGCCGTCGTACCGAGTCGCACGCCCGCGAGATCGCGACAGAGACACACGTACGCACGCGGGACGCACGCTAAGGCTCTCGATCTCTCGTGTGCGCGCGCGCGCTCGCAGCAGCACTGCACTGCACTGCAGGATCGGGTGGCAGAGAGGGAGAGCGAGGGAGGGATGGGATCTTGTCTCCCCTCACCGCGCCGTGGACGTGGTCCACACCGTTGAGCCCGTCGTCCGTTCCGTGTCCGGTCCGGTCGATCCGGTGCGTCGCGTCTGCACGTCCCACCGGATTCGATCGCACGCGTCTCATGACAGGCCAGGAAGTACTGCAAACCAGGCCAGACAGCCAGCCAGCCATGCCTACGTACGTTTACGTCCGTCTCCTCGACGTACCACGATTCAGTATATCCAGGCCATCCAGATCCGGTTCGCAGTACGTGTACTGGAGAGCATATATATGTGTGCGTATCAGTGTATGTGCCTCTTAACTTTACTGTACGTACTACGTCGGAGGTAATTATGAGACGGTTGGGGACATCGTGTCATCGTTCGCGGGCTGGGAAAAAAGCCAGGAAACGCGGGATGGAGCGAAAGGCGCATGTTACGATACGAGCAGCGCGCGCCAGGCCGCGACGCAGTCTCGCTAGCTATGCATGCCGCTATCCTATGGCCCTGCCCCTGTGCTAACCTCCCCGCGCCACTGCGTGCAGTAGTAGCAGGAGCAGCCACTGGACTGCATACATACTCTACGCCACAGCCTTGCGCGCGCCGGCGCGCGTACGGGGTGGGGTGGGGTGCGGCCATGCTCGCCGTCTCAGTGCATGTGCCGTCCGCTGGTGAGATCGTGCGCGCGCGCGCGAGCGCTGAGCCCAACACGGTAACCCGACAGCGCGGTGGCATCGATCCACTGCGGTAAACTAAGGGCGAGTTTGATTCAGCATAACAATGGATTTTTCTCTTCGTTTTTTGTTAACACGCTTCTCAAAATGATTAATCGTGTGTTTTTTTCAAATAAGTTTATATAAAAGTTTCTTTTAAAAAGTTATATGAATTCAATAGTTAAGTAATCTTGTGTTAATGAATTATCTAACGTGCGCGACAAAAATCCAAAATACTATGCAGTTTGCAGTTTAGAACTAGGCCTAACTACCACCAGTGTCCAATCAACACGCCTCCGGCCTCCCGCGCGGCGCGACGTCGCGTCCTCCTGTTACAGAGGCCATGCGCTCTGTACTTGGAAGTCCGGACCGAGGGAGTCCATTGGCCACCGCCGATTCGCCAATCTTCGCTGCCGCCTGCAGTGCATCTGTGCATGGACGATGCCATCCTCCCTGGCTCTGGCTCCCCGCGACATGGGTGTTTGGCGTCATCCGTCCAATGTAACTGCCTTTTATTACTCACTCGTACTGTTTCTCGGCGATGGGGATATGATTGGATCAATTTCATTTGTGAGCTTTGGAGTGGTCGAAAATTCGAAACTGGACTAGATTTTACTCGGCAGTAAAATGAGCCAAAATTATTGGCAAACTAGAAGGATTTTACTAGTACGTCACGTATCGATTCAACCAAGCGTTAATGCAACGAGCTAATAAGATATTCCAGTTCTTCTTTCAAAAAAAAAATGATATTCCAGTAGTGCCCTTCAAGGCTGAGTTGCTGATGAGGTGAACATGTCTTGTGTGTTGCTGGGCAGAGAACACAAGCAGAGAAACACAGAGGCACACGCGAGGCATGCGGCAGTTACAGCCTTAAGTGATAATGACCTTACATTCATGGCATTACACAAGATGTACGGTAACGGTGGCTCTAAAGGCTCCAGGGTGCTTTTAGGTAAGTCCAGCCTTTTTGGCAAGTTTACTCGTGTATTCTTCTAGGCGACAAGCCTGGCTAACTGCTCATCAGTCATCACAATGGAAGCTTTGCTTCCCATTTTCTACTGCTTACTGTCATCCTTTTGGCACACTGCTTACTGTCATCCTAGATTTGGCAGTTTGTACTACAAGAATTTTTCGTAACATATGCTAAGACCAGCTGCCCGTCTATAAATCTCTCAATTATTGTGATTGTCTGTCATGATGAGGAAAACAGATTTATTAAAAGAGCAAAGTCTTTAGTCCATAATTTTAATATTCCTTGCAGGTAGTCCTTAGTCCTTTTTTATTAAAAGAAGTGGATGTACAACAGTACACTCATTCACACAGGAGGGAAAGGAGAGGATAATTGAGAATCAATTGGTGAATGCCAATTAGGAGTAATATAGCACTGCTCGCACATCAATAAAGACTTATCTGAGACTAAATCATGTGCTCTCTCATTGTTTCTTCATGTTCTATCTATATCAACAGTCAACAAAGTAACTGTTGACTATCAACACTGTAACTGCAAAACTTTTTTTTTTTTGAAATGAATAGCTGCAAAACTTCGACAGCTTACTTTTTTTTCATGATCCCCTTATAACGTAGCGGGGGGAGAAGTTAATTTGTCAACCATGGTGCAGTGCGTGCCAATCACCTTTTATCTAGATTGGCCCGATTTGTCCAAGTTTAACAGATTACAACCTCCTTGCATTTCGACACAACGTTGCCTCTAGAATATTGGACTGCCTATTTGGTACTAGTATTTGATAGAAAACACCCCCAAACTATCTTGTGAATTATTATGGTTGGCTCTCTTTGAATTTCATGGAACTATATTAACATATTTTTTACTCCTCTCCCTCTTTATCACTCCTTCCAAACCCGCTCCATTGCTACCATCGAAGTCGGCAAGCTCCTCCCCATCCCCATACGATGACAAGAACCGCAAGACCGCCATCCCATGAAATCGATTGTGGTGATCTTTTATTCCACTTCTGATATCATAGTTCTTATAGGCTATCGTTATGGGATCTATGTGAATTTTACTCAATATTAAAACTCGTAATCATTTAGATGGGAGATGAAGATTTATCCTAATAGCCTTAAGTCCTGTTGTGTGCCTTTTGATGGAGGTCGGAGATGTGAGCCTTAGATCTGAGTTTCCTTGTGGTTGCCTTTTACGTGTATATTCACTTGTACCATGTACCGACGTAGAGGCCTAGAGGCCACATTCCTATGAATCATTCTTTTTTAAAAAAAATCTATAAAAACTGTATCATCTTTGATAGAGAACGAGAGGATGCCAATGGTGGTTCTAAGGGTTGGTCCTAGAGGGACACACCATATATGATACTCTAAGGAGTATTTCATATTTTATGTATTTATGTTATGCTCTTTTGCAACTTTAGAACTCAAATATTTGTTTTAGTGGATTTTCGGATATGGTAAGATATTATTCTATATTTGTGTCATACTTTGAACAAATATGCATATGTACATTAAGTTAGGGGTATTATGGAATACTAGAGTATGGCATATGATTTCCCAAATTTTTTTTAAAAAAAATCCTAGAGCCGCCACCAAAGAATGCTGATGTTGTTTTCCTCCGCCACAGGAGGCTAGCTAGCCTGGAAAGTAGCAGTACTCCTACAGTCTTACTTAGGATATAAACCAAACATGGTAATTCAAGCTACACTCTTAGCGACACAAGTTTAAAGATCTCCAGCACAATCATTCATACATGGCGCCTCTCAAAAATCGACATTCATGTCCACTTCTTCCACAGTATCTACAGCAGAACGTGCCGGCAGCACGAGCAATAGATTGCACTCGAGCAAAAAGCCTCCTCTCCTGTCTATCAAAGAAAGTAAGGAAGGAAGAAAAAGAAGAATCCTCGACATGTCAACGATTGCTACGAAATTTCAGGTGAACTGGTGAAGAGAGCACTAGGCAAGAGGAGGCAAGAACCTCAAGACCACACCTACAGGGCACATGAGACACAGCACTCATTGCCACTCATAGAAGTCAAATGTCATGTCGTAACGTATGTTCAACCAGGGCCCTTCCTATCATCTTGGACACAGTACTGATTAAGAGGCAAAAATGGAGACAACAAAACGTGAGGAAATAGGATACGATATATTTTCCCTTTCAATTACAAGTAATACAGAGCAAATGCTTCTCGGTCCTAGTAAAATTGTAAATTTATATTCTATACGGCAACATAGACAGTATAAAAAAGCGAAAATATTAGCAAAGATATTGTTAATGTTGCACACGATCTTAGAATAGTGTGTCTTTTTCAAATTATTAGCCTTCGCTTTTCAGTCCTAACTGACTGTTTTTTTTTACATGACAATAAAATATACGAAAAGGATATTTGCAAGACCCACTTGTATTTTACTCATCCTCCTCGGCCCCATTGATTATGTCGTATCTCTTGATCTATTCATATGACGTTTATTGTCTTAAGAGTCACAACTTCGAACTTATGTTGTTGGGCATTAAATATTGGGGGAAAGTATGAGAAGTGGGAAAGAAACCTTGTGATGAAAATTTGTTATTCACCCATAAGATAAAATAATATAAACGGGTTAACTTGATGTAGAATTGGCGCATCAGTAGTTTCCATCTGAAGTTGTATCAACACTAAGTGTAAAACGTTACTACGGTGCCGCTACCCTGTTATCGTTCGATCTCACCAATTGTCACTTTGTGCACAAATGTGCTGCGGCACGTCAAACCACTTTGCTTTCCGTTTTCCTCTTGCACGCATGCTACATACGTGAAATCAACTCACCGTGAACCCAACAACCCCCGAGCGAAGCCAAACATCTGGGGCCCACATGTCAGCGTGTCTGCTCTGCGTGCGACGTCAGGTCGGTTCGTGTGCGCATTAATGCGTAGAGCAGGGGGATGTCTACGTATATATACGGTGTACGTACGGGGTAGCCGATGGGCCGTGTACAGCACCATGCAGGGGGCATGCACGAGGCGGGAGCCCACGTGGGGACAGCCCTGCTGGCCAGGGAAGGGCGAGATGCGGCCATACGTCCACGTGTCGTGCATCCAGCGGCTGAGCAGACAGGAAAGGTAAAGTACAAGGCTGCCTCCCTTAGCCCTGACACGTCGCATTCCGCCGTACCTGCGTTGACCACTCTTCCTTGGATTTTTCTGTTTTTTTTTTCTATCTCTTTTTTTCTCGTCCGAATAAA
Source organism: Leersia perrieri (assembly GCA_000325765.3). NCBI lineage: Eukaryota > Viridiplantae > Streptophyta > Magnoliopsida > Poales > Poaceae > Leersia > Leersia perrieri. Next base: position 16,286,904 of record CM002485.1, read on the forward strand.
CAGAGATAAAAAGGTAACGCCTCCCTGATGCTCGCAGGTGGAGCTCATTTGTCTGTTCTGCCTTCGACGAGATTATGCCTACTACTAACTTTTTTAGGTGTTCACAAATCGTGCAAATGTAGCCCATAAATATGAATAATGCAAAATGATTTGATCTGTCCTACAAAAGGCCAAAACATTCTAGTCCTTTTTTTCTCAAAATAGAATGCGTCTCATTTATGATACTCACATTTCCCCCTTTTGTTCTGAGGAACTCTCCAGCCAATAAAAAAACACAACTATTGTTGTCCAGCATTTCCGACGCGATGAAAAATGATTTAACCACACAAAAATATCCGGAGTGAACAAGTAATAAGCAACATTTTTTTTTATTTTCCCCAATATCACATTATCACCTCTCCCACTCACCGAAATATATCCACCCACCTAACATCCAGTCCTGGCTGCAAAAACTAAACTAACCTAAGAAAAGACGAGCAAAAAAAGCAACTAAAATGATAGCTACCACCACCAATTTCTCTCCATTCCTGCTTTACCTCGAAAAGATTAAAATAGAGGGAAAAAAGAATCGAAAAGGAAAAAAAGAAAGAAAGTTGAATGGAAGAAAGAGCAGAGCAGGGGAAGGCAAGCAAGAGTAAATTTTCCAACTCTTCCAGCTGTCCGAGTCGTCATCCTATCTCTCACTCGCCACGCTGCCTCATCAGGCCGCCCCTAGCCCCACTGACGAGGTGGGCCCATGCAGCGCTTCTTCGCATCTGAGCTGTTGGCCGCCGATCCGACGGTGGAGGTCCGCTCACTCTCTGAGCTGATGCTCCGATGGTGGCCGAGCACCGTCACCGGCGTCTCGCCGCTCGACGCCGCAGCCGCCGCCGTCCGGCCGGGCCCGACGCAGCACGCCGCCGCCATCACCTCGCCGCATTCTCGCAACTTCTCCTGTAGAAAGTCCAAAGCAAGATAGTTAGCCAGATTTGTTATGTTAATGCCGTGTGGTTTTAATTACGTGACAGTTAAGGTATAATTAATTAGCTCCACAAATGAGAAAGCAACAAAAAAGTAGTATTACAGTGCGGTCAGTTGCTCCATTTCACGAGGTAAATGATTTTTAAAACGCTAAAAACAGTAGCAGGAGTAATTATGGAAGTGGAACACCAAAAGTCGCCTCCCACACAGAACCGGGGCTGTGTCAGACGTGACAGGGGTGTTTTAGTAAAAATAAGTGGGGAGATTAGATTGGGGGTAATTTTGGGAGGAAACGAAATTAAATATGCTCACGCTATTTACAAAGGGGCAAGCGGTGACGCCGGCTTGGAAGTCGGGGAGGTGGGCGCCGGCGGCGACCTCACCGGCGGCAGCGAGCAGGGCCGAGGCGGCCGCCACGGAGGGGCAGAACTCGGCCATCTTCACCTCTGCGAAATGCACGGGAAGCAGAGAGTAAGAGCTAGCTAGCGCTGGGGTGAATCTAGCAGAGGAGGAACGAACGCGTGGCATTGGGCGTACCGGGTTGGACGCGGAGGAGGAGGTCGACGGCGCGCGCCTTGATGGCGGCGAGCAGCGGCGGGTGCCGCGGCGGCGGGAAGCAGGCGGAGAGGAAGAAGCTGATGAAGGCGAGCGGCGTGACGGAGCGCACCCGCCAGTCCAGCGCGTCGAGCACCAGCCGCTCCATGCGCCGGATGGTCGCCTCGTCGAACGAAGCCTCCTCGCCCCTCTGCAACACGCACCACACGACACGAGCGTCGCCGTTTCAGCAACCGATGGACGAAAACGAATCCCCCACGAAGATCGTGAAATGCTACTGCTCATGTACCTGGATGTCGGCGACGGAGATGGCGGAGTCGCGCTGCATCTTGCCGGCGAGGGAGAGACAGCTGATGGCGAGCAGCCGCGGCGCCCATGGCGTGTGCTCGAACTGCACGGGACGACCATGGGGGATCAGATCAGAAACGCGAATTCCTGCAGAAAATCCATCCAGATAAAAAGAGCCCGAATCACGCGGTTCTTACGGGCAATCGGCTCTTGGAGAGGAAGCGATCTACGTAGTTGAGCGCGAGGTAGGCGACCCGGGGGTGCACGTGGAGCTTGCCGTCGTACTGCACCTGGCGCCGATCAGGCCCGATCAGATCAACAAACAGAGGAAGAGAAGACGAACACGAATAACCCCCAAACCCCAACAAGGAAGGGGAAAAAACCAACAGCGTCCCGGATTACAGATACCTTGGAGATGAAGCTGGCAGCGTCGCGGCGGGCGGCGGAGGAGGCGGCGGAGACGGACGGCGAGTGGTGGCCCTCGGCGTCGAGGAGGCTGGCGATCGGCTCGTCGGCGGGGCTAGTGAACGGGTTCTCGAGGTCGAACTCGAACTCGTCGTACTCGTGCGCCGCCGCAACCTCGTCCATGGCCGCCGACGACGCGTACGAGGAAGTGGAGGGGCAGGAACACGCCAAGAGAGCGAGACCGAGACCGCAAGTGGTGTGGCTTTATGGGGGAGAGGAGGAGGAGGAAGCCACCATTGCTGCTACGCAGTGCTAGTACTATAGCCTCTGTCTGGTTGGGAGATGGCTTTTAATAGGAAGGGGTCGGGGACAGTGGTACAAAAGGTGTGGATTTGGGGTTCTTTTTGTAAAGATCGGAGAAGGAAGAGGAGGAAGAAGATGGGTGGGGGAGACGAAGGGGAAGAAGGGAGAAGCCGAGATGAGAAGGGGTTCATCAGGTGGACCCACCTGTCAGTGGGACGCAATGATGCCATGTGTGTGAGAGAGGCCCTATACCGCGTCAATACTCATCCATGGCTCCATCCGGCTTTGACAGCTCAGAACCAACATGGTAGATGGAAATTGGTAATTTACTCTTTGGTTGTTTTCTTTCTTTCTTTTTGCTGTTGCTTGGTGACTGAAACCGTCAAATGTGTTTGTTGAGTAATGAAATTAATCGCTGGCCGCATCTGATAATTCGATAAGAAGAGACTAGGACCAATAGTCTCTTTGAATTGGTATAATCATTCCAGTTAAACTATCGAGTTAGATTGATCAATTCTAATACGCCTATATGCACAAGTAAAAATCTTTCAAGGCATGAGAAAGGGGTTAACCAAAACGAACAAGCCATGATAAAGTAAAAGCGTGAAATCACGTGAGACAAACCATCATACTGGTGGATTTCATTTGCCTCTCTCTATGTTGTGTTTCATGGTTTTTTTTTTTTCAAACTCTTGTGTATAAACACTCGGTATTTTTTAATTTTTTTAAAAAAACTTTCTAGAAAAATCAATAAAGTGCTATCAAACCAACCCAAACAAGTGCCTCCGATCATTTAGACTTTTTACCAGTCTAGTGAAAATAACGACATAGAATATGTTTACCATCAAAAAAAGAGATAGAAAGCGTTATGTCGTATTTCCATAGCCACTTAATATACGTTAAATATTTGTAATAGTCGACAAAACTTGTTAAGTAATGCCATAAAGCATATTAGTGTTGTAAAGATTTATACGAGAGAAAATGACAAATGTGAAAACTTGTCCTACTAACCAATAAGAGATTTGAGGTGAAAAACTTGTCCCACTAACCAATAAGAGATTTGAGTGCTCAAATTTCCAAAGACTCAACTACTCAATTGGTAGAAGATGTGTCCGTTTAAAATTTATGAATCGTTCATCAAGTTGTTGTCGAATGTGATGTCTATACAATTCCCACCTATATAGTCCCTAATCTCCACAGGCAAGTCACACAACCACAACATAGAACTCTGGAGATCCTTTCAGCCATTCAAGGAAAACCCCAAATGACTTAGAAATCCACATCTTATCTTACTAATCCAAACAAATTTTTGGTTTGTACTATAGTAGTAACAGGTAGAGCAGTACACCTAAGTAACAAGTAAAAATTCCCAGGACTCTGGAACGCGACATCGCCGGCACGCATGCATCTGGCGGGAGAAAAACGGACAACGCCGCAACCGTGGCCGGCCTCCGTTTTGACCTGCGGCTGTCGCTGTTGCAAGAGGACAGTGGTCAATAGTACCAGTCGGGCCCCACAAAGTCAGAGGCCCTTAGAATTACTGAAATACCCCTCGGTATCCCTCATGCTGAATTGCTGATCGCCCCCTGCCACGTGGGACCCAACTGTTATCACGTGGGCCCGCCGAGCGAAATGACGGACTTATCCGCGGCAGGAAGCGCCAGTTCTCGTGAATCGCCTGAAAGTTTGAGTGAAGTTTGTGGATTTGTCTGGTTATGGGTGAATTTCAGAGATTTCATCTGCTGATTTTTCTTAGAATTTTTTTTTGAGAACTCATCAGTGTGTAGATGTGTATGTACTCCGTAAGAATCACTGCTGCTGGGTGCTGGCTGGACACGATAGCTGTGTGCCTATGTGGTAGGAGTATGTGTTTTGCTTGCACGCGTCGCTTCCTTGAGTATTATTTCTGAACCTATGGCTATACTGGTATAGTGCTGATAATATATCGGTTTCCAGATCGTTACTTAAGTTGATTAACGCGAGTTCACGACAAAAACTGGTCTGACGCTCTGCTAATTATGAGCACTTCATTCGAGTAGGAGTGTATACATATGCAGTATAATTGCCACGCAATATGGGGTGTGCAAATCAGTAAATCACCTTCTTTTAGAAGACAAGATTTCACATGAGTTTGTAGGGTTATCAAAGAAAAGTTCAGTTCTTGCCTGGAATGGTCAGTTGATTGGCGCATTTTGGGCAGCAATTTGTGCGTTGCCCATCCGAAAGGAACAGATCGTGCAGCTGATATGAAATGGATAGTACTGGCCTGCGTTGAAGGGCTCAAGATTGATGTGATAATTGAGGGGACGGATCATACCACTCGGTCACTCCAATGTCTCAAGAGTCAAGACCCTGAACTTGTTAAAATGGCTCAATGCACAGCACAGATCACAGATGGCCACGATTACCATGGGTAGAAAATTCAGGTAACGAAAAATAAAATACCTTTTTTGCTCGTCACAATATTTCAACGTGCCTTGAGATTAGACTCTATCCATAAAGATTTAAGCGTGTGCTAAATGACGCGTTTGACAATGGCATAAGTATGTGTCTACCTGAATCAACCGTTCCTTACAGAACTACCTTGATCACGCTCTTTCTACAAATGTGTAGTGCAATCCCCAATAAACTCGTGGCATTTTCATAATCGTTACAGTGCACTCAAATTTTGTCTGTTTTGAAAACCAAAACCTCAAAACTTTCATGCTCCGCAGTCTGCACCTGTAAATGTACACAAGCAACAACAGCTTGTTTAACGATTACCAAGCAATCTCCCGGTCTCCCATGCAAGTGTAACAGCTACGGCTGCGCAATCTTTTCTTTTCTGCCATGAGGCAACCGGCTCAGTACGGCACTACATATCGTGAGCATATATGTATCCGTGCTTGCTCTTGGACCAGAGTGCTTGTTCTTGTACCTCAAAAGGCTTTATTTTTTCAGATGCACCTCAAAAATCTACTGCTAGTGCATGAAAGCTTGTGTAATGTAATCCTCCTTGCAGTGTTGGTTTTCCTTGTGCAGGATTTGCAGCGGCAGGCATCTCTGGATCTTTGCAGGGTATCTCTGGATCAACTTCTGCCAGCTTGGATGTTAACTGGTAGATTGGTCTAGGAAGGAAGATACTAGCCATCATAATTTTGTCTTTGTGTTAACTTCATGATTGCTAAAAAAAAAACCATATGAAAATTATGCACTCCACAGAATAACTTTAGGGCTATGTATATTGGAGAGATTGCTCGGAGACTCCAATGGTCTCTGTTACTAGCATTATACTATAGTAGAAATAATCTAAATTATACATATGAGAGTACTTATATACATTTCTACTGTCATTAGTTAAGCTGATAGTATAAATCAATCCAATTCAATCATTTGGATTAAAATACTAGTAGTAGAGACTGCCCAAGTGAAGCTATTGAAATGGAGAATGATTTGGTTCGATGAACTGTTTCCTAAAATCTTGTGTTCTAAATGATTTAGTGCATACTGCCTTTTTAAGCAGACAGGCCCTTGACTTAGGGGTAGGTTTGGAAATGAGTGTTGAATTATGATCCAAATCCAGTTATACTAATTGACAAGAGGGCCGGCTTGGTCTGGAGCGCAGCTCCGGCCCGTCGCCGGGAGGCTTAGGCCGGAGCGAAACGGAGGCCCAAGCGGCCTATTGAGATGGACTCCTGGGACGCCCGGGGGTGTGGGGGCGGATTCCCTGCGGTACGGATCAGTACCCTATTAGGGTTTCACCGATATATATACCTCTTGTAAGTCGCCGTTTGGCGTTGTAACCTCACCCCGATATAGTGAAGGCTTTTGCTGGCTGGCGCCTGTGGTTTTTCTCTCCCACTTTGGGAGGGTTTTCCACGTTAAAATCTCGTGTCCTCTGTGATTGATCTTTGTTTTTTATCGTTTATATGCCTATTGTCCTATAACAATGAGGACTGGTGCAGGGCTGCAGGCAGAATGTGTGAGTTTGAGAAACCCTTGCATGAGTATTAATTTGGCGATCTAATGCCACCCTGGTGCAAGTGATGAGGGCACCTCAAGGTAAGCATGGTTTCTTGTTAGGGCATCAAACTTGGCATGCATTGGATGCAACTATACACCTCCAATCAAACGAGAGCAAAATGAGAAGTTGTCACTGCTATCACTTATCAGGACCATGCATGGCTCCATGAAAGAGGAGTCCATGCTTCAAATTTGGATGCAGAAGATGTGCAGAAGCTTGAGAATGACTCATTCACTTCCCCCATGTACCAATGGTAGAGAATGGGGATCAGTGATATGATGCACCATTGACCATAGTAGAAAGAGTGAAGGAGCCCATGTGGAGAGCAATGGCTTGGAATGAAGCCAAAAGGATGGAAAAGGGGAGTTCAATGTGGGAATAAAGGTCTCGCCAGATTGCTCCACATAGAGATAAGATGTGGGCAAGGGCATGCAACAAAATAGACCGAAGCTAATTACTAGTACTCCACATAGAGTATACTTCCGCTGCGTCACAATATTTATGTTGCAAGAATTCTCAAAAAAAAAATTATGTTGCAAGATATGTTTCTTTGTAGGACACTAATTAGCAGCTACTAGTACAACATTTTCCACTTCCCGCCCTATAGTTTAACCAATGGTCTGATGCACGGATGAACTCATGAACACATCGATTAATTGTGGTATAGTACATCATTAATGGAAAATGTGCTCTGCGATTGCAGCCAAGGCGCCAAGCTAGCTTAAACATGCCGTGCGTGGTGCACAGGGTTGGTATCAATACGGCTGATGGCCCTTATCAAAAGATGCAAACCGTATTCCATGCCTGACCCAGCCAGGATCTACTAGGGTTGGTGTTGTAGTGCCAAAGTGCCAGCAAGATGAGCCCCAGAGAACATTCCAAAACCGCTTTAGTTTCCTCCCCTTTTGCTAGTCCTTGGCCTCCACCACACCACCACAAATTAGGCTAGATTAATTATGAAAGTTTACTTATCATTTGCACGCCATCACAACCGGTTTCAACCTGGCAAATGGCAGGGACAGAAAGGCTGCCTCATCATTTGCATTGTCCTGCATTGCTTTTCGCCGGGTCATCACTTGCACAACTTGGTGGTAGTAATATACACTAAGCCAGCCAACCGGAAGGTAGTCCAACCGAGTGTATCTTGACTAGTACCTGATGTTCGGTATTGGGGTATAAATTAGTGATTCAATGGTACAACCCGAAGTACCATATATTTCAGTGTTAATTCGTGGTATTTTGTTATACCGTAACATTATGAAAGGTACAATGGGGTAATAAAAAAACATTTTGAGAAATGATAGCTTGCGATACGTTGACATCTTAAACAGAAACTTTCAGCAAGTCTCATCGCTTCACAAACACGGGCAAATGGCAATATTATACACGTACCAGGTAGTAGCATATTTTCTCTACTCAACTATATACAGGAAGGCCCAGGTGATGCCCACATCTTTCCATCGCTTTGGCACGGCCTGCTCACTTGCCTGCCTGCTTTTTTTGTGGATGGATGCCCTCTACAAGCACTTTGCATAGGTGCAAGAGAAAGGCCTACGCAAAGCAGCAAAAAGAACACCCCAAATGTGGGTGCAGCACAGTTTGCTGCCCCTGCAACTGCAGCCATTCAGGGACAACAACACAGAACGCCATTGGAGAGAACGGAGATCGATCTCTCCATGTTTCCTCCATTCATTGGCCTATAGCCAAGCTAGCTAGAAGCTTTTCTTTTTAGTGCTTTTGCCACGCTTTTCTCAAGCCTCCCTTCCCTAGCTAGAATTCTTTGCCGGCGACTCGCATGTTGACGAGCCGTGCATCAACATGGTGTGTTATTGTTGGTGTACTAGGTACGGAGTCCTGTTTCAACCCGGGGAGTACAGCATTTATGTGTTACTAGATTGGATCTGAACTTCTCAAGTGACGGGGTTCAGGTCCAGGAATGCAGGGATTAATTAGTTAGCCGTGTTCATCTCATCCGTGTATGCTATTCCCATCAGACGGCATGAGCATTTGTGGTGCCTGGTCCAGTAACACATTGGTCATGATCACAAACGTCGATCGAATCGAATAGATCGATCGCTACAGCACATGCCCGAACACCGTACCTGGATGTGCAAATTGATATGTAAATTGCATGTGTACTGGAAGAGACGATTGTTGTGTGCTGCACATATATGCATAGCCTGAAATTAGCTAGCGATCGAGCAAAGCGGCCGGGCCGGGCCACACATGATGTGTGCAGCGATCGATCGATCGAACATGATATCCTATCCAGGAGAGATCGATGGGGGCGAGTACTGTGCATGCACGGGCTAGTGGTGTGGCACTGTGGCCATAGGCCGGTAGGGAAGAGATCGTGTCGAGTGGTAGAGCAGTTGATGATCGTGTGGGGCTGGACGGATCGATGGCTGCAAATCCGCCGATCGAGACGAGGCTCATGCATATGGGGTGCAGTAGCGCGCGCAGGTGGAAGAAAAGGCGGCGAAATCACGGCCGCGTTTGCGTCGTCGCGCGCGTGCATATGCCGCCGCCTGCTATGCCCGGGCCGATCACACGCACGCCGAGATCGATCGATCGGTTGGGTGGTTGGAGCTGATCGAGGTAGGTGGTTTGATGATCAGATCGGATCGGTCGGTGCTTGTGAAGTTGTGATGCCGATCGGTGAGCTAGCTAGATTGGGTGTTTGGGTGATCTAGTGTAACGCGTGGCCCGGCTGCGCGGCGGTGGTGCATGGCATGCTGCTGCGGCGGTGTTGCTTTGGCTAGTTGATGCGAGGAGGCCCCATCGATCGATCAATCGAGCGCGACCGGTGAGGCGGCGTGGCCGCTTTGCGTGCTCGCGGGCGGCACGCTTTTTCGGCCCACGCAGACGGCACAATTATTACAGCTCTGTGCATACGCCTGTCACCGCCGCACAGTCGTCATATCGTCGAGGAATGATGGGCCGAAACGAGGTGGCTGGGAAGGGTCCGATTTAGTGGGCCTTCCTACAGACCCAAGAATTTACATGGGCCTATCGGCAAACGAATTGATGGGCCGAAACCGAAGTGTCCGGGAGTTTACATTTGCCTCAAACCGACGAGGCGCCGCCTTTACCAACGAAACAGCGCAATCTTCATGGGCTGGACGCTGTCACCCCATCCACGCAGGCAAAAAGATCTGCGCCGTGGTGCGCGTGATGGATTGGCTAAATCCGATAAGGCCGTAACCGGGGAGGTGGGGGAGCGTGGGCGTGTGGCAGCCAAAGCACGACCCGCGCGCAACATGTGGCTGCCGCAGCCGGGTCGCTGCGCATCAACCAATCACCGGCCGCGAGCCGAAATATAACCCCAGGGGCCTATCTATCTGCAAGCCTGTGGACACGGAGGCACACGCCCTGCTGCTGCTGCTGCCGCTGAACGAGCTCTCCAGCCATGGCCTCCACCGCGCTCTCCACCGCCTCCAACCCTACTCAGGTCAGTGTTTCTGCTACTGCTGCTGCTGTTCTCGATCTGCTCCTCTTCATGGATGATAAGCTTTTGTGTGGTTACTGCGTCTGCGCCATCTTGTATGATCTGTGTGGTTTCCATGTAAGCTTAATAAGCCTGGTCTTTGTTGGATTCTTTGTTCTCTGCGGCGTCCGGGTGAGATCGGTTGAAGTGCTGACTTATTAACATGAGCGTGGCTTTTATGCTTACCGATCTTGAGTGTTATCGGTAGTCTTTCTGTCTTTCACCTTGTTTTTCTTTGGATTCACCAAACTATGCATGCATGTTCTGAACCTTCTGGTGAACTGAAGTGATACTGCTGAAATGCATTAGCCAGCAAAGGGTGATGAAGTAGCACTTGATTGTAACTTGTACTACAACTCTTTATTTTTTCTGTTTGTTCTCGTGATATATGCAAGAGTAGATTGCGGCCTGTGGGAACGATTCAGACAACGAACAGAGCCGCATGTAGACATGTATTGGGAAAAAAAAAAATCACAGTTCAATTAGACGGTTTCACATTCACAGCATATGATTGTAAACTGTCATTAAGCTCTTGTTTCCATTGCGTCTGTGTAGCGTAATTTTGATTCCACATTTCCACTAATTCCGGTTCCATGTATTTTGAGACAAAAACCAGTCAAATTTCAGTCGTAAGAACGACACTATCCTTAGCTCCAAGCCATCAACATTCAACCACCTAATCAACAAAGCAGAGTATTGAGTGCTAGCCACTACATTTATACTAAGTTTGTGCCTAATGGGGCTTGGCAAAAAAGCAGAGTATTCAGTGCTAGCACAAAAGCAGAGTATTCAGTGCCAGCTACACGCACAGGAGAACTGAAAGTCTGACGAAACACGTTGCATCCTCAGCTCTGCAGGTCTCGCGCCTCGCTGGGCAAGCCCGTCAAGGGCCTGGGCTTCGGCCGTGACCGCGTCCCGAGAACAACGATCACATGCCAGGCCGCGAGCAGCATCCCCGCCGACCGCGTCCCGGACATGGGCAAGCGCCAGCTGATGAACCTCCTCCTCCTCGGCGCCATCTCGCTCCCCAGCGTCGGCATGCTCGTCCCCTACGGCGCCTTCTTCATCCCCGCCGGGTCAGTCACCTTCATCCTGACTCGCATTGCAAAACTGCAAATTTGCTGATGAGCTAACATTGCTGGAATTGTTGTTGTTTTTTTCCACAGCTCAGGTAACGCCGGTGGTGGGCAGGTTGCCAAGGACAAGCTCGGAAACGACGTGGTCGCCGAGGAGTGGCTCAAGACTCACGGTCCCAACGACCGCACCCTCACCCAGGGTCTCAAGGTGAGTGAGTGACGAGCTCCAATATGCACGATGGGCCTAATGGCAGATTCGGAAAAATGAATCTTTGTGGTGTCATAACATACTTACCGATCATACTATGTTAATTTTACTTATACCATAATTTTATATCATATGTATAAACATTTTGTCTATAAGATTTACCGAAAGTCGTCGGTGTGACGGTGTCGACTGACACCGATCAATATGACGAGACGACGATGATAGCAGGCTTGCTGAATTGCTGAATCCGTGAAATTTGTGTGTGCAGGGTGACCCGACATACCTCGTGGTGGAGGCAGACAAGACGCTGGCAACCTACGGGATCAACGCCGTGTGCACTCACCTTGGGTGCGTCGTGCCGTGGAACGCCGCGGAGAACAAGTTCATCTGCCCCTGCCACGGCTCGCAGTACAACAACCAGGGCAGGGTCGTCCGTGGACCTGCTCCCCTGGTAAGATTTCTCGACTCTGATCTCTTCTTGAATGAAAAGATCCTCCAGTTGCAATATCCATTCTGAAATGGTGCTCACCTTTGATCTTGCCGATGAAAAGATCCTCCTGTTACTTACTGAACTGAGCTGAACTGTTGATTAAAAGATCCCACAATTGCTTACTGAACTGAGCTGAAGTGTTGCTTACTGAACTGAGCTGAGCTGCATTGATTTGTGTGAAACAGTCGCTGGCCTTGGTGCACGCTGACGTTGATGATGGCAAGGTCCTCTTCGTGCCGTGGGTGGAGACCGACTTCAGGACTGGCGACAACCCGTGGTGGGCGTAAACTATACCGACACGATCCATATCATCAGCAGCAAAGTTCACTTCTGTGATCAGCTTGTAGCTATGAGTCCCCTGTACCCTCTGAGAAACGCTGCTGTAAATCCACTCGCACCTTGTTTCTGAATTATATGTACACACACTGTCACACTGTATGAAAGAGCATAAACCCTTTTCATAAGTGACCCTTTTGAGGATTATGAATGTGTGAGATAGATATACCCTTTAATAGCTGATCAAACCTTGGAATTCATTCCTGCATATGGGCATCTCTACATCTGCACTACACTGAAACTGAAAGTCTGAAGAATCCAGGGCAAAAAGTAGCATATCTAAAGCATTGTTTCAGAGCAATTACATGCCTTGTTGGCTTGTAAATTTCTGAAGGATGGAAGTAGCTTTTGCCTTCAGAAATGCGAGTTTCCTTTTCTTCTAAGTCATTACCGAACATTCCTTTCTCTCTTCATTTCATTCTGAAGAAAAGTGGATACTTTACATGCCTTTCAGAGTTCAGAATCATCCACAGAAGCTGCTTCAGAAAGATTAATCGATGAGCAGGTGAGAATCTAACATCAACAACCGCCATCAAATAATCAAAACCATAAAAAGCACAAACCAGATTTGACAAACAGAATGGACAAAGTATCAATGCAAACAACTCAAAAATGATCTCTGGATCAAAGCAAGTTCTCTGCCCAGTGCACCACTCATTTGGAAAATGGATATAATCACAAGAATTTCTTACATATAATCCATCAATCATCCAGCAGCACACAAAATTTGACCTCCTCAGGTAGGAACCACCTAGAACATATGAATCCCATATTACATTGAACTTGCTACTAATTAATCACACCAGATGTACTTACTCTTATAGTCTTATATAATAATATAATAGCTATCCAAATCTATTTTCACTTGACGAAAATTGCAATATCAATCCATCCCTCCACCTCCCTCATCTATACAGCAACCCACGAAAGAATAAAATAAAAACTTCACCACACGGCAATGCAAAAATTCTTAGGTAGAATAAGGCATATGCAATCACGAGAATCAAAGAGCTTCAGGACCAGCTAGCTCCAGGAAACAGCTCATGCGCGCCGTGCTCTGCCTCCCCCCACCCACTTGTGTGCCTACGCGGCGTGGGCCCCACCTTCCGCCGCCGCCGGCGGCGGCTTCCCCTCCGACGAGTAGATGACCGAGCCCGGCGGCGGCGGCGCGTGCCCATACATCATCGGCGGGTACGGCTGCATCGGGTGAGGGACGCCGTAGACGCCGCCGACGCTGCCGCCTGTCGAGTAGAGATCTCCACCACGTGCCTCGCTTCCTCCGCCACCGACAATGTGGTAGACTGGCCCAGGCATGTAGCCGCCCTGCGAGGACGGATCGAGGTAGTGGACGGGGCGCACGGGGACGTAGTACACCTGCTGCGTCATGTACGGCGGCGGCGGGGCGGGCCATGGCGCGGTCTCGGTGGCGTACGGGGACGGCGGGGCGGCGCCACGAGCGGGGGCGAGGGCGTCGTCGTCGGGGTGGGCCATCTCCGTGTCGACGACCTTGGGGCGGGATCCTCCGGTGACGGGGCTGGGCTCGTCGGAGTTGGTGTCGAGGCCGAAGAGGTAGTCGGGCACCTCGGAGATGATCGACGAGGCCTCGGATCGGCCGCGCTCGATGGGGGGCGGCGGCGCGGGGGCGTTGAGCGCGTCGACGAACCACTGGTCGGAGGAGGCGTCGCCGGTGCCGGCGCCGGAGAGGACGGAGCCGAACGCGCCCTGGTCAGGGGAGGAGGCGAAGAGGAAGAGGCGGAGGCGCGGCGGCTTGATGGAGGCGGCGGCAATTTCGCGGAACCGGTCGATCTCCTCGATGAGGTTGTCCACGTCGTCGTCGGAGGTGATGGAGATGAGCGCGTCGAGGTCGTCCTGGGGGAGCTGGTACCTCAGCGCCGGCGCGGGCCCTCCCGCCGGGAAGTGCGCGGGGGCGACCTTGGCGAGCGCGGCGACGAGGGCGTCGAACGTGGCCGCGCGCGGGACGGAGACGATGCGGGTCTCGCCGCCGACGTAGCGCAGCTGGTGGTCTCCCGGCCGCGGCATGATCCGGCCACCGAAGCTGCACATCAGCCGCACGTGCTCGCCGCCTCCGCCACCACCTTGCCTCTGCCCATGCCCGTTCCCGTGCGGCGCGGGGGGCAGCGGCGGCGTGTGCTGGCTCCCGCCGTTCCCGCAACCGCCGCCGCCGGCGGCGCGAGGGGTGGAGGAGGCCGACGACGACATGGCGGCCGGCGACGAGACGCGGAGGCGGCGGATGGAGGTGGGGATTTGGCGGCTGGGTGGTGAGGAGGAGGAGGGCTAATTGCAACAAGGCATCGGGATTTGGGAATCGCGAGCAAATGCGAGAGGAGGTGGAGAGAGAGAGAGAGNGGGGGGGGGGTTGAGGGGTCGGGCCAGGTGAGGTGATTTTCTAACTCATTTCTATTTGGTTCGGGTGGGACCCATTTCCCTTTCTGGTGCCACAGCTACAGCCCATAGGATCCGGTAGCCTCGCTACTATTTCTTTCCCATTTTTAAAATTTGAAAATCTCATTCACACATTGAAATATACTAGTCGTGAGTCGTGACAACTGTTTTGATGGCGGTGACACGGCGTATAGAAAATAGGTCAAGAATACGAAATATTTTTGGCTGCTGCGAGGCAAATACGGGTGTTAGTTGTGGATGATCTGGACCCGATAAGGAGGCAAAATAATTGATCCCAAGGACATTCGATCTTTATATCTTACAGTTCCCTCGGGAAACGACAGTCCTATTGTATTTGCTGCCTGCTTTTGACGTGGACGCAGCAGCATTTGTTCCCAAATGTTTTTTGGGGTTCGAAAATTCCAAAAGGAAAAAACCGAATTTGGCTCTGTAGGTTTTCAATACTATGCGAGTGGCGAGTGCCAGACGAAAATGCACGCACAAAAGCTTCAATCTCTCGTAAATGCGAGGTCGCGTGCAGGGAGAGAATCGGAGGGGGGAAAGGGCTGGCAGATGGAGTGAGCACAAGCCATGATATGCAAGTACTACACCAAACGTTGGATTATTATGCGTTCACGTACGTCGATCTGGGTCCATCTGTCTTTGCCTTTTTTGCGGTCCGTTCGCTATGCCTAGGGGTGTAACTATTTATTTACTTTTCAACAAAATGTAAAGTTATATTTCCGTCCTAGTATTACGTTCCTCCCAGCTACCATCTATGTCGTCTTAGATGATCTTATTGGAATAGGCTTTAGGGATAACGATTTACATAAATTAAAGTTATCCCTAATTGCGAAGCCAGGTCGAAGATATGGAAGGAAGACAAAGTTTTGGATAGGGCCTAATAAACAATGCATTAGTTAAGCTTACTAATTTCTGAGATCATCCTATTTCATATATTTGGAGAGGGTCATGTCATTGGTCGTTCCTGTTCTTGTCACTGCCACTGGCTTGGCTAGGGTAGTAGCCCTATATTGACCATAGGTTGTATGTGGATGTTGGACGGTGGTCATTGACACCAGTTTGTTGGGAAGAATAAGTGTATGTCATAGGTCTAGGATTTTATCATTGCGATAGCTCTTACGCTGATTTAAGTGTCGTCAACTTTTTTTAAAGGAAGGAGCTAAGCAATGAACGGCCAAGGCATGTAAGTCTTAAAAAGACAATTGTAGCATCAGTAAAATAGGTGTGAAATGGGGAGCGGTGGCATGGTCCTAACAAGGTGGAGGACAACAAAGAGTATATTTACCGTTAAATGAGACAATGTCTATATGTGTTTGTACTAACCTTCGATAGTGTTTTTCATTTTAGGGTGTGACGAGGACATCCTCCACTATTACCCGCTGATAAAGACGCAACACACAATTGTCTAGTAAGATTGTAACGTCTAGTACGGTTGTAGTCGGGCAGCGACCGTGTGAGCTCTGAATAATCCCACCTTATTTAGCTAGGGAGGAGGAAGCCACCTTAAAAGGGAGAGTCACCCTTCCCCTATCAGACTAGTCTTTTAGGGCGATTGGGCCTTTCCCCGAGTGGGTGCGCCGGAGTTACGGTGCTAAGATTACGGGATTCGGAGAATTCGGATCGGTGTGTCGGGCTTTGGGTGTATGGTACTAAGATCGCGGGATTCAGGGAATTAGGATCGGTGTGTCGGGCTTTTGTCCAACCCCACCTGGGCCGGACTCATTATTTGGTATCAGAGCTGGGCCCTTGTTAAGAAGGGAAGAATGATGATGACATCCTCCACTATTACCCGCTGACAAAGACGCAACACACAATTGTCTAGTAGGGTTGTAGTCGGGCGGCGACCGTGTGAGCCTCTGAATAATCCCACCTTGCTTAGCTAGGGAGGAGGAAGCCTTATAAGGGAGAGCCACCCTTCCCCTATCAGACTAGTCTTTTAGGGCGATTGGGTCTTTCCCCGAGTGGGTGCGCCGGAGTTGCGGTGCTAAGATTGCGGGATTTGGAGAATTCAGATCGGTGTATCGGGCTTTGGGCGTATGGTACTAAGATTGTGGGATTCAGGGAATTCGAATCGGTGTGTCGGGCTTTTGTCCAACCCCACCTGGGCCGGACTCATCAGTGTGCATGTTTTATTAGTCTTCTTGTTTTTTAATCAAGTTATGTTTTTTTAATTCACAGTTATTAATTCTGTAAACTTTAAAATAATTAGTCATAGCTTTTTTGAAGCAAAAGCCAGAATCAATTTTATTATCATAAAAAAAGCAAGGTTGAGGAAGATGATAACATGTGTGCGTGGAGTTAGGAAACGAGTTTTAAGTTTTTCTCTCTTGACATTTCACCGAAATAAGCATCACGATCATCATGTAGCCAAATGCACAAAGCATATATGGTGTTTTATGTTGTTATGCTTTTGTCTAGCTTGCATATCGTGTAGCTTGCAGTGAATCTAGCTCAAAAGTGTTTCTTATCTCCTTAACCTCCTTTTCATATGATATCACCAAGTTGGCAGTTCTTTGTGTCCACTCAAAAAAATGTAGTAATCCATGGCAATTTGCTCCAAATTAGGAAAAGGTGGCTACGTCCCATCAGTGCTTCAAGATTAGGTTGTATGATAACATTTTCTAGGAAAATTTATAATATCTATCCATTCCTCTTGCTGTTGCAAATTATAAATTGCAACAGATGCTCTTCTTATGTCATCTACATATTCTGCAGTTGCCGCCACCAAATTAAGCGGCACATTTGTGGAAAGAAATTAAATGAATTTAGCTAGCTGTAGTGCAAATGTGCAATGGCGCAAACGTTTATGGAGGATATTAAACTTAATACAACAGAGTTTATGCCATTGCCTTTTTTTTTGCCTAATTTAATTAGAGAACGTGGTGTTGCTCAGACCAAATTAAAATATATAGAGCCTCAAGCAGGTAATAATAAAAACAGCTGCATAAAGAAACAAATGTAAAGAGAGAACAATCATTCTTCCTGTTGGCAATTGTACTCTCCGGTGTTTGAAATTATTTGGTTGCTGACCTGGACGATGTGTCCCATCCGGGTCGTGGTGGGCCCAGGAAAGTAAACTACCAGCCATGCTGACTTGGCACCAGCTGGTTTGCTAACCAATGGGCAGCACGTAGGCCCTATCGTCCAAACCAATGAGCAGTAAAGCAGCAAAAGCAGCAGGCCGGCCCATCACACGTTGCTGGGCCCTCCTTGCAGTCCCATTAGGAGATGAAGCCGCAAATATACCTTCTCTAAGAAATTTTAAAGCTACTAATGCATGCTATCTGTCTGTTTCATATTATAAGTTTTGAGGCTTGGCCTAACCCAAAATTATTTTAGTTTGACCGAGCTTATCGAAAATGTAGCAGCATTTTAGACACAAAACAAGTATGCTTTAAAAATACATTTAATAGAATTAAATTGGTGGCATAAATGCTACGACATTTTTCTTTAAACTTGATCAAACTTTACGAAAAGTTTGACGTAGGTTAAATCTTTTTTTTAGTCCCTCAAAATTTTGTAGTCTCTGGGGAGGGACTTTTTTTTCTCGTTTCCATGCGCGCTTGCTCTCTCTCTCCTTCACCGAGCGACAGTTGAGGCAGCGGGCACGACAACGAATCCTGGCGACAGCAGCGGT
Organism: Leersia perrieri; assembly: GCA_000325765.3. Classification (NCBI taxonomy): domain Eukaryota; kingdom Viridiplantae; phylum Streptophyta; class Magnoliopsida; order Poales; family Poaceae; genus Leersia; species Leersia perrieri. Next base: position 16,305,079 of record CM002485.1, read on the forward strand.
GAGCCGGCGACGGGTCCGGCGGCGGCGGATCCCGGCGACACCCTCCCCCGGCGACTGCGGCGATGGCGGGCGCGGCAACGCCCTCCCCCGCACCAGATCCCGACGACGACAACGACTTCGGCTGATCTTGGCGACGGTGGACTTCTTCCCTGCGAGCTCCAAATGGAGCGAAGCGGCGAAGGGGATCCGATCCCATGCTCTCCGCTGCGAGAAATCCTCTACCTCGCCTCCGAGATCTTGCCGAGCGCGAGCACGGGCGGGGACGGCCATGGCGGGCAAGCAGGGGTGGGAGGGGTATGGTCCTAAGGGTATTTTAGTACTTTTACACTGCAAATAGGGACTATTAGTCCCTCTTCCCAAACATGAGGGACTAAAAAAAAGTTCCAAGTACTGCTAGGAAAAAGTTTAGGGATTAAGTCCCTCGATCCAAATAGGCTCTGGACACCTTGCAATAAGAAACAAAGTGCACAGTTCTGTAAGTTGAGGATAGTTCGATATTAGCACAAATGCATTTGTTCTTGCTTTTCACTAATTCCTTAATCATGTACTTGTCTATATTTTTGCTCGAAGTTACTCACACTGTTATTTATAAAATTTAAGGAATTTCAATGAAACAATTCGATTCCTGTCAAATAGGAGACATGGGCTGCAATTCGATATATCATTCTTGCAACACCTACAATACATCCAGTGGACAATGGTGAATCTAGGTTTTTTTTTTAAAAAAAAGAAAATGGGCTCAAATTCTATGTACAAGTCGGTAAACTAAAATCATACGCGTCAGTGACATGGAAAAGTGTGGCAAGATTTTCTTATGCTAGACAAAGTGTGACGAAGAATTTATTCACCTCAACTTACACAAATATGATAATTTTTATTGGCTAATGGTGGCAATGTGTGGTTAGCAACCAAACACACCCGTAATCTCTAATTCGAGGGGCATAGTTCTCGGTTAGTATTCATCATCTCAGGTATCATATATTTTTGAACTTTACTTGTATATAAATCGAAGGTACGTAAAAGCCTAATGAGTCCTAGCCCTCGGATCTGCCCATGGATACATAAATATATGGAGTGTTAAGGATGGATATCCATTTTTTTTCCCCAAAAAAAAAAAAATGCTGCAACAAGCCGACAAGTGTCACAAGTTGTGTAAGGAAGCCATAATTCCCAGTCGGATTCCTTCCCAGCCTATCTCTGCTAATATGCCAGAATCTGAACAAAACATCGGCCCGTTTATGTATATGGGCCTGTAAACTGGGCCTCCAAAACAAGGCGTCAATTTTTGCTGAAGTTGCTGTTGTTTTAGTTTCACCGACCTTCCCCCTATCAACCACAACCAATAAAGAGCAACACTAGAACACAGTCCTACCTTTCTTTTTCTTTTTCTTTTGAACACAGTCCTACCTGGAGGAAGACAACAAGAACATGGCCCTAGAGCACTTTGCTCTGGCCATAGCACAAACATTTATAAAGACAAATCAGTTTCTTTTTTACCAATATGCATTAATTAAAACTTAATGATAATAATGGTTACAATCAAATAAACATAAAAGGTGTATCATGTATCCTTTAATGTAATCCGTGCAGCAGTTCTCCAATAGGCCAATAACTCCCCCTATCACCAAAGCCTAATATTACGAAGGACGAGTCTGCTCTAGCCATTCCCCAATCCCAAAAGAGAAAATTACGATAAAAATCCCCGTACTATCCCAAACAAATTAAGCGAGAGGAGGAACACCTCTAATACGGTAAGTTGGGCTCCCACCATTCCCAATCATCAGCAACGTCATGACCGTAGGTGACCACCTGCCGACACGCCCGGAGAAGCTCTGCTGCCGTCGAAGCCACTCACCATCCAAGAATGTATTAGGATGTATCATGTTCTACCCACAGTTCTTAAATTTGCTATAGGATACCCTCCCTTTAAAGTATTAGCCGTTGGACACGTAACAAGTAAAGATTTGGAGGAATGCATCCCCAAAACGTGGATATTTGCCAATGGACACCGTACACATTATTTTATTCATTTCCGGTTGAATAGGTGGGAGAAATTATGCCAAATGACAAAAAAACCCTGACCACACCCGTCAGCTCTCTTCTCTCTTTCGCTCTCCCATTTTTTTTCTCTCTCACAATGGCGCGGGCGCTCGACGCTGGGTGAGAGCGATGACGCCAGGGCTTGATGCGGTTGAAGCGGTATGGCGGTGCCGGTGCTAAAGCCTGGGGGAGGAGCGGTGACGTTTGGGCTTGATGCTGCGCTGGCCTGATGGCCACGTCGGAGCCAGATCTGGCCCGAGGCTGCCAGGTCCACGCCACCCGAAATGGCAAGAGCCCTGCTGCGGCGCCAAGCCTCATCGGCGCGGCCTCCCTGCGCCCATCGCGCCACCTGCCGTCGGCCACGCGCGGCCCCGTTGGCTAGCGTCATCGGGCTCAAAGTTGACGAAGCCCAGGAGAGAAGCGATCGTCGGGTTCCTACATGGATCCGGTCGTCGGGGGATCAGATCTGGCCGCGGGTGCCACCGTCGCTGGCCTGCTGCCATTGTCGCCGTTGTCATCGCCATTGCTCCACCGCCAAGGGCTGAGAGTGGGAGGGGACATGACAGAGGGAGAGTGAGAGATGAGATGTGGGTATAGGGGTATTTATGTCATTTTACATATTTTCTCTCTCTAGTTTAACTAGAAATAAATAAAATAATGGGTCTCATGTATACGAGCTAATATCCATATTTTGGAAGTGCCTTTCGTCAAAACTTTATTTTTGATATGTATACAAGTAATACCGCAAAGTGAGAATGTCTCGTAGCAAATTTTACCTATAATTTTGGATAGAGGGAGCAGTAGACAGAAACATAGTGGAGGGTGGTGGATACGAGGAAGACAAAACAGTAAGGAAAATTATACGTTGGAAAGAGTAGTTTTATAAGTTAACTTAACACTCAAAATAAAGCACGCGTTTAAAGTTAAATTTCTTTCAGGTGGAAATCAACATGAAGGCATATTTGTTTTCTGGTCTTGTCAATCATATTCAAAGATTATACTAACTTCACAATTGCGAGCAATTTTTTTCTCTAGCGTACAAACGTTACTGCTGACTTGACAACAATATTCAAATTTATTTATTGTTTTTCAGTGAGGAGCAAAATCATGTAATCATATATTATTGTTGGTTGACAAACAATGCGCATACTGAAAAGAGGTAGACAAGGTAATCTTCAACCGTATAATACACATAGTAGGTCAGTAGTACTTCCATGTCTAAATACTCGAAAGTATTTCCCTGCCAAAATACTTCCCAGTCAAATCGGAAAGGATGAGCAGAATAAAAGGGCACCATAATTCAGTGCCTCACAACACTATTGGGAGAACGGCAGTTTAGAACAGCAATGCACGCTAAACGAAAAATGTCATTATCACATGATTAATTAAGTATTAGCTATTTTAACTTAAAAAATAAATTAATTTATTTTTTTAATAACTTTTATTTTTTTAAAATACACACTGTTTATAGTTTGGGAAGCGTGTACACAAGAAAAGAGGGAAAATACTATTTTTTCTCTGCCGCACTGTGCTTTTCTGGTAACTTTGAACAAGCCCTATATATACATTCACTAGGGGAGAGTTATTTTCAACCTAGCGGCTAAATTTTTTTCTTATTTTTCGTTTAGCATGCTTTTTAAATTGCTAAACGATACGCTTTGTGCAAAACTTTCTTTATGTAAGTTGTTTAAAAATAATGAAATAAATTTACGACTCAAAATTTTAATAATTAATACTCAATTAATCGTATATTAATTACATTTTCCCATTTTATGTGTGACTAATAATCCATTTACAACCTTTGTTTATCAAAAGTACAACAAAGCGTTGAAGTTGAAGAACATACTAGTAGAAAAAATAAAACCAGTGGATGAGGTGCTCCTTCAATCTCTGCATTAGTCATGCTCTTGATAATCTGTAAATTTAGTCAGTACTAGTTCAGTGAAATGAGTAAATTTCAGAAAACCCCATGTTTTATGTTTTATGTTCAGAGTTGCATAAAACTCCATATATTTTAACTTTTGGCACATAACATATGATTTATGCTATTCTATCTAAATTTATATAAACTTAGAATATATAATTAGAATATATAAAAGTACATTATTTGAATTAGGAAAAAAAATACGACAATCATTTTTATTATAAATCAACCATTACAGTGTCAGAGTCATTTAAAATTAAAGCAAATTTATAGTCCACATGCATAGGGTAATGTTTTATGAAACCTTAGGACCATAATATATGTGGTTAAGTGATACAAATTATAAGATGTGGTTTTCTGTAACTTTTACCATAAATTATAGGGTTTTCTGAAATTTACTCTTAAGAAAATGTGACAGTGGCGGTAACTGAACTTTCCTATAGAAAAACGGCGGAAGAAAGCGAAACAAAAGGAACATTATTTTTGGATTTACTCCAGTAGGAGTATAGTTGTAGGTAACAGAATCTGGTTCACCGTTATCTTATCCATACAACCAACCATCAATCATGGTCTGATGGGACATACTCATGTGGATAATCTGACGGTAAACGCGTGAACACTCTGAGCACAGCGATGAGACATGATCACATGAGCCAATGAGCGTGAGTGGCTGGCTGGTGGAATGTGGAGGGCCTGTTTGGGGGAACTTCTGCCAGCTGCAGCTTTTTCAGAAGCTGCAGCTGGCAGAAGCTGTCTCAAACGGTTCACAGCTTCTGAAAAACTGTAGTTATAGATTCTGAAAAATGAACTAAGAAGCTAGAAGCTGGAGAAGCTGGGTTTCAGAGCTTTTCCAGATTCTCAGAAGCTGGCTACCAGACAGCTGTTTCTCAGAATCTTAAGCTCCTCGAAACAGACCCTCCGGGGAATGTCCAGGCGGCAGGAGAATGGCGGAGATGGAGTTGATGTCGGTCGAGGTCGTATGTGGGCGACAAGACAAGGGTACGTAGGAAGCCGGACGCAGAACTGCAGAAACCGGCAGGGCGTGGGCGTGGTGCCGCCCATACGTCAACGTGGGTACACACCAAGCGGCCAGCTCTGGTGATACACTGATACATGAGCATGACGGAAGTATGGCAGGGGATGGGGATTAGGGGAGGGAGAAGAGAAGCGGGGCAACAGTTGTTGCCGCGCACTACGGGTCTACGGCTATTGGGTCTACGGCTATCGGCTATCGTTGAAGTTGCCGCACTCTCTTTAGGCTACCTCCAATGGGTATCTGTAAGCTATCTATAAGCTAACTTATACAATTTTCTAATAGAGGAGAGATAAAAGTTATCTCTTAAAATTAAGAGATAGTCTCTTGCACATACTCCAATACTAATACTAGGTGAGATGGTTTATGGGGTCACTTGTCTTATAAGCTACTCCCTCCGTTTTATATTGTAAGACATCCTACCTTTCTAGTAGGACGCCTTACAATCTGAAACAGAGTGTAGTATTAGCTAAGAGCTAAACCATTGGAAAAACTATCTTTTAGTGTATTTAGAGTAGAGATAGCTTGCTATCTCTATTGTTGAAGAAGGCCTTATCTGCCTGCCGTGCACTACGGGACAGTGCTCTACACCGTTTTACTAGCTAACCCTCCGTCCCAAAATACTATTGAGGATAGAGGTAGTACTAGCTCGCATGTTAAAACGTAAAGGAAGGCGTGAAGGTGCGACACGAGTTCGGCCATTTACTGTTTTTATGTCCGCACATTGAAATACTGTTTTTTTTTCTTTTGACTTCTTTCTATTATTTTTGAGCAAATTTCATAAAACCCTAGGTTTTGGGGCGCCTATAACACAAAACCACAATTTTTATAATTTGTTTCATAAAACCCTAGATTTTGAGGCAAAATATTTGAAAAAACCCTAGGTATGAGCTCGTACCACCCCTTGGCTAATATTTGCATCTATATGAAAAATATATGAGATATTTTTAATTATATATACATGCCACCTACTTTTAAAGAAGTGTTTATCCTTGATTATTTGAGCATTTGTCTATATAATTAACATATTGTCATGTCATTGTTAGTTAAATTATATTTAATTCTAATAGTACATTGTAAAATTGGCAGAAAACGATAAGTAGACAAGAGAAATGTGTATTTTGAATCAACTAATATGAATTTATACAAAGATAATCATGCATAGTAGTGAAATATGAGTATTCTATGGAAATATGGGTTTTTTTAACATTTTGCCCTAAAATATGGGGTTCTTTAAAATAAATTGCAAAACATGTGGTTTTATGTTATAGGTGCGCCAAAACCTGGGGTTTTATTTGCTCATTATTTTTTCCTGAACTTAAAAATGAGAAAGACTTTTTAAACAACTTCTGTTAAAGTTTTACGGAAAATACCACGCTTATCGTGCTCACGTGTTCATTCAAACACGGCCGAACGCAATACGGCTATACACACCGCAGCCACGCAGGAGTACGAGCGGTATGCGTTGCTTGGCCTGCGCGCCCACCAACACCAGCGCTACGCGCGCACGGCCCGCGGTGTGTGGAGATCCGTTGACTCAACAGCCTACGGGTCCCTGGCCTTGGCTGGCCATGGACCAAACCAAATGGTAGGTGGCTGGGTTGGACTCATGCGCTCGTCACCTCCTCTATCACCGATCTCGTCGTTTGCAGCACGTCGTATACGATACGTATCCACACAGACGCCAACACGGTCCACGGAAGATGTATTTCTCAATCCCGACTTTATAACGGGGTTGAACTACACTAACACCATCCATTTGCAGCCAAGTCAAAAAGGGTATACAATCAGGTCCCGCATCAGTAGAACATGTATGCAACACGGGTTCACAACCTATATTTGTTTTCCTTGCAATTTGCAAGAGCTGCGGCTGAGAGTGAGGGGACCTCCCACTCATCCAAACAGAACAAGAAAGAGGCCAAAAGGAGATACAGAGAGGAGGAGGAAGACGAAACTGATGATCTCTCACGCTAGTCATAGGATGATCAATAATTGCTCACCAGCCCTTCCCTATCAACCACAGCCAGTCGAGCACCACGCCGGAGAAAATCCCGGCGAGGAGGCACACCACCAGCACGTTCCCCAGCGCGTTTTGCTCCGGCCCCTGCAAAATACCAACAAATTCATTCAGATACAGGGGCTTCAATCATTCAGACATTGATATGCCCATGACATCAATTTTTTTTTTTTTTTTTTTTTGCGGGGACATCAAAAGGTTTTCTTGATATCAAGATGGAAAATAGATGAGATGCAAACTCGCCTTGTATCCTTTGGGAGCTTCGGTGAGGACGCACACGGTGAGGAAGCCATTGGTGAGGCCCAGGAAGGAAGTCAGGAAGATCATGTAGCCCTGATCACCGTACTTGGCCGTGAAGTAGAACGCAGGGATGAACAGGAAGCGTGCCAGGATCGCACACGTCAGACCCTTACGAGAGGTCAGCTTGAGGCATTTGATCAGTGGCAGGTACCTCCCAATCAGATCCCACACATTGTACATCGAAATGAGCGTCAGCGCATACCTGAATTTTTTGTCAGAAACGGCACTTGAGTTATTTGCACCACACTACTAGAACTAGTGAAAGCTAAAGTACATGGTGCCGAGCAAAATGGATGAAAAGTAAGATAAGATACCATGTTCCCAGGCTGTGCGATCCAGTGTCTTCAGATAAAAACCCAGGGAAGATTGATAGAGTCAACACATATATCAGGAAAATATCAAACGCGTAGTCAATGTTCTGCATCAGCAGCTGTTTGGTGCTTAAACGATCAAACTTTTTGGGATCCTCCTCAGCCTGCACAATTTTGAACGCATTCACATCAATTTGAAGAGTTTGATAAAGATAGAAGAAATGCATGGAGGCATCGATATATGTAGATACAAACTTGTATATGTTGATCAGTATCAAGTCCTGCAGCAGCAAGATCGCTGGCAACAGTCTTGCTCCCTTCAGCGGCTGCCTTTGATCGGTAGTACTTCACGATGGGTAACTTGGGAAAGACATATGCATAAAGGAGTAGGCACACTAGCTCGAAGAAGCATGTTATCGAAAAGAACAGTACTGCACGGAGCCATCAAATATGAATTATTATGCAGACCATCAAAAAAGATTGGAAGAAGCACTAATGCTAATGGGATTACTTACTAGCTCCATTACGAAGACCATTCTTTGAGTTCTCAAATGCTGCCTTTGTAATTAATCTCAAGGCTGATGTTAGAACTCCTGATGCAGCCAAGCCAGCCAGGAAAGACTGTAAATCCAAAGCACAATATGAACCTTTAAGGTAATAAGGATGCCATCTAAACCTGATAAAAACAACAAGAGTTAAGCATCACGAATTGCTGAACTTCATGTGAATGGCTACCTGAATAAACTCCGGGCACATGAAGGAAAGATCGCCAACCAAACCACCTTGAACACTGGCATCAGCTGTCCCAAATAAGGCACTGATTATGCATACACCGATAAATGGACCAAGACCACCCCTTCCTTTAGTACCAATATCCAGCTAGAGTAACACAGATGATTACATGAGTTATCGTATATGGGCATATTAATCTGTATTTTTTTGACATAAGTCAATGTGCTTACCATAATTAATGCAAAAGAACTTATTAAGAAAAGTGCAAATCCAATTAAATTCCTCTTCCTTGTGTTGAGCTTTGCTTCATGGTATGTCAGGATGCAGGTTATTCCAAAGGCAAAAGGTTGATAAGCTAGTGTAAGAATTCTTGTTGGATGGTATGTCTGCAACCAGAAGTAGTAGGTCAGATATAATAGTATATTTGCTAATTTGCGTGTATCAATGCAATAAATTCTGCAAATAAAGGAAAATTTATTGATTGACAAGCTATATTTAGATGTAGAGTTGTAGACTGAAGTGATAAGATTGTATTGGTTGTCACTTTAAACTTCTAAGCATGTATGCTGTATGCTCTGCTACTGAATGTTGATATCTATTTAAACTATCCATTGAATGTAGCAATATACCCCTAGAAAAAAAAAAGATAAGGATGTCCTTTTTTTTTGTGTATCAAGTGAAATGCATGATGTAAATGAATACTAAATTTATTCAAGCCATTAATGGAATGTCTCAGGTAAGTTTAGTATGTACAGGGAACAGAATTTGATAGTAATCTTCAATGGTGAGCATACTATTCCAAGCGAAAAGGCTTCCATTTCCCAAAAGCCAGCAGACAAGTATACCCAAGAACTTCCCCTGTCAATTGCACAAACCAAACACAACAAAGTTTCAGTAATCATTTATAGTACTGCATAAACAAACATCTGAACTTGTATTAGGGAACAAGAGAAGTTAATATACCTGAGCCTGAGGTGCCCCTGCACCTGCTACCTCGAGGCTCATGCTAAGTTCACCTGCGCCTTTTCAAGAAAGTTTCTAGGATAGGCACGCACTGCAAAAAGTCATCCAACACTGATTTCAGAGCTCAAAACTGAAATAGCTACAGCCCAAGTAGAACTGGGATATTTTGTTCGTCGGCAAAAGAACTACATGTCCGATGAAGAATTCAGATGTTTCTCGGAGACTACGATAAAAATCAAAATCCTCTAGTTACAGAGAACATGACTTGAACAAGATCAATAATCCTAAACAAAGGATTACTTCGAACTTTCGAAGTGAGCAGGGGCGGAGAAGATGTTCAAGACCGCCAATTATTGATGTCTCTCAAGAGCTGCAACACGAACCATGTAGCCGAAAGGAGGGCCAATTCGCACCACGAACACGGCACGATTCAGCAACAACGCATGGGCCACGAATCCGCCGCATGATACTCGCAATCCCATCCCACCCTCCTCAACCACGCGGCCACGCCACCGACACACCATGAGCAGAAGGCGAACAGATCCAACCAAATCCGCATGAACCCTCCAAAAAAAGACAATCCGCCTAACAAGAAACCATACGCCCAAATTACCACCAACAGACCCGCAACTCATCAATTACCATACTATCAACAAACGAAGTTTTCTTAAAAAAAAAGAAAAACAATCTAAACCATAAACCACGAGTTGAGTTGAATGGAGTTAAACTAAACACCAAACGCCACTCGTCATTAGCGACCAAGAACATCGAAATCAGCCGCAACTAACACCAAAGATCACAGCCTTTTTTCCTATGATAATAATAGACATGCGGGAGAAGAACATAGCACTGACCGGAGTGAGCTCGCAGCCCGCCGGCGGCGAGAGAGGAGGAGGCCGGCAGAGGAGTAGGGCAATGAACTAACCAAAGCGCGCGTGGAATCAGTATATATATATACACACATCTGACCGCACGCGCCGCGCGCGATTAATTTGCGGGGGATGCAGCTGGAATCTCTCAGCTTTCTTTGACCCCCTCGGTGGAAGAATCTTTTCCAGAGGATTACGCCGACGTGTATATTATTTCCGTTAATAACAGTATTGTTGTTATTGTACTATTAAATAATAATATTAATACACGTGTGCGCGTGAGGAGGGCGACGAAATCCGGACGGCGAAGAATTGTTGCGTGGGAACATCGGACGGCGTTCACACTATCCATGCGCGCGGCTTTCACATTGTTAGTATGGAAAAAAATATAATAATTAGGGGAAATATATAATTAGGTGTCCCTTGGGTTTAAATGCATATTAGATGCGTACTGTATTTGTTTAACGATATCTACAACGGTTGAGAATACCAGATTAGCGAATAAGATCCCGGATTTGCAAGCCTGGAGATTCTAATGAAACGGGTATATATCAACAGTGTGACTCATAATCGTGCTGCCGGTTTATTACTTTCCTCCTCTTCGCAGAAAAAGAAGCGAAGGAGAGGAAGAGAACATTTTCCAAAAGTGACGTGACGAGCTGGACCATGGATATCTCTTAGCCAAAAAGCTCTACTTTTAGATTGCCCCACAGTACCACAGAGTGATATAAAAAATATCATATAAAGGAAGAAAAATAAAAAAAAAGGTGGACATAAAAATCAAAGAATGGAAAAAAATGTTCTTTGGTTTGACCTATGAGAGTGACATGATAATGTAGTCCACTAATCTCAGACGTACGATGACTCATGATTAGAAATTTGGGGATCGGTTCTTACAAGTTGCTAGATCAGCCTTTTCATCTCGTTAATTTGCTCTGATTTGGACTAGCTAGTGGTGTAGTACTCTGCATGACTAGGTTCTCAGCTTGGCCTTTCTGCCTGCCACATTGGACTAATTTTTCGTTATCGTTAGTTTATGACATCAATTGCATCCTCCTCTTTTGGTCAAACGCTGCGAACCTGTGAATGAGGTGTTTATCAATTTATATACACGATGAAAGTTGATGCTTGTTGTTATATCCATGAGATGCTTGTTATATCCATGATAAACGGCGTTTAGGGCTAATCCATCTAGGCCATCAACTCTCCGCCGCTAAAAACAATCATTTGCTTGGATCAACAGCTAATCCAGACAACGTGACATGGACGATGCTGACTGCCCGTCGTAATCTGCGTTGCTGAACTAATGCAAACGGTTGCATTAGATTATTTAAATACTCTCAGTACTACTAGTAATTTGATACTACCCAAAGCTGAACTGTTGTTTTATCTGCATCACTCTGAACTCATTATCAAGCATCTGAAACTCTGCTCAACAGAAAGTGGATAAGGCGGCATAAAAAATAAAAACTCGATTAAGAAGTATACATCATAGCATTATACTTGTGAATCATGATATTTTACACCTCAAACACATGCATTTACATTTTTTCCTCCTCCCTTTCCTCCCTCCTTGTCACCTTTACACGATAGGAGGTGAATTTTTCAGCAGAAGAGATCAAAGCAGGTGCTGCTTGGTGCTTAATTCCATCCATAGCAGTATAAATTAGAACAAAAACAGGAAGAATATATTACACAGGCTGATCAACGATCACCACCCTTTACCTATCAACCACAGCCAATCAAGAATGGCCCCGCAAAATATGCCTCCCAGCAGGGAAAGCACATGCAAGTTGCCCAAAGCATTTTGTTCTGGTCCCTGCATGCACAATCATTAATGGATGTAGCTTGATCATAATGCTACAGCAGACAAAACCAATGGTTGAAAACATTCATTCACCAACCTTGTACCCTTTAGGTGCTTCGGTGAGGATGCAGACGGTGAGATAGCCGTTGCTCAAACCGAGAAATGACGTTAGCATGATCATCCAGCCCTGGTCACTGTACTTTGCAGTATAGTAGAATGCAGGAATGAGCAAGAACCGTGAGGTGACAGCAATCAGTAGCCCCTTGCGGGATCTCAGCTTGGCGTGTTTAATCAGAGGTATGTATCTTCCGATCAGATCCCATACGTTATAGCTTGCGATTAAGACAAGTGCATACCTGTATAATCATGTGACAAGAACAAGAAGATGTGTTTCAGAAGTTACCAATCCAAAGTCAAGTAGATAAGTTAGAAAAGGACAGTACCAAGTGCCCAAGCTGTGTGATCCAGTGTCTTCAGCTAAAAAGCCAGGAAAGATGGAAAGTGTCAATATATAGATCAAGAACAAATCCAATGCATAGTCTGTGTTCTGTAGAAGCAATTGCTTGGTACTCAAACGTTCAACACATGAAGGGTCTTCTTCAGACTGAAAATTAGCATGTAACTCTAATGTCAACGGATCCTCTTGTGAAGATTCATTAATTGATACAAAACTTCCTTCAAACTAAGAATATACCAATGGATTTGGGCGATTTTGGATGCCACCAGCAGCAAGATCAGCAGTGACCGTCAGAGACCCCTCTGAAGCTGCTTTTGAACGATAGAACTTCACAATTGGCAACTTCGGGAAGACGAAAGCATAGAGTAGAACACATAGTAGCTCAAAGAAGCATGATATTGAGGAGAACAACACTGCATCAATTAAGTAGATGTGTAAGATGCAAGATAAAGGTTGCATAGGGACAATTATATATGCTTGTAGCAACATACTAGCTCCTTTCCGAAGGCCATCTCTCGAATTCTCAAAAGCGGCCTTTGTTATAAACCTCAACGCAGAGGTTATCATGCCTGACGCAGCTAGTCCAGCAAAGAAGGACTGAAAATTAAACAAATTAAACAATGAGCTAAATTTGGAGCTAAAGAGTTGTGTCTATGTTTCTAAGGGGAAAGATTCACCTGGATAAATTCTGGGCACATCAGGGAGAGATCACCGTTCATCCCACCTTGAACATGACCATCTGCAATACCAAAGGCAGCGGCAATGACACACACACCAACAAAGGGTGCAACACCACCTCTACCTGAAGTTGCAACATCCAACTGCAGAACAGATCAGTGAGATACAGTTTGCTGATTCAGTATTGAGAAAAACATGTCAGGACTACAATAAGCAACCCTTACAATTATTGCTGCAAATGAGCTCAAGAAGAACAGTGTGTAACCGGCCAAATTGCGCAACCTAGTGTTCACCTTTGCCTCATGATAGGTGAATATGGCAGTTGTGCTGAGGACGAATGGCTGATAGGTGAGAGTAACAAGCCTTGTTGGATGGTATTTCTGCAGTCAGAGAGCAAAAAACCCGTTAAAAAGAACCTCCTTTTCCGTCCGTAATTTTCACTCTGTCATACGATCAAGATGAAATTGGTATTACTCTATACAATTCATACCGGGAAGAGGTAGGTGTAGTAATCTTCGATTGTAAGCATACTGTTAAACCCAAAGAGGCATCCATTTCCCAGAAGCCAGCAAATGAAAATACCCCAATATTTTCCCTATTATCGTGCCACAATTCATCACAGTGCGATTTGCCAGAACAGGCAATTAGTAACACTAAGGAGACTAATTCCTTTTCACTTTTCAGTTAGAAGAATGAATGCAAACCTTATTTGTATCTAGTATTTGGCCTTCTTTACTGTATGCCATGTTTATAGTCACTAGGATGGCCCTGAAGATCAAGAAAACAAAAATTAGGTAGGTTAGAAAGTGATCACGCAAAAGACATGTCTAGAGAATTGAGAACACAAAACAACGCTTACCGTGATCACGCTATGATATGAGGAGCGGCACACCCAACTTTGGAATGAAGAGGGAAAAATAATGAATACAGAAAGGAGAAAACAGACACAAACTGAACAAGAGACAATCGTCGAAAAGAAAGGAAGAATAAAAGAAGCAAAGGGTTGTATTCCCAAGAAGATTAATATGAGATTAGATGAACTAATGAATATTTTATACACCTTGGCCAATCACATATTGATATTATATATGCCGTTACATCAAAGCGTCAACGCCAACAGATTGGATCACAATCACATGACGAAAATTATTGATGATAGCACGACGATTACCAACTTCATGGGATTGCTGTAATTGGCTAGTATAAAATAAAACATCGCCAATGCTTATCTGGGGATTGAAAATCATAGCTCTATTCAACGGCGTGTGCATCAGTCCATGACGAATTGACGAATCTTATGCAACGCTTTCCCACCAGACCATAGAAGGCCCAAGACAACGTTTCACCAGTGTCCAGTCAGAGCAGATTTTCCACGCTTCTTAGAGTCAACACCCGATGGATTTCCTATAATTTTCACCGTATACCTTATCGGTTCGTGTCGTCTCCATCGTTTGGACATTTGGTAGGAAAGGTACGTCATAAAATCTAAATTCAGCAGCAACCCGGCTGTTAAGGTTAACCAAGAAAGTATCGTTCTTGAGTTGAGACAGTGGTTTTAACTTACTCTGAGTGCGACAAGTGATCTCATGGCCATGTTCACACTTGGGACCTTACAGAGACGAACATGAGAACATGAGGAGTACCTGCTACTGCAAATAGTAAAAAATCGTGTTCATGATCTGGAGACCAAAACTGCGAAAAATCTAGGGATGAAAAATAAAAAAAAAAGAGGAAAATCTTCTTACCTAGTGCGTGCGAACTGCGAGGCGTGAATGCGTGAAGAGGAACGAAACCTTCTTGTCTCCTTGGCCTGAAACCTCGGCCAGGGCCCAGGAAGAAACCCCCATCCGCGCGGCGGATAGGGGAGACAGGAGCAATGGGGAATCCCAGCCGGATAGCATTCGGCGACCCCTCGGTGCCAGGGGGAGCGCCCCGGGAGGAACGGCGGCGCGGCTGGGCGGCGCCGCCCCGTAGATGGACGGGCAGCAGGACAGGAAACCCGGAAACGGAAGGGAAGGTGGGTGTTGGGGATATTCAATGACATAGTAGTCTCGTGTCGTTCTCGATGACATTCTGTCACTTGTCACTAACACGCTCGTTCTCGATGACACACGCTTAGTAAAACTTCGAATGAGACTATGTCATATGTCAGTGACACAGTATGTCACCGAGAATGTTACGAGGCTATATCACCGAATCTCTGTCCGAGCGTTGGAGTGGGCTTCAAATGGGACAATAAAACTTCGAATGGTCAATAAAACTTTTTTTATTAATTATTACTATATCCATCCCAAATTAATGATACTTATAGCGTTTAAAATTTATCACAAATTATAAGCACTTTTACGGAACTACTTTCACCACTCAACCTTTTTCATTTAATTTACCAATCTTACCCGCAAATACCAACCCACTCAGTAAACAACTCCCATTTAATAAAATGTATTATGATCTTTTCCCTTGACTCTTAATCCCTACCATAAAAAACCTGAAGTTTTGACAGATGGAGTAGTAGCTCAAATTATATATGATTGATTATATGTTATGCTAAAACATTTTTTAGTTCTTTATAAAAGACGTATATCTCTTTTATATGACTAAATGATGTTTCTTACTAGCATGTATAATAATAAAATAACCAGTGGATTTTTCATCATGTTTTTTTTCTTGTAGCTAGGTTTGATATAAGGGCATAACGCATAGCTTTTTCTATCGATACAATTGTATTTTGTATAAAAATAGATTTAAGTGAATAATTGGATTTTCTATTATGAGGTGTTTGGTCTGCACATGTTCCTATAAAAATCAGTACTTTATTGTGTTGGATTATATAGACGGGATACAATCAAAATTTCAACTTAGGATGTTAGGTTGGATTTCAGTTCTAACAGTTTTCTTGACCCTTAGAGACAATCTATCATATCATTTTTTTTACTATTGATTGTGGATTAGTGTTTACATTGATGCTTTGGGTTGGCACATAACCCTTTGATTCAACCTTTTTATTATATTTTAGGGATGTAAGAAAAATTCCGGGATGTGTTTGTTATAAATATAGTTGATATGGAATCATATAATATAAATAAATGTGTCTTAACTCCTCTAAAAATTATTTTTGAATTATATGTTTTATCTTCTGGCGTGAGACACTTTTAATACATGCTAAATTTGATTCACAGGATATGGCCCATGCATAATGTTGTAAAAAAGTTGAGATTACCATGCTCATTAGTTAAATAATGTCTAATTTGAGACTACTGAATTTTTTTCTCTATTTGTTTTACCCTTACATGTAGTGTGTTGTGAGGTAATTATTATAATTATAGGTCTTTTTTTTAGTTTTACTGTTACTGTGGTGTTGTGCGGCAATAACACATTTATACTGGGAATGACTAGACCAAAAATGAACCGAGCTCTGCAAATAACTGAAATAAGATTTTTGTTGCCATATAATGTTTTTTTCCTTTTCAGTATAAGTTTTGAATTATTGAAGCCATTTAAATTTCTAGGGAAGTTCAGATATTTTTTTCTCAAGCTCGGTAAATTGTTTATGGCTAAATGAAACCAAAGGAACATTTAATTATGTATTTTTGCATAGCAATAACCGAAATAAGTTTTAGTTTTATTTGCCAAATAATGGTTTTACATTTTCAATATAAATTTTATGTTTTTTAAGTCATTTAAAATTTCTAGGAAACATGAATTATTTTTCTCCATCTCAATAAATTATTTATGTCTAAATGAAACCAAATGAAAATTTATTTTGATATTGTTTGTGGTATAAAATTGTTTCTAATTAACCAAAACTGATTATATTTGCATATCATTATATATTACATTATTTCCTTTATCATTCATGTCCGATGTGACATGATTTTAACATATAATTTGCTGAAATATAGCGAGCCTCGTGAGCTAACATCACAATCTATTATGCCCCATACTATACATGTGTATTTTTTCGTTACAACACATATGCATTTTTTTTTCATAGGATCTGAAATATCTCAACCAACAAACTTGGAACAAATTTGAAGACAAATCAACTCAACTAATTATAGACGCTACAGTGTTGTTCTTCCTGTGCTCGTAGGTCCTCCAATAAACGTGTCCACAGACCACAGTACTTCTTCTCGTGGTGTTTCCGCATGCAGTTTGTCTCTGTGAGAGTGTAACTGTTTTTTCGTCCGTTGGTTACCTAAGCTTGTATATCCTCATAGGTACAATTGTACTTTGTATACAGAATATTATCAATCAATAAATGTCGTAGTAGTGGACATGGGATACCCATAAACATATACATACGGGTATACATGGTATGGAATACCTCCCTATTCATATATAAAGATGGGAGCTGTTGCGGATGAAAAGATGGAAACCCGACATAAAGGAAGGTATTTAGCAATCCGACTTGGGTCGGATCTAGTCTCTATCCAATGTTGTCTTTTTAGATCATACAAGTCCTACTTGGATGCAACATGGTCTATTGGTGTAAATACAGAGCTCTGACTAGGGTTAGTTACAAGTTAGATTATGAGAGATCAAGCCACAGTTGCTATACGCCGACGCCTTGGAGATTATAACTTTCGCCCACCAGTCATCAACTACATACACCACGTATTCCTCTCTATACAAATTGCCAACGCAATCCCTCTAGTCGGTATCTCCTGCCTATGCTCTATACTTGACAAATCGGCATGTATATAAGTATCGAATAAATCTAGCCAGCTGGCCAATAAGAGTATGCTTATTAGAGGCTTGAAATTGTATAAAAAATCCCGTCTCCCGTGTTATTTGGTATAATTTTCTCAAGTCCTCCTGGTATCAACATTCTATGGATGGTATGATTCCCGCATTTGGACTGTCACCATTATAATTTGGATAGAACATAATGGAACGGTGCAAATAGTTCTTATTTTGCTCCAAGTAATATGTTAATTTCTTATCTCTAAGGCGAGTGTAGTAGCTCCTTTTGGGCTCACTTAACAATACAACAGATATATTATCATTTTAGTATTTTTACAATGTTGTTGACGATTAAAAAATCATGTTGAACTTGAAAATAAAAATATTTTGATCACCACCCTTTGCCTATGAGCCACATCCAATCAAGAATTACCCCACAAAATATGCCTGCCAAGAGGAAGAACACAAGGAGATTGCCCAAAGCATTCTGTTCAGGTCCCTACAAAATCATGCACATGTCTTGAGACAAGCCGGTATCACAAACCAACATAGTCACAGAGAGATATGGTTCAGAAAATTCAAAGACTAACCTTGTAATCTTTGGGCGCCTCTGTGATGACGCAGACAGTAAGATGCCCATTGCTCAATCCAAGAAACGAAGTTAACATGATGACCCAACCCTCATCACAATACTTGACTGTGTAGTAGAATGCAGGAATGAACAAGAACCTTAAAATGACTGCGATTAGTAGCCATTTCCTAGATGTCAGCTTGATCTTCTCAATCAGTGGCATGTATCTCCCAATCAGGTCAGATACATTGAAGGTAGCGATCAGCACAAGTGCATACCTGAATTATGAATTTGAATGATGAGTACAATCAGCCTTGAGACTAACAAAGGTCACTTAACAATATTTCAAATGTTTTATGGCGAGTACAATCAGCTTTAGAGATTCAAATAGGTCAGTACTAGTACCATGAACCCAAGCTGTGTGTCCCAGTGTCTTCAGCCAGGAAGCCAGGGAAGATTGACAGTGTCAGGACATAGATCAAAAACACGGCCAATGCGGTAGTCCATGTTCTGATGTAGCAGCTGCCTGTTGCTTAATCGTTCTGCATAAGCTGGGTCTTCTTCGGCCTAATAAGTTACAAGTCCATTCGAGAAGTTTAGCATTATATGATATCATTTCAACTAGAGCATGATCATCTGAAGTGCATACATACCAAAGGATCTGATTGACTTTTGATGCCACCGGCAGCAAGGTCAGCAGTGACCGTCAGAGAACCCTCGGAAGCAGCCTTTGTGCGGTAGAACTTCACGATTGGCAGCTTTGGGAAGACGAAGGCATAAAGTAGGACACATAGCAGCTCAAAGAAGCATGCTATCGCGGAGAACAACACTGCCATCAATTGCCACAAGGATATATCAGTAATCAGGGATCTCATTTTATATATCAACCATGTAAAATACTGTAGAATTATTATTCAAATGAATGTATCCTTGAATTCTAGAGTAAACTTACTAGCTCCTTTGCGAAGGCCGTCTCTGGAGTTGTCAAAGATGGCTTTTGTCAAGAACCTCAATGCGGAGGTTATTGCACCTGATGCAGCGATACCCGCAAAGAAAGACTGAACATCCAAACATGAAGGGATTGCATCATATTTTTCGGTAACAAAACCTCGACGAAATGTTTATAGCTAATAGATGACTTCTTTTTTGTAATTAAGGTTGTGTGAAAAAAAAATAAAAATATTACCTGGATGAACTCCGGGCACATCAAGGACAGGTCGCCAGTCATCCCACCCTGAACATGACCGTCTGCAACGCCGAAAGCCGCGGCGATCAGACATAGACCAATGAACGGTGCAATCCCTCCTCTTCCTGAAGATGCAACGTCTAGCTGCCAAAACTCACACACATAATTCAGGATGAGTCCTTGCTGATAGTGTGCCTAATATATTCAGCTAGGCTTACAATGATCACTCCAAATGAGCTCAGGAAGAATAGCATGTATCCAGCCAAGTTCCTCATCCTCGTGTTGATTTTTGCCTCATGATATGCGAACAGAGCTGTTGTCGTGAGGACGAATGGCTGATAAATGAGAGTAATCATTCTTGTAGGATGATAATTCTGCATTCAGAAATAAGAATGCACATATTCAGTCAGGTGCGAGTAATATCCCGTTCTAGCAGTAATTTCAGGCAGAATTAATTGTAGTGTTGTACCGGGAAGAGGTAAACATAGTAATCTTCGATTGTAACCATGCCGTTGAACCCGAAGAGGCATCCATTTCCTAGAAGCCAGCAGATGAAAATGCCCCATTTCTTCCCCTGCCATCAGAAATGTTCAGAACCCCAGTGTTTCAGAAAGGTGAAGATGCTGTAACCAGTAACCTGTAAGTATCTGATTCAGTATGGACAGTTAAATCTTAAATTGCAAACCTGTGTTTTGGCTAATCCGTGGTCGTCTTCATCATATCCTGTAATTATCTCACTTTGATCTCCCTGCTGGTCAAGAAACAGAAATTAGTATGCCAATATATCGCACAAATTGACTGCATGATATACTATGAGAGCAGTATCTGACAGAGAACTGCATAGCTTTTTTTCCTCTTTCTCAACAGGTATCAAGACCCAAGAGAGGAGAAAGCTGCAGACCATCATGTTTGAACTGTGAAAATTGGAGTGAACTTACTGGGATGACGCTGTAGGACGAAGAGTTGCCCATCGATCATACCAACGGGAGGAGACAAGAATTGAATACTGACAGTGAAAACTTTGAAGGAACAAACAAAAGAAAGAAGGGAGCAAGAAGACGAGGATGGAAAGGACTCAAGGAAAAAAATTTATAATCTCCGGTCGTTAGTCTATCCAACAAGATACTGTTTGCTTGCACTCCTAGCAGATCTAGTACTAAAGGGGATTATTATTTTAAGATACACGTGGTTCGTGACTTCATGCATCAACATCACATGCGGTTAGCTGGGGTGGGTGATACACCTCACAAGTCATGACGAAGCTGAACAGTTAAGAATAAACCGGGAACATTTTAATAACGACGACAAAATTGCCTTATGACAAATGCAGGAGATGCAACTCATTTTTAATCATTAAAGAAATACTACCTCCATTTCAGAACGTAACGTTCTTACTTTTTTAAATCAAAGTTTGAGTTTACGAAAAAATATAACAAATATCCATAGTATAAAATTAAGTCCATAAATCGAATCTTTATTTATTTTTTCAGTATCTCTGTTTTGGTTTGAAAATATTGTTACACTTCTCTATAATCTAACTTAAGTCAAAACATCTTTATGTTTTAAAACGGCGGGCAATGTACATGTTATGCAAATAAAAGCTGCTAGAAATGCCAGCTGATGAAATGTCTGGCATTTCCCAAAGCTAGCAGACAGTGACGGATCTAGAAAATTAGTTCGATGGTGTCATAATATATATACCAGTGTTATGCCATGCTAATTTTGTTTATACTATAGTATTATATCATATGTATAAACATTTTACCTTATATATATATGATTTATCGGAAGTCATTGGTGTCGGCTGACACCGACGCTTCTTCGGTAGATCCGTCCCTGCTAGCAGATGTAAAATGTCCAAAGACTTTCGAAATTTGATCAAACAGATGGGTGCAGTTGCAGATGAAACAAGTTGCAGTTTTCCATGGAGAACAGCACAACCGGACAACCGGTTGAGCTCCACTATGGCAAAAACAAGAATTCTCATGGGCCAGATCCACCCGAATCCAGGCCCAAACAAACACGCAATCATCCAAAACAGGAATGCCTTTACTCGCCCACCGCCGTCGAATCTGCGCATTAACCCGGCCCAGATCAGCCGCACCAGCTCACCAAACCCCACAAAAAACCGCTCATGATCTCATATCGTACAATCCTCACCGTCCGACCCAGATCGGACGGTCAACCCACCCTCCGCTCTAAACCTCCCCCCCACGATCTTAATTAACCTCCGTTTCTGCGACGTGACAGCGAGGATTGCCCATAATCGTCCAATTAAAACCCTTCCTCTCTCGCATCGCATCTCGCTGACGCCGTCAGAGAGTGGGCCCCACGCCTCCTCCGCGCCTTAACCCCTCTCTATCTCTCGCTCGCGTCGTGTTGCGTCGCTCTCCCCCGAGCCAGTTACTGTCTTGTCTTGCACTCTCCCCCACTTTGATCTGACAAAAATCCCAATCCCCTAGGCCTCGCCGGAACCCTAGCCCGCCGCCTCCGCCGCCGCCATGCCGCCGCGTCGGTACAGGGGTAGGGGTAGGGGAAGGGGAAGGGGAAGGGGAAGAGGGAGGGGTAGGGGAAAAGCGGCCGACGCTGCGCCGCCTGTAGAGGAGGTCGAGGAGGATGCCAAGTCTGAAGAGGAGGCCGCGGGGAGCGGGGGGGATTCCGAGGAGGAGAAGGAGAAGGAGAAGGAGGATGAGGCATCGGAGAGTGAGGGTGATGCTATGGACGAGGAGTCCAAGGAGGGTGTCGCCGAGAAGGAGGAGGATGAGGAGATGGAGGCGGAGGCGGACGGCGATGAGGAGAAGAGCGAGGAGATGGAGGCGGATGGCGACGAGGAGAAGAGCGATGAGATGGACGCCGAGGCTGAGGCAGGTGCGGCCGAGACGGAGGCGAAGGATGCTGAGGTCGAAGGGGAAGGCGCTGGGAGCGACTCCGAGCGCGAAGCAGAGGAGACGGACGGCGAGAACGAGGAGGAGGAGGAGGAAGCGGCGGAGACGGCCGGCGGAAATGAAGGCGAAGGCGCGGAATCCGATCCCGAAGGTGAGGCCTCCGACGACGCCGAGGAGGATGCTTCGGAGGAATCCCCTCCGCCCCCTCCGACCCGCGGGCGCCACCGTCGCAAGCGCGCGGCCGCTCCCGACCCGACTCCGGAGGATGACGAAGAGGAGGAGGGGACCCCTGCGCCGCCGCGCCGGCGGCGCCGGCGGAAGGCAGGGGACCGTGGTGACTCTCCCCCTCCTGTCCCCGACCACCTCCGATGCCGTCGCAGTGATGGGAAGAAGTGGCGATGCGCAGCCCGAGCACTCCCCACCGTCAGCTTCTGCGAGTACCACTACTCGAGGGCCAACAAGGGCAAAAAGCCACCGGCAGACGGAGAGGTTCTCGCTGTTGCTCTCCAGCGGCAGAAGAAGAACAAGAGGAAGGGTAGAAGGAATGTGAACGCTTCTCCAGCTTCACCTCCGGCAGCCACTAGCGACGTGACCAGGGATCTCCCGAATGGACTGATGAGGATCTCTCCAGGCAGCAGCGAGCCTGCAGGCTCACAGCCATCGCCAGTCACGACAAAAGTTGGAGTGGACATTCCTGTTCCAATGCGTCGCTGCTACCGCTCGAAGAACGCTGAGCCATTGCCTGTTGGCCCAGTTAAGGTCACCTATCGAATATCTTACCGTTCCAGTTTGATGATTTGTTTTGCATTATTTTGTATTTAGCCTGCCTGTGCTGATTACTGATTTGTGTTGGAGTAGGTTGTTCCTCGTGCAATGGGTATGACAAAGGCAAGACAAAAGACATGCCACCGCTGTGGGATGAAGAAGGCTGCTCGCATTGTCCAGTGCAAGAACTGTGACAGTAGGTACTTCTGCAACAGCTGCATCAACAAATGGTTAGTCTGAGATTTGTTTGTAATTGGTTTAGTGGCTCGCTTACTCTTGCATTTTGTTGGTTGCTGCATTGTGATTAAGATATTTGTAGAGAGAACATTTTAACTCTTCAAGTATTGAGAGTTAGGGTGATCCTTGTTGAGCAATTAGGAGAATAAATCGCACGAGTATCAGGATTCCCCCCTTTCTTTGTGTAGTTTATAAAGTAGTTGTCAAGAATGGAGTGGCATCCATTTGCCTGAATATATCAACTATTGTTACTAGGATTGTGGATCATGCCTGCAATCCAAGTACCAGATTGGGATCCATATTGCAGATTGCGAGTGATGGGTGATCTTAGATTGCCATTTGGACACCGATTGAGGGCAAAGGGAATAGTAGAGGATCTTTCGCCAGAATGGAAAAGTAAAGGATAGGAAGAGGGTGAGCTATCCTTAGCCCATTCTGTTACTTATCCTTGTTGCGTTTTCTGTTGCCGCTGCAGTTGCCTCTTGTTATGCTATTGCTGCTGCTGCCACCACTGCTTGCAGCCTTGATGGTAGCAATGTCGCTGATTGGTGGACTTGAGATGGAGGGAGGAAATGTTAGTGGAGGTGGAGGGAGGGGGAAGCGAGAGAGATCAGGGGAAGAGGTTTCAGCGTCATTAGGGTTGAAATTTAGGGAAGGGATGCGATCTTTATAATTGACCATTCGATTCATTGGGTCACCGTTTCTGAAAGAACACCACCAACCTTCAATACAATTTTTAACCATCTGCATAACTCAAACCTTTAGTTGACCCGTTTTGTATTCCAGCTTCCAGCTATTGTCAAATCTACTTAACACCTGAGTTTGAGTAGTGTCCAAATTAAATCCACATTTTTGTTGTTTGTATAGTTGCCCCTGAAAATCAATTTTGTTGCGAAAGATTTGCATATTGTTGAAGTGAAGCCATCATAGTAATGTAGGTTATGCATTAATCATAATAGTATGATATACTTACTCCCTCCGTTTCAAATTACTTGTCGTTTTAGGTTTGTCCTAAGTCAAACATTTTAATCTTTGACCACTAATTTATAACAGCTCGTATAGTTTGATATCCTATTGTTGATATTTTTAGATTCATCATGAGAAATGTTTTCATAATATATAATTAACATGGTATTAAACTACACAGAATTCTAGAAATTAATGGTCAAAGATTAATATGCTTGACTTAGGACAAACTCAAAACGACAAGTAATTTGAAACGGAGGTAGTACGAGAGTTTGTGTCCTCAATGTGTCCACTTGCATTCATCTGTGTTTCCTATGCTATAAAAAATCTGCTTATTTTTTTACTGAACAACATTGAGGTGCATAGAATTTTTACAGGACCTATTCTTTTACTCAATTTGAAACTTACAATCTACTCAACCTGAACTGGAAATGGCTAGCATATGGCTGGCTAATGCTGATTCCTTGATTTTTCAATTGGGAAGGACTGGAACAGCTAAACAGACAATTTTTAATTCAATGTGTTTTCAGTTCATCGATACATTGATTTATAGCACTGAAGTAAAAATAAAATCATGATTTATTGTTCACCCATGAATTCGTGCTGAAATTATATCGTCTTGTAGCTTGATTAGATAACTAGATAAGTTTGCTAATTTCAATGGTTATGTTTCTTTTGCATTATATATTGACCTTACAAGGATGGCAATATAGCTATTATATATTAAGCTTAAAGTGGGTGTAAACCAAAATGCAGATTAGTTCCGAATATTTCATTGTCATGGATATAGTCCTGGCTGCGCATGTTCTGCAAGATAATAAAATCTGGACAAAACATTATCTTTCTGAGTTTGGCTTGTCACTTGGAATTTTACAAGGACACAAAGCTTTCAGAAGCAAGCTTTTCTGGATCGACCAATGCTTGATTAGGTCTTGTCATGTCCATATGTTGCATTTCTTTCTATGGTTCTAATAAGAAATTTCCGTCCTGTTTGTTCGTACTATGCAGGTATTCAGGGATGTCGAAGAAGGATATAAAGACACGCTGCCCTGTTTGCTGTGGCTGCTGCGATTGTGAAGCATGCACCCTTCGTCAGACCAAGGGTGCCATGAGTAAGGTGATTATTTTACTACATAATGCCATGATGGCAATCTGACGACATCCTTTCATTTGATCATTGTGTATATTTATCAGTGTGCATGTGTTGACTTTTCAGGAATCATCAGGTGATCAAGACAAGCTAATTAATATAAAGATTTGCAATCACCAATTGTACAATCTCTTACCTGTTGAACTAAACCAGGAGCAACTTGATGAATTGGAAATAGAAGCTAAAATACAAGGTTTGTTTTTGTAATATTTGGTTTGTCATTCTTTCTTTTCAACTATAGCTTGCATGAATTGATTGCTCTCCATTTGCTCTTAATAGAAACAAAACTATCAAATGTCCGCGTCCAGGTAGCTGATGAGCAAAGTGGATCACTCAACTGGTAGGTTCTGATCTCTGTCTTTCTCAGTTTTGTATGATCTAGTAGCATATATCCCAATTTATTCTACCTTCTCCCTCTAAACTCATAATAATACCAAACAGTTCATATCATTATGGTGCTATATAATGTTATGGATCATATTATGTTAATGATTAAAAGGCGTACTGGCATACTGTTCCTGTTTTATAGCTGGTTTAACCTGTTTGTGTGTATTTTAAAAAATTAATATTGCTTTGACACATTTCCTAATCCTAGACTTGTTTGATGTTTTATGATATCATGGATGCTCTTTTTTTCATTTAAATATTATCTAAATAGAAACCATAGCTATTATTCAAGGTTCATCTTATTTTTTAATCAAATCATTTATCCAGTGTATTAATTTATGTTGTCTGTGGTACTTTTAAATTTTTTATAGTTCACTGTATTGTTATTCTATTGCAACTTTTCATATAGCCAGAGCACTTATGAAATTTCCTTTTTGAAAATCAGCAATAACTGTAAGCTCTCGGTGAACCAATTCCTGAGAAGCTGCCCAAGATGCCCTTTCAAGCTGTGCTTAAGTTGCTGTCAGAAGATACGTGATGGGAGTATCTCGGCCACCACCCCTGAAGACAAATTTAACCAACGGCTGCTTCAGCAAGAGTCAGCCCATGAGGATGGCAGCATTAGTTGCCCTTCCATCGAGTTGGGTGGCTGTGGCGACTCCTTGCTAAACCTGGTATATGTGCCCCCATCTGAGCAATCTGAAGAAGTCAGTTCAGGTGACGAGCTTGATGGTCCGGGCAATCATTCTGGAGTAAAAGATGCCGTAGCCGAGAGTAATGGAGGCGCTGACAGATTATCCGTTGGCCAGCAGGAGACCGTTTCCTCATAACTACAACTGCCGATGTAGTATTATAACTCTGGTTGTAGAGATGTACATTCATCTTTCAGGTGGGAGTGTCAGAACTGTGAAAGCGTTGATCCAATGTTCATTCTGAGGCCTGGAAAGGTGGAGGGGATTGCCCCGGATTGGTTAGACGGTAGATTTAGCGTGATTATCGGCCCATATGGGCCATTGATTTTAGGTCTGTGACCCGTGGATATTCTCGAGTAAATTTTTTTCCTTTGTGCTACCTGGTAATCTTCGGTTAGGACATCGTTGTACATAGGCTTAGGTCTTTGTTTACCATCTTTTAAATCTGGTTGAAGCTTGTATTGCCCCGTACAGCCGTTTTTTTTGGATGATTTTGTGTTTGCTATTGCAGATGGCGGAATGTGCCGCCCTGGTGGTAGTGGTAGAGGGATATGTTAGTTCATCTCTTAATGCCATTATTTATCAGAATTGCGATTAATCTGTCGACAGTTTTTTTGGTGGGAGATAGGAGTTTTTTGGACCACAAGATTTTCTCTGAGATTCGTGCTACACAAAATTACA
>CM002485.1:16332515-16362011 GCA_000325765.3 Leersia perrieri
GTGGCGGCGGGCGAGGGAGATGAGCTGCGTGCTTGGTGGGACTCGATCTCGTTAGCGCTGCTTGCAACCGCCAGAGCATCATCAAACTTGACATTTAATTGGTACTGTACATAGTCACAATGTAATTGAACCACAGTTATAAGAATCAACTGTTTTTAACTTTTCTTTTTTACAAAATTCAACAATTTTTAAGAGCAAAAACCGTCGACAAATGGATAGGCTCTCCCAATTTTTAAATGGAGATTAAAATTAGAGTGCGGAAGCATGCTACAAACCAATGGATTGAGATTTGATGCCTTCTAAGCTGTTGCGATGTTTTATTTTATAGTGAAATAAGTCCAATAGGCGTCCCTATATGTCTTGAGTTTTATTATTGTCCATAACTAAATCTTAGACTCAACTCGTAGAACCCATGCAAATCAAGTCCCATGGCAGTTTTCTAAGGACAGCTTTGTTGGCTTGGTATTCCAGTTATCAAAGGAAATAAAGTACGGACAAAAGAAGCAGTAGGATCAACATGCAAGTCCCACACTCATCTCTTTCCGTCACCCCTTCTCTCTCCCGGTTGCCGGCGACGGTGAGCCACCATAGACAACATCTGTTCTGCCCTGTATTGTCGATGCCGGAGCCACCCTCACGCCACTAATCGGAATTGTCGTCGTCACTCGTTAGGGTTGGATTGGGGTGTGTTCATATTGGTAGTAGCGCTACGGCGGAGGAGAGGAAAAAGCTAAGGGAGAGGGACGCCCTGGCCATTCCACCCGCCACTAAACCACTGAGCCCCTATGGTTCGTCTCCACCATCGTCGGGTAGGAGGAGTAGGTTGGGGACCGGCATTGCTTTGGCATCATCACTGGAGATAGGACGGCAACAACTGCTTCTGATGTTGCTCCTCACTCTCCCCCACTTTGAGCTACTGCGAACATGGAGCAAAATAAAATGGAATTCCAACTTAAACATAAAAGATAAAACTTCCAACTACAAAAATTTTCTATGAGTAATCTTGTTTATATTTTATTCTTGACTATACTTGTAACCTGTGAACAACCACCTTAAATTAGGGAACCTTATTCATCTAAGTGATTTATGAGAGATGGTTGAGGTGAAAGTCCTGTGATCTTTGTCATGACATTTGGGATTTTTTTTTGAAAATAATAATATTTTGAAGCATGCTCCTCAAATGACTTTGTCACTACTTACGGCCATATGCAATTATGCCAATAATAAACCTTATGTATGCATATGACTACTGTGTTATATTGAGCCTTACAAAATTATTGTGACTCGTGTTAGATACTTTTCATATTCATATGGTCAAGGGTCCATATGCATCCACCAAAATAAAATACTCTTACAATAGTTGTACTTTCTTCTACTAAAGAAAAATCCTTTGCAAATAAAAGGAGGGAGAGACATGGCTATGAAAAAAACAAGAAAAACTTGGTCTTTCAAATATGGAGCATGGTAAAAAAAAGAAAGCGTGCATGCTTGTTTCATGACATCTCCTGACAAGTACCAATTTGACCACTCGTATATCTATTTCGTCATTCGATCACGAAAACAGGGATTCTGGAATGTAAATCTGCGGTCACGAGCAAAGAAATAAGCTCTTCTCTACTTGCCTGTGGATCACATTCGATGATGAACAGAAGTTTTATCAAAAACCATGCCCCTTCCAAAGTAATGCAAGGAAATTAAAGGAGAAAGTATAAACAAAGGAGAAACATTTTCTTTATTTTCCACCTTTCCACATTTCCACTATATACACCCTTGATCTACAATATGATTAGTCATCTTCTTGAGTCCATGTATTTGGTTTCTCAATATATATAATTCAGGTATATCTCAATCTTTCTCTACCAAGCTCCACATATTATAAGGCTATGGTACAATTTTTTATATAGGTTCGGGCCTCCCTTAGGATAACAACCCTACGTCCTATTCCGACAACCTTTTATTCCTTAGTATGTTTTTACGTATCTTACATGATCTATTTGAAGTTATATGACTCGAACTGGCTGTGGAGACACACACAGTTTTTTTTTATACATAAACCCGTTTGAGCGAACTCGCGTTCCAAGTTCGAAGCAGAGTAGCTTCATCTTGCGTGCCCACCTTGTAAGAGCCTGTCGGCGTTGTCCCCTTGATAATGAATGGGTCTTCCCATTTTGATTCCTGCTTTCCCACAGCGACTTCGTTCAAAGCTTTCTTCAAGACCATGTATACTTTTTCGAACTTTCTAGGCCTCACCTTCTTGTCATACTGCATTTTTTCCTGCTCTGAGTAGGCCTGCATTTTGTGTAATGCTTCTATTCGAACTTTATCTATTTCCTCCAAAGTTACCTGCCTGCCCTGGTCGTGCTTGTGCTGCCATATCACTCTTGGCGACCGAGCCCCTAGTTCACTAGTTGTCATGGCTTTATCTCCATACACCAGTCTGAATGGCGTTGACCCGGTTGCTCGAACTACTATGGTTTGAAGTGCCCATAGGATCAGCGGTAGCTCTTTCGGCCATTTTCCCTTCTTTGCTCCTTTAAGCCTTTTCTTGAGTGCTAGCCCAATTTTTCCGTTTGCTCGCTCAAGCGCACCGTTTGTTTGGGGGTGTCCTATTGATGCAAAGTTTATCTTTACACTTAGGCTTTTGCACATTTCTTTGACAACTTCGAACTGCTTGTCATTATCTGCGACCAACTCTCCCGATACTCCGAAGAGGCATATTATGTTTCTCCATACGAATTTTTGTACTGCACCTGACGTTATCTGTGCCACTGGTTCTGCCTCAATCCACCTTGAGAAATACTCAATTGCCACTATCATAAACCTCAAATTGCCCTTTGCCCTAGGCAAGGGTCCCACAATATCCACTCCCCACTTGTAAAATGGCCACACTTGCTTCGACGGATGAAACTCTTCTGGTGGTGCTTTTTTGGCTAGGTTATGCTTGTGGCTCGCCTGGCATGTTCGGACATAATCTTCTGCATCTTTAATTATCGTTGACCAGTACAACCCCTGCCTGATGACTTTTGATGCCAACGCCCTTGGTGCATGGCGAACCCCGCACAACCCCGCGTGCACCTCCTCAATCATTTTCCGCCCTTCTTCCTTGCTAACACATCCGAGAAGTGGTGCGAAAACTCCACTTTTGTACAGTTGGTCCTCAATAATGTAGTACTAGTTCGAGTTTCTTTCTAGGTTCTTGGCTTCTTTCTCATTCTTGGGCAACTTCGAGTGAACTAAGTAATCAATTATGGGTCTTCTCCAATCTTCCTCTTCGTGTTGGATTAACATTATTTCTTTTTCCTTTGGTAGGGATGGTTCGGATAGCTCTTCGTAAAAGGAATCTGACCATCTTCTTCCAACTACCATTGTTTTTACCAACTCATCCACTTCTTGGTTTTCTTCTCTTCGAACTGGTTCGATTCTTAGCATCTCGAACTGCTTCTCCCATATTTTCAACTCATTGAGGTACTTCGCAATTATCAACCCCTTAGTTTCGAATACTCCTTCGAAGTGGCCAGAAACTAACTTCGAGTCTGTTGATATTACCAATGATCGAGCCCCTAGTGACTTGGCTTTTCGCATTGCGAGCAGAACAGTCTCATACTCAGCTACATTGTTTGTAGTTTTGAATTTACATACTTCAGCTTCTTCCATTCGGGTGTTGATATTATTGTTGCTGCCGCAGCCCCTTGTGACCCACATGCTCCATCAATAGATGGTGTCCATGTCTCGCACCCATTTTCTTGTTCTCTTACTAGCGATGGTGCCCATTCTACTATAAAATCAGCCAAGACCTGCGACTTGATAGCCTTCCTTGCCACGAAAGAGATTGTGTATGCCCCTAGCTCGGCTGCCCATTTGGCTATTCGACCTACTGCTTCTTTGTTCTGTAATATCTTGCCTATAGGTTATGCTGACGGAACCACTATCTTGTGCGTGAGAAAGTAGTGCTTGAGTTATCTTGATGCCATTAAGACTGCTTAAAGCAACTTTTCAACCTTAGAGAATACCTCGTTCGAGCCCCCTGTAGTACTTCGGACACGAAGTATATTGGTGACTGCTTTCTCTCTTCTTCTTTCACTAATACTCCACTCACCGTTGCCGATGTGACTGCGACATACATTAATAACTTTTCTCCTTTTGACGGGCTTGTCAAAGTTGGCATGTTTGCTAAGTAAGATTTTAGCTGTTCAAATGCTTGCTGGCACTGTGGTGTCCATTCGAACTTCTTGACCCCCTTTAGTATGCTAAAGAATGGAATTCCCTTGTCGGAATACCTTGAGAGAAACCTCCCAGTTAGCTTCTGGACCTCCTTGATTGTTCGAGGTGGCTGCATTCGCTGGATTGCTTCAACCTTCTCTGGGTTTGCCTCTATTCCTCTCTTTGAAATGACAAACCCCAACAACTTCCCGGCTCCTACTCCGAATACACATTTTTCTAGGTTGAGCTTGATGTTTGCTCTGCGCAAACTGTCAAATGTCTCTTGTAGGTCCGCCCCATGGCTTTCTCTTTTCTTGCTTTTCACCACCACATCATCAACATATGCCTAGACATTTCTACCCAACTATAACTCGAACGCCTTCATGACCATTCTTGTGAAAGTGGCTCAGGCATTTCTGAGTCCGAATGCCATTCGAACATAGCAGTATGTTCCTAAGTGTGTGATGAACGATGTTTTCTCTTCGTCTCTTTTTGCCATGTATATTTGGTGATACCCCGAATACGCATCGAGGAAACTTAGCAGTTGACATCCTGCCGTTGCGTCCACGAGTTGGTCTAGTTTTGGAAGTGGGTAACTATCCTTAGGGTACTCTTTGTTTAAGTCAGTGAAGTCAACGCACATTCTCCACTGACCATTTGCTTTTTTGACCAACACAGGGTTTGCTACCCACTCGGGGTACTTGACTTCCCTTATCACTCCAGCTTGCAATAACTTGTTTATCTCTTCTTTGACTACTTCTTGCTTCTCCATCGACTGTCTTCGAAGTCGCTGTCTTCTTGGTTTTGCTGTAGGATTGACATTTAACTCATGCTCGATCATCTATCTGCTTACACCTGGCAAGTCTTCTGTTTTCCATGCAAAAACGTCCTTGTTTTTCTTAAGTACTTTGACTAGTGCTTGTTCGACTAAGTCAGGAAGATCTATGCCAATTTGAATGTACTTGTCGATGTCAGTTTCATCGATTTGCACCTTCTTTGTTTTTCCCTTAGGCTTGGGTTTGTGGTTTTTGATGTACGAGACATGCAGCACAACATGCCTTTCCTACTCCTTGATCTTGCAATCTGCCTCAGTTATATGTTCCACCTTTGACTCCAAATGTAGGACATGAATGTTTCTAGAATGAGGCATTCCCTTCATGTTCGAGTGACGAGCCGCATACTGCTCTCCTTGCACCACAATAACGTCCTCAAGCCTCGGCATTTTCATTGTTATGTAGTTGTGGTGTATAACCGCCTCGAATGCGTTGATTGTAGACCTTCCCAAAATTGCATTGTATTGGTAGGGTACTGTTGGTATTTCTTATTGTCATCCTTGGAAACAGAACTCCAACGACTGCGACTCGAAATAATTAATGGGTAATCTATGGTTCACAGAATAAATCCGCGAGCACACGGATGTACCATTGTAGCATTTCACCCAGAAGTATTCTAAGGTATCGTATTTATTTAATCCTAAGGGAATATTTGTAAAGAACTAACCTTTCTAACATTATATCATACACTTGCATACATTATAGTTCTAAGAAGGAATAAGATAGATAATCCTGGGTAGAGTGACACAAGCAAAGAAATATACTAACTCTATAATTTAATCATAGATAAGTCCTATTTCTGTACTTCTCTTATATAACAACCTAGCACATACTAACTAATATACAACAGTGTAGTGTACCCTCCTTACAATGCAGCTATAGCTAAGCCTGAACCTAACTAAGCCCTCCCGGTGCTTCGCAAAGTTACTTCAGACTGTCGAGTTCCTTACGACAGTCCGTCCTAACCATCCAACCGAAGTTAAATGCAGAGGTGCATCTAACCCTAGGCTATGTGATGTAGGAATATATACTGCGAGGGCAACACCCGTACTGAGCTGTCACCATCAGCGGCCCGCATTCCCTCTAGAGTATATACGCCCAAATAATGGTAAGATCCTGCCTAGACACCATGTCTATGCTATCACTCCCTACTTTACAACCTCGTGATTGAAGTAGAGTACCTAAGTTCTAGATTAATAACTCTTGGTTCAACCTAAGTAGATTATTAACCTAGTTCTTAGACATTATTCCTGCACCAATGCAAATACCAGATAATGTAACTACACTAAGCATAGTAGTCATGTATGAACTAAGCATGGCATCCATAATCTAATAACTTAGACTAAAGTACCACAAGTGTATAAAAGAAGAATGATTATATTGAAGTATTGAAAGTCTTACAAAAGAACTAGAAAGCAAAGTAGAACTTTACCCGAATTCCTCGGAAGCTTCCTTGAACTAGAATTATTCTATTTCTACTAGTGCTTGGACTAATACTACAAATAGAGAAACTATTCCTTGCTTTGGTGTGTGTTGGAGTGGAAAGAGTGATGCTCTATTTATAGGCTTCAAATGGCGGCAACTCCCATTGGAAATGACCTTCTTGCCCCTCACAACCGCCATCAGCATCCAACCAGCAGCTGCCACGTGCAAGGTCGGTGGGAGAGACGGCGCCTCTGGTTCGGCTGAAGCAGGCCAGCCTCCTACCAACTTCAGCCTTCTCTGGTACACTGACAGGTGGGCCCTTATGACGGTTATTGGTGCGAAGACAGTTGCTGCGGCAGTTATCCTTGCCAGGTGTCCCTCTTATCCACAAGCTTGCTTGGGAGTGAGGTTTTCTCCTTCTTTTCTTCTCCATTTTATGTAGGCAACGTATCTAGTGAAAACCAACCTCTTCATGCAAACTATGAAAACTTCAATCTAAGCCACACGATGTTGATCCAAAGGTACGCTCAGGAGAGATGCAAGGGGTGATCTGCAAAACTCAAATGAGGTGGGAGGGATGATTTACAAATGCAATTTTGCAAATCACCCCTCCCACCTCCCATGAGCGCACCCTTGGATCAACATTGTGTGGCTCAGATTGAAGTTTTCATAGTTTGTACGGAGAGGTTGGTTTCCACTAGATACGTTGCCTTTTATGTATGTTCCCTACAAGCAAGTATTCTCCAACTACAAGTGGAACTATATTATTCTAAAATAAATATGCATTGCAAGCATATCCTATTCTCCTTTATTTTAGTTATATTGACGGAAACCCCCCAAGCTTGAACCTTTGCTCGTCCCGAGTAAAGGAACGAACAAAAATTTAAAGGAACATTTGCTTGCCTTCAGCAGTTGAGAGATAGAACGATTCTCAGAGCATTATTCGCCTGTTCTAGTTCAACCTTTTATTCCAGGGTTTTCAAAAGGTTTTTGGAAATGAAAAACAAGTTCCTCAAGTGATTCCCTCGTCACTCAAGTGTGTATATACCTCACCAAGAGTGTCTCATTGATCCTACTCTAAAGGTTTATATGTGAAGCTCGGTAAGGATCAAATGAGGCATACATGTATTCACATTTATTACTAAGTCAAAAAACTATGACTAAAGCAGAAAGTAATCCACACCGAAGACCGAGATCGTGCATAGTGTATGGTAGATGAGGTGGAAGTAGATGTGGAATTTATTTTGGCTCCTTTTTGTGGAATGAAGTCCCTCCTCCTTTGAAAGCCTTTTTTGTGAGGGAGTATTTTTATGGCCGCTCTTGCTATTGGAAAAAATATTTTTTTAGGAAGAGTTTGCACTCTTGATTTTTGGCAATGGGCCTCTCTCCTCTATTTTTTTGGGTTTTGGCTTTTGGAGTATGAGCATATTTTTGTGGAGCTTTATTTGGTGGAATGGAAATGGAATGGATGCTGCTTCCAGTGTAGAAGTCAAGCATGTGCAAGTGGGTGTTTGATCTTGATCCCAAGACATGAAGAACATCTACACAAGTCATCGAATTTGACAAAGTTAGTCATCGAATTTGACAAAGTTTAATGGAAGTACAAGTAACCAAAATATGTAGGGTTTATCATGTAAATCATTTTTGGCTCTGGTAGGTATTTATATCAAATGAGGATCTTTTTATTTTAACATTTTGAAAAGAAATCATCCGGAATTCAAGTCAAATTTTGAACAGGATCATAGCACTCTAATTATCATATCATATCTCACAACAACCTAGGTTCAGCTCAGGATAGTTGCTATAACATTTACCACAAGTTAGGCATGGGAAGACTTTCTTACTTATGGCCTAGAGATTGTTCCACCATGAACCCATATATCAATGACATATAAACAAAGCAACTATTCATCATTTCAACATGAAGAAACTAGGATGTCTTACATAGCATAGGGAAATCTATCCTCTATTTTTGGTATTTTTCTATTTTTTAGATTTTTATGTTGTTTTTGGTTTTAAATGCAATGCAGAAAGTAAACATGCAAATGCAATGATACAAATTACCTTGGTGGGGGAGGGGGAGGGGCCTCTCCTCCCAAGCTTGCTTTTCGCTCAGGACCCTAGTATGGGTTGAATCGCTGGAAGCGAAAGTATGCCTACAAGTCGGCCAGCTGTTGCTGCATCATGTTGTTGAAGTTGGAGAACTGAGCATCAGCGTGGTGCTGCCAATCTTGCGCCTGCGCCATGTGTTCCGTTAGGTTCTGGATCATCTCCTCCATCCTTAAGTCCAAAGTATCCATCCTCCGGGTGAGTGCTCCAAAATCCCCGCAAGAGGAAGTGGAGCGTCTCAGATAGAAGGAGAGAGTAGAATCTGGTGGCCTCTGCCACTGGCTATTGCTAGCACTTGGCCAGGCAAAGCCGCTACCACTGGGCTGTGAGTGCCCCTGGGTCCAACCAGGTGCATCTCCAGTAGAAGCCCAATGTGGCTCTATAGGACGTGTCGATGAAGAGGAAGTAGAGTCTTCATAGCCTTCTTGTGCCCTCCGTCTTATGCTCCTCCGTCTTAAGAGGGAAAAGTGAGGAAGGCAGTCTGCTTGCCATTCGTCACTCCTAGTCCATTAGCTATACGAGTGACCAACGAGGTATATTCAACTGTAGCAGAAAATTTTATGTTTTCTAACCATTGATTTATCATGCATGGAACGGGAGCAATTCTAATTTTATGGACTATGGCATAAAGAATGGCTAACTCATCTTCTCTAATTGGCCTCAAATCCTTACGTGAAAACATGGTGAAAGCAATCCATTTGTGCAAGAATCTAAGGGTAGGATTATGGATGTCATGATTTCTAGGTTTCCTGAGGGTGGAAGAACCAGAGATACTTTCCCAGAACGCCGACTTTTCAACGCCAATGACGGCCTTTCCAAGATCGGTTTTACACCTATCATGGAAAAGGAGAATGGTGCTTAGGTCTGTCCAGATGAGCATATGCTCCTTCCCGAAGAACCTAAACATGATCCCATCCTCTACCTTTCTCAAAGTGCAAAGGAACTGGATAGTAAGTAGACGAGAGCCAGGCTCGTCTACCTCTGCAAAATTCTTCCATTCTACAGTTTTCCGAATTGAATTAAATTCAACATTCATACCTGTCTTTTTCAGCAGTGTCGGGTCGTATGCTCGGGTGTGAGCAAACTCCCGACTCCTCAGCATCCGGTACGCCTGCCGCTCACGATCTCCAACGAGGTCGAGGTCGGCGTCGGTTAGTACCTGGGACGACTCCTCCGCATCATCCATGGATGTGTCCGCGGAGGAAGGCGTCCTTGGCTCGTCATGTCGAGGGCGTGACTAAGAGCTGGAACCCTTAAAGAAGAGACGGTTGAGGCTCTTCTTCATCATGCACAAAAGATTTTCGCAGCACTCGGGTGGGGGTTAAGACTAAGCAAGATTCTACCCGCCGAGTGTTTGGCTCCAAAGCAACTTATGAATGCAACTATAATGTAGGAAATGAACTAAAGATCTTGGAGCAAACTTTGCAAAATGCAACAATGAAAGTTTGGAGCAAAGTGGAAGCTTGAGAGGAAGTGAAAATATGTGGAAATGGTGTGGAACTCCTCTCAACCGACCTCCCATTTATAGGAAAAGGACCAACGACTAGTATCAGGATGTGGGTCCTAGTAGCCGTTGGCCAGCCAAAAATGGCAGGTAGCCGTTGCTAGCCTGGTTCGCCCGAACCGGTGTCGGGTCTAGCCAAGCGCATTTTCGACCGTAGGGTTCCAACGAAAAATAACAATGGGCCCAGTGATGCAACGACCCCACTGGCTCACAAAAATTAATTTATTTGTAAAATTTTTCCAAAAATTCTAATCAAAATGCAAATTTGAAAGAAAATATTTTTGTGGAATTTTTAGTTTTAATCATGCTGGAATTTAAATATGCAGATACATACCAATTTACCTGTTGGCGAGGGAGGCGTCGTTTCGGGTCTGATGGCAAGACCGTACCTCTGGCGTTCATCCCTTCGATGCTCCTGTCTCCGGAGGTGATGGAGCGGGTGCAGTCTTCTTCTCTTGCCAAACCTTCTTGGTTGGCGGTGATGGTGCCTTCTGGAGAAGCGGAGCCTGATGTCCACCCTTGGGAGTTGGCTGGTTCTGGCGTTTAGTCAGTTCCCTCCTTCTTCGGTATGCTTCCCTCGTTCGTGGTTCTAGAGATCGGCATTCCTTTCCAAGCAGTCTCTCATGAAAGCAACGAGGCTGTCCGTCTTCCTCGGCTGCAGTTCAACCTCTTGAATATTCTGTGACTCGGCCCCATACTTGATCTTGATCATCGAGCACTGTTCGGGGGCCTTGGGACAAAACTCGAACTTCTCCTCCTTCCCATTAATGTGGAACTGAATTTCTCCAGCTCCGACGTTGATAGTGTCTTCGGCGGTGTATCTGCTCCCTTACATAGTTCACTTGCTTCCCTGCTTCCACCCTTTCTCTTCCCCAACTCCTTCAAGCTGGTCCTTGATCTGTCATATTCATTGGATGTTTTCCTCATGCCTCCACACGCTGCGGCCACCTTGCCGATTCCTCGGCATCACGCCTCATATCATCTTCTTACCCTCTAGCATAACTTTCCATCAATTCGAATAACTCGGCTTCTGTCTTCGGTCTGACTCTTGCTCTCTCGTTCGTTAGTGGCCCTTTCAACAGACCCTTTTGACGCGTCTTCGCTATCCTTGGTCACCAGCAAATCCTTCTCGAGCTCCGCCTTCTCCCACTTTGTCTTCCAATAGACGACGAGGCGCTCTCTTTCATTAAGCAAATCGAGAAGGTCTGCAGGAGGGTGCCGTAAGATTAATCAGAAGATCAGACGCGTAAAAACCACTCGGGGCCGCCTTGCCTACCTAAGTTGTGGTGCATAAGAGGGGCCAAATCAAGACATGAAAGAGACTTGCCGCCTTCATCTGCGGGGGTGACATCCCGACTAGGAGAGCAGTGGCTAGTCGATGGCAGGCTAGAGTCACCGACAAGGACATCTACACCGATATTCTCATCGACACCCACGTCAACTCTGCAAAAGGGTTCCCCAATGATGAATAAAAGGAAAGGACATAATGTTCTTCCAGGCAATTTGTTCGGATACAATAGAGTACTGACATAATTACAGAACCAAGGTTTACAAAATTACTCGAGATAATGCGGGATGACGCTTTCGGCAACAGCAGCAGCCTGGTCAGAAGCCTGGGCATGGTCGGGATTGACCTCCCCATGCCACAGCAGTGCTTCGAGATCCACGTCTGGATAGTTCACCTTGACACAGCCCAATACGTGGGCGGCACCAGTGCGAATCCCGATGGACAACCTCTCCTGCAATGCCTTTGCGTGCTTGTCGACCATGCCCTCTAGTGCTGCCACGAGTTCCCCTATCCCCACCGTGATCGAAGTCTCGTCGGGAAATTTTGGGATCTCGGTAACAACACCGAGGCTAGACGCAGTCTGGTGTAGCAAGGTGAAGCTCCACCGAAGGCCGTCCCTGAGCGCCACGAGATACTCTGCCATCTCCTCCACTTTCTTGTCGGACCCCGCCTTCTGACTCATTGCGCCGGCAAGGAGGTCCTTCGTCCGTGCAAGCTCCGCCTCAGACTCCTCCAGTCTCTTCTAGAGGTCGACGACCTTCGCGTTCGCGCCGTCTATCAAGGCACTCGAGTTCGCCACTGAACTCGAGAGCCCCTTCGCCCCCTCCTCGAGTAGACACCGCACTTCGGCTATCTTTTCCAACCAATTACGAGGTTGGGAAGAAGGTGGAGGGGCAGGAGAGGTGCTCGAGGGAGAGGCTGCCTGGTCAGTCACTGCAACGATATCCATTGAGGTGACGGTGGTCGGAGGAGGAGCATCGATCGTACGAGCACTAAAAGGAATAATGTCAGAAGCAGCATGGATTATTGATGGAAGTCAAAATCAAAAAAGAACTTACGTTGGCCGCGGAATCGAAGACAGCTTGGGGACCAGCTTCGGCAAAGGCTTGGAGGGGACCTGCAGAGATTAGGAATGAGAAAAGGTCAGGAACGGAACTCGGAAAAAAGCCCTATTTGACTTTCCCTTCTATGGTCATTACCCGGGAGCCGCCGAGCAGAGCAAACGCAAGGGTACATCGAGTCAGAATGCACCCGCTTTTGGGCGAGGGCGATGCTTTGGCTCTTGACGAACAGGGGGTCACCTACAACCCAAGATAGAGCAAACGTTACGAAGGCGAAATGTGCAGTACCAGATCTACACAAAAGGAAATCAAACCTCAGATGAAGCTACTTCCCCCACCTTCTGTACGGGTTCACCCGTAGTCTTCTAGGGGGCCGGGGTTGTCGAGGAAGCTAAATGGAGGAGAAACAAGTGGATCAATCATGACGAAGCCCTCATCCTCTCAGGAAATGCGAATGTACATTGTGGATCGAGATTAGAATCCAACCTGGGACGGCTGCGGCAGCAGTATCGCTCATGTCTCCCGCCTGCTTAAAGGGTCTCTTCCCCCTTCTTCGCCCTCTTTGCTTCCCCTTCAAGGAGGGCTAGAGCCTTGTTCTACGTCATTCTCGCTAGAAAAAGATTGAGAGGATTTGGGGAAAGGAGTCTCGACGGAGAGCTTTGCGACGATTGGGCTGGATGCGAATGAGGTGAAGGAGAAACCGATGGGTTTTTCCCCTTCTATAGACCAACCCCGGACGGTTCAGTTTCCCAGAAAATTTTCCCGCCTAGATTTTCAGGCCAATAACTGCGGCTTTTGGACAATCGAATTCAACGAGATTATGGCTTGATTTGTCACCAGGGCTCCTCGCCTACTCGGGATTCCCGGGTAAGGTCGGAAGGATTATGTCAACAACCAAGTAAAAAACTTTCAGGATCGTATTCGAATTGAAGTCGGGGGCTACTGTCAGGGTTACCGATTAGGCATACCTCCTTACCCGGAAAGGTGTAGTATACCGGGAAGGTATACCTTCATGGATAAGGAAAGGAGAACTGAGTACGTGAAAAATACAGAGCAATATGGAAGCCGGACGGTGTAATTAAGGAAACAAGACGGAATCCTAACCGTATGGACCAGAGGTTCTCCCAATCGTGAGGGATTCCAAGTCGGAGTCCCATTCAGGGACTACAGGGAACCCACGGTATAAAAGGGTTGCTACCCCCATGGGTACAGGGGAGATGGATTAAGCCACGGAAGAAGCCGAAGCTGTTCCCATAGTATTAGCCACCAAAGTCGCCGAGATTGTGTTACGAGTTGCTCGAGTATGATCTCATCGACATTCAGCTTTCTACATATTGTACTCTATACTCGGGGAATCCCCCCTCCATCAATCTCATATAAACTGGAAGTAGGGTATTACCTTCTCAGGGCCTGAACCAGTATAAAAAATCATTGCCTTAGAGTAGCATCATGTCGTATTATTATAGTCCTTTCGTCAACGTTCCCCCGTCTTATACATACCTGGTCTACGGATACCAGCCGTTGACAGTGGGGCCCATGTGAGTCAATGACATATGGGTCAGGATGACATATCTCCAATTTTGAGAAATATTAATGGCATGGCTCTAGTTTTCCCAAAAATCAAAATGTTATTTAATGTGGGACAGAGGACGTATGGTTCGACCGTGCGTTGTGACTGACTGGTCGTACCTTTTGGAATATAGAAAGAGTGGAGAAACTTTTTTTGAAGGGGCTGTTTTATTGATAATTAAATAGTTATTACAATCATTTAGAGAAACAAGAAGGGCACACACGCAGCTCTACACAAAAGTATGGTTTTGGCCTCCTCCAATGGATAGTTATAAGGTACCTCGTACAATAGTGTTAATGTTTTACACCATCAATAATACTTATAGGGTTACGCATAAGCTCGAAAGATCAATGGAGA
Source organism: Leersia perrieri (assembly GCA_000325765.3). Taxonomy (NCBI): domain Eukaryota; kingdom Viridiplantae; phylum Streptophyta; class Magnoliopsida; order Poales; family Poaceae; genus Leersia; species Leersia perrieri. Next base: position 16,346,863 of record CM002485.1, read on the forward strand.
TGGGAGACAAGATTTATCCTAGTTCACGCCCCCTTAATGCAAGGAGTAATACCCTAATATAGCCTTCGGTGGGTGTATACCATCGGGTGTTCTTATTATGAAACTTGTATGGTGTTGTGGGTTTAAGAAAGATCCCCGGCTCCCCTTATATAGAGATGAGGAGCGAGTTACATAAGGCAACCTAGCGACATACGGCTTAGGTTTCCTAGTTTGTTATATGATCATACCCGACTAAGTTCCCATGATATTGCTGTGGAAAACAAGGCAAGGCTTAGTCGGGCGCTATCCTTTTTACAAGGAAGATCCTGAGATATATACGACTCGGGATCCACAATAATCATTCGGGCCTTATTTCATCCCATATTGTACCTATTCGGTACACCTCCTATCTTCAAGCCCATAACGGCCTGAGTGGATACACGGTTGTTGGTATTTCTTAACGTCATCCTTAGAAATATAATTCTCAGCGACGGTGGCTCGAAATACCAATGGTAATCTATGGTTTACAGATATACACCCGCAAGCGCACGGATATATCATTATAGCATTTCACACGGAAGTATTCCAAGGTATCATATTTAATCCCAAGAAAAGATTTGTAAGAATGAAACTATACCAATAAATTATATGTACTTGCATGCGTTACAGTCTATACAGGGGTAAACATAATAGCATGGGTAGGTTGACACACAAGCTTAGCTTAAGCTAACTACTATATTCCTAAATTAGACTAAGTGTATATAGGTTAATTAAGGTCCATCCTATACTTCTAGTATACAAGTGTTAATCTATACTAACTAGTATTTATCATGTCGCCTGACCCCTCTACAACGCAATGTAATGCATCGCATGACTACCCTGGGCTGCCAAGTGCCTTACAACAATCTGTCATAGCTGTACAACCGGAGTGGGATACGGAGGTGTATCCAACCCCATGAAAGTTCAAACATATTACGGGGGGACTCCCATACTGAGCTGTCACTTTCAACGGCTTGCAAATCACCGAGAGTATATCCGCCCAAATAGCGGTAAGTCGTAGCCTAATCCCCATGATTATGCTACTACTCACTACTCTACAACTAAGCTTTCGAAGTAGAGCAACTAAGTCCCAAACCCATATCTCTAGGCTTAGCCTAAGCAGATTATAAACCCAGTAATTAGACACTATACCAACATCAATGTAATCCAACATGATATATCCACAATACTAATTAAGTATAAACTAAACATGGCATTCATATTCTATGATTGGAATAAGATACCCACTTGTATAAAGAAGATGACTATATTGAATATCAGAATGTTTTACAAGAAGAAGGAAAAGCTATTAAACTTTACCGAATTTCCGAAGCCTCCACTAGACTTGAAACTATACTAATCCTATTCCACTAGTACTATACTAATACTAAACTTATAGAGTAGCTTGAAGCCTTGCTTTGGTGTGTGTTGGAGAGTAAGTGTAGTCCTCCTTTTATAGGCTCTCAATGGTGGCAGCTGGAACAGGAAATGACGCCCATACCCTTCACAACCACCATTAGGAGAGCATTAGGGACATACAAGTGGAAGGGCGAGGTGAGGCTGCGCGAAAGTGGCTCGGCCGAACAGGCAGCCAACCCACCGACCTCTCCTTCGTTTGGGTCTCTGATCGGTGGGCCCTTATGACGGTTTGAGGTGCAATGGCCGTTTCCTTGGCCATTATCCTTATCAGGTGGGCCCTCTTATTTCCAAGCTTGCTTGGAAGTGAGGTTTCCTCCATTATCTTCTCCATTTTGTATTATTTTCCCTACAAGCAAATATTTGGAAGTACAAGTGGAATAGTTATTATGAAATAAATATGCATTGTGTTGACGGTCGTTATTGCAACATTTTGACCGTCAATATTACCAAAATAATGGAGAATTGGATATGCTTGCAATGCATATTTATTTCAGAATAATCTATTTCCACTTGTACTTGGCAAATATTTACTTGTAGAGAAAATATATCAAAAAGGAGGTGAAATGGAGGAAACCTCACTCCCAAGGAATGAGAGGGCCCACTGACAGAGTTACCGACTTAAGTAACCGTCATTGCACGTGCCACTGACACCGGGACCCACCTGTCAAACAGCTGAAGAAGGCTGAAGTCGGTGGGAGGCAAGGGCCGAGCCACCCTGGTTCGGCTGAACCCACACCGCCGCCTCTCCCACCGACCTTCGACGTGGCACTTGCTGATTGGTTCCTGATAGCGGTTACAAGGGGCATGGTGGTAATCTCGCATCAGAGTTGCCGCCATTGGAGCTCTATAAGAAGATGCCCCACTCCACTCTCCAACACACACCAAAGCAAGGAATCAAGCTCCCTCTACTTGTAGTATTAGTCTAGTAGAAGTAGGAATAGAATAGTTCTAGTTCAAGGAAGACTTCGGAGGAATTCGGGTAAAGTTTTAACTTTGCTTTCTAGTTCTTTTGTAAGACTTTCAATACTTCAATATATTCATCTTTATACAATTGCGGTAGCCTAGTCCAATCATAGACTAGACTTGCCAACTTTAGCATTTATATGATTAGTATACTAGTGTGGTTATATTTATCTGGGATTTGCATTGGTGTGGGTATAATGTCTAGGAACTTGGTTAGTATTCAACTTAGGCTAGTCCTGGTAATATTAATCTGGAATTTAGATACTCTACTTCAATTGCAAGGCTGTAGAGTAGGGAGTGATGGCTTACACGTGGTGTCTAGGTTGGATCTTACAATTATTTGGACGATTATACTCTGGGTGTGTTTGCGGGCCACCGATGGTGACTGCTCGATACGGGTGTCACCCCCGCAGTATAGTTTCCTACATATAAATTCCTGGGGTTAGATGCACATCCGCATTTAACTTCAGTTGGATGGTTATGACAGTCTGTCATAAGTAACTCAGCAGGCCAGGGTAATTTTGCGAAGCACCGGGAGGGCATAGCTAGGTCTAGACTTAGTTATAGCTGCATTGTAAGGAGGATACACCACACTTTGTATACTGGTTAGAAGATGTTAGAGTGTTGCATAAAGTACAGAAAATAGAACTGTACTATGACTGCTCTTACTTAGACTAATTTAGGATTGATATAGAGTTTAGCTAGATCCTTCGCTTGTGTCACTCTACCCAAGATATATTTCTTACCCCTGTTTAGAACTATGACTTATACATGTGTATGTATTTTATTAGAATGATTACACTTTACAAATCTTTCCTTGGGATAAAATAAATAAAATACCTTAGAATACTTCCGGGTGAAATGCTACAATGATATATCTGTGCGATTGTGGATTTATTTCTGCCAAATCATAGATTATCATTGATTATTTCAAGTTGTCGTCGTTGGGAACTATGTTCCTAAGGATGACAATAAGAAATACGAATACATTGCAAGCATATCTAGTTCTCCTCTACTTTGGTAATATTGATGGTCGAAATTGGTCGATAACGACCGTCAATATCGGTACATGTATCCTCCACGGTAGCCCCCGAGTCATTCACAGTCGAGTTGCAGCTATTCTTTGTGGCCATTGACCAATACTGAGTGCTTTATTTCGTCATGTGATTCTTGTCAAGTGCTTCTCAATCATCTCGCAAAGAGGTTGTGAAGGGTTGGACATAAAATAGAAGAAAGCTCCTGTGTGGTTTTCTGTCTCCAAGAAACTAAGAGGGAAATCTTTGATCATACCTACATAAAAAATTTCGCCCCTAAGAGATTTGATAGTTTTGTCTACTCTCCCTCAGTAGGGGCTTCTGGTGGAATTATTATCTGCTGGGTTGGCTCTTTGTTTACTGGACAAACAATCCACATTCATAGGTCCATGGTTACAGTGCAATTTTCGTCGAAATATAACACTGATACCTGGATCCTTTCTTCGGTTTATGGACCTTGCCAAGACCCAGAGAGAGTTGAATTTGTCCAATGGATGTATGATCTAGATATAGCAGATGATGCTAACTGGATCTTTATGGGAGACTTTAATTTTTATCGATCCCCTGATAACAGGAACAGGGCAGGAGGAGATCAAAATGACATGTTTATTTTCAATTATCTTATTAACACTTTGGGTCTTATAGAACTGCCAATCAAGGGGAAATCATATACATGGAGCAACATGCAATCTTCACCTCTGCTTGAACAGCTAGACTGGTTTTTTACAACCAGTCCATGGACTCTGTCCTATCCAAATACCCTGGTGAAATCTTTATCTAGAAGTACCTCAGATCACACCCCTTGTGTTATCTAGATTGGAACCTCAATCCCTAAATCAGATATCTTCAGATTTGAAAATTTTTGGGTGGAGCATGATGGTTTTTTTCAATTAGTTAATTCAATCTGGTCAAATCATGGTATGTCCACAGATGAGGCTAAAAATATCTCTGCAAAATTCAAAGCCCTCAGAAAGGGCTTAAAAAGGTGGAGTAAAGGACTGTCCAAGCTCAACCTGGTAATTGCTAATTGCAATGCTGCTATAAGCTTTATTGATAATCTGGAGGAACTAAGGGATTTGACTTTACCAGAATGGAACTTCAGGTGCATTATTAGAACAAAGGTTCTCCTCTATCTCAGGTATAAACAGATTTATTGGCAAAAGAGATGTACTATCAGATGGGCTAAGTTCGGTGGAGAAAACACCAAATTCTTTCGTGCTGCAGCAACTGAAAGTTATAGAAGAAACCTAATCTCCCAACTCACCTCCCCAGATGGAACATCTGTAACACAGCATGATGAAAAGGCAGCTCTCATCTGGAATGAGTATAACAACAGAATGGGATCATCTGCCCGGTTAGTAATGCACTTTAATCTTCATAGCATGATTCAACCAGTTGATGATCTGATCTCTCTATCGGAAAATTTCATAATATCTGAAATTGATAATGTTGTGAATCATATGCCGGTTGATAGAGCACCAGGCCAGATGGTTTTAATGGTATGTTCATTAAAAAATGTTGGCCAATAATTAGACAAGATTTCTATGCTCTCTGCTCTCAATTTTGTAATGGACAGTTATCTCTGCAAAGTTTAAACAGATCCTATATTACCCTTATCCCCAAGAAGCTGTATCCAGGAGGAGTAAATGACTACAGGCCGATCTCTCTTCAAAGTGTTGCCCTAAAACTGATTACAAAGGTACTAGCTAATAGACTGCAAAAAATTATCACTACCTTGATCCATTAAAATCAGTATGGGTTTATTAAATCAAGGACAATTCAAGATTGTCTAGCCTGGTCCTTTGAGTACATCTATCAATGTCAGCAATCCAAAAAAGAAATCATTCTTTTAAAGGTGGATTTTGAGAAGGCTTTTGACACATTGAGCATAGCACCATCCTGAAAGTTATGAAAAAGAAAAGGCTTTGATGATACATGGCTAAACTGGATTTCTTCTCTCTTCAAGACAACATCTTCTGCTGTAATCCTAAATGGTGTACCTGGAAATTTTTTTCAATGTAAACGTGGAGTTCGTCAAGGAGATCCTCTATCCCCTCTTCTGTTTGTGCTAGGGGCTGATCTTTTACAATCAATAGTTAACAAAGCTTATAGACATGGTCTTCTCTCAATGCCAATTCCAACTCCTGATGATGATTTCCCTATAGTACAATATGCAGATGATACTTTACTATTCATGCAAGCTTCTAGTAATGAGATTTTCTGCTTGAAAGCTTTGTTAAATACCTTTGCAGACTCCACTGGGCTTAGAGTGAACTATCACAAGTCATGTATGATCCCTCTGAATGTTGATGAGCACAAGGCAAATTCTTTAGCCTCTATGTTTGGTTGCAAGATTGGATCTCTCCCTTTCACTTACTTGGGGTTACCTCTGGGAACTACCAAACCAAAAGTGATTGATTTTGCTCCATTAGTGGACTAGCCGCCGCAGCCCCTTCTTCTCCCTCCCACCCGCTGTCGACGTCCCTCCCTCTCCCTCCCAGCCGTCGCCGCTACCGCTTCCTCTCCCCTCCCTGTCGTCCCTCCTTCTTACTCCCCAGATCGGCGATTCAGACGAGGACGCAACCGCACAAGGGCGAGGGAGAGGCTCGCCCACACGCTGGGTCGCCACCGCATCCTTCCCCTCCTCCACGTGAGTCAATGTGACAAGGCTGTCATCGTTGTCTGCGCCACTCTCTCGTCCTCGCCGTCGCGTCGCTTCTAGCCTTCGGCGTCGTCACCCACCTCCGGCGGCGCTCCGACGTCGGCGACAGCAAGCGGCGACGGCGTCAACGGCCAAGACGACGGCAGCAACGCTCGCGTGGGACGCAGTCATTGAGACCGGACCGTATGTCGAACCGCCGAGGTGGCTGACCGCCAGTTTAATACGGTTTAAATATACGCAGAATACAACTCAATCACATCAGTCAATATAGCCCAGTGGTAGGGAGTGGCTTAGTGTTGCAGGGGGGCCTGGGTTGGAAACCCAGGCGCCACACTTTTTCAGCTATTTTAGTGATGTTTTTCTCCCTTCTATTGCGAACTGTGCATGCACTGACCGGATGATGACGTTAGCAAACAACCCAAGCGCCACACTTTTTCAGGTATTTTAGTGATGTTTTTCTCCCTTCTATTGCTAACTGTGCATGCACTGACCGGATGATGACGTCAGCAAACAGATAAAATCGGGCGGTGTGACCAGATGCTGACGTCAGCGAAACGGACGGTGACGTCATAAAATATGTATGGGTTATCAGGTTCAGACTGTATTCATAAAATATGTACGGGTTCAGTCGGCTCCGGGCCCTAGCCCGATTAGCCTGAATATTTTATGTGCATGAATCGATATTATGGCACCAAAATTTGACTGAAATGAGAGAAAGAACAGATGCGTGTTATGTAGCAAAAACCATCCTAAAAAGAGCAAAATCAATATTGGTCATCTAAGTTGGGGCAAGAATGAAATTGCCCCTAAAAGTAAATTAGCTACTCTACTAATGATTGAATGTGTTTTCTTCATTTTTCACTTAAATTGAAAATGTAATATCAAAACGTAGTACTCTCTATATGCATAACTGGAAGTTTGTTATTGGACTAACGGCTAACTTCAAATGACGAAACAGGGTAACATTATTGGGCAGGTCAATAACAAAATCATTGTAGGTGAATAAAAACAGATAGACAACATGGTCTGAAACATCATATAAATAATTGGAATCTTGTTATCAGATTTTCTCTTTAATTGAACCGACCAAACTTGGAAGTTGGAAGGAAAAACAATGAACTACATTGCAGAAGTATAGGTGTGTAATATAAGTAAAGCAGCAGAAAAAACGGTTACTATACAACAGCCTAGCTAGCAGTTAATAGTTTGTTAGTTAACTTGAAATAAAAAAGTTAGTTACATTAGGGTGAATGGTCCTGCACAACAATGAGCATGTGCAAGCATCGGGTAACGAATGCATATAAGTTTGACATGATTATATGACACACTGTACTAAAGCACTAGCTCACATTGATTTCAACCAGGCATACGTAAGGTACATTCAAAGATCGATCTGCACATTTTCAGGCTTAACAGATGACTGGAGCAAGAGAAAAGATTGGTCTTCCTTCTTGAAGAAAGTCTCAAATGGAAGTGAAAATTTTCATCAAAATGCATAGATTCCCTCAGAGCTATCATGCACTCGTCAATCAACACAAGCAACGTAGCCATGCACACAGATCAATCAATCTGTTGCATTCTCTCTCTGCCGGTAGTTTCCCTTTTGATAACATGTTCAGATTAATCTAATATTCACCTACTACTATATATAGTTTTGTGCTACTCTACTATATTGCGTGAAGGGAATCGGTTAGCTCATCCAAATCCAAAGTAAATAGATTTCTTAAATAAGCCATTCAACAGACAATTGGTGACACCACGCCAAGCAGACCCAGCACAAGATCCATCACCATCGTCTGTAGATCCATCACCATCACAGCCTATCTCCATCGTCTCTGACGATCCATCACCATCACAGCCCATCTCCGTCGTCTGTAGATCTCTGCCTCATCTTTCACGCTTCCTCTTCATTCTCCTCTTTCACTGAAATACTGAGTACAATACAAACAGAATTATTAGTACAGAGTAAGCTAGCTAGAAGGAAATTAGAGAACAAACATGGCAGTTATAGCTAAAAAAACTGCAAAATAGCACAATATGGAAGCTTTTTTTTTCTGAAGAACAGGAATGAACAGAAAACAGAATAAACAGAAGCAAGTTGCTAGTTGAAATGGCAATCTAACACCAGATACATATCAGCAGACTATTTCCAGTGCAACATCAATAACAGTTGATGATAAGATATGTAACTGAATTTCAGGATCAGCATCCTCATTAAGTTGATAGGGAATCGAAAGCATTTACAATTTCCTACTCCGTACTGAAACTACAAAAGAACTAACATATAAACAGTGACCATCAAAAATTTACTGATCACCTTCACAGCTATGACAAGAAGATAAACACAACTTCCTGCTGACACAACCGAAGTAGCATTTAAACAGTAGCATAATAAAATTACTAAGCATCTTAACAGCTGGGTAATCTAATTAAATTTCCTATTATCCATCTGACGAGATAAGCTATGGCAGCTTGGCGAAGGTCGTGGTTTACAATGATGATGACGTGGTAAGGGTGGTACTCCTGTGTGATAAGCTTCGGAGGCTCGACGGAGGATCCTGAAGTTTGAAACGAGGAAAAGCTTGAAGCTTAGTATTTTAGTCTTTTCTTTTATGTTCTTTGTTCTTTTTCTCTGATATGAGATTTGGAGTGTATGCATTCGTGTAACTTTTGGCTGTGTATATCCACTTATGGATAGGGATAAAAACGGATCGGATACGAACGGAAACCAACTGTACCATATTCGTTTTCATATTATTTTTCGGATTCGGATCGGAATCGGAAACCTCGGATACGAAAACGGAATCGAATATTTTCGAATACAGATATGGAGCGAATACGAATCGGGATGAATACGGTATCAAATATTTATCGGAGTATCAAAACCCCTCAATACGAGCTTCTCAAATCGAGGAATAGAAATAGTGCATTAGGTTTTCTAAAACAAAAGATCAAAATTTTCAAAATTTATCAACGAGGCAATATAACTAGTTATACAATTTATTTTATAGGAAATAGTAGTTAGCAAAAAAAACGTCTCTCTCAACTTGTCGTATCGTGTGGCGCAACTAGACTATGCCTCCTCTAAGACGAGGAGACCTCTCCCTTCCTACTTCATGAAGAAGTAAGCCTTAAATAATGGGCTAGACATTTTTGGGCCAAACTTAGATTTAGGGCATATATGCTTTTTATGTGCAGCGGATATCCGAAAAAAAATCCGGATAGTATCCGACCGTATCCGAGTTCTGTCGGATAACAGCCATTCCGTATTCATATCCGTTTCCGACAAAAAAAATCCGAATCCGTATCCGATTCCGAAAATATCCAAAAAAAATCCGACCGAAACTATCCGTATCCGAAAACAGATCCGGATTCCGAAAACTATCCGTACCACTTTCATCCCTACTTATGGATGTAGAGGCTGGATTTCTATCCATAATCTAAAAATCAGATGATGCAAGAACAAGAACTCAGATTGCCAACACATGATCAAATACTATCATGTAGGACTAAATAACATGATCAAATACCATCATGTAGGGGAGTAGCTACCGCTACGGCTGTACATACGGTACACAATTGAGATTGTGAGAACTCTAATGACACATCCTAGCCCCTAGGTTGACAAGCAGGATATATCATGCCCCCACGCTGATTACCTGTAATTTGGGGAGGTTGGACTATAATCTGGGCTAGGCCCCCCAGAGGTGGTGTATGGGCTGCAAACAGCAAAGCAATGCATTAGATAGTTTGCACATACATCTGACAAAGCAGTATCAAAAGATATATAGTACCAAAATAGAGCACTTTGTTACAGTCTTGAGGATGCAAAACACGCTATGAAGTTGACCTTGTCGGGCTGCATGACGTGCTTGGTTGTGAATATGATGGTGAGGTAGGTAAGTATGTCGGTAATGTTAGGCTGAGGAACAAAAACATAAGCAAAATAAACAAGGGTGCATATATGAAGACATACCAACGCAGTTTCATATGACAACAATTCCATCAGTACCTGTAATTTTGATAAGTCAGACTCTAGTTTGGCAAAGTTGGGCTGTAGCTTGGAGATGTCGGGCTATAGCCTGGCATAGTAGGGCTTTATGCAGCAACGTCGTGCTGTATGAGGGAGAGGTGGTGCTGTATGATGGACAGTTGAAGATGTAGGGCTATAGATAGGAGATGTAGGGCTGTATATTGGGGATGTTGGTGAGTATGATAAACCTCTGGTAGGAAAGTATGATGGACTAGTATTAGGCGAATAAGTAGAAGAGTCAGGTGTAGTATATGATGATGGAGAGGTTGAAGTGAAGATGGGCAAGACAGGCCTTTATATTGGAGAGGTGATGTATACTGGAGAAGATGGATTGTAGCCACCCCTGACGATGGAGTGTAGTATGCAGGTGAAGCTACAGGTGAGAAAGGCGCCATTTCCTCCAGGCTAAGGCGAGAACTGAGCATCTGTAATGGGGGAAGCTCTGATATCTGGACTCTGCAGGTAACTTGGCGACTTCATCCCTTCATGATATGGTGTCCCGTAGATGGGCAAGAGTGCTGGTGTCATGCCAAAGTCCAGGCCTACAACATAGATTGGGAGTTGAAGTTCGATGGCATGCGGCAACATCTGATCGTTCAGATACAATGTACAACCTCCTGTACCAATAGGAGCAAGCTGGCCAAGCATAATGTCCTCAGTGACACCTCTCAGGTAGTCAGATTCAGCGTATACAGCAGCATCAAGCAAGATATCCAGAGTCTCTTCAAAGAACATCTCATAAGAGGACCTGTGTCATTACAATTGATACCATGCCTTGTAGTAGCCATCAGATGTCCTGTGTATGTCATTGTATCACAAAGAATGGCCAGGTGCCTGTAATTGACAGCAGATCCATCAAAAGATACGACCACTCTTAGCTCATCCAAGAGAGCTCGGCGGACAGCCTCAATTCCAAGAACCTCAATTACTTCAATAAAATGGCTACTTCTTGTTGTCCTAGTAGCATCAACATCTTCATGACTTCATGGCACATGGCAACCAAGAGATTAGCACCTTCTGTCTCAAGCATCCTCTCTTTATCTGGTTTGAAGCCGTCATTGTCCTTAAATTTATTGACCTTCCCATGTTTGATAAAAACTTTGTTGATACATGGAATTCCAGAAAGAGCCATCTCTATCAACATGTTACCAAATTTTCTCGAGGAAACATCCTCAGCAGATTCATCTTGTATTTCTCCCTTTGGAGTTTCACCATTTGTGATGCGGACACGAAGGATCAGTTTATCCGCATTATCATCACAAAATATGCATGGCAAGTTATCTTCGAATTCATGATTCTCTCCAATGTCAGCCATGCTCAATTTCTTATCACCCATAATCTCACGATACAGCTCAATACACAGCAGCCACGGAGAAATCTTTATTCAGGGTAAATATCCTCACCAGGCATTTCATAGTAGGACCGGAAAAATTCAACATCGTCTTCAATAATGGTTCCCATAGGATCACGATCATACCATATCTCCGTAGCATGCGTTACACTGCGGAGAGCTGTGTACTCTAAGGCACATTGGACATTAATTCTTAACCAAATCATCCTTTTTGTACACCTCAGGCTTCAGGTAGACTGACAATGACGGAGTTTTTATCTTCTTAGAAAATGTAATGATTTCTCTCAGCCTGGGAACACCGAATACCAAGGGTAACGTTCTTGGCATTGACACCAGCAAAATGGAAAGTATTCAGCGTCATCTGAGTTGCTGGTTCTCCAATGAACTGTGCAGCTACACATCCAATCATTTCACCTGGGACCACCAAAGATTGAAGGATTCTAGATTCAATTTCACCAATAACCCATTCAAAAGCTTCCTTTGTAAGCCTGTACTAAGCATGTACTCTTTCAAGACCCCCAATACTCATTTCATCAATAACCCTAGCAAATGTGCTTCGAAGCAGGATACTGAATAACAAAGTTGCATTCTTCTGAGCCTCAATACTCCCATGATAGACATTTTGTGAAGACTGGGTTGCCGACTGAAAAGAACAAAATCCCCAATATTGAGGTGCCTTTCCACCTGATAAAATAATACACCAAATGAGGAGACTAATTTAGTAGACAATATTGTCATGTGACCATCAGTAAAGCAGATTCTACAACAAAGTTGGTACTCACCTTGTAACCCAGCTCCTGATGATGATCACTACTTTTCTTCACATAACGAAGATCAAACCTCTGACCATCTCCTCTGATAATGTACTTAGTACCTCTCTTCCCAGGTGGAGGGTGGGGCCATATTCTACAGGTTCTTTCAATCTGAGATCATGGAATTTAGGTGTAAGTGATCATCAAAAAACTGATCATGCCTCTATAACAGTAAAACCTTTTACCTCTCGGTGTTATGGAGTAACAGATTCCGGATATGTCAGGTTCAAAGCAATACTCCATGGCACTCCCAATTCATCAATGTTAATAGTTCGATCTGGTGTGATGTCAGTACGAGCTGAGAAATCAACACGCTTCCCCCATCAAGTTTCCTCTAATGCGCCCTTCTTTTGCATTCAGCCTGCTGCATATTGCTTTAATAAGCCTTCCAGACAGCTGTGTGGCCTAAAAATTACAAGAAATGAGAATCAGGATAACTTATCTGTGTTAAATAAAATGGTAAAATGACTAAGTGATCTTCTCACCCTTGGCTGGCCAGGAAAGTTCATTGTCAAAGTATGATGCAATGTCAAATTGCAACAGCCGAGAAAACTTAGTTATTATGTGAGCTGGGGATCCATTTCTCTCTTGCCTCCTCAAATTCTCATTATGCCGAATTATCATTGCTAATGTATGAGTCAAACAATCCTGTAAAAAAAGGCAGTGAGTTAATGAAGGTGCTTCCTTTTAAGAACCAGTAGGAATGTTAAAAAGGTACAGTCCTCAACTCACTTCTGGAAGAAGTATCCATCATTACAGTTATACATTTTATTTTTGGAGAAGACCAAATATTAAGGTCATGTAAGATTGGTCTTTTAACCTCTCCATTAGCGCTAGGTTCTTTAAGAATTCGCATCCAAGCTCCACAGAACCAACCATAAACATTTTCGCCTGATCAAATTTGTTTTGAATCTTAGATCCAAAAACACTGATTTATGCTCCATAGTATTCTCTGGCTTCAACTCGCCCGGCTCCAATGGTTCAACAGGGAGAGATTCAACAGAATCAAAATAGAAGAACTGCAAAACAAAGAAAATACATTAATGTTTACATGAAGACTGCAGATAAAAAGGGGGAATTACGTCATTATAAAGAAGGCAACAGATTATAACCTGGTAAAGTGGATGGAATTTCCTTGAGCATGCTTCAACAACCTCCTGATCTAAATACCACAAAAAAATCCAGCCATGGGGTTCAGAACAGCCCTGGAACCACTTGTAAAATGGTGCAGGAGCCTTTTTGTCAAGCTCTTCAAGTTTGCTATCGCCCAGAGACTCGTTAATGCTAACAGAGAAATCTCAGTTTTTTAACATCATCAGTAGACCCAGCAATAGGGAATTGCCTCAAATCATTCCTAAACTTATCCAAAGCTTGGAAAGCCAAATGCAGAAGTGGTGGACGGTAAAACTTAGAGAAATCGCTCATGAGAAATTCACCCAGTTCCTTGATGGCCTCTTTGAAGGGTTTGATACCACCTCTAATATATGGCCATGCATGAGGTAGTGTCTTCTTCTTTTGGGGGAACATGCAAAAGCTTGGTAGTGTCTTCTTGTTGAGTAAAAGAACAAGGCATATTCTTAATCTTTCTTGGTTTTCCATCATTTAGTTTAGTCATTCCATGGATTTCTGAGAACACAAGTAAATCACCAACTGGATCTCCACTCACTCATCATCAACAAAGGAAACAAGCGCAAGGTTGTCATTGCTGATGCTACTATTCCTGTATGTGGCTCCTCTCCATCAACATCCAATACAGTAAACTCAGGACCAAAATCACAAAAGATGCTGCCAAAAATGCCACAAACTTCTGACTTAATGAAAGCAATTGGCAGCTGATGGTTGTGGCAGTAACTGTCTGACGCAGCTGCTTTCTCTAAGCTGATATCAGTAAAGACCACAACCTGTATGTTCACATGGAAATGATTACTCCAAGAATAAGAAAATATGTAATACAGAGAAAGAGACAGTCATTGACTCATAGCTCAAAACAGAAAGACGACTCTGAAATATTATCCTGAACAAACATATTGCATGCCATAATAATATGGAGGATTACATTCTAAAATTAAAGCCGGCTCATGATTGTCTCTTTAGTCTACCGGGATGCTGTGAAACTGTACTGCAGTTTTATTCTTGATTTTTCTCAGTAATTAGCACAAAGTTAATAAAGCCTGTGTGAGTATACGATGATAACACTAACTACTAAGACCAAATTCACTAAGTTTAAATAGTATGTGTTGCTAAATATCAAAGTTGGAGTTCAACAATGAATGTAAAAGATGTTTCTTTCACAAAAAGCAAACAATTAAAGGAAGAAGGCTGTAATACTACAGAAAACTGAGGGCTCAGGGCCTAATGAATGCAACTCACCTTGTGCTATTCCAAATATCAAGCAGAAGAGGAATTTGGGGGAAGCTAGTAGTAATAGATATGCATAAATCATCCTAAACTACATACAATTTGGTAGTGCAAATGTGCCTTGATTGTGCACTTCCTTATGTATAATTAATGAGTTTATTCTCCATTTAAACATCTATTTAGTGAATTGTGAAACCGCACTGTGTTGCCTATAAAGAATTTGAAAACTTCCTGTAAAGAGTAGCAAAAATTTCTAGACTAAGACCAAATAACAAGATGCACAGCCTGTACTTATGTTGTCACAGACTATTGTAAGATCAAGGTTTTGATTAATATTTTGTGATGAACGAATTGGCTTTATAAATAATAAATTAAATAAAATTAGTTTCGAATATTCGTGGATGTGGTGTGAGTGCGTGTGACTGATGTGGGTCAGGTTGCGATATCTGTGCCCAGAAACGGTTGTTTTGTCTACTGTGTGTAGGTGACTTGAGGTCAA
>CM002485.1:16372131-16386938 GCA_000325765.3 Leersia perrieri
CAGGCGGCGAGGACGGGGCAGCACCTGCCGCGGTCGAGCGAGCCGGGCCCGCCGCCGGCGCCGCACGCCGCCGCGACGCCGCCGAAGAGCTCCGCGGAGAGGTCGAGGTGGCAGGGAGGGGAATTGGAGGAGCCGCCGGCGCCGCCGCCCGAGGAGGTGTTGGCCGGGGACTGCGCCTGCGAGAGAGGGTAGGACGGCACGTCGGTGGTGGACGCGGGGGCGAGCAGCGCGAGCAGGAGCGCGACGGCGATGTGCGCCGACATGGCCGGCGGCGAGGTTAGGGATGATGGGGGAGAGCCGAGTCGAGGAGAGCAGCGTGTCTGCGTGTGGGTAGTGGCGACTGAGGTTTTTTATATATGCCGTAGGGTTGGTATGTTTGCCTCCTCGTTTCAGGGTTACTACTTGGGTTTGGAGATAAACAAAAGAATATCACTGGAATAATATATTACTCCGTACTTCAGTACTACGTAGTACTCTACTCCTACGGACTATGGAGTGAACACTGTGGGGGTGTTGGTTTCAAGCCACACTTTGTCATAAGTTTGCCACGTTTAAGGTTAGACAGTTTTGACCAAGTTGGCAGATGTTTGGTTGAAGACACACTCTGTGGCAAGATTATTTTGGTTCCACGCCACACTTTACCATAAGTTTGCCACGTTTAAGGTTAGGCAGTTTTGACCAAGTTGGCAGGTGTTTGGTTGAAGACACACTCTGTGGCAAGATTATTTTGGTTCCACGCGTCAATGACATAGAAAAGTATGGTAAGATTCTTTTAGACTTGTTGAAATATGGTGAAGAATTTGATGGCCTTAACTTAGATAAGTGTAGCAATTTTTGTTGGTAATTGGTGGTAATGTTTGGCTAAGAACCAAAGAACCCTGTATTTTGTTATATAGTGAACACTGTTTTTTGTTGTACTCTAGTAGTTTTATATTTGTTTTGGTTTGTTTTTAGTTTTTACGAGTGCTTAAGGTTATGAAGGACATGGATCCTTAAAAGGTTGACAAACTCTACGTCACTAGCATGTGTTTGTAAAAGACTCATGTATCAATGTACCTGAAGTCACCTAACTAAACGTAGAGAATATCATTCTGTAATGAAAAACCATAAAAGGTCTATCTAAAATTGGTCTCTAAATATCCACATGGCGCCAATTACTTTAAATTATGAATTCAGAATGTTGCAAGTGCGATACATTTTTTAAGTTCTCCGATCCAAAGCGATAACTTGACGTGCTTTCCATGTATGAGATGACATCGTCAACTAACCATAAAATTTTATCACAAGATTGTTTAAACTCGTCACTGTGGATGATGAGGCAACATGGTAAACGTACATCATCAATGAGAGAAGAACAAAAAAGAGGGAGCAGTGTGACTGTTGAACACGGAAACGGACAAAACAACCACACTTATCTAGTGGTACGAGAGAGATTCAACAAGGGAAGGAGACGATAGGAATAACACAGTGGGTGACTGGTCTTGCAACGCACATTAATCCTTAGCTCAATGCTATCTCAATCTAGTTATGGTACAACACCTTCTAGTTCTAGTGGAGCGGGACGGCCTTGGCGTGAAAAAAGGCAAGCAAGTTCTAGAGAAAGCAATGAACATGTCAATGTTGAGCGAAGGGGATGAAGCACAGAGAGAGGGAAGGAGGAAAGGAGATGGAGGATGTGCCAGCGTATGAAGGGTGAGATGGTGAGCCTCCAATTTCAAGGCCACGCCACGCTATCGAGACAACGAGAATGTTAGACCAATGGTTTGTTTTTGTTTCCTTAGAGAACGAGGTAGCAACTCTTTTTTAAGACAATCTTGTAGTTTTTCTAGAATAATGTTATTACAATAAGTTTAGTTGTGATAACATAATTTTGTAAGCTTCCTTTTGCACAAACAAAAGTGCCTCATGCACATACACATAATATTTTTCACCTGCCGTTCATCTTTCAACAATGTAGTTATAGTTATAGTGATATCCTAATAATATAATGTTGATTTTTGAAAAAAAATGTCATCAGATCAGGAAACACATCATCATGAACATTAGTAATCTCTAACCTTTTTTTTCAAAATTTGATAGCAAATGAATTGCATTTAGTTATAGAGGAGGAAGGGACCGATATCCTCCACTTCATATTAGGTTTTTGTTGAATGAACATAAAAATGATAGATATGTCGGTTGTGGGGTGCAGCTCATCTAACGTTAGTCAGTGAAATATAGGGTTGACATGTAAGCCTATGAACGATGGAACCAGCTCAAATATTAGCCATAATGCTAGGATGAAACACACGCTAGAGAATCCAAATAGATTCTTATGCAATTTAATAGCAAATCAATATGATCAGCGGATAGAACGAGAAAGTCGTGTTACTCATATGTGAGAAAGAGGAGTTGTTCATAGTGGTACTGCCTCAAAGTTCAAACTTTAAGGTCTATTTGTAAAAACAGGTATTCTGAAAGGGCTAAAATGCCAAATGTCTATGCTTACTGCCATCGCCGTCCTCGCTTGAGCTCAGCGTCCGTTACATGATGGTACAGTTGGGTCAAGATCGAGAGGTTTGTCTCGTACTCGTGCACTGGCCGAACGACACGCACGACGGAAGGAGGCAGCGGCCAGGTACACCCATCATTTCTATCCACGACTTGCACACTGTAATTACGGTGTGCCACGCTACTATAGCTAGTCGTGTAAAGATTCTGAAGTCCGAAATCACGCTTGCCATCTTTCTACACGAATCAGAAACTCATGATGGATTATTTTGGCAGCTTGGGCCAACCAACCAGAGACAAACCGTACTACTACCACTGGAGTACCTGATTTCCTGCAGCGGCCAGGATGGATCGAGCCAAACAATTCATTGCCTTCTTTTACAAATACCCCCCTTGGGCTGCCATATCTGCGTGCTCAACAACAGTAACAAGAGTATTTTAGGACAGTGTCTAATTTTTCCTGTGAGAATTATATGAAATCACTGAAATTTCAGATGCATAATACTAGAGCATTATCCATCACGAATTCACGATTCAGGCCCCGTTTAGTTCCCAAAAATTTTCACCCAAAAACATCATATCGAATCTTTGGACACATGTATAAAGCATTAAATGTAGATAAAAAATAAAACTAATTACACCGTTAGGCTGTAAACGACAAGACAAATCTTTTGAGTCTAATTATGCCATGATTAGCCATAAGTGCTACAGTAACACATATGTGTTAATGACGGATTAATTAGGCTCAAAAATTCGTCTCGCGGTTTACAGCCATGAAATTATTTTTTTCATTTGTGTCTAAAAATATCTCCTGACATGTGAAAATTTTTCAAGTAAAAAGCCTCAGAGATCGAAGCAAAGCAACTAGCTCCGAGAAAAGATGCTGCAAGCGAGCAGCAGAGACTGATGAACAGTAGTAAGGTCACAGGCTCACAGTTTCAGATGTAGGAAGCGGACGAGCCTTTTCGGCTGGGAGTGGGGGTCCTCTCGGTCGCGCGGCCTTACCATTCACCAACCTCATCACGTGAACCGCCGAACGGCCGCAACCAGAGCCAAGACGACTCCGGCAGGCAGGCAGCCCAGGAGTTGGGCTCCGTGGCGCTCTGCCGCTGCAAGCCTGCAACATGGACAGCGACGCTGTCTGCTGCCAGCTTGCTGCACCAAGGCTAGTTTGATTGTTCTAAATTAGGGCCGTGTTTAGTTAAAAAAATTTCTCTAAAAACATTATATCGAATTTTTGGATTTATGTATGAATCACTAAATATAGATAAAAAATAAAACTAATTACACAGTTAGACTGTAAACGACAAGACGAATCTTTTGAGCCTAATTTGACCATGATTAGACATAAGTGTTATAGTAACCTATATATGCTAATGATGAATTAATTAGACTTAAAAGATTCGTCTCGTGGTTTTCAGGCTAGCCGTGAAATTAGTTTTTTTTATTTGCGTCCAAAAACCCCTTCCGACATTCGGTCAAACCTTTGATGTGATGTTTTTGCAAAAAAAAAAATTCACGAACTAAACGGGGCCGATAGAACTATTTGTTTTTTCAATGAAATGATATTCTAGCGTATTTCCAAACGAATGAAAGAAATATTATAAAATTTAATTAGAAGTTTTTGAAAAATGTATTGTGAGAAAAACACGCATGCTTTGACCTTAGCACACATACACATAATTTCCAGGCATGGGTCATGCGGCCTCTCACCACTGTCTTTTTTTAAAAGACAACAGAGACAGATGCCCACAAACGAAACGGACTCCTCTACCTCCACCGTTCATCCTTCATCCAGCGGATTAAATTTCTGTACCATTTTTTCTTTAAGTAAAAGACTTCTCCAATCTAAGCTAATCTGATCCATTGAATGAAGGATAAACGGTGATGGGAGAAACTCATCACATATGACTTTAGCCTCTAAAGATAGAGGAGCTGGTTACCCCACAAACACACGTACTCGTCTCAGAAAAATGAAGTACACACAGACATGTCAACATTAGGGTATGCATGTTTAGGGGATCTGCTTACAGCTAAAGCTATCCAGCCCCCACTCACACACAACAACCCATATTTTTAGGGCTCTATTAGAATGCAAATTTTTTAAAATGTGGGAATATACATACAAATATGTTGTCATACATAATTAATTTCTGTTGGATTACAAAACACTGAAATCCAAATTGTCCTGCTCCTCATCCGGTCACTAGGTACTAATAATCTCTCTAGTGCTAAACCTTCCACCAGGGTGAATTTTTAAAATTTAGAAATGGTCTGTTGTACTATGCCAAGTTGCTTGATGTAACAAAGAAATCCATTATGATGAGATACCCCATGGCATGGTAGCCTTCCCCAAAGGATGGTAAGATTGGATTAGATACCTTCACACTGCCGATTGGATAAAGCTACCTTCATACTGCCTGCCAATATTCAGCTGGTACTCTCACAGCCTTATGATGACAGAAGTTCTGAGTTGTGTCTTCTTGTGCGTGTTTGTCCATACAGTGAGAGAATAGAGAGAAAAGATGCAAAAGGAAAAAAAAATGTAGTATGTCCAATTGTGCCTACGGCAGACGGGCAGAGAGATAAGGGAAATCAGCTTTGTATGACGAGTCAAGCATTTGCCTCCAAGCCTTTCTCATCATAAGGACCACGCATACCAACAATGAATAACATCCAAAGTTCAGAAACTTTCTCATCATTTCTTGGAAACAGTTAAGTCCAGCCAGGATGTTGTTGGAAAGAAGGTTTTTTTTTGTTTTTTTTTACCAATGAGGCCAGGTTGTTTTTTGGCCTTTGGGGAGTACATAGCAAATGGGAGTTACAAGGCTAATAACAACTGTATGATGAGCAGCGCAAATCCTTGTGGGAGTCTCCCTTTTTGAGATGTGAGTTGGCCCTTGACGCTTTGCAGCTTCTTTATCAGAGCCTCTCTCAGTATGTTTGTGAGTAGGGAATATACATGTCAACTGTCAAGGACCCCTCTGTCTTTGATCTTGCTCCATAATAGGATTAATACAGTACTATCACAGGTGCAAACTGCAAAGCCCTATAATAACAGTTTATAAAAGGATTAGCAGGACACTGAAATATTCTATGGCAATGCAAGCTAGCCTACTGCTTAGCCAGCTGCATCAGAGAAAGGAGAGCATCAGGCATTTGTGTTTGTTTGTCATTTAGCTGTGGTTTGCTCTGTTTAGTCTTTGTCATGGGGCTCCAAACACTTGTCTCTAGCAGCATGGGAATAAGCAGGAGGCTGGATAATGGAGTTGTTAATGTGTGTGCAAGGCGAACGCAGGAGGATGGTGACAAGGCTGATATGCCCTAGATACCCGGGCTTGGAGAAATTTGATGAGCATGTATACTATGTTCAGTGATAAAGGCATCTGTTTTTAAACCAGGAAGTGGTCCAGGGAAGTATCAATGGGATAATTTGGATTGTTTGGGTTTGGAATTGCATATTTTGATTTGAGAGTTTATTCATTGGTTAGATCAATATTAGCTGAGATCAGGCATTTTAGGGTGTGTTTGGTTTCCTGTATCTGAGCGAAACCAGGCTCCGTGGATGCAATGCATGTTTGTTTGGTTTGTTGCATGCGGCTTGGAGCCTGCCCCAGTACATCCATCTGACACAGCTCGGCCAGGCTCCCAGGAAACGAGAACGACTCCGTTCCAACTGAGCCTGGCTCAGCTAGAGCTGAATTAGTGGTGTCAGTAAAGAGTGATTAGTATAGATTAAGAGATATTAGTGTAAATTTATCTGTATTAAGCATTATTATGATACATATTATCTACTAACCATGCTTATAATAATTTACAGAAGTGCTAATATCTTTTTTTTTCACAACTATACCACCCATGCAAGCTTTTCAACCCAGCCAACCAAACAACATATCAACACATACAACCCCCGTGAACCAAGCAACCAAACAAACACTTGTTGCATCCCATTGACCTGGCTTAGCCTAGCCAAGTTGCATTCCTTAAGCCTGGTTGTATACATCCTAGCAACCAAACACACCCTAGTCGGATAAGAGGGAGGGACAAAACTTCTTTCAAGAAACTGTATCTTTTTGCAGGGAGAGAGGTTGCAGGCTGTATCTGACAAAACCATTTTGCAGAGTTTATAATGAGCAAACTGTACATTTCTATATGCCTGATCAGATGCCATGAGTCCTTTCAACAAATAAACAATTGGTGGCTTGACTTGCTGCCTTCACTGTTGTGAGTTGGAGGGGGGAGTGGGGTGCTGTATAGAGGCTAATTACACAAAAATGGAGGGGGTACATATGTTTTTTTTAAAAAAAAAACTGAGGGAGTACATATGTTTGATGACAGGCGGAACGCTCAATCGCACCAAAATCTGTGTATGATATAAATACGATGCCTTCTTTTGCGGGAGAGGGACTCTGAATTACTACTAGTTTGTGTAATTCCACTTGCAAAGTTGCAAGGGGATTAGGCATGACCACTATAGCGATATGTACCGATAAATTTTTTCATTACTCCCATGTCAGGACCTAACCAAATCACGATAGCCGGTCGACCGAATAAAGTTGGGCTGTTTGAACAGAACCAGCTTTCCTGGCCGTCGGCGAGATCAAATCCTGCAATTCTGCACGAGCTGACGATATCCACGATGACCTGCAGTGCAGCTCTGTATCCTCAAGGCTGCAATGTGGACATGTGGTCGATCCTACAGGGAAACAGACCGCGAGCTGAAGCCGAAGCTATGCTAGCTTTCCAGCTCAATAATTCACGCGGCGAGATTAACAGCGGAGAAACTAAGGGTATTATATAACGATCGACCTTGCGCCAACCACACATCGAATCCTACCATTTATATATGATCACGCGCAAAAGGCTGATACTAGAAAGCAAACATCTCGGTAAACTGTAATCTGCAAAGTAGTTCTGCTCGTTATCAATAATTCAGTTGCTCATCTACAAGGGCTGTTTCTCGATAGAGTTTTCAGAAAATAGACCTTTGTCGGCTTACTCCGCCAAGGTGCTGGACAAAATTCTCACACTGAAGGTTGTCAAACGAGAACCTAGTGCGGTAAGTTGCAGATAGTGTTTTGTTTCAAAAAAGGAGATCAGAACATGGCGTAAGATATTAGTATAGCTTGCTTGAAGTTTGAACTTCTGTTCCATGGTGTCAAGACCTTTCGCGGCTGCTATATTTGACATTCTGTCAAGGAGAGAGAGATTGCATTGATTAGATTGTTGAATTTACTGAATAACCTAGTGGCTAATTCAGGCTAGCACAGCATGAAACAAACAAAGCACGGTCAGGTTTCTACAGCCAGTACAGATAGGAGGGAGGTATATATGGCCAGCACCAAATCTCATATTCAACCTGCCAGGTAGTGCCACGCGTATAAATACCATGGTAGCATGCAGGAAATCCAAGTGGATTTTCAGATGCTCCTGACCGTCCACAAAAAACGTTGTCCCCATTTCTTCTGTATAATTGAGACGATATCCCAACTTCTTATTGTAAGGAATAGTTATCTATTCAGGTAGTTAATATCGAAACCATTACTCTGAATATACTTGCTATAACTAGCTGGGATACTGATCCCTAAAGTTGTTTTTTTAATTCTAAATAACAAGCCCAGACCATGTTTCCCATGCTAATTCTTAAGGATGTTTATTACCAAGCACAAGTATCAGAACAAATAAAGCACAAACTTACAGAAGAGATGACTTGTTCACACATATGCACATTACCTGAGAGTCGTAGATTTGCTACTTGAAAGCATGAACTTGTTTACGAGAAAAAATCAAGTGGTTGCTTAATGTCCTTGTCTAGTAGTAGAGTCTTCAACGTGTGCATGATATCAAAGCCTGGGTCTAGCTTGCGTTGCCACCCCTACAAAAGAATTAATAGCCACATAAACATGATGTGTTTCTTCCAGTACATTGAGGTATTAGGAGGCAAACGAGATAGATTAGCCTGTAGCATAAAAAAGGCGATTGCTAAGTGCTAACTGCGCCGACAAGTAGTATATTTTTGTAGATTAGTTTATATGACCATCCTTTTGTACATCTAATAAATGACATGGTAAATATTTTATAGATCTCAAAGTGTTACCACAGTAAGTTTACCTCGAGAACCAAAATTGTAACCATTACGGTACAGATATTCCCATCAATGTTGACTTTATGGCGCCGAACTGTATCAAGCAGTTGATGCATGCATTCAACAGGATGGAAAATATCCCCCTCAGGTGTTCCCCAGAATGAAAATGCCTTATCCAATTCCTAGCAATAACCACAAAGAAAACATAATTATTACACAACATACGTAAATGACAACAATAGTTTTGAAATCAACTTATTGACATGCATTTGTGAAAGGTTGGAAACATAGTACATATTTTGTCAAACTCAATACAGTTTTACTTGGTTACATTCTGGTATGCTTTAGTGGCGGGCAGGAATATTATATTGTGAAAGAAATCTTCACAACTTCACAAGAAATGTACTTAATAATACAGTTTTCAATATTTCATATATATATATATATATATATCAAATCTAGATCTAAACCCCCTCAAAAGAAAATGACCGTAAATATTCTAAGGCATGAACCAAAAATGCCTGAACAATATAAAGGGGAAAAAAAGGATCCGACTACTTTAAGCAAAGATAACCCTAGTGAAAGAGTCAAATTTTGTGATTGTCTAACCAAAGCCCAAAAAATCGCATGCACAATGTGGCAATTGAAGGGGGTCTTAAGCCTCGTATGGACTACTTACACATGGTGGCAAAAATTGGAAATCGGCCATAAGCATAAAGCTACCCTTAGCTAACATAAGACCCACCCACAAGCAATAAAAAGATCAATCTCTCATCTCTCTCCTCTAGCAACAAGCAATTAAAAATGTAATCCTCTCTCCCTAGCTACTAGCAGTTGAGAATGGTAAATAAATTATTTGAACATGGACCCACCTTAACACCCCTCTTACATTGTGAAGATTGCAATATAGTTTAGTGGGAACCACCTTAAGATCATATTGGACTGTAATACTGTATTAAAAATGCCCTAACTATCGAAACTTCTGCAATTGTCTATTGTATAAATTTTATTGAAGTCTCAAACATCATCTAATAGACTAATACTATAATGTATATGCATGCATACACAGGATCCATCAGCACCGCAGAGTCCTATACTGTGTGGGATACATCAAGTATTACCTCTGTCCTGAAAAGAAGGTCTTTCTGGGTATACACCTGGACATGCACTTGTCTAGGTGCATAGCCAGAAAAGCCTTCTTTTTGGGATAGAGGTTCCTGATTAAGAAATGAAGCTCGCTGCATTCAAACATAGCATATGAAGTTCTAAATGCTTCGCAACATCATAGTTTTAGACTTTACCTCGATAAAGGCGACTGGGTTTGGACAGCTTTGCTGTTTTGATAATTGCAGAGTGCAGTTAGCAGCAGTACGACCATCCCTGGTGGCCACTGCCTTGAAGAACTGTTGTAAGTTATCACGGTCAGCCCGGGTGAGCTCAGCAGTCATGCCCACATCAAGAAACACAATATGGGGCTTAGGTCGTCTGGAAAAAAAATTCCTCTTAGGCTTGCTCTCATTTAGACGGACAAGAATGTTCCCAGGGTGCATATCCGCATGAATAAAATTGTCCTCCTGAAGAGGAGAAATTAATAGAAGAAACTTTAGTGACAGAATTCCAATGGAGCATGTGACATATGTTAGAAAAGAAGATACTAACTGCACTTATGAGGCTCTTATGAATGCAAACGTCAATACAAGCATACATCATGACATAGAAACACCACAGAATTATAATGGCTTTGGGAAAGACACATGTGAAAAGGAGAATAAAAGGGAACACAGAATTATTAAATATCCATACCAGAAGCATCTTCAAGAATGCATATGTGCCAATGTGGGCAAGATCTCTCTTCATCCGAGTATTTCCTTCAATTTCATCCATAAAATGAGAAACACTCTCTCCATTCTCAAATGTCTCAACAAGTACAGATGGATGAACAAGTGGATATAATGGCTTTGGGAAAGACACATGTCTCCATCTGCGGAAATTGTAGATAAAACGACTCAAATGAGCAGCTTCCCTTGAAAGATCAACTTGAGACATCATGAAAACAGCAAAGTGTCGGACACTCTCGTCCAGCCTCAGCCAGCTCAATCCAGGGACAACATTTGAAGCTTTTGCCAAAAGATTGATGAGTAGAAAGTCTCTCTTGATTGATTCACCCACACCAGGATGCCTCACCTTAACAGCAACATGCTTTCCAGGATGTTGATCTCTTAATGTAGCACGGTGTACTTGTGCAATACTTCCAGAAGCTACAGGATTCTCCTCAAAAGTCTCAAATATTTCAGAAAGCTTACGACCAAATGCCTTCTCGATGGTAGCTTTGCTGTAGGAAAATCCATGTGCTGGAGCTGCACTATGAAGCTTGGCAAGCTCAACACAGAGATCACTTGGAAAAAGATCAGGCCGTGTTGCAGCCCACTGACCCCACTTGATAAATGCTGGCCCAGCTATTTCAAGGGTACGTCGCACAAGGCAAAGCCATCTCCTTCTAAATCCAACACTTAAACTGTCAGCAAATGGAGACAAAGCAGTTGCAGGGAAGAACAAGATCGCCAGATGCACAGCTCTAAAAAGCAAAGTGATACCCTCCCAGATTGACCGAACCATGGATGACAGAAACTGGCGAGTATCACGAGCATTTGTGACGATGCCGTCCATTGTGGGCAGGTACTGTGAATCTGCCATGACAGGCCTTGACAATGCAACCTTGCCAAATGCTAGAGCCATGACCCCAGGGACAACATGGAACCTCGTTAAGGACAATCCTAGAGCACAGGCTACTCGGCTGATCAGCGGAAACCGAGGACTGCTGTACGTGCATGTATGACTGAGACGCTTCCATGCCAATTGGGCTTGATGTGTTGCTGATGAATTCGCCCCAGAGAAGGTACGGTATGTTCTTGAAATCCTATTTCTGCACTTGTGATCCCCAGCTTTGTTCTTTCTGACAATTACCTTGTAATGTGAGAACAATCTAGAGAAGACAGCTGGAATCTTTCTCTGTGTCGACAATCCATTGTCCCTCACTGCTGTGTAATAGCCACTCCTGTGGCTCGGCTGGGAAAAATAGGCTGCCCGTCTATTTGTTCCGACTGCCAACAGCCTGCTTAAAAGGTAACAGAACATAAGAATTTGCCGGCTCTCAAGCTTTATTGACACCTGATACAACCCAATGTGTTTAACAGTCAAAAATTATAACACAGCACACCCAATGTTATAGTACAAAAATGTATTCACTAAGACAATAGTTGTTTATTTCCACAATTCTCATAACTAGGCATTTATACAAAAGAATACAAGCAAATATGGTCTAATTTCCAATTCCATAAATGCACAATGCGCTCATGAAATCACAAAATTAATCACTCTGTTAGCTGAGCTTTACTAGCCCCCACCTCAATGTGTGAATCCTAATTAATCTCAGCAATCCCAACTATCTAACCTGCCATGACAACTGACTCCCACATTACCCCCCTACAAATTGACAAACCAGCATCAAATTCGCCGCCATGTGACACCAAAACATACCTACAAGTAATCAGCTGGCCAAAACAGGAGCCATCTCTAACGAAATCTGAAACGCCAAAACAGGAGCCATCTCTAACGAAATCTGAAACGCCAAAACAGGAGCCATCTCTAACGAAATCTGAAACGCCAAAACAGGAGCCATCCCTAACGAAATCTGAAAACCAAGATCCACCAATCAAGGATGGAAGCCACGGGAAGAGGAATCGAAACCTCACCTCTCGCCGATTCCCAGCAGCCGTAGCATCGGGAAGAAGTTCACCAGACAAAGCCGCCGCCGCCGCGGACCATACCACGCACGCACAGCCGCCGGAACCCCACCACCACCGCCTCCCGCGACTGCGAGCCTAGGTCGATGAGCCGCCCAGGAGACGACGCGAGATCGGGACCCGCGATCCCCGCCGGTGCTCGGGGTGGTCGGCGGCTAGGAGTTTGTTTTCCCCTTTTGTTTTTTGCGGATTTATTAGGAGTATTTTGGTGCCTTTTGGGGGCTTTTTGTGTCGCGGTCTTTCTTGGAGGAGAGGGTATCCACGAGGGTTTATTCCCGCTTGGCCGCGGGGGCGGCGGCGCGGAGTCGGTGTCTCGTCTGGTTGGGTCGGACCGTGACCGTGAGGCGTGCGAGCCAAAAATCGGTGTAAAACGCGATCGAACTCGGTCAGAAGGGGGAAGGAGGCCTGCCGACTTCCGAACCGTGCCAAAACAGCCAATGTGCATACAGAAGGAGTATAGTAGGAGCGTGTTGGTCGTGGTGCGCCAAGGCACCAAGCGAAGTTGGAGTTGTCATGCGGCACGTGGTGGGCGTTGTCCTAGCCGTGTTGGGATACGGTACGGTTAGGCGGTGTCTCGGTGAAGAAGAGGAAGAAAAAGATTGTTGCTTGTTAAAGTTTTGGTTAGGTCTGTTAGAGCAGATAAAAGAAATAGAGGAGATGGAAGAAGCTACGGACTCGACCAGATATGGGTTAGAGATTAATTAGATCGACTATAAATATACAGTAATTTTAAATCTAGTATCTAACTATATTATTGGTTTCATGTATCATTACATACCCTCATAGCTATGCGATATGCGACTAGGCCGTCACAATAAAGTATGGTGCTACGAGTTATTACTTCCGTTAAAAAGTAGAATTGCCAAATTTTAAAAAAGTAGGGTTCTAAATATTATTGTTTAGACCAATTTACAGTTTCAAAGTAATATATGTTTGAAGGCATCGCAAAGGTTTTGCATAAAATGGGACGTTGAGCTTTCAGTTGGTGAACCTCCAACTAAGGTTTGCAATATCGGTTGAAACTAATGGTTCTTCCTGAGAAAAAAAGACAGCCCATTCGTTTCTCCACTTGGGCCCCTTCTTCTTTAATGGCATCTGGTCGTCGACGAAGAGAGAGGGGAGGCGGGTGTCCAAGAGGATGTCGGGTTTATCCCGTACTTGAGTATTTTTCAACGTGAATCGAGTTTATCTCGTATTAGATTTCTTCCCTCACTATCTGCATTGATGAAGCCACACATTAGTGCACCACACAACTAATTGAAGTTAATGACTATTCTGAAAAGACAATTAGGATGTAATTATGTACTTAAGTACTCTGCGGTGGCATGGCTTCTTGTTTATCTTGATGAGAAGACTACCGTACCCCCTGATCGAGCCGCGTCCGCACGGACAGGACCCCGTGGCGACGCCTTCCTCGGGCTCCCCGTCAACGACACCTTCCCTCTTACTCCCTGCCTCCCTAGTCGGTCGACAACGATGACGATGAGGCGAGTGGCGGCGGCTTCGATGGTGGCGGCTTCAACGGTGACTTTGACGGTGAGGCGGTCCAGAACCGGCGGCACGGCCTCGGGGGCAGCCGGATCTAGCCGTTGGCTTTGATAGGAGGCGATGGGGGCACGTGGGCCGGCAACTCGATAGTGGCGTCTTAACGGTAGGTAACGGACGGTGGGTGGCGACGGCGGTGTGGTGAGCTCAGCGACGACGACCAGAGATATAGAAGAAGCATAGGTAACCTTCGTGTGTCACAGTGGGTACCAGATCTGGTATCCAGGGTACCGGGTCTTGGTACCCTGGGGTAAAAAGAAATTCGATATCCTCAATACCATGTCCGGTACCCCTGGGTACCAAAATCTAGTAACCTGGGTACCGGAATTTGGTACCCACGTCCAGTGACGGAACCAGGATCTCCGCGCGTCTAGGGCTCAAATTAAAGGGTACAAATACCCATGAACATTTATACACCGAAGTATACGGAAGAAAATTCAAGACATAATTAAAGTTTCATTAGCATACCCAGGGTTTTTGATTCAATTGAAGAAAAATTTTGGGCTCCACTGAAATGGAAAAAATTCAGATTTTTTGGAGGAATTTTTCTCAAATTTGGAACAGATTTACCAAATATGAGTAATGACAAAAATCATACGTAGTTGGTCTCAAAAGTAACGCATGACATCCCTTCGGAACACCTCATTCAACATAACATATTTTGGATCTGCTCTCCTCTTCGTTTAAGAATAAAACAGATTCCTAATTCGCTGATTGCTACCAAACGCAAATTAGTACCCAAGATCATGACCTTTATTTGCAGAGCCGAGAAAGGGGTCGCTGCCAATGTGCTGCCGGTGCGTCGTCGCCAACGCATGCCGCCCCTGCCGGCCGATGGCTGCCCATGCGCTGTGCCGCCGCGCGCCTGCGTCCCTTTGAACCCC
>CM002485.1:16387038-16401103 GCA_000325765.3 Leersia perrieri
TACGCCGCTGGATGTCGCAAGCACGCGACCCCGTGCCCGTGCCCCTCTTTGTCCACCGCATGGCCGCACCGCCGCACCCTACGCCGGCGTCGCGAGCCGCCACGAGCCCGCGAGTCGCGCTGGATTGGGAAGCTAGGGTTCGACTTCCTTCCCCTGCCACTGAGTCGATGAGAGACAGGGGTTAGGAAGCTGTGAACTGGGCTAGAAGAATGGAATGGAGAGCTAGGGTTTTGGCCAGGGCATTTTGGCCCTGCAAGGAGAAACTCGAAATTGGCCTAAGAAGTTGGATGATGGGCTGAGGAGAAACGTCCCGCGCGGCCTACTTGAAGTTGGAAGTTGGGCTGCCTGAAGTGGAGGCTTGCGGGCCAAATAAGTAGGGCTGGATATAAAATTCTGAGAAATATATATGGACTCCTTCAATACTAACCGGCCCACAAGTAGGGCTTGGGCCCTAGTTGTCCTAGGCCCAGTTCCGCCCCTATCCACGTCTGTTGCAACGAACGTCCGTGAGTAGTCTGACTATTTTGAAATATGGCTTAGAGTGATAAGTATTTTAAAACATGGGAAGCATATATGATCACTAGAGATTTTATCAAATGCAATCATTGGGTCTCTTAATTAGTTGAGTGCATGTTAAATAGTAAAATCTTAAGTAGTTGAGTATGTGTTAAGGAACATTCACCACTCACCACTAGTTGCGTGTATGTATGTGCGGTGATGTGTGTGCTTGTGTCATATGTGCGTTATTGAGATAACAGATTGTAAAACTAAAAAAAAAATGAGAGATAACAGAGAGTAATGCAATGGCTAATTTTGTTTTTTTATCGAGTCATTCGTTCTCTTAGATGGATACTGTCAATTGTTAAAGCAAACCATGTGTATGAAAAATAGGCAGTAAGGAGTCTTACTACCACCTTCGTCATATTCGGCTGGCCGCCATCTCAGCCAACTTTTAAGTAAAAACCATTCAACCCAATCAACTCTTATAAAAAAATACTATTTAACAGGACCCTTATCATTGTGGGAGTCGATATTATAGAAGATAGTAGTAGTTGCGGCAACAACACTATCACCTCATAACAAGCAATAAAAAATCATTAAAAGTCTCTCCTCTCTCATCTACTCTCTTCTCACCCTCCAATCATATTATCACTGATGCTAGTATCTGTAGAGCAAAAAAATAGTTAATACCTTGTTTAGTAGTCCCCTACTTACGCCTTAATCCCTCCGTCCCAAAACAAATTAACTTCTAAAAAACAAATCAACTTTTTGTGCTAAATATTGTTGAGGTTGAACATGGATCGGAACAGCTTTTGCAGGACGTACACAGGGGAAGTCGCATCCTCTTCCCAAAAAAAAAAAAAAAGGGCGTCCGTTTTAGACGTACAATACACCGGGGACATAATATTATAAGAGTACCGAGCCCAGGTAAGACGTTGATCCATGTATAAATAGGCCCAAAGAAAAGTAATCGCCAATTGTGAGCCCAACAGTGGTTGCATACCTCGAATGCTATGATTCCTAGTGGTAAGCTCTCAGTACTCACAACAGAATTGCCGCTTGAAAAAAGAAGCGCAGTAATCTTTTCAACTTGGAGGTTAATCCTATTCTGATGTCCCAATCAGACCCAAAACAGCATTTCATTAAGACAAAACTGAAACAGATGAATTAAGTAGGCATGCAGCATGCGAGCAAGTACCTGCAGTCTGTACCTTTTTGATGTTCTATTCTATCTACAACAATACGTTACGATCATTACACAATCTCCGGATATATGGCATGCAAATTGGCTATCCCTTTCTCTGGTTTGAAAATACCAACAAAAGATGGATTTTTTTAATTTCAAAAGGCACACCCGAGGAAAATCCTGCTCGCACTAGCTACTATCAGTCGATCACAACAGCATCCACTACGTGGTGATGGTGTGTTACTGATGCAAGTTAGGGTGCGTTTGGTTGACGGTCAAGATATGATATGGCGGTCCAGGTCCAGTTTTTTAAGGATATGGCGGTCCGCTTTTTTGTTTGGATGAGTGGACATGGCGATTCAATTTTATGTTTGGTTGGAGGGATGAGATTGGATTTGGCGGTTCAATTTTTTGTTTGGTTGGATGGGGTAGGGTGGATGAGAAGATGTGGTCACCCCTTATTTTAGAAGGTGAGAATGCCACCTTCAAATTCATATACAAATCCTAAATTGTTCAAATTTTAAGCATATAATGTTAAATTGGTTACAGATTTATATATAGAAAAGGAAAGGAAAAAAAGAAAAAAATGCCAGAGCCGTGTCCTCCCCCTCCACCCGGCGGAAACGCCGTCCTCCCCCTCCACACGCGGCGGGCCTCGTCGCCGCCAGATCCGCGCGCCAGGCTCGCCGCCTCGTGCTCCACCGACAGCAGGCTCGCCACCTCGCGCCTCCCGGCGCCAGCCTCGCCGCCCCCTTCTCCTTCTCTCGTCGCCTCCGACAAGTCGGAGGCATGCGCGGAGCCGTGGCGTCGCTGCTGGTCTGTGTCGGCGTCTTCGTCATCTCCACCTCCGTTGCCGGTATCCGTCAGATGCCGACGGTCGTCGTGCCCACCAGCTCTCCGCCACCTCCGTTCTCCCCCAATCCTCTCACCGTCGCCGACGTCCGTCGAGACCTCGCCGGCGGCCGCCGCGCCCTCCACTGCTCAGCTTGCTCCAGCAGGTGAGAAGAGGACGGGGGGTGACACGATGCACACGAGCTCGCCCCGTCCACCAGGACGAGCTCGTCCGAGCAGTTTCGGCTGGAGTTCTCTATCCGACATATTTGAGGAATATTCCCCTCCGAGCGGCCAGATCCAACCTCCGTCCCCCAACCAAACATCCATCAAAAGTGGGCGGCCAAACCCTATCCAGATAAATACAACCAACCAAACGCATCCTTAGAGATTGGGTAAGAAAGGGGACCAAATGGAGGTAGGAAAAGGAAATCATATTCAGTTCTGGGATGATGTGTGGGTAGGTGATTGCCCTCTAAGAGTTTGTTTTCCCAAGATATATGAGGTCTGTAACCAGCAAGATATCACAGTTAGGGAGGCTATAGATAGAGGTTTCCCCTCTCTAACCTATCGAAGAAATTTTGGCCCTGAAGAGATGTTGGAATGGGAGGAGTTAGAGCAGATGATTAGAGGGGTGATTATCACCGAAGAGCCTGATGAGCTAATTTGGGCGTTAAATCAAAACAAGACTTTCTCCACAAAATCCATATACAGAGCTATTACCTTCAGGGGGAGGATAGATGCTAGAAGTATGGATGTGTGGGATGCCCCAATTCCCTTGAAAGTTAAACACTTTCTATGGTCGACGGCAAAAAATAAAATTCAAGCTGCTGCTGAGTTGAAAAGGAAAAACTGGGATGGCTCAGAGTTCTGTAAATTCTGTGGAAGGCTAGAAGAGGCCAACCACATAATCTTTCAATGCCCAATTGCTGTTTTCATTTGGTGTGTCATAAGAGATGCACTTGGTTGGGCTCAAATCCCGTGTGATTTTGAATCGTTTTATCAGCTGGTGATTGGAAATGCGAACTCTGCTGAAGCTAGAGGTGGTATAGTGATACTAGCAGCAATTAGTTGGGCGCTGTGGCTTTCGCGTAACGATTTGGTCTTTAGAGATAGTGTGTTAGTCTCACCTCTAACACCAATTTATCGTGCTGTCTTTCTGCTTAGGTCCTGGAAACCCCTGCTGAAAGAAAAAGAAAAGAAGCAGTTGGACATCTGGATAAGCAAGATTCTGGCGATTACAAGGTTGATGGAGGCCAACAGAGAGGGAGTAGGATAGTATGGGCTTCAGCTGTTTTTTTTTTCCCTAAAAAGCTATGTGTGGGCTGCGTCCCCCTTACCTATGATCTTTCTGTGTTAGAGGTAGTTGGGTTTAGAGTTCAGTAATTTTCAGAACTGGAACGGTCTTGTTAGCTGGTAGCCCCAGCGGATGATGTACCCCTTGCTTTTAAAAAAGCAGGGCTCAAAGCCTTTTATCAAAAAAAAATGGTGATGGTGTCGCCTCCTTTTCTAAGATTCCCCACCAGCAACAAGTTTCCTTGATCCACATGTGGCTCAACTCAAACCTCGTAGTAGAACACCTCGATAAATCAAAGAATAATGCATAGTGGCATGGTGCTATATAGCTCGCATAACATGCGGGCGCACGGTCTTTCCTTGTTGTCTGTCAATTCAGATTTTAGAGTGTTTTTCGCTTTTTAGATGCTAGAAGACCGATCGACCAAAAAGGCGTTTTGTGTTTGCTAGTATTACTTCGTAGCTTCTTTTCAGATCGCGCTTGCACGAATTGCACGTCGCCTCCCTCTGATCGATCACTATCGCCTGCTCATCGTCTTGACTGTCTTGTCGACCCATCGTGCATACATATATGATGAAGCCATTTACCAAATGAACCGCTTTAAAAGGAAAGGATGTAAGTACATATCGTTCTTCTCTCAGTTTGAACTTAGAAGAGATCTTATATGTCGGTGATCGAAGCGCGCGCACACAGCTACTTGCTATAGTACACATCACCTACGTGCACCAAAATTTTGCAGTGGTGCAAAAATATACTACCTCAGATTTTTATGTGTTTGATGTTGGTTAGTTATATTTTAAACTAATCAGCGTCATCTAATAAAAACCGGAGGAAGTATATTTTAGCATACGGGCGAGAACCATCTTTGTATATGCCCATCCATATGAAGTACTTGGTCTTGGTATGTGAAAATAGATATTTTAGCATATGGATGAGAACCATCTTTGTATGAAATGACAGAGTCGCATCAGGGTTTGTAAAACTTTATGGTCTTCCTCCTGGTGCAGTGGCGCAGTAGGGACTGTTAAGTGATGCATCTGTAAAAACTGATTTTTTATACAAGTCATAGTGTTTTTTTTTCTGGCTCAGAATTTTTACAAACGGAGCTTATTTTGGTCCGTATGTAATATTCTACGGGGTGGCGTATGTAAAGATCATTTTTAAGTAGTGTTGCGTACGTACGTCGTCGTCGTAGCATTCTGCATTCAATCGGCGTACAACTCTCTCTACATGCACCGAGATGTACGCGTACGGCGACCTTGGCGAGTTGGCGTGCAGTCAAATCGGATATACTAGTAGTAGTAGTAGTAGTGCACTAGTGCCCATCGATCAAAAGTGGCCACGTGAAACGCGACCGCGCGGGGGCGGCGGGACCAGACAAAAGAGACCTTTTCGCGTCCCCAATCTCGTCCTTCGTCGTTCGTCGACCACTCGACCGGGCGGCGCTCGCGCGCCCCGGGTATCCGATCCCACGGTGGCCGTGCGTGCGTGCGGACAGCCCAAACCAAACCGCGAGGTGATCAAAACCTGAGCGGCCGCTGTCAAGGTCGGCCCGGGAAGCTGGAAACCGGAGGCCGATCGATCCCGACGCGTCACGGGCGAAAACCCAAAAGTCCCCGCCCGCCGCCCCGCAGCGGCAGGAGCAGCGAGCAGCTTTGCGATACCGTACCCACACACGGGTTTCGCCGTACGTGCTGTACATTTTACGTATTTACTCCGTGCGCAGCGGCAGCGGCAGCGCGTCGCGCGCGCTCGTGCCGGGTGGGCGCGGTGTGTGTTTCCTTCCGGCCGTTTTCTCGTCCTCGACCTCGCGCGATCCACTGCTCTCCTCGCAGTTGCGCAGGATGGCTGGATGGCCGCATGCAGCAGGAGCAGGTCAAAGCTAGGCGCGCGTGCTGCGACGCACGGCGGATTGGGCAGAGACCACGGAGAGGGTTCTCTGTCTTCCCCTGCGGAGAGAGCAGCGTGTATGTCTTCTGTTCGAGTCAAACCGATGCAGATTATCGATCGGTGCGTCGTCGTGCCGCACGTACACGTCATGCTTAGAGTAGCGGTGACGGTGCATGCGTTGCATGGGCATCATAAATGCATTCCATATGTTGCTTTCTGCGATTCTTCATGAGGAGAGACCGGCCGGGCGGCCTGACTTGGATGTCGGATCACTATTAATTTCTGAACCGAAGTGGGAACATATGTGGGAAAATTCGAGTAGGCGCATGTGTAGAATCTTGTAGCATGTAGGAGCTCTGGGGGCATGGACGGCCAATAATTTGAATAATTGTGTAGTCCTAGTCCTGAACTCTCAAAATATGTTTTGAAGTTCTTGAATATAACCGATGTCATACAAGTCCGAACAACCAATCCGCCTTATGTGCTAATATGCCATGCCATGGTGAATCTTCCATGGACTTATTCGTCCTATATATGTGATGCTTACATATAATTACAATCATCAAAAAAAATGGTAGGATCAACCACATGTTAGTCATAACTGTATTTAAAAATCATAAAAGGCTTTAACCCACATGTCATTCATAGAAAAAATAAACTATATCTTCACCCCCCCACCCCACCCCCTCTCCTTGGCTCCACTAACCCACCTTGGTATGCCATGTCACCCATTTGGATTTGACAAGTTTGGAAAACTGAAAATACATTTTGAAGGTTTTTGGAACCTACTTCTAGATAACACATTCGAACAAGTTTATAGACATCTACTATTTAAATGAACAGAGTGATGCATATCACCACCTAGGAGAATATGTCACCGATAATATTTTGATGACATGAAAGAAATAGAAAAAGGAGAGGAGAGATGGGTATTAATTGTCCCTCCATTTGTTGTTAACAACTTGTTACTAGACAACAGGTGTGTTCGGATGTACCTAGAAAAAACAGTGCGACAAAAATGCACAATGTTTCTACCCCTTTTTCTGTAAGCACGCTTCCCAAATTGCTAAACGTTGTATTTTTTGCAAAAAAAAAAAATTTACATGAAAGTTGTTTTAAAAAAATAAAATTAACCTATTTTTATGTTTAAAATAGTTAATAGTCGATGTTTCTCGTTTTATGTACGCATTTATTTTCTTCCCTTTTGCCAAACCTCAACATTCGAACATGCCCAACTTATATCGATAAAATCATTATGTATATTGTATACGGAATTACGTACTCGCATAATTAGTTCCTGCAAAAAAAAAGGTTATGAAAATATATTACACATAGATGAACAAACAACCTATTATACAAGTTGTTTATATACTCCTGTCATCATAGAATATAAGAGATTTTGTCAAAATACATGGTCCCAAATCCTTATATTTTGGGAGTATATTGTTTACGTATGACTACAAAGATTGCATATAGACAGTAGGTGTTTAAACCTGTGTTCATATCTTAAATCATTATGTTTATGCATGCTACATTCTTTAGTTGTCAACTTCGTATATATAATTTGTAGTGGTAGCCTTCAAAGAAGACATGGACTTGCCAAAATTTGACAACCGTTGCAATTAACTAAAAGTATAACTTGATATACTTTCACTCCACCCTGCACAATTAAACTGAGAACATCTAGTTGAACTGCTATTACGTGTACTACGCAAATATACTACTAGTAGTACTACTGTACCCCGTCCACAGAAAAAGGGCTACGTCGAAGCCAGCCAGCCAAGCCAGCTAGACGAACCGATGCATCCTTGTCCGGGAGAAGTCAATGGCCCGGGCGGCGATCGACAGCGACGCCCGCCGCCCGTGCGTCGAGGTGGCAGCCCACGCGTCCCCGCCCACCCGCACCGGACGGCCGCGATGCCCGCCCGCGCGCGACACACACACACACACACACACACACACACACACACACACACACACACACAACTCGCATCACCGCCTACGCTACCGCTCGCGCAGTCACGCCGCGCCCGCGCCCATCGATCCGTACAGTGCGCGCGCTAGCCTAGCCGCGGCGCTACCTCGACATGCCGCGCGCGCCGCCCGTGCACGCGCGCGCGCCCGCGCGTCGTTTGATGCGTCGTCGTATGTGCAACAAGAGACACCGGGTACGGACGGCCGAGCGAGCGCCCGAGCGTGCGTACGTACGTACGGCTGCCTCTCGTTTTCGGTCTCGATCGATCGTGCGTGTGCGAGCCGTGCGTTAGCCGCTGCCGTTCCGACACGACATGGCTTGCATCGATCTCCGTCGTCGCGGCGCGCGGACACGGTTAGTTCTTCTGGTCCAACTCTTCGAGCAATTCTGTTCGCAAGTTAATTTTGGCTCTCTCTTGCACTAAGGGCCAAAAGTAAACAGTGGTAACACAGTAGAGGTGACTAATAAGTACCTTAATTATTAGTTTCTTAACTACGTTTTACTCGCTAGCTAGCTTAATTTAGCTTAGCTACCACACCTCATATAGTAGCTAGCTGGGTTGCAACTTTATCTCACTTGTTTGTCTTGTCAATGTACTGCTCATATGGAGTACGTACAGCATGTACAGTAGTAGACCAATTAGCTGGCCGACCAAATGCCCTATACGTACGTACTCGACTCTGGCAACCACTAGCTCTATATTCTTCAACAGCTAAGGTACTAAATTAACTAGGGTTTTTTTTTTTCATAACCATACACGGATTTGTATCCGGTTCAAAATTCCGGGACGAAATTTTCAAAAACAATTTTGTTCCATTTTGGTGGGTCCCGATACGATATTAAATTTTAGTAATTTCGGTCAAAAATCAAATTTCTCAAATATAATTGGA
The DNA here is from genome assembly GCA_000325765.3 of Leersia perrieri. Classification (NCBI taxonomy): domain Eukaryota; kingdom Viridiplantae; phylum Streptophyta; class Magnoliopsida; order Poales; family Poaceae; genus Leersia; species Leersia perrieri. The sequence continues at coordinate 16,395,609 of CM002485.1, forward strand.
CATGGCCCCATGTTATACATTCTTTTTCCATGTTGTTAACTCCAAGAAGCTTTTGGGATCTACCCCATGAAAAACAGAGATTCATTAAAATGTATGCTCAAAATTTAAATTTCTTTTGAATATTTTATCTGAAATTTCTGAAATAAATAAATGAGATTTCTGAAATTTCGGTGATCCCCAAAATTGTTTCCGTTTTTGATAAGCTGAACCCTGATTTGTATTCAAGCAGGTTTATAACCTCCATCAGGGAGACGGTCTACATGCATGCAACTGTACTGCAAGCATTGACCTGCCAATTAAATCTGCTAACTCTTCCACATATATAGCCGGCCAGAGAGCTTGAAATTTGAATTGATCAAAAGTGTAGCACTTTGATACACTACTAGTGAGCACATGCTTGCAAGAATGATGGGTTAATTGTGACACAATAGATTGATTATGCATTGACCTGACCAAGCCAACAACACTATATACAACTTGATGCAACATGGTACCTATTAATTTTGCCATCGCTTTTATTTGACTTGCAAAACTCAACAGTGACACACCCATTTTTTGTCTATTGATTGTGGATCGTTTATTAGTGGGAGCAGGAGTAGGCGAGTAGCAATCATTAAGCTGCAGACAAATACTGGTATATTTTTTCTCAACCATTTAAGAAATATTTGCTTGTCATGTGACTATCAGTGACCTTGACAGTTACTGGTGTCCTTGTTCTGGTTTGTTTTTTCTCCTTCCTTTGCTGATCTGTGCCTTTTATATATGCTGCTACAGTCATCAATGATCTCTATTAGAGAGTAGCAAAAAGAAACGAACAAAGGACAATAAATAGATAAACTAGCACTCTAAGAAAAGCAACCGGAGTGCACAAATTTTTCTTCACTGGAGACAAGGCCATGATGCGAGTGAGAGGGACAGCAGCCGCCTCTACCAATCATAGGAGGCCACCTTTGCCATGTTTCCCCACACTGACACGCACCACACACATGAAAATTTTAATTATGATTATCAGCATATGATGATAATAATTATGAAAAAAAATCGGGAGAAGCTTCTAATAATAGCCAAGAACTGGATAGAAATGATGGTACAATCCTGTACAAAAATTGCCTCTTGTGATCATGTTTTGCCCTTTTTGTACATGGCGTGGATCGAATGTCCAATTCGGCTCAGTTTCCATGCACAGAAGGAAAAATCTTATTACATGTAGTCGCTCACGTCGAGGAGCTCGGACAGGTGCATGTCGAGCAGCCCGGCGTCGTCGACGATGACGTCGCCGCTCGCGTTCAATCCGTACGTCGTCGTCTTCGTCGTAGAGGACGAGTTCATCCGCCCCGCCGCAGCCGGGCTCGACGACGGCGTCGACACGCGGGAGTTGACGTTGTTGTTGTTGTAGTTGTTGCTACTCGTCACCGTGCTGCTCCACTGCTGCTGCAGATTGGACGCGTCCGTGGTGGTCGACGCCATCTGCATCAGCGCCGGCGACACGTAATCGAGCTGGTGGCTGGCGTCGTCGTAGCTCGCGTGCTGCACGCACGTCGCCGCCACATGATCCTGCGCCATCTGCTGCTGCGCCGTCGGGCTGGCGTGAACCAGGCCTGGCATTTGGCACGCGAACTGCTCACCTCCAGTCGCCGCGGATTGCGGCGCCGGCGCCATGGCGGCGGCAGATTGCTGCGCCATCTGCGCCTGAAGCAGCCACGGGAGGAGAAGCTGCGCTTGCTCGGCGGCGCCGGTAGTGGCGGCCGGGAGGAGTGTGGACGCGGCGAGACGGAGGAGGTCGGGGTATCCGGCGAGCGGCTCGAGCGCGCGGAGCGTGTCGAGGTCGGCCTGCGTAGGGTAGTACGACGTGGCGGCGGCGGAGGGCTTGAGGAGGAGGGAAGAGAGGTCGAGGAGGTCGAGACGCGGCGCGTGGGTGACGGGGTCGATGCCCATGCGGAGGAGGCGCTTGCGGATGTGCGTGTTCCAGTAGTTCTTGATCTCGTTGTCCGTCCGGCCTGGCAGCCGCGCCGCGATCGCTGACCACCTGTGCGCAACAAAAACCAAATCACGCACGGAAGATCCGATCAGAAAACCGTACGCTGAAGTCTAACTAGTCTACCGCGTCGATCATCAGCAAACCGTACGCTTTCGTAAAATAATTACTGTGGATTGCTTACTTGTTGCCAAGGATGCTGTGGAGTTGGATGATGGCCTCCTCTTCCTCGAAGGAGAAGCGGCCGCGCTTGATGTCCGGGCGGAGATAGTTGGTCCACCGTAGCCGGCAGCTCTTCCCGCACCGTGAGAGGCCTGCACAATTGAAGAAGAAACTCGATCAGTTAGTTAAGTTATAAGCTGAGATGGATCTCTAGCTCATCAATGGCCGATCGAAGAGCTAGCTAGCTAGAGTTGGTGATGGCGCTCACCGGCATTCTTGGGGAGGGTGCGCCAGTTGCCCTGGCCGTGCTCCTTGATGTAGGCGACGAGCTTCTCGTCCTCCTCCGGCGTCCACGGCCCCTTCTTCAGCCCGCTCTTCTCGCAGCACGGCGCGCGCCCCATCAATAATCGATTGATGAATCGTCCAAGTAGCAGAGAAGGAGATCGACGCAGCTCGGATAGCTATACGTTGAGTAGCTAGCTGGTACGTGTGGAAGCAGGGAGAAAAGGCTCGGTTTGTCTGGCAGCTCGCACGGTGCCCGGGTATGTAGGTGTGTGTTTTGTTTGTGGTTTGCGCGTGTGAAAGTGGAGGCGCGCGGCTGGGGGCGAGCACAGGAGATGGATGGGTCGACGAGGAGAGGTGACTGTGGGGGTGAGGAGGAAAGGGTTATAAAGGGAGGGAGAGGGCGACGCGGCCGGCGAAGTCAACGGGATTCGGTGCCGGCCTTTGTTTATCCTGCCCGCGACGTGGCCGCAGCCCCAGCCTGCGTCCCCAGGCTGGGCCACAAGTACGTACGCCCCTGTGGGTGGGGCAGCCGTCTCGTTTTACCATCCCGGCCCCGCGCGATGAAGCATGTGTTAAAACTGAAAATTTGGTCATTATTAACCAAAATGTTGTCCATGATTGTTTCATCACGTACATGAACAATAACGAGAGCAGGTTAGCCAATAATATTTGGCACGATGCAGGGGAAACAATACACAGTACTACTATCTTGCTTGGATTTGAAACAACCTCCCTAAATATCTTCCTCAATCCAAATTCCCGTTTTGAAAGTTTCAATGGAATCAGATCGATCATCAGTAATATTATAGCAAACCTAAAAGCTCATCTATATTTAATCATTCATATGTCCATTTGGATGATCATACAAAAATGATTTCTTTTCTAAATCTATATATCTCTACTCTTCTTCTATCACGTTGTTTGCTTTAAATATGAAGTGAAGAGAGAGAACCTCCATATTCAGATGTTCTCTCTCCAATATAGATGATACTCTATTTTTAGATGATATGATAGAATATCTTTTGAAGAAATATTTTTCTCACACATCCTTTATATTTCAGATAGAGGATTGGATAGATGAGCTGTTAGATTTGTTCGTAGTACCCAATAAATTCTAGCACCGTCTGAAGTCATGAATATCGACACGGAGTGTAACCAAGAAGGAGGAATTACTCATGGACTCGTGCACCTCGTCCAGCCATGCACCCCCCATCCCCATCGCCTGGCTGGCGTTGACGGCTTGACGCCCCTGTACCCGGTGTGCCACCTCGCACGGATGACGGCACCACACGCAGCGCCGCTCCTGGGTCCCAAATTCCCAATCCCCAAGACCCCAACACCCACCTCGCACGGTCTAGCCAATTCCTTCCTTCCTCGCCAGAAACTGCGCCCATCGCACGGAAAAATGCCCCGCTCTGCCCCTCTGCCGCCCGCAGTCTGCCGCTGCCGGCCGCAGCCAGAGCCAGCCGATGGCATGCATGCACCCGCGCCACCACCACCCGACCCCGACTCCCTTAACTGCCTGCAGCTTTGCCGCCCCGTACACTGCCGCTTCCCCCGGTGAAACTAGCAGTACTACTACTGTTACGAAAGAAAGGCTGCATCATGCACCCCACTGCACGCCGTTGCCAGCGCGTGTCTCCGTTCACGTACCACCACAAAACGCCCTTTTCGACCGATCCCTTCGTCTCGTCTCGTTCGTTTCCGGCGCCGTACGCACGTCGCGTCGACCGAGATCTAACCAACCCTGCGTACAGTATTCCTGTAGATTTTGACGTCCGGCTTCGGGCCCTTTTCGGGGTCGCGTTCCATGTTGCATGCGTAGTCGTAGCTGCCCTGTTACTACTATACGTGTTGCCGTGTGGCATTGGCAAAATTGACAGGTGTACGCATGTATATATGCGTCTGTCCGTGTGTTTCTTTTTTTTTTTTTGAAAGGATCGAGAGGTGGGGGTTTCTTCGCCGATAATGTTTTTTACTCTAAAGTGAAAAACGCAATCTCGAAAGTTTGAACGTATGGAAAAGCTGGTGTAAAGGGGAGTGACAGTGACGTTCAAAAGGCAGCTTGGCTGAGGCGTACTATGCAAATGAATAGGAGTGCGTTTTTTTCTTTTCTTTGGTAGTATTATATATAATTAGGGCGTATCAAATGATAAGCGCAACATGAACGATGTGGTGTGATAAATTCAATATATATGCATGCCTATAGTATTGTGGTGGTGCAATATTTTTTGTCCCTGTAAAATTAGTTTTTCAAGAGCCCAGTTAACTGGGTGAAAGTGACACTAAACTCTTATACATTCATCAGAACACCTAGTAATGATCTTTCAAGAAAAAGAAGACCACATGGTGGTATTATAAACTCTCTGTTTTACTTTTGGCATGTATCTACAAACAAGTATACTACTCACCAAAACACTTGGTGAATCCTCTTCTATGGTGCCGCGTGTCCCCCTAGCCTCAAGTGTCCATGTCAGCTGACTTTTTGACAAAAGATCACAATAATTGCCTAACACAGCTCGCATCCATTTGTGCATGAATGATACAGTACATGCGGCACACCTCAACATTTGGTCGACATTTTGACCGCTCAAGTTGTACTTCTTTACAACACAAAATCAAGAGAAATGTTTCGCAAAAGGAAAAAAGAATTGAAAGAAGAAATACTTGCCCCGGCAAACTAAATTGTCCTTCAGAACCAAAAAAAAAGACCCGAAGAATTTATATGAGAATTGAGCGTATCCATGTAAAGGACTCCTACCGAACACGTAAATTCTACCTATAGTAATTTTTCCCATTTCAAATGCATGAATTTTACGAGAAGTTCAATTGAGCAAAATTTCTCAAAAAGAAAAAACTTCATTGTAGATATGATGTGGCCGAATCGAGGTTGATTCCTTCCAAGAATTTATGGTGCTATTTCTTTGAGATTTGTCAAATTTGAAAAGAACAAGATCAGCCAAAATACATGGAAAATAAAAGAGTGTAACTCAAGATACAAAAGCTCTTTCCTGCTGGTCATGGAGCAAAGTTAGCCCCCGCGTCGCTCTCCCCTGAGGGGCGACACGGGCGG
>CM002485.1:16405451-16457652 GCA_000325765.3 Leersia perrieri
ATATTTCAGCAATAAATATCATATTCAATCATCAAGGCGTTTCCAATCACGTAAGTTGCTTGAATTGATTTTGTTCGTTTTGCTGAAATTCTGAGATAGCCAGATTGCGAGGGTTATAACTTTTTAACCGTACATTATTTTGTAAATCCGTTCGGTGGAGTTGTTTTTTTATATCTTCTAGTTTATTGTGACAAAATTTTGGATAAATCCAACGGTTGGTTTTTGCGTAATCTGATTTTTACTAATACTCTGTTAATCTGGTTTTTGGATTCGAAAATTAAACTTCCGCTCTTAATATCTACTATTCACCCCCCTCTAGTAGGTTTAATTATTGTATTCGATCCTACATTAACTTTTAATATAGTTCCTCCATGTCTCTTGCCATGGAGACACCAGCCACCATCCATGCATATAGACTCTTCTCAATTGCCCGCGCCAGAAAGCTATCCATTTTAAGCAAAGACAGCCTTGACAGCACCCAAATTAACAAACACCCAACAAACTAATCACAATCTCACTTTTTCTAATTCTCCATTAGCGAGCCCTTACGTGGCGCACGCCAAGCAATCCATGGCGTACGTATTCCTTGCCCGAAAATGGAGCACGCTTACATCGCCCGATTTGACTTTGACCCCGTATATAGTGATCTTCTTCCTTATTTTTATGCCATGCTAAAAGAGGAGAGAGTTATGAATAAACCGCGATATGCATACGCTAGCTCGTTAGGGCCACGTGTCCATCTCCCACCCTAATGAATGATCTAACGATCCAGTATACAAATGCGAGAGTGTGTACGATGCTTACCGGGCAAAGCATATATAGTTAATTTAATCGGTATCCTGGTGATCCGCAAGATCTCCCCTGAGGTCACCCGGTCTCGCCTGCTTCATCCTAACATTGACGTTTAAGTATTCAAATGCTGTAGCGTCTTGTTCTATGCTTATTTTATACGTATGGTTATTTGATTAATTGAGTTTTTGGTTTGTTTTGGGTTTGTGTAGAGTGGAAAGGAACCAGGAATGGTTTGAAAATTTGGGAGGTGATGACCTCAAAAGATTGTATATTTTTCTGCGAGGGCAAATTAGAGAGGTTTTGTATATTGGTGTAGACATGGTGACTTGTCGAGTCAAAGCGAAAGCTCGCTAGCTTCTGTGTCTGAAAGAAGATCGTTTGGTGATTAGTAGATACTATAGATTAATTGCTGATGGATAGAGCGATCGATCGAGCGGGAAAGCTGCATGCATATGGGCAACTCTGACTTTAATTTGCCGTGTAATTAAGTGCAACACTTGTGCTGTGATTATGTTCTTTATAGGGGCTAACACTTGTCACCATGGATCAGGGTTCTGCCACATCGGAGTGGATGTCACAAATTGACTCATAATTAGGGTGAAATTACTAAACAAGTTCTACTCACATGCATACGTACGTACCCGGCAGAGCGATCTTTAATAATCATCATGGCATATACTACATATATAGTTTAACTGATATGCTTGCTAGAACATTCATCTGGTGATTAGGCATGATTAGGTCTAGTTAAGTACAATAGCTGTCACAATTTCCTCTACTTATTTTTAATATCATGAAAACGCATGGTGATCGTTGCAGTATGTACGTAGTTAATCACATACGTGGGTGCATGGGGTGTCCAGATTGCAGCAACAAACTCTGAACACCAACCTAATTAAGTTGTTGCAATGCTGCATGCCTGCATATATGCAGGCGATTGCTTTTGCTAGCTAGCTGCGTCGTCGTCACTGCTACGTACAATTAACCAATAAACAATTTGAATCTGCAGATTTGGGGACGAGATGAGAGGCGACTGTGGTTGTGTTTGGTTGTGACCTGGATCGTCTCCTCCTATAGTTAGCAGGGAGCAGATGGAGAGAAAACATTATAATTTTCTTGTCACCTCATGCATGGCCCCTGCATCGACGAGAGCATGTACATCAGGTGTGTGATGACTGCAGATGCGTGTGTGCTGAGAACGGCGCCTGAATTATTGGGAATATTGTATTCAGAGCATTTGACGTCTGTTTTTTTCAGTTGTTTATACGCTGGTCTTCTGTGGCCATGAGGACTGAAGAATCCTTTTGCTCGGTAGATAGCTCAATAATTACAAATCGAAACTATAGTTGTTAAAATGGACGTATATGATCTGTACGTAGATCATTCATTAATGCACGCAAATCGAGAGGTTTTCTGTTGCGAAATGTCCAAAAAAGTGAGTACTGATCTGAAAACTGAGTTGTTGTCAGAGAACAGTAGAAGAGATAATGACAGTTCTAGTTTCAGCATTTTTTTTTACTTCTTTTCAGCATATTTTTCCGTGGGCAAGAACGGAGAAAAGCTTCTGCACTGTTACGTGCACTTTCACAACGTCTGAATCCCGTTCGTTTGGCCCACTTGTACAACCAACACGTGATTTCCGTTCGTCAAGCAGGCAGGATTTGCCGTAATCGTTGACTCCGGCCAGCAAAGTCGATTCCTGCAGCAGCAAGCGACAGATACATCAGATATATGCCAGCGTTTTCAGATCAAGAGATAAAAACTCTGAACCCTCTCATGGTCCAGGAATTAATTTCACTGTGCTTGCTTGCTTATATAGCAGAATTTATTTCTGATCAACGCGTAATTGCGACTTTTGGAGAGAGGAGATCATCTGAATTTTTCTTGTTTTCTAGATCAATAGTAGCCCTTATCATGCCTCACAAAAGTCAACATAGATTACAATAATAATTCAACTACAGGTCAGCTACTGAATTCGAAGCAGGCAGACGTGTCAATGGGGAGCAAGATCTTCAGACCGTAAGCAGCAGTGAAGTGTGTTCTGATCATAGAATTTGTTGGGCTAATCATGATTAGAAGCTGCCAATTCTGCATTAGGACCTGAAGGTCGTTATCCTGAAATGGAGCCAAAGAGGCAAAGATGCAGACCTTTTAAGTTGTCCTTTTCTTCGGTTTGAATTGGTGACCAAACTAAACATCCTTGATTCACTGCACGGTGCACTGCTGTCAGATTGGTCTAGGTTTTCTTCTCGTTGCAAACTTCAGGTGTTCGTGGACGTTATGCGACCATGCAACCTTCAGGATTATCTAACAGATTCACACATCGTGAAGGCTAGAGATTGTATAATTCGGCAAGCAATTTGATATAGGATGACATGCACCAGCATTTTCGCATGCATATACAGGTATTCATTGACTCATTGTTCAGGGGGGAACAGTGCCTTCTGTCATGTATAAGTGTTGTATGTTGTAAATTGTAATGATATTGGAAGTAATTGTTTGCAAGGTTTCTCTCTGGAATGAGAGACCAAATACAGTTTGATCATTGATGAGGTAAATGTTAAACCAAACAATCTGTGTTGTGTACTTTGTGTGTGCCGATATCCAACATTGCATCTATTTGTGATTTGCTGAGATCATTTCAACAAGCTTGCCGTGCAGAGCACCATTGGTGATGAGAACACCACCTGAAGGGTAAATGTCTCTTCGCCCAGTTAGGTCAGCTGCAAGATCTAACGGCTTCCCACTCCAGTCACTAATCTGTCAGTTGAACAGAGCACAAATCATCACGGCTAATAATGTTAACATTGATTAACTGATGGAAAAATTGTATTTCGTCGAGTCCAGGCTTAACAGGTGTTTTACATACCTTACCTCCAGCTTCCTGAACACAAATTACTCCGACAGCATGATCCCATGACTGTAAACAGTGGGAAAAGAAAGCATTAATGCAGCTACATACTAAGTCAACAGCTTTGTTCAGCTTGGACGGAAACTGCAAACAAGTTATCACCTTGAGATTTTTTGTCCGTGCTCGAAGTACAAAAACCGAGGCTCTCCCGGAAGCTACAGTTAGGTATTTGCACAAGCTACGGAAGACGAACAAGAAGAGTGCATCACAATCACTCATGCACCGACCAATTCATAATCATTTATGGTGGTCAATATCAGCCTAACACATGTACTTATGTAGGAAAACTCAACATTAATATGATAGAGGCAGAACACAGAAGAAAACAACATTTTTTTTCACAATTTATATTTTAGTGATGAAACAATAACAACAAAGAACCACAATAGAGTAATAATACTTGTTTTAGGATGGGAAGAAATACCATATCCATACTTAAAATAACTTTTTGCCTGTTCATTTGCACCATATTTAAATTGGAAGTCTGGAATAGCAACATAAAGGTAATGGGAAGTGCAGCAAACCTGCCACAGAAAACAGATAAGAGGATAACTTCATTCTCATCTCTAGGATTGGATTCATCCATTGTTGAGTTGAAGAGAACAGATAGCGGAATCATATCCCAAGTTTGGCTATCAGGAATGCAAAAGCGCGCCATGTGCACAACTGAACAAGAATCCACTAAGCATCTGTTCCAAGTACTCTGTGCTGTAGTGAATTGGCCTGTCTCGACAGACAGATGCCTAGACCAAGTACCGCAACTCACATGAGCAATCATAAGGATCCCACGATCTGGTTGTGCAGCAGCACTGTCTTCTTTTCTGCTGTCTATGGTATCATTGGACCAATTAGGACATCCCATCACTCCTGCCACTACCTCTTCATTCACCACAAGAGCCAGCCCCACCTTAAGGTTAAAAACATATCAGGAGAAGAAAAAAATAGTGCACAGAAGTGATTAATGCTGCAAGTATTGAAATTACTTGAACACTGGGTTGACAAATCCATATAGAACAGCAACCATATAAGAGCAAACAGATTTGGCTCGGAATTTCAGACATAGTATTATCCACAAAAAAAAAGTTACAATGGATTCAAGACAATACCAAAAAAAAGCCACAACAATTAGAGCTGTTGATATTACAGTATTGCATTTGTTTTGTTTCAATGAAATGAGAATATTCTTGAGAGGTCCTCAAGCCAATTACTTGTGCTATGGCTGGTGACTGAAAAAGGTTTTGCGGTGATCATACATATGATATACAATACCGACGATCATTTCAAATCGCATATGCCTGACATAAAATGGCTAACCAGAAAATTCCAGGGTTCAGGAAGCCAACCATGCTTATAAAATGACAAGAAAAATTTAATGCACGAGATTACAATCTCTCTATATTGATGTCTGTATGCTTGTGCAATGAATATACACATGCACATATAACAATGGCTGCAAACATACCAGTGGAGAATCAGCAATCTAAAGATGAATCTCACAATGGAACAGTAAAGAACCATACCACATACAGAGCATCATCCCCTCTCAAGAAACCTTTTGTGCCATCAATTGGATCAAGTACCTTCAAATGACAGTAGCACCTTTTACTTAGTTGAACGAACTTATGCAGATGTGGATATATGGTAATTGGAACATGGAAGCTTACTTCCTACCCAGTAAGTAGCAGGATTTGAATCAAAGGATACAGCATTCTTGCCTCCTCTATCAATAGCTCTCAACACATCATCAGCATTTGAAACTGAATCCGTGTTACTCACTTTGTCTGTAACAGCATCTGAAATTGACTCAACAAGCACATTACTACCATTATCATCAGCATTGGATGATCTTAGAGAAGCTGAATCCTCTTCTGCCACCAGAGGTATTGATGGAAACAATCGCTGGAGCTCTTTCAATAGCAACAAGATAAAATTTGTCATCTAATAAAAATGCCAAGTACATATCAAAGCTGATCGGAGGATAGCCTTATGAATTACCTAAACTAATAAGAGCTTGTACTCCGAAATCTGCAACAGTGACAGGAGTCTGATCATTCTTTTCAAGAATCTTCTTGTCACCCAAAAGCAATGTTCTCTTCACCTGTCAAGATGTACAGTTAAACCGGCAAATTGCAGCTCAGGCCTTATCTTTACAGAAAAATGTTGACAATCATTTAAATTTATTCCACCAACCATATAATAACTCACAAAATACAAAGGACTGGGTAATCTATGACTGTGAAACATAGTAAAGAATCTTGCATCTCCAATTAATTGTACTCATGCTCACTTCCACCTACCATGCCAGTCCAGACCAGATCAAAGTTATTTTAATCTTTTAATCAGTTTGAAAGAAAAAAGATGACCTGATCCTAAGAAAATTTGTACAGTAGCAATTCGTTATCTTTAATGTTTTCCCATGAGTAATCTTGTATTGATCTATACTTGTCAGTTGTCACTAGCATTGTTTGGATAACCTAAGCTACATGTTATATATGGCATGAAGACCTGATTTGACTAGAGAAAGATTGAATTAAAAATAATCTAGCTATAATTCTAATTACTTTTTAAACACAAACATGATGCACATTTTCACTTTCACTAATTTATTTGGCTAACACGATTACACTAACAGCTACACAGTGAAGGGATGTGTATCACATAATTGGAGCAAATACAAACCATAATTGCAATACTTATACAAAACAAACTTATTTATTATTCTACCAAATACCAAAGCTAGTGGGTACATTGAAAGGATGTCAGAATTGCAATGCTAGGTAGGATTGCTTCGATTGACTAGAGGGATCTGATCCTATGCAAACTCGGCCTTATAGCTCTTGATTAACTGCAGTTTCTTTTTTTTTTAGTGCATATTAACTGCAGTTTCTGGGGATACTTTTTACTGCTAGAAAGGGTGAACACCTAAATATCATGATTGCTGTAGAACAACTGATCAGTTCCTGAGTGTGCTCAAAGAAGAAATCGAAGCCTGGAAATCAGCCGGTCTTTTCATCCAACATGAGTAGTCCCCTTCGTTTTTTGGTTTTTCCTTTATTTCCTGAAAATGGTCTTTCTGTGTCGTCGCTTCTAGCGGCTACATGGCTGGGGGCTGCGTCCCCCAGGTTCAATAGCGTTTCAACTTTTATTCCTTCCAACCTTAATGAAATTGGACGGCTAATCCTTCAGCCGTCCTGGCAAATAAATAAATAAATATCATGATTGTCCATCAGTCTATCACAAACACTAAACCCTATTACTAGCAAGATATTCTGATGAAAAGTCAGCATGGTAATACTTTCAAATAATCAGCATGGTATTTACTTCGAAAGAGCACGCTTCACGCGAATTACTTGACCGTTCTAGCCCAAAATATTTCTACCGGCTGCATTGCCGAGTGCCGACAGATTGAGAATGTAAGACGCCAGAAGAATCTGGATTTCTACAAATCCATTTCTAGTTCCCTACCACTTCACATCACGCAAGAGATGTACCCGAACGAAAATTGATCCACCCACAAATCTGAAAGGGTTGAGGTCAACTCACGTCGACGCACAGGCGACAAGCGCGCTCGACGGCGGCGGCGGCAGCAGCGAGCTCCCGGTGGTGGGCGGCGCGCTCCGGAGGAAAGGGGAGCCCGTACGCCTCCGCCGCGGCCGCGGCCGCCGACGCCGCCGCCCTGCCCAGAACCACAAACACATGACTCAGGGAGGCGACGACGGCGGCTGTTAGGGTATCCATCCTCTAACCTGGAGGAGAGCTCACCTTATGCAGATGCGGGAGTGGCGGGGAGCCGGCGGGAGGAACAGCCGGCGGCGGCCGCCGGCGAGGAGGCTGTGCGGCGACGGCGAGAGGTGGAGGAGCGGCATTCTTGTGTGTGGCGGGAGCGAGACGGCCGCAGCTGTTACCGGAATATTCGTAGGTATATTCGCGAATACGCCTCTCGTCGACACGAGTATACCGCCGCCGTACATTGACATGAGAAAAGTTTGGCCCATTAGGGCCCGGAATCTGGTGCCTGAAATCGGCCCATTTTGTGTTCGAAAAATCAGGCCATTTCAGGTTTAGTTGGCCACTTTGTGTCAGATATCAAAAGATGCTAACGAAGGAGAGCTAGCTTCCATAGCAAATTCATCAAAAAAAAATATAACTCCAATTGTGAGACGGATTTTGAGATTCATACATCGTGAAGGCAAAAGATCGTATAATTCTGCAAGCAATTTGATGTAGGATGACTTAGCGTAGCAGCATGCTGACATATATTTTCAGGTACTCATGGTTCAGCGAGGAACAACGCCTTCTGTCACGTATATCTGTTGTTGTAATGATATTGGAAGTGATGCGAACTTGTTTACAAGGTTTCTCTCCCGGACGAGAGACAAAATACAGCTTGATGGTCGTTGAGGTAAAATAATACCCAATTAACCAAAAAAAATCGAAAAATTGTGTTATGGGTGGAGCTATGCAACACTGCAGCTACTTAGAAATTGGCTGAGATCAATTCAGCAAGCTCGCTATGCAGAACACCGTTGGTGATGAGAATGCCACCGCGAGGGTAAATGTCTCTGCGCCCAGTTTGGTCAGCTTCAAGATCCAAAGTTTCCCCTCTCCAATCAGTGACCTGTCAGTTGAACAAATCACAAAATGTTTGGTAATGTTAAGATTGGTGAACTAGATAGATCAAAAGTGCAATTCAATCGAGTCCTGACTTAACAAGTGTGCTATATACCTCGCCTCCAGCTTCCTGCACACAAATTACTCCTACAGTATGATCCCAAGACTGTAAACAGTGGGAAAAGAAAGGATTATTGCAGCAGGTTTTAACTAAGTCAACAATTTATTCAGCTTGAATAGAAACTGCAGAGAAGAGGTCACCTTAAGGCTTTTCGTCCGTGCTTTAAGGACAAAAACTGAGGCTCTCCCATAAGCTACAGTTAGATACTTGCACAAGCTACGGAAGATGAACAAGAAGAGCACATCATGATCACTCATGCACCAATCATTTAAGACATGTAGTTACCTAGGAAATCTCAAAAGTAATATGATAGGATGCAGCTTAGCACAGAGAAACAAAGACATATTCACATTTTAGATTTGCTGATAGAACAATATCAAGTAACGAAGAACAATCACAATATAGCAAATACATAACCGTGCTAGGATGGGAGGAAATCAATACTTAAAACAGCTTTTGCGCATTCATTAGCATCACGCTGGTAAAATATGTAAGTAGCATATAGGTGATAGGAAGTGACAAACGAACCTGCCAGAGAAAACATATGAGGTCAGGAGTTCATTCTCATTTCGAGGCTTCGATTCATCCGTCGTTGAGTTGAAGACAATAGATAGTGGTATCATATTCCAGGTTTGGTTATCAGAAAGGCAATACCGTGCCTTGTGTACAACTGAACAAGAATCCACGAAACATCTATCCCAAGTATTCTGTACCGTCGCGAACTGCCCAAACTCATCAGACAGACGTCTAGTCCAAGTACCACAGCCCACATGAGAAATCATAAGGATCCCACGATCATAACGGGAAGCAAAACTGTCATCTTTTCTGTCGACTATGGTATCATTGGCCCAATTAGGGCATCCCATCACTCCTGCTACTACTTTCCCATTCACCACAAGAGCCAAGCCCACCTAGTTAAAAAACATTTCAGGATTTAAGTCAAAGAACATAAGTATTGAAATTCCATGAAGAAGACAAATCCATAAAGAAGAAATGGAAACCATATGTAAGAAAAGGCAAATTTCACTATTTCAGAGTTTCAGACATGAATACTTATCCCTTCGGAAAAGTTACAGTATATTTAGGATGACAGCGCAAAAATATGCCAGTGTTCAGTGAACGTTGCAAAAGGGTAAAGAGGGGAGAGCAAATGCTCATAATTTTGATTGTATTTTTAGATTGACGCGTGTCGACAACTTATACTATGGCTGGCATACATGGTATCAACTAAAGACGATTACTTGAAACTGAACGTTCCTGACATAAAATGGCTGCCCAGAAATATCCAGGATTCAGGACACTTGCTTGTGAAATGACAAGAAATTTGCCGTGCACTGAGTTATAACCCCTCATATTGATATTGGTGTATATGCTTGTGCAATGAATGTACACATGCACATGTAACTATGGCTGGATAGCATAGCATGCATCAATGGCAGATGAATACCATTCAAAGGTGAACATTAAAAATGGAACTTTAAAGAACCATACCACATACAGAGTATCATCCACTTTCGAGAAACCTTGGGTACCATCGATTGGATCAAGTACCTTCAACCACAGCACCATTTTTGTTCAGCAGAGCCAACTTTTGCAGATGTGGATTTATGATAAACAGAATTGGTAACTTACTGCCTACCCAATAAGTAGCCGGATTTGAATCAAAGGATGCAGCAACTTTCCCTCCTTTGTCAATAGCTCTCAACACATCATCATGGGTTAAAGGTGAATCAGTGTTACTCACATGGTCTGCGACAGCACTTGAAATTGACTCAACAAGCACATTGCTACTGTTATCAGCATTAGATGACCTTAAAGAAGCTGAATCCTCTTCTGCCACAAGAGGTATTGATGGAAACGATCGCTGGAGCTCTTTCAATAGCAACAAGGTAAAAATTATCATCCAACAAAAATGCAAAGTACACATGAAAGTTGAATGGAGAACTGTTCTATGAATTACCTAAGCTAATGAGGGCTTGTACTCCAAAATCTGCAACTGTGACAAGAGTTTGGTCATTCTTCTCGAAAATCTTTGTCTCACATGAAAGCAGTGATCTCTTGACCTGTCAAGATGTACAGTTGGACCAGCAAAATGCAATTCAGGCCTAATCTTTACAGTGAAATGCGAGAAAAATTTATATTTGCTCTATCATAACCAGATGAATAGACTATAAATCACAAAATTACAAACAGATATAGTACAGTCCATGTATGGCGAAACACAGTAAACAGAAGCCTGTTGGGCTTCTAAATTGTACCCATGCTCACTTTGAGAATTCGGGTAACCTCGCCAATCCAGGCTAGATAGAATATATTCACCTATTTTCTAGTCAATCTAAAGAAAAATGTACATCTGACCCAGAAGAATAACTCTGTAGAATTTTTATGGATTGTTCCTCAATGTTTTTATTTTATTTAAATAATTCCTCAATTTTTGGCACTAGAATGCTTTGGATTTCCTAAGACACGCATAGTATGCTACGAGCTTATGAATATTGAACATTTGAACTGGTTTGACTAGAGAAAGATTGAATAAAAACATTCTAGGTGTAAGTCCAATTACTTTTTTTTTTGAATGAACGAAGGCAAAAGATTTGCCGGAATATATTAGAAGAAGATAAAAAAGTACAAAGAACTAAACACCGTAGTGTTTAGTGGGAGGAATTACAAAGAAAGCATTTCACTTTTCAGATGTTTTCGGAGGAAAGTTCAAGGCGGCTCAAAAGCCAAAAGTTGTAGCTCTATTTCTAACTTAACAATGTGTGCAACTTGGATTTCTGTTTTGACTAAGTAAGTCCAATTACTTTTCAAGGCTAATGCTAAGCATGTTTTCATTTTCGCTCCTTTTTTGGATAACATTGACTAAATGAACAGTTATCAGGTGAAGGTGAGATTCGGATCACATAGCAAACAAAAACCATAAGAAAATTGGGAGTATTTCGAATCAGCGAAAATTCATGATGGTATTTCCTTCCAATTTGGATTTTTTAAAAAAAAAAAAAATCCCCATTGTAGACTCAGGCTTCACATCAAGTGCACCATCTTTCACTTTCAGTATCACGATCGCGCGATGCGGCACTGCAGCCATACACAAATCAATCCCATCCACTCACCCCGGGAACGGATAAATGGGAGAGGGGAAATTAACTCACGTCTACGCAGAGGCGGCAGGCGCGCTCGACGGCGGCGGCGGCCGCGGCGAGCTCGCCGTGGTGGGCGGCGCCCTCGGACGGGAAGGGGAGTGCGTACGCCTCCGCCGCAGCCACCTCCACCTCCGCCGACAGCGTCGCCCTATCCGAGAAGTGGGGAACTCACATCAATTAGCCACTGAAGCGAAGGCGGCGGGCCGGCGGCTGCCTGAACTCGGAAACACAGTGGGTGTAGTTTAGGGCATCCCGGAGATGTCTACCTTACGCAGACGCGGGAGTGGCGTGGAGGCGGCGGGTGGAGTAGCTGGCGGCGGCGGCCGCCGACGAGGAGGAGGCGGTGGTGCGGCGGGAGGGAGAGGTGGAGGAGCGGCATTCGCGTGTGTGGCGGGAGCGAGAGGCCGGTGCCCGAATGCGTATTTTCGCAACTAAAAAACCGCGAATACGCGTAGCCATATGTGAGCATAAGAAATTCGCGTCGTGACTACCAAATGTCGTTACGCCTCTCAATACGAGTGTACCACCTGCGTCCAACATTCCAGCGTAAGGATTTCGTAACCCCTTTTAGGAATAATTAATCTTGCCACTTCTACGGATAGAATGATATATAAAATATCATCCGGACCTGCTGTCAGTGATTCAGCCGGTCATATATGTCATAGACTCAGTTAAAGTCGTAAGAATGGCAAATAATTAAATGCCCCTAAGAGGGAGGCTAAGTGTTCCATAAAATTATCTAGCACCTCTAATCTCATTTGTTCCTAAAAAAACATTATGGAGGTGCTCTATGGGTTGCTCCCTTGATCTGATGGAGGTAAGACGGCCTCTAACGGGCTGGCGTTATTGTCAGACAACGTGGAAGAGAGAGGAACAAGACATACTAGTTGGAGCTTTGTGAACAAGTCTTTGGAAAATCGTTCGAGCCCAGCGCTTAATTAGTTGCTAGCGTTCTATACTTTCTACTGTTTATGAGATAAAATATTCTTTTAGCTGACGACATTGTCAACCGTTGGAGGTGGCCTAAGGGGTTCTCAAGCCCCTTGCCCCATGATGGATCCATCACTGTCAATATATTATTTTAGTAGTAATTATGCACATGCAATACATATTGTGAAAATATAAATTAACATATGTGCATATCATCAACAAATTCATGTTACACAAAATCAAAGGAAATAAACATGTATACAAACCCTTGTTGCATTGTCCTACAAAAGTATTTGCGGATACAATTATACACGTACGTCCTCAAATACATATGCACCGGATACTTTTTAGCATCTACTGTATGATAGCCCGATCTGATTTGGACTAGATCGGGTTGAGAAATATTCGATTCATTTTTCACCCCTAAACGGAACAATGGGAGATAAAGGAAAGATAGAAGGGTGTAAAAAAAAACCTAGTAAAGACATGCATGTTCATTGTTTTGCATATATGTGTACATTTTAGACGTGCTATGTATGGGCAGGGGTGAAAACAAGTCAAGCCGGTTTCGTAAGCTCTCTATAATAGAGAAGCTCCGGCTTGGTTGTTGCCGCGAGATAAAAGAACACCTTGACTTGGCTCATTCTCGAGCTTGACTCAATTCATGAGCCTACCAAAAACACTTACAAGGAAAGTTCTAGCATGATAGGGAGGAGGCATAGGATTCGGTCTTTTGAGTGTGATCGCCTGAGAGTAGTAGGAGGAGCAGAATGCTGATTCGAGGCAGTAAGTCACACCGCATCCTCCTAGCGTCGCTTGTGAAGGCAAACCGACAAGAAGTGATGACTCTATCTGTCCGATGAGAGAGGGAAGACAGAGGCGAGTCAGCAGGCAACAATGTCATGTGAGAGAGTGAGTGTTGCACGGAGAAGTGACTACTTGACCAATTTAGAGATCGGGAGATTTATAAAGTTAACAATAGGGTTTTTATTAGATAATGGGCTATGCTCTAGTAGTCTGGCCAGTTCATAAACACAAGCCAATTAAAAACAAGCCACCAAGCAGTTCGTGAGCCAGCTCGAGCCTGCTGCCCGTTTCAGATATGATCTATAGAGTAGGCTCGAGCTTGATTCTAAGTATGTTGTATAGATTTGGCTACTGACAGCCAAGCCGAACCGAATCGAGCCCTGACTTCTTTCTCTATCCCTAAATATGATCTAAACTGTTGATGCAATGATGCATCATAAACCATGTTCGAAACTAAGTCGGTTTATGACAATTATTCGGTGGTATAAACAAATTAATTAATATCTTAAAGTCGAAAAATTAATTTTATAAATTCTAAGAAAAACATGGAGAAAGTTTTTTTTTTATAAATTTGTATCGTCTAGGAACTCAATCCATCGATGTACAAGAGGACGCATTAATTCATCATCTTCGGTTTCATATATTACAAAGCACCATGCAAAGTCACCATTAACCACCACACCAAGCTCTCCTAAGTAATAATCAACAAAGGATCCCCTCTCTCCCTCTCTACCATTGCTCGTCACAAAACGCACGGCGATCGACCGAACGCATGCATCTGTTCAACGCACACATGCACAAATCGATCCAAATTAATTAAGACGATGAGGAGAAGGTGTCGAAGATGGTGGTGTGCAGCGGGTCGCTGAGGTGGGTGGCCCAGTTGTTGAGTGGGCCCTTGCCGGTGGCGGCGGCCTGCACGGCGAAGCCGAGGAACGCGACCATGGCGAGGCGGGCGTGCTTGATCTCCGCCAGCTGCAGCCGCTCCTTCTTCTCCGGGTCAGACGCCAAACCGAGGGGATCGAAGTAGGATCCACCAGGGTACAGCCTCTTTTCCGGGTCAAGCTCAGCGTTGCGCTGGAACTCGATGTAGCCGATCACCAGCACCTCGATCCAGATCAATGTTGAGATCGAGAACGGAAGTGGCTGGCCTAGGTACGATGACCCATCCACCAACTCCACCTGCAAAATTATCATCATCAGTGGTTGTAATTGTGTGTTACGTGTATCGACTAATTCAACTTAAAAAATGGGTTCAAACATCTATTATTTATGACATGTAGGACGAGACGAATCATTAGCGTATGATTAATTAAGTATTTTAATTATTACAAATTAAAAATAAATTTATTTGATTTTATAAAGAAACTTGAATATGTAAAATTTTTAATGCAAAATAAAGTATTTTAGCAGTTCTGGAAAAACGTTCTTTCAGAAGGAACAGTGTAAGTGCCTGTAACTAACGAGAAAAAAACGTGCAGTTGTACTAGGAAGGTCAGGAGGAAATGAGGTATAGTAGTAGTGTATTGTGTTTACCTTGCCGGCATCTTGCCAGGTGACGCCGGTGAGCCACTCGACGGTGAGGGCGCCGAGGGTAGCGAGCATGGCCCAGCGGCCATGGATGAGCTCGCACTCGCGGAAGCGCTGGAGGCCGAACACCTCGGAGTAAGGCTGGAAAGGCGTCGACTTCACCTCGCCGGTCTCGAACCTCGTGCCGATGATCTCGCCGGCGTTGTTCTTGGCCAGGTTCTGGTCCAGCGAGTCCAGCTCGAACTGCAGGTACTCGGCCGGCTTCCCAAGCCCCCACGGGTCGAACCCGTAGTCCCCCACCAGCGACCCGTCCAGGTAGTCCGGCGCCACCGCTCCTGGGAACCAGAGTGGCCGGTCCGACGTCGTCGTCGGCGACTTCGCCGGCTTCTTCGCCGGCTTCTTCCCTCCCCCGAACCCGAACCTCGCTACCACCCTCCCGTTCTGCGGCGCCGGGTCCGCCAGCCTCGTCCCCAGGAACGTGCTCGCCGCCGCTGCCACCGACGACGCCATTGCTGCTTCTGCTGCTGCTGCTTAGATTCTCCCTTCTTCCTCGAGGTGTTTGGGTGGTGGTGAGGGCTCGCCATTGGGGTACAAATAGGGTGCTTATAACGAAATTCCCGGGTGTTATCTCCGCGTGGCAGATCGGACGGTGGGGAAGGGGGCTGTGATCTATCTGACGGATCTGATTGGCTCTGCCTTATCTGGACCTTATCTGTATGGGCCTATGGATGGGGAGAATGCTATTAGGGCAGGTGACACGTGGAGGGCTGGGATTGGGTGATGTGGCTTTGGGGGTGCTTGTGATTTGTGGTCTTCAGGGTGCATGGGCCCTGAAATATCGGGTGAAATGATCTTTGGGCTGTTTTGCAGCTCGAGCACCGTTGTATGCTGGAGTTTGCATTTCAGTCCTAAAGATCGGTACGGAGTAAAGCTCCATTTGCTGTTGAGAACAAAAAAGTTCTGTTTGGACTTTGGAGTAAGCGAATTAGTATTTTTGTAGGATCAAGAACTCCATTTAACAACCAGTTCAAGTATAGAAGATAATTGTTTGAAAAGATGGCCTGCAAGAATAGAGAAGAACCCTTCATTTCAAGCGGGAGATTATTGGTTTGAAATCCATACAATTCAGATTTGGGAGAGCATCACTTCAATTTGTCATGTTGAATGGACATGGAAATGGCTGCTGTTTCAATAAACTTACAGTATTCTTGGATCACTTTGGCAGCATGTAATTTCCCTTTAGGATATTTACATTTTATTTCTTATATATATGTTGTATTGTTCTGCGCATTTTATTTGTAGAGAACAAATTTTCTGGAGTGCAGATAAGTCTTCCTGATCATTTCTACCACAGATATTCCCAGTACATACCAAATAAAGATCTTGAGACCGATTTCATTTTCATCATAACATTCATCTTGTGAGTAACATTGATCCCCACATACCTCTTCATATATTGTGAAATAAGAAAAGAAAATTGATACATTTGAACACAGAAAATGAGAATTACAAAAATATCACACTCAATAGTAAGAATGACCTGGATGCTTTTGTACGGCAGAATACTAAACCACACGAAGAGCAGCCAAAGATGTCCGTGCAGTGAAAAGTGACCTTGATAGTTTCTCAACGTGATCCAGATCTATTTGTTAAAATCTGTTATCCGCGGTAGGACTCACTCCCCTGATGAAGGCTCGAGTTAAGGCCTCATGGAATAGGGGTTCCCGTCAAATTTCGTAACAGCTTCGTTCGACTTTGGGGTGGTCTCTGATCTTTCCTCTCTCTTCTTCTTTTCCCTGCCAACAAAGTTGAGTTCAACTCGTTGATATAATCAGTTTAACACAGGCAGGATGCAGAATGTAAAGAGGATAGAAACAAATCAATTTCCCTGGCCTAATTGAAGTTCCTAATCAAATTATGTGATAAATGGTTGTATCAGAGTATGAAGCTATCTATGGGTATATCACATTCAGTCATCGAATAAAATTAGGAACATCTCAGATGCTTCAGTGATATCAGTATCACGGATAGAGAAGTGGGAAAGCCAATTCCCACTCTCGAACTCCCCATGATCCTCATCTCTACCACCAAACAAGGGACTGGAAGTAAAAAGGAAATTCCCATGACCTATCCCTCCATCAACAACTCCTCTAAACTCCCAATCCCCTTCTCCAAAGTTGTCAAACACACCCTAATGTTTGGCAGTAAAAGAATTGGGAAAATCTGAGAAGGCGATTAGTAGTTACCTTTCCACATATTCCTTGAGAAGTTCCTTAGCCTGAACCAATTTGGAGAGTATGTTCCGGTAAACATCGAGGTCCCTGTCAACACTTCTTTTATTGATGTTTAGAGCGGCGCAAAGCTGTTAAGGAAGTCATTGATAATATAAGCGATGCAACATCGAAGTGCACATTACATTCAGTTCATCACCAAGAGACACTATATTACTGGCTCAAATATTTGCTGAAACTACAATTGAACACTGAACAAATTATTTGATTTGTATACTAGGTAACTAGAATGCCTCAGGGTTTTTAGAGTATGGAATCTCTCCAATGAGTCTGTGCGTAGACAAATCTGACATGTCCCAATAATGGTACTAAGTTAGAAACCAAAAATGACCTTGGACCTCCTTACTGCTACTTTCTATCGTGGATTATGAAACATCAGAAATCATATAAACCATTACAAATTTGAAGGGCCACATGCCATAACAATTAGCATGTTTACTAACATCAACATTTGAGGATCACTATTAAGGAAAGCAATTGTTGTGTACGCAGATGGTACAAATAGCAATTGTACGGTAGCTAGATTTTAGAGATGTGGAGATATCAAATTGTGGTTCTAAAGCAATAGGAACATAGGATGCAGTCGAGTCAGAGGCTTAGTTAGTTACTAGTACAGCAGTGAAATATTATGTTAAAATGAACGCTGCATGGATTCTTAAAGCAACTGCGGTTATAAAATATTGGAAAACAGACACAAACTAATCCCTTTATTGACTTAAGTAAATTCTTGTTATGGTAACAGCTAAAACAAATAAAATAAATTGAAGCAAAGAAAAAAACAAGCAGGGTATTCACAGACAAAATCAAGAATGGCAAGAACAACCTTGTCTAGTATGGTTGGCTCTGTTGCATTTGCGAGCTCAAGCAAACGGAACAAGCCAACTGCAAAGAACCGGCTGTAGCTGAAGTTTCCCTTACCCTGGGCCCTTTCTGAAATATCTTTCAGAATGGCCTCTATTTCTCCGTCTCTAGAAGAAAAATCAACTAAAGAGTTTCCATTCTGGGAACGAGCCCACTCTTCCATCTTTTGTGCGTCGGCTCTGAACAAAGAACAGAAAACACTTACTATGACTACTTGGAAAGACTCTTCTGTTGATGCCAAAACAAACTAGTGACCCAATAACACAATAGCTTTCATTGACACCAAGAAAGCAGACTAATTGGTTTGCTGCAAATAAGCAAAGCATGTAAGAAATAAATACTTTGAAATGGGACATTTTTTACAGAGATAAGATACATAATTTGGTCATACTTCTTTTTTTAAAAAAGTATGAATTTAATGAGTTGAGGGTAACATATTTATGCTGCAACACTGATAGCTGATAATCATATATAAATTTAACTTAGACTGATTAGCTACAGTAAATTATTTGAAGATTCAGTGTGGATATGAGAATCTTATCAAATATAAAATATAACAAGAATGCTAACATAGCTGGCGCAAAAAAATTGTGCAAGTTCTGTATGGTAGGGACCTGTACTGCTCAGGGTCTTCATTTAACGCTGTTATATATGCTTTGAAGATGGCATCTCTGTCCTCATTGCTTGGGTACCCTTCCATGAGCTGATCATAGACAGTCACAAAGCCAAGAGCAAACACAGCATCATATTGATATGTTCTTTTGTATCTCATCAGATGTTGTTGCACCAAAAGTTCTTGCAGAACTGTACTGTATATGCTTGGGATAGGACGTTTGTATGACTTGAGAAAATTCATCTTTGTTTCTGCAACAGTGGGAGGAATATCTGCGCAATATTCAGAACAAGTGAAAAGGCTGAGGCGAAAACTTGTTCTGATAGCAAGCAAAATGTTATAAGTTAGTTGCTACCTATGTGATCATAATATACTGAAAAATATTTGGGTATAAAATGATCCAGTATCAAATACTTGACAGTTGACATGTGCTTGGAACATGTTTGATGAATTGAAGAAAGTATCAGGAAATTGCGCAGAAGCAACAGACAATAACAGAAATTGTGGAACAGAATGAGAGAAATATGTGAATTCATCAAATAGTCGCACATAGAAGCATTTCACAGCTTAGTGAATCTGAAAAGCAGGACTTGTGAGGCCGAACAGTGCTATAGCTACGCAAGACTAAAATCTAGCCGGGTCTTATGAAACTTGCTAACATCAGATGATTAACATAACCGATATTATCCTACCCTTCGCTATTTGTGTATCAAAATCAGCTAGATTGTTCAAAATCACATGAGCTAGACTGGTCATGCAAAATTCCAAAAACCCCCAAGTTCACATCTAGAACAGGCATAAGTTTCCTGCTAGAAAGAACAAACAGACATGAAAACCGCATGGATACACAATCACAAATGATAATTGTTCACCACTTCACCCAAAGTTCACAGTTGCCAGTTCTTCTTCCCAAACCTGAGCTAGGCTGGCTTGTCGTCCTCGCCACTCTCTGCCCTCGGCATGCCCAGTGGATCCACACTCACATCCCTAAGAAGAATCGTGACCCAAATTTTCTACTAAAACCCACAGAAAGAAGAATTGTTCTGTTGCAATCTACGCACTATACGTGTTCACCACCGACGCCACAAGTACCAAAACACCATTAAGCGAAAGAGAGAGCGCGCGAGCAAGCTCACCACCCGCCGTCGCAACGCAGCGCACAACCGAGCGGGACCCCCTCCGGACCCTCACGCTGAGCACGACGCCGCCGGAGACGGCCGCCCCCGCCGCCGACCTCGCCGTCGACGGCCTGCAGTCGGCGGCCCGGCGCAGTGCCGCGAAGGGAAGCGACGATATGGCCGCCATGGCAGGCTCCTCTCCGCGCCCCTACTCCCTGCTCTTTCGCCGGTGGCGGATTTGGCGGCGACGGCGGGTGGTCGGTTTCGGCGCCGCCGGCGAGGGGCGAAACGGTAAATTCGGCGTGTGTGGGTGAGGAAAGGCTACAAAGCTGGCCTTGGCTTGGAATCGGAAGGATGGGATCTTTCTTATCCAGTATGCCTCACGCAGGTTTCTCGACCACTACGGCGTCGCCACGTGTCGCCGTCACGCTTTCGAGTGTGGAAATACTTCCTCGATTTTGAACGAAATTTTAGCCCTTTTGACGAATTTTTATGGGTGTGAGAGGTTGGGTTTGCTTGTGGATTGCAATTTGGACTTCGGAAGCAGCGTTTTGATGGTTTAGTTCAAGACTTTAGCGACTAATGCCGATATAAGTGTTTGGTGTGTTGCTACTTGTCAGTGGTGTGTACGCTACAGAAGTGTTTGATGGTAGATTGTTATTTTTGGATTGTTTGTCCGTTTGTTTGATTGATTTTATCTGTTTGACAATAGTATTTCTTTTCCAAATGAGAATAAAACAAATATGTAGAACATACAAATCTTATGTAACTTTCAGGGCATGGGCATCGCCAATGTAAGGTGCTAGTATAGAAAGGGCATGTTGTAAAATGATGAACTGTTGGTGGATAATGAATGATGGGTGAAATAAGTTTACAATAATTATTAAAGTGCACAAATGAAAGCTAAGAATCACAAAATTTGGTTTTTAATATTTACAAAAATTGCTGATGAAGACAAGTTTTTATTTAAATCGTTCTGTTTAAAGCTTGAGAGGTCTCCCCAAAATAGCTCATTAGCTTAAAAAACAGGAACTAATGATATCTATGTAATTGAGTTTCTGATAGGGAATCATGCCTCTAACATATTTTTTCCATTTCCATTTAAAATGGCCAGATGCAATAATGTGTTGCAAATGTGGGTCGTAAGTCAGAAAAACAAATCTTAGATATTGCAAAATATTACGAGTCCCTACTTGTTGCTACCGTCCCTCTAGTTAACATCAATGGCCTTTACTTCTGATGGAGACAAAAATGTCCATATGTTCCTGAGAAGATAGTCCTAGTTTAAACGTATATGTTCCTGAGAAGATAGTCCTACTTTAAACGTGTGTCATTAGTATGTTTGGTTGGTGCGCAAGTCTGGAATAATGGATAAGAGCCGAGAAGTCTTATATTACGAACCTTTGATTCTAAAATTCAAATTATTCTGCATTGAATGTATAGCTGCAGCAATAAATTTAGATTAGCCTTTCTACTCTCTGCATCTACGTTGAGCAGAAACCTTTAGGTAACCGCATAATACCTACCCTAATTTATTGGTAAGTTGACTCTAGGGAGACAATGTTTGTCGGCGTGCATTAGCTTAGGACAGTGCTTTGGAAACAATACAATGCTACCACGTTAGCTTTTTTATCGCCACCTACCAGGCCCAGGGAGAAATGAATCTGGGACTCATTTCTATGTGGCCAGGCATTGGACTGCTTTTTCATCATTAGTGTTAGGCTAAAACTTGTGCTCAAGGAACCAAACACACACAACTTGTGTGCGAAGCCTGGGGCGAGGCCCAGCGTAGTGTACCAAAACACACACTTTATAGCTACACCTTAAAATTTAGGGAATCGATGAATATATATAGTAAGTTTTGTGGATGTTATCATTGGCGATGGTCATGTATGCCTCCACAGATAGAATAGAACTATCATCCTGTACTTTCATTGGCGTGGATATTTTTCTTGATAGAGGCCACCTTCCTCCATAGCTCATCACAACCTATATGTTTGTTTGCCATGGACAATTTAGGCACAGTTTAGTCGTAGATGTTGATCCTACAATAAAATACTGTTTTTAGGTATGTGTTGTGTAATGAAAAAAGAGAGCTAATAGAGCCTACTCCTCTCGAGAGCCTCATTAGATGGGAGTTGTAAATGAGCAATCCTTGGTAGAGCCCACATGCCCCACATACAAGCGAAAAAAAGCTACATCACCATAGAAAATAATTAAATATTTTAGCCCACTTACGTAGACTTGTATATACCACGTATGCCAAGTCTAGAATGATGATTTTCATATTTTCTCACATTGTAAAATTACAAGGTTTCTGAAATAATAACAAATAAACCATAGGAAAGAAATCCTGCCTTTTCTCACTATTCTTCCCTTAACATGACACAACAATTCTTATACATGTTCTCTCAAGTCTCAACAAATACCTTCACTGTTTTTATTATACTACTACTACTACCCAAGTGGAGCATAGATCAGTAAAGTATAGAGAGAGCTGCAAGCCCATCAGGGCTCCATGATTAGTTTCACTATACCAGCAGAGCAGCAGTAAAGCCACAGTCCAACGGGCCAGAAAATAAAAAGTCAACCACAGTGAAGAGGTAAAAAGAGGTGATTTAAGAATGTACTGTAGCTAAAGCTGAGGTGAAAGAAAGATCACTTTAGAAAGAGATAGAGAGAAGGGAAGCCAAAGCCGAGCACCGCAGCAAGCAAACCAGACCACTGCCTTCTTCCTTCTCCCATGGCGATCTCCGGGGAGGACAGGTACGGCGCGGCGGCCGCCGCCGCCGGCGACTCCGGCGGGGGGAAGCTCTGGAACCTCTGCCGCATGCCCTTCTGGCAGCCCGGCGGCTCGCCGGCGCAGGCGCCGCCGTCGTCGTCTTCGTCGGCCGGGATCCATCACTCAGCCGGCGGACGGTACGGGCACGAGGGTGCTGGAGAAGGCGGGGCACAGGGAGGTGCGCCGGCCGGGTCGATCTCGTCAGTGGCCAAGTCGCTGCTGCCGGCCCGCCGCCGCCTCCGGCTCGATCCGGCCAACAAGCTCTACTTCCCATGTGAGTGCACGACGAATTCGGGTTTATTTCGAGTTTTGCTTCATTAATTACGGTATTAGGTCGTGAGGAGAGTGGAAAGCTGTGATCTTTGTCTGATTCGGTGACCGATACCCTTCCGGCGTGTTCAGTTTTGCCTTCTGCGGTTGATCTTGGCTTGTTATGCTCGATCTCTGCTTTTAGAAGTGGGAATTAATGGATGTCGGAGGAAGTCGCAATCTTACGGAGTGATTCGGCGAATGGGTTCCTTAATTTTGGTATAAATGTACTCGTTAGGGTTCCATTTTGGTTGGGCAGAGGAAAAAGTTGCCATTTTGTGCTCTCTTTCCCATCTGGGTTTCTTGATCTTGTCTCAGGAGTCAGAATATCATCGATCTCGGGCTTGGATCTAAACTCCTCAAGTAGAATTCCTGACTGAATGTGCCAAGTGCCAACGCTGAGTTAGGGGATTCCATGATGCTCGCGTAGTAGAGCTAGAATTCTGACAATCTAGTTCTAGAATTGTATGTCTGCATTACTATTACTGTATTAGCCTATAGGGGTGTAAGCATGTCGCCTGTTGGTACGTTGTTTAATACTCCCTCGGTTTCAGATTGTAAGGCGTCCTATCTCTCTAGTAGGACGCCTTACAATCTGAAACAGAGGGTAGTAGCTATTATCTGACACTTAGGAGATATAACTCCTATGCTGGAGGGGGGAGAAGCATTTGATTAGAATATGCTTTATGCGCCACTTTGCTTTCGATGATTGTTTAGGATTTGATTCTCAAGTTTGTAATGACCAAACTGAGAAACAATCATACTTATTTTCTTCAAAAGAAACAGAATATACTTATTGCACCAATTTGATACTATTTCCCGATAGCCTTGCAAGTTACAATATTTATAGGCAGATAGGCTCTGTTTGGTACTGTTGTGTTGTCGTTCCATGATTTTCTACTACGTGAGTAAAGATGTTAAGGGAAACTGCCATATCTATGCAAATTTGTCGTTTTAAGAAGGCAGTCGAGACATTTGAAGATGGCCGTACAACCAAGTTTTGTGGAGTGCACAAGAATGCCAAATGCGCCCCCCCCGGGGGGGGGGGGGCAGTCTACATGCTTCTTTTTCCTGTTTGTGTTGTTTACTGTTATCAGATCACAAAAACTGAAAATGAATAGCCATAGGAGGTCTAATGAATAGCCCTGGATATTGTTGATTTTCGGTGTATTTGCTCTCTGGTGTTGTGCAAGGAGTTGAGGAACCTTGTGTTATTCCTTTGCGTCGAATGAGATAACATCTCCCCTTTAAATGCAAAGGTTCCTATCACCATGAGCCAGCAGGAAAAAAGAACTAGAAGAGGACTTCAATTTTTCTTATTAATTCTTAATATTCTTACTTCTGCAAATAGAAGCTAACAAAAATGTACTACTTTCCTTGTAGATCAACCAGGACAGCAGGTGAGGAGCGCAATCAAGATAAAGAACACAAGCAAGTCTCATGTAGCATTTAAGGTTTGTACATACATGTTTAATGCTTCCCACAGCTTTACTCTTACAACAGTTGGGCTGAATCCGGACCTTGACTTTAGCAGTGTTTAATGCTAGCTAATTTGTTGGTGATGAAAATGTCTTGACTGTTAACTGATATTTTATATTTAGTTCCAAACAACTGCACCAAAGAGCTGCTTCATGCGTCCTCCTGGAGCTATACTTGCCCCTGGGGAGACCATCATAGCAACTGGTAAGGCGCATGGTCACCTTCTTTATGTGAACTGTGAGGCTTTCCGGTTTGCTATCTGTTTGGTGCTTATTTGTTTTACCATCTGATTAACAGTTTTCAAGTTTGTCGAGCACCCAGAGAACAATGAGAATGTTCTTCAGAAATGCAAAGTTAAATTCAAGATTCTGAGCTTGAAGGTCAAAGGTCCAATGGAATATGCCCCTGAACTGGTCAGTGATTTTTCTTCTAAATTTTTACTCTGGTACAGTCTTCTTTAATACCTACTTCATGCAGAAAACATTTCCTGGTTAACAGCATTGGTCCAAAAGTAGAAGTCCTTTTAAGAGAGTGATATTAGACTTATTATGTTTAGAAATCTAAATAAGTGGTGCATATGCTGTCTATATTTACTGGTGCTATGTTCCTGTTGATCGATTCACAAGTAGGCAAACTAGAGATATGGAGGAAATGACCTTGGAGGGACTGAGGACTGTGGTCACAGGTGATGGATGGCCCACGTGTAGGTGGGGAGGTCACTTAGTTGATATCAAGAGTGTCCATGTAAGGACAGTTAGCGATAGGTAGAATCGTGGAAGCCTTTATTAGCTGCTCAATTAGGAAGTCATGTGGTGGCGGGCCTGTGAGATAAATGAGCTGCCAAACTCTCCTGATAAGTTTTTCCTACATCAAAACTAAGGTGCAACAGATTGGTGCTGCTGTGCCGGCGTACACCTTGGGCAGAATTATCTGATCAGGAATGTCATTTCAAGCTTACCACCGAGCTAGTCACTTGGCTTGCTTTACTGGGCAATTAATTTGGTGATTATGGACTCTTTGATGGGCTAAGTATTGTCAAGATGGATCGAGGTTTATCAAGTCAGGGTATGACAAGGTCATGGTACAGCAAGACCTCCCTTCCATGTCTGTTCCATCTATGGCAATTCTGGCTAGATCAAGCATTCCACTCTAGAAGTTGGGTTCCAGGGTCAAATTTAATTGCACTTGTGAAACTTGAGAGTTTTCAGCAAAAAATGCGGTTGAGAAAATTTCTCTAAATAAAATCTGTTTATGGATCCATCTCTTTTAAGCAGATTGTAGCACAAAGTGACAGACAACCAATAAGGCTTAGAAAGCAACAATCAGCCATAAAAATATTTCATGCCAAAAGCAGAACTTTGTTACCTCCTGTTATGAGCTTTGGCCCAGGAGGCCGAGGTTCATGACATGCACAACTCGATGTACAGTACCGCGTGGTACTGTAGCAACCGATGGAATCTATTAGTAGTTGATAAGATAAGATAGTTAAGTCTCTCTCTTTATATAAGGAGGGGTTGTATCTCTATTTGGATTAGGCAATGAATACCATAATTAGTCTCCCTAAATTCCCAATCTATAAATCTCCTCTCATCCCAATCAAGCCACCCACCTAGTTGTCTTCCCAGTGGTATATTACCCCAATGAAATTTAACCCATAACACCTTCATATAATCATATGTGAAGCCTCTTTACTGACACAGTACATGTGAAACAGGTTGAAGCCTAACAACTATAGAACACCATGCGTAGAAGAACACCAGAGATCTTAACTTTATTTCTTCACCATGATTCTGTAATTCTGTTCTCCAGTTCTAACAAGTTGTACTCTCTTTGTTGTTTGTTCTGCAATGTTTCACATGGTCAGGGAAATTTAATAAAATTAGTATAGTGTTATTTTCTAAAGCAACAGGCTTAGGTTGACCATCTTACTGTGACTATGCAAGGATGTGTAAGCTACATTCAGTTTTAGTACATTTATCCTACGGAAAATTGCATGTTTCCCCAAAATTGTTACTCTTGTTTTGAGATTCCACCCCATAATTTATTTTGTTGCAAAAGCCCACCCACCCAACCCTATTTGTTGCGAAAACCCACCCACTCGACACGCCGAGGACAAAGTTGCCCCTGTTACATGCAAGTAATTGATTCGACCTATTTATTTTGATGTGCATATATAGTAGGTCATATCAGCTAGGTCGGACTCGTTAAGTGTGGCTATGTTGACTCAAGCTAAATGATGATATATTTTTGCCCCACCCTCATGACTCGAGCCTTCACTTTAGTTCGATTTGTCTTTTGTAGAGAGCCGATGAGAGAGTAGCTTGTAAGCAGCGAGTGGCCACCTACGGTTGTGCGTCATGGATTACAGTGAAAGAAATAGACCAAATCAGGGTTTAATGGGTGGGTTTTTACAACAAAATCAATTGATTGGGTGGATTTTTGCAACAAAACGGGTTATGGGGTGGAATATCAAAACAAGAATGATAATTGGGGTGGTTTATGCAATTTTCCCTTTATCCTAAGATGAACTGTCTTTGGTTTGGGTGGTCACAGTAGTATTATGTTGGTAGTCCTTGATTGTAAGTACGATTTTAATGAGATGTATATGCCATATGGTTGTGGTGACCCACTGAACTTTGTTCTTCCTTCCTAACACCACCCATCTATTTGTGTATTCAAGCTTATTCGCTGTACTGAAGCATGACTTTTTTTTATTACAGTTCGATGAGCAGAAAGATCAAGCCGTAGTTGAGAAGATCCTGAGGGTTGTTTTCTTGAATGTTGAAAATCCAGGCCCTGTAAGTAAATAGAAACACTGTTTATACATGCTATTTTTTTTTGGGTGTGATAGAAAGTTCAATAATATCTTACTCCTGGTCATGTTTCCTCAAAGCAACTGGAAAAGCTAAACAATCAGTTAGCTGAGGCTGAGGCTGCACTCGAGGCACGGAAGAAACCTCCAGAAGAGAATGGCTCAAAAATTGTTGGCGAAGGGCTTGTGATTGATGAATGGGTATATATCTTAAACTCATTAATTCTTTGGCTCTTTCTTGGACTTGTTCGTTTACTTAATACTGAAAATCAACCCTTCGTATGTTCATTGCAGAAAGAACGAAGGGAAAGATACCTCGCACAACAACAGGGTGAAGTGGTTGACTCAGTGTAAATTGTGCCTTTCTTCTGCTACCGAAGCTATAATATGGCTCAGAAATGTGCTTGGGCATTCTTGTAAACTGCTAGATTTTGTGGTTGGTAGTCTAGTGTGTGATAGTCTAGTGTGCTTGCAGGATCAGTCGCCAAAGAACAATCTAACTCCGGTAATTCAGTGCTTGGTGTGTAACTGTAATAACACATATGTGTTGCTTTGTGTTAGCGCTAAAATCTGCTTGTCAAAACAATAAAGTTCACAAGCATACCTTCTCTGTATTGTAGGGGAAAGCAAAATTTATCATCAGTTCTACCTGTTTTGTATATCAGTTTGTGATTCATTTTGTAATGCCTTTCCATGCCCCATGTAAGAAGTCGAGAGAAATTCCTTCCTCTGGATTGACACTTTTAATTTTTTTTTCCCTGAGGAGCTTGCAACTTGCAAATCGAAATATATCATTTTTTTTCTAAATTCTATTTTCCATGAAAAAGGCCACAAAGTACATCTATCTAATTAATGGCAAAATATATCTGTCCAATTAGCACTTTTGTCACCCTAAAGCAACAGGATGCTCATTTGAATGTGAAAGAAGATTATACCGTTACCTTATCTCAAGTCTGAATAAGATGTAGTTCAGGGGGTAAATTATCCAATGTAAACAAGTCGCTCTCAAAGATAACTGATCCAATAAACAATGGTCCAACGTCCTTATCAACTCACAGATGGCACCAACTTCTACTCTGCTACTTGTTTAATGACTTCATCATGTCAAACACCATCGCTAATTCTATCCTAACGCATTATAAAACCACTTAAACTTTACACATTTTCTGAAGGTGGCCTCCACTTGCGAGCAAAATCCAGTGCCTGTTCAGAAAGCTACAATGATGATGCCCCAAGATGAGATTCGGAAGATCTCTATAGCCATAGTATAATATTTGCATTGGATCTGATGATCTACGCGGTTAACTGCAACCTGTCACTTTAATTATTGCTCCTTATTGCTGATCCAACAACCAGTCCTAGTTAATTAACTATAGTAATCTTTGTGCATTCAGAACGTCCAAACTTATATGCGTGATAGGCGTTTCTTGATTTTCTCAAGGGCCACTGTACCTGTCTTGCTTATTTGTCAGGCAAGCCGAGACATCTGAGAAACACTGAAACAGTGGCACATGCAGGTTGCTGCAAAAAGGTTATTGTTCTAGCCAAGTCCTTGCACATGTGTAAAAAATTGCGATGGATAAACGTCCCAGATCAGCATGATTATAAGCTAGAACTTATCCAGACCATGATGAGTAGGCAGTACCATTTCTCTGTCTCTGCATTTCACCTCTAGCCTCTGAATACAGCTTTCAGAAAATGAGCCCTAATCACTAACCTCCTCTTAAACACTGCAGTAAATGTGAAGCAATATGGACCAAGACTGGAGCTGACGAGTTTTTGCTGAAAGTTGCAGCTAAAACCGTGATGTAATTGACAGGCACAGGCACAATCAATTGGTTCATCGAGTGTTGAAGAGAAAACAAGCCAAGAAGTTGCAGTCCACATCCAAACCAGATTAGCCTTGAGCTATACTGTGGACTCAACTCCCTTCTGAGCTCCTGGTTTGAAGGAAGCTATGGTCTACTCAGCCACCTGTTTTCCCCAGCTGCATCCAAAACCATTGGCCACTGACATAATCACCTTGCCAAGTTGCCCATGACACCAACTGTATATATAGCTACACTGATAAGTTCACTTGTCAATTATCCATCTACAACATCACAATTCAGAATTCAAAGCCATTGTCAAGGAGACTCTGAGCTCTCTCAAGCCACAAGTGCTTGCTTAGCTTCTTCAGTGATTCAGTCGTCAGGTAAACAATAGTAACATCTTCAGACCGGAACAAGAAACGATGAGGTTTGCAATAGCAAACAAGGCGTACATGGCGGTGACGCTGGGCGCCGCCATTGAGCTCAAGGAGCAAGTGGCGAAGCCGTGCTCGTCGGCGGCGAAGAGGCGCGTCTCGGTGCTCACCGCCGGGCCCTCGTCCGCGGCGGCCGGCGAGGTCGTCAGGGTCGCCGCCGGCGCCACCGACGAGCCGTTTAGGATGGTCATGTACCTCAGCTGTTGGGGTCCAAGCTAAGCGAAAGCGAGTAATTAAGTAACCGTGTCAGACATTACATGGTCCGATCAAAATCATCATTGAGCAGGGCTGGTTTGAGCTCTTGGCTCATCGACAGGTCAAGCGAAGCTGAATCGATCAAACATGATAGACCTGTGTACATTAGCTAAAGACGCATGTACATATGTCATATGTTCCTTTCAAGTGCATCCTGGGAGGACTGTGAAGTCCTTGGGTTTGTGCTTCCTTAATTTCGACTTGAACAGAAAAGATCAAAAAGTTGTCATGCCTGGAATCTGAAGCTTTGCTTTGGCGTCTAAATTTAATCAAGATGCTGCCTGAATGGATAGAAAATGAACAGATAGATATAAGTATTACTAGCATTTAGCGTTGAATTAGTCCAAGAATGATAAGTAGCCCAAGAATGAGCTGAGCTCTCACACGCTTTCTTTTTCTCTAGAAATTGGCGTGTAGGGTGTGGACTGTTAAGTGATAACTGAGACTTCGAGTTCGAGAGAGTTCGAACGGCACAGGCTTGATTACAAGTGTATATACGCGAGGCGGCACGGTACGCATGTACATATTCGTCGCGGAAGAAAATTAAAATTCCCAAGATATCGTAGGATAGTTGTGAAAACTTTTGAGGGGGCTACATACGACGGTGGCGTAAAGTCTGTATCCCGTCGTGTCCGAGAACGACTGAGGCCGAGAAGAGGTACTTTGTTGTGCTCAGGGTTTACCATTCCGTTCGAGGCGGATTTTCGCCAAGTGTTGAAATACCGAAATCTGTGAAATCAAAATCACTATTTTTCGAACAAGATTCAAAAAGCAAAATTTGAATTCAAATCGTTGGTTTGCATTGGAAGCTACCGAAAATTTGATCGGTTTATCGAAATTCCGACAATGAAACATCATATTTTGAAAGAATATTTATGGATTGAATTTCGTTCGGAATTAGTCAAAATCCGAGCGAAATTGTTGAAAAACTGAATGGATGAAAGGCAATTGTTTTTTGCTTGCTAAAAATATAAATAATAGTGAAAAATGTTAGAAAATTGGGAAGATTATGGTGAGTTGTGTAATAACTTCAAGAAAAAATTGGCTTCTCGTATTCTATAAATTTGGTAACTTCACAATGACAAACACCGAATATGATATAGATATGATAGTGAATGTAAAGATTTAAAGCACATATTACTCGCAATTCAATACGCATCAGAAGTTCACATGGGTAATATATAATGTCCATCACAACATCATCACAATATTAAACTCTGGTACATTCTAAGTATCCATGTTATAGTCTATGTAGTTAAACTCTAGCCGGATACTCTTTTTCTGATTTTTTTAGTGTGTTTATATCACATTAGAGTTTCCCCTTTAATTTATATTGAAGATTTTTTTGTGCCAAAATACACTCCTAACATCATAGTATTATTACAAATTTTCAGGATTCTTTTTACATTTTATGATTTCAAATTTATACTTGAATGAATTCTACCAAAATTTCAGTGGATTATAGATTCCGAACCACGTCAAGATGACAAAAATTCGCGAAATCCGGTTGAAATTCGTTGGATTTTTTTTTAAAAAAAAGGAGGGCAAAATCTTTGCCTTGAAATTGTGAACCCTCTTGTGCCTTATACAAACAGGCAGAGTCCTGGGGATGAAATCATTTCGGCATTTATATAATTTCAAAAGCAAAATAAAAAACCATAAAAATAAAAAAATAAAAGAAAATAAAAGAAATAACCATTTGGTTAGAAGTACACTGATATTGATCGATATATAGTTCTAGCTGGAAAACATGAATCATAAAATTGCATATGTAAATATAACCGTGAATTCATGCTCATACTATGAAAATTGTAGTGCCCTCCCTTAGAATGGGAATCAATATATTTTTTTACTCTAAAGAGAGTGATGGATGGGGAACTTAGGATCTAATTTATTTAAAGTTAGAGTGACTTTATTACTGATATGTGGGTCCAGAGATGATGATGCCCACATGTCAATAACATGTCAATAGTAGGGTCTCTCTAACTTTAAATTAGGAGATAACCTTCCGAACGATCGATAAATGATGCACAAAATTTCTGTTGAAGTACTCCTATAAGACTTGCTTGATGAGAGATGAACTATTTTCCCCAGATTTATTTTAGAGATGAACTATTTTCCTCTGATTTATTTTAGAGATGAACTATTTTCTATGAATTTTTCATAAAGTTTGCATGATATTCTTGTGTTTCAAAGGTGCTTTAATCAAGCTTGAAATATCAAATTGTACTAAGGACTTCAAATAAGAACGCCAAGACCAATAATTGTGCCTTCTCAGGGAACATTACAAATTTAACCTTGTCCTTACCTTGTCAGGCGTCATATAATTGCCTCTTGAACACCGTAAAATAAAGAGGAGAAGTGGACAAGGAGTGGATGTAACAGAATCCGAAGACGACGAGGGTGGATATGCCCCACTGCCCATCGACGGAAAACGATGACTCACCACTGTCCCCTCAGGATAAGCCCTGACACCTGTAGCACAGTAGCAGTACTATACTCTAAACACAAGCTCTCTCAAATGATCACCCGCACGACACGCCCGTGGAATTTCTCCTCCTACGATAATATCGCCCACCGAGAAATTCGTCGCCTTTACTCGCATGAAGGTTGTTTGGATCGATGACTAAGTCGAATGTTTGACATCAATCAAGAGTATTAAATATAAACTGATAACAAAACTAATTATATAAATGAAGGCTATTTCACGAGACGAATTTTTTAAGTCTAATTAATTCATAATTAGCACATGTTTACTGTAGCATCACATTCGCTAATCATGGACCAATTAGGCTCAATAGATTCGTCTCGCGAAATAGTCCAAAATTATGGGTGAGTTTTATTAATAGTCTATATTTAATACTTCTAATTAGTGTCCAAACATCCGATGTGATAGAGACTTAGAAAAACTGATGGAACCAAGCAGCCCCTAATGTAAGCTGATTGCCGAAGCCTGACATGATTTATCGATTGATCAAGTCACTGATGAAGTATGATTGTACTCCCCCGTCTTTAAATATAACAGTCTTTTATTAATTTTAATAAAAAATATATATACATTTTATACAATTACCATTAGAATAATATGGTTACTTAAGTTCACTCTCAACATGTGTATAACTAAGAATATCCAATAAGATATACATTTAGGCCCCTTTGATTCGCATGATAGAAAAAATATAGACAAAAAAAATTAAGAATTGAAGTAGTTTGTTTCTCCTTTACTATAGAAAAGTAAACAAGAGTTTAGTTCTTAGCGCATAGGAATGCAGAACTCTAAACTCTTGCTTACTTTCCTATGGAATTGACCATAGGAATGCAGAACGTAGGACTTAGCGCATTGGGGCTAACGTAGACGGCCGCCAACGAGCTATGTGGTGTTGTTCTTTCCTTCTTCGTTTGTTTTTGCTAGGTGAAGTCGGAGCTGCTTTGTTGTGGGGTGGCAGAGCCCGGCAACGATGCCACTTTGCATTTACCTTCGTTGTGGGATGGTGCTCGCTTCGTGTTTGGAGTGGCACTTTGTTGGTTTTGGCTGAGATCTTCCGTGGGTGTCGGGCTGCTTGTTTGTTAGTGATGCTTTAGCGTTTTGATATTGCATCGGCTGTGAAGTCAAAGCTGTTGTGTCGCTCGGCGGCAAGCTCGGCAACGATGACGCATCCCATGTGACGTTGAAGCTTTTGTGTTACTTCTGTGACAAGTTTGGTTCGGAGCTCTGCGTTTGGATTCCGCTGGGGTTTTTAGTCGTTAGGTTAGTTTGGGTGTGCCGCATTTCCATGCACCGTGTGGAGGTTTTAGCCGGTTTTTCTTAATTAACCGCGCATATGTACGGTTTTTGGGCCCGGTTTTCCTTATAAACTGGGTCAATTCTCTTCTTCTTAATATAAAAGAAAAAAAAGTTTCTTCTCGGTTTAAAAAAAAATAGGAATGCAATATCCTCTTCATACGAATCAAAGGGGTTTACAGGAGAAAAATCCTTAGAAAATTAAATCCTCCAAAATTTCTTTACAAATCCTCCAATTTAAAACGGCCCTCAAAAACTAGGAGAACATTATTGACAAGAAATATAATGTCGCAACAAACTATGAGTACATTATTGATCTTAGTCCTAATTTTTCAACAAGGTTGAATTACCATGGGTAAAACTTATCTGGAATAGATACTACAGCAATCCTAATATGCCACCACATGCCTGTAAGGAGAAAGGCTCATTTTGGTGGAGAGATATTTTCAGATTAATACCAATTTTCAGAGCAGTATCTGCCACAAAGGTCGGCTCAGGGGATTCAGTCTTTTTCTGGAAGGATACATGGCAGCAACAGATCCTACAAGAGCAATATTCTGCACTTTTCACCTTTGTTCGAAATGAAGATGTTTCAGTTTATTCAGTTCTAAATTCAGAAAGTTTGGAAGACCTTTTCCATCTCCCATCGTCTCCTTTAGCTTTACAACAATTGAATGACCTCAGAAACACCCTTACAAGTGCTGTTTTATATGATGACAACGATTCCTGGTTTTACATGTGGGGTGCAAAGTATGCCACAAAAAAGGTCTATGATATTTTCTACCAAAATTATACAGTACAACAACCAATTCTAGCAATTTGGAAAAGCAAGTGTACACTAAAGATAAAAGTCTTCCTTTGGCTGTTAATGATGGATAGACTCAATAAAAGGGATATGCTCCAACGAAAACAGTTCACTTTAACCTCTGGATCCACACCAACATGAAGATTTATTCCACTTGTTCTTCAATTGTGATTTTGCCATCCGTTGCTGGAATTACCTAAGAATATATTGGAACACACAATTAGATTTCATGACCATGATGAATCAAATTCAAAGATCATTCCCAAGTGTTTGTTTTATGGATGTCCTTGGAACAGCCTACTGGAACATCTGGAAATGCCGAAATGACAAAAATTTTCAGGATATTCAACCATCTTTCTTTAAGTGGAAGATCTCCTTTAGGGAAGATTTTACTCTGCTTTTGCATAGAGTAAGCCCAGACAGAAAACCCCTGTATAAGTCATGGCTAGATAACCTCTGATCTTTTCCTTGTAAATTCCCCTACCCCATCTCCTGTAAATACAATCTCTATAAATATATTTATAGTATATATCTAACACAGTAGGAGTCTCTCCTACTATAATTTGTCAAAAAATCTTAGTCTTCAAAACACCACTGAAATATGTAAAATATTTTTCTAAAACATCTAAAAAATGACATGCCACCATATCGTGATCCAATTAATAAAAATCTTACCAAAGGTTTTTATGTTTGAGAGGAAAACTCCAATTCTAGACAGTGTCTTCAACAAGAAAGTAAAATGCCACTACCAAGTACATTCAAGTATTGAACTGAGTGGGTTCAACATCGGAATCAAGGATTCAATCCTGTTATACAGAGCACCACCTCGTGGGGTTGCCTCTCATTCCGAGTCCAAACCTCCACCCCATGCATATCCCATTCCAAGCTCAATTGTAATGAGCCACAAACACAACTATTACAACTTTTACAAGCAGAGATATGTTATCCAATTATGGTTATGTCACAAAATGGACAATATTCGTAAGTTCATGATCCATATGGTCCATTCTAAAAGTGGCTAAGCTGCCAACATAAACAATATCGAGTTGAATCGAATTCAATATAACTCTTGAACATTGATCGGAGTGAAAGCTCTAGCTAAAAAACATGATACCATTGCAAGTAGCAGTTCACGCAAATTAAATGGAGAGGTGAATTTAAATATGGATGACTATGATCGATTGGGATGAGGAATCAATTTTATAATATTAAACAACAAATGGTTATGGTTGGTTGGGATAAAAGAGTAAATAAAACGAGTTCATATTTTCCAAAAAAAACAATAATGCTACTGGAAGTCGAATTTGCTATATATAATATTCGAATGATTTTTCTCTTGGCCATCATTTGATTTCCTAGCCCTAGGATTCACATCACGATCCACACTGTTGTTACTGGAGAAAAATGGTTGCCACGCTGGTAGGTTGGGAATCGATCTCAAGATCTTTGATTTGAGGCAGAAAATCCATGACCATCTAGCTGCTGTTACTAACTTTATAGGCACACAAGCAATCTAATTACATTGTAACTATTGTGTATTTACACCACAATTACAGGGCAGTTACATAGTAGTTACATTAGTGTGATTTTTTAATTAAGAAATCTCGATTTGAGGCAGCAAGACCATGACCAGACGATCTCGCTGTTGTTATTACCTTTTATAGGCACACAACCAATTCAATTACACTGTAATTACAGTGTATTTACATTATAATTACAGGGTAGTTACATAGTAATTACACATTTTTTTACTTAAGAAATCATTCCGGTGACATATATGTAGTTGTTCTAGTAGCCCCATATTTTAAGATGGAAGTGATTATGATTGATTGGGATGGAAGAGTAAATAAAATGATTTCATATTTTCAGGAAAAACAATAATGATACTGGAAGTAGCCATATTTTATATTTTAAGACGAAAGGACTGCACTATTAGTATTTGAGATGGAGATTATTTGATTCTTCGCAGTCGTCTCGCGAGATGGACCGCAAACTCGTATCATTGCCTCATTGGAAGAATCATTTAACGAGCCGAGAGAGAGAGGAGGTGGGGGAGAAAGCGATCTGATAAAGCAAAAGTGCAAAACCGCTTATAACGAAAACCATTAGCCGCAATAACCAAAACCACCCCGGCTTCCGCTACAAATATCGCCCCGTCTCCCCCCTTCTCCCATCTCCGAACCCCATCAGTAGTAGCATAGCACCGCGTAGAAGAGAAGAGCAGAGGCGATTCGAAGCTCTGATTGAGCAGTAAGAACGGGGAAGTGAGTGATAGAATGGCGCAGCTGAGCCGGGTGTGGGCGGCGGCCACGGTGGCCGCCGTGCGGGCGCAGCGGGAGAGGGCGCCGGCGGCGCGGGAGCGGGTTGCCGGGCTCGCGCCCCAGGCGGCCACGCTCGCCGCCGCGCGGGCGGCCGCCGACGCCGACGGCCGGAGGCAGGCCGGCGCCGACGAGTCGCTCCGCAAGGCCATGTACCTCAGCTGCTGGGGGCCCAGCTGATTGCCCCGCGTGGGCGTGGCGATCGGGCCGGGTCAAACGGGCTTTTGGGCCTCGGCTGAAAGGGCCGGGCCGGCCTGGGGTATGGGATTCATGCCTTCATGGGGGCAGCTGGGGAGGGTTAACTTGAAATTAACAGCCTGTTCACTTTGTCGCCGAAAAAAACCAATTTGGTAAGGTAGCGATGGTATTGTTTAGTTTGTTGTCAATATCAACTTTTGTTAAACTTTTGGTAAAGTTATGAGAGAAGAAACTTCCAGAATTTAACTTGCCAAAATTTTGGCAACTCTAAATATCGGTATGGATGAAAATGGTAGCAATTTGAACAGCCCCTAACGTCTGAAAATTATGGGGGATTTAGCCATTTAGGTAGGTTGGCTATATTGTACCTACCGTTGTGGTGATTCCTGTACATATTTGGGGTGTGCATATTTCATGAAATTAATTGAAACCGTAAAAATATTTCATCATCCTGGAGACTACTACTACACCATATGGATGATGTATCAATTATTCAGATGATCCAAACTTGCAAGACAAGTATTAGACCTATTTTGAAATGTGATTTTTTTTTTGAAATTTTCTCGATACTTAAAAAAATCATGCAAAATAGGCTTTGGGCTGCGCGGCACTTGACTTTTAAGCAAGATACTTTTGTCCATATGCTCCCGTGAGCAAGAAATTGCATTCATTGCAACTTGCAAGTTCCCTTTTTCTGTTCCACTGGATTGCAAATATGCAACTTGTTGATAACCCAGTATGAAGCGTTTCCAATGGCTTCAACGAAACGCGCCCAGGCAGGGTGCAGTCTTGCAATCGCAGGCAGCTTTCTGTGCGTGTACAGATCCGATCCCCCGAATTCCAGAAATTCAGGTGATCGGTCGCAAACAATCGCTAGCTCAACTCCCCATCTTGCCGCGCGCGAGCTGCTTGCTGCTGCCTGCTGAGCTGCCACTCTAGCCGGCCTCTGCTAGTTCGCTGGCGGCCTCTTCGCGCGCTGGTCGCCCCGCGGCGGCTTCAAATTCAACCTGCCATCCTTTTCCACCTTTGTCTTGAGCCAACCTGCCCACCTCGCCGGAGTGCGACACGGCTGCACGCGAGGCCGGACCAAAGGCAAGGACGGACCGGACGGGTGTCGATGAGTCGATCCAAAGAAAAGTTATGCGCATCGTCCAAACTGCCGAGCTGAGCCCCGAGTGGACCGCTGTTTGATTGGCCACGGTTCACGTGGATTCACGTGGCAACGGGCCATCGCGGTCGACGGCCTTGCCGACGGGTGGCGGCCGCAGGCAGCAGAGGCTGCGGGACCCGCTGGTCGGATCTCTGTCTCCGGACGTTCTTGGACACATTTGCCGTCTGATGCAGCTAGCAAGCGGAGTACTCGTTTTTGGACAGACGAATTCGGCTAATCTGGAGCACAGTTTACAGAGCAGGAGAGGCGCATATATGGCTTTGGCCACTTTTGAACCTTTGATAGCAGTGTGTTGAGTTTGCAGAACCATCGGTTTTGCCAAGTGTTGTCCTTCTATTCAGTAACTGGGCATTGGCGATTGCAGACTATTACTAACACTCACAATATCTGAATTTTATCATCAAACTATGTACACTGTTTTTTTTATGTGTATCTTACAGTCATTACTATACTTTTTTGAACTTTAGAAGTAGAACAAATTCTGATAGAG
The DNA here is from genome assembly GCA_000325765.3 of Leersia perrieri. Taxonomy (NCBI): domain Eukaryota; kingdom Viridiplantae; phylum Streptophyta; class Magnoliopsida; order Poales; family Poaceae; genus Leersia; species Leersia perrieri. Next base: position 16,443,825 of record CM002485.1, read on the forward strand.
TGTCATCAAACAAAGTTTTGGTAGCATAATAAAGTGAACATATTTTTTACTATCAGAGTCGCATTTGACCAACTATTTTATAGCCATTCTTTGTCATGCCCCACACTTCAGCTTAAAATGTTTGGCAACTTCAAGCATCCATCCAAAGACATCCAACGCTACGGAGAAAAAAATAGTAAGCAAAATTTTAGCAACAGGTCCGTAGACTGGGGTGTGAAGCTTGATTTTCCGCCAACTTGGGCCGCATTCTATTGCCGGCCACATAAAAGCTCTACATCAACGGCCCACAGCCCACATTCTCTTGAGTCTTGCCGGCAACACAGGTACACTTGCACGTCTACAGCAGAAGAACGACAGACCAACGGCGCCAAAGAAGCATCAATGGCAGAGCACACAACTAACAGGTACCACACGAACAGAGCAGTCTCACCTCTCAACAAATTAAACGCACACATAGCGTTCGTCCCATCTGAAATAATAGAGACAGATTACATCTAGCCAGTAGCCACCCCCATGTCTGATCCCTCCGATTCCCCATCTAGTCTCTTACCCCCAACAAATCAACAACACAATCCCCGTACACGACCAATCAACCGATACTCTACAAAAGAATACTTATACATTACACGGCACACGCATACCGGCGCGCATGCCCCAGACAACATGACAGCATCACGCGTTGTCGGGCAGGTCGAAGTGCTGGACGCCGAGCACCTGGAGCGCGGCGTTTTGGACGAAGAGGACGAGGCCGCAGCGGGAGGCGCGGAATCCGTCCCAGAGCGGGAACTGCACGGACCCGGACACGGACTTCTTCGCCGACGCGCCGTCGCGCACGGCGGCCACCTTCTCCAGCCGCCGCACCACGTGGTCGTTGAGCAGCGGCTTCCCCTTGTTCTCGCCGCGGCCGCAGTCGGTCACCAGCCCGCTCTCGTACAGAGCCACCAGCACACTCCCGTTCCCGCCCTCCATCCGGCTGCGCAGCGCTCCCGTGAACGTCGCCTGCAGCGTGGTCGGGTTCGGCCGCTGGAACGTCACCTGCAAGATGTGTCGGTGCAAGATGCAAATCAGATCACAGAAGTGGGGTGGATTGCTTGCTGCTCAATCGTGCACGAATGTTTCAGGGGTACGTTATTTTGACCGTGACATTCCATCTGGACATTCTTTAGCCAATTAAGGTGTGGGTGCATAGACCAGATAAAAAAGTGTTTTGAGATCTACTTCGACAGTTTAATGGCAGTGCAGTTAGATCGATCGGAATCCTGGATCTCCAGAAGACCAGAACAGATCGGAATCCTGTATTACATGCACGCACTTGCATAACCAACTTTTGACATCCGTTTTGCCGAAACCAATTATACACTGGACCAGCCAACAGACAGGACTGCAGCACCACACCACGCTGTTAACTTACAACGCGCACTCGTCTTGTCGAATTATGCATCAGCGATCGTACGCGGCCGGCCAACCCGGCCACATGCACGCGCGCACCTAAATTCGCGCGTAACATGGTGCATATGCCAAGATGATCGATCGCGTTGTTGGCGCGTCACGATATTACTCCGTAATTATCAACGGCAGCGTGAGGCAAATCAACGTGCGCAACGTACCTTCATGGCGGGGGCGGGATAGCGAGGCGCGTCACGGACGGCGGACGCGAGGGCGTCCTGCTCGGTGCCGACGCAGTGCGCGCGGCCCTGCACGACGGCCTGCGGGGTGAGGAGCGTGTCGAGCCGGAGCGCCTCCACGTACGCCTTCTGCCGCACCGTCCACGCGCTCGACGCGAAAGGGTCCTTCCACCCCTTGTAGTCCCACACGTCGACGTGGAACGCCAGCACCACCACGCCACGCTCGCCGCTGCCGCCAGCGTCCGCCGCGCGCTGCTGGTCCTCGTGCGCCATCCTCGCCGCCACCGCGTCCGCCTCCGGCGACGCCCCGCACCCCTGCGAGCAGAAGAGCTCGAGCAGCACCGGCCCTGGTGTCGCCGCCGCGGCCGCCGACGGATCATCTGCCGGCTCCGGCGCCGACGCCGTCGCGTTCCCTCTCCCGAAGCACGACAGCAGCCGCGGCGCCATGTTGATCGAACACGTACGCTCGATCGATTGATCGCTAACTAGCCGTGAAGGGAATGAAGCAAGAGGTTGCTAGCTAGCTAAAGCTGGTGTGATATGTGTTTAGCGGGTAAGGTAAGTAGGAGATGTGGTGTGGTCGTTGGGTGTGGGTTGGGTGAAAGGGAACGTGGCGGTGGAGACGGCAACAGGATACCAGCCTGGGACAGCACGCAACTTCTCTCCTCCTCGCTCATCTAGCATGAACTCTCCGGTGCTCAGGCCATGTGTGCGCCTAGCTAGCTACAGACTCTTTGATTTGTTTTTCTTCTCCTTTTGTATTGACTTTGCGTTCCGTTCCGATTCTTCTTCTGTTTTAGCTGTCCGTCCGTTCCGTCCAGTGCGATATGGATGGATGACGCGCGTTGCTCTAATAATGCACGGCACGATGCTAGAGCATGTTGCCTTCTTCTTCTTTTGGCAAAAGAATAATTGCATAATGCAGTGGTAAAGGACGCACTTTGGCTTGTGTGCTGCAAACTGGATTCCATTCGTCTGGTCTGGTGTATTAATTTGGCCGGCGAGAAACGTAGACGGTCAGGCGAACTTCTGTTTCAGTGAGAACGGTGTCGATCGGTGACTGGTCGATCGGTTCGGTGAATGACCCAAACGATGATGTACATGTGGTTCTTGTCATCCTGTGCTAATTTCATCCCAAAGTTCTTCAGGATCACAGCTAGCGTTATAGGTTGACATGTACTCCGGCCGTAGTATCGACAGTCCTGACCGCTGGGACGATCGATCAATCAATTTATCAACCGATGTCGCGCCAAGATTGGTTTTCATGGGCGATCATATTCACGAGCTGTGGTGACTACGGCCGTGCACCCGACGGTACACGGACGTCCTATCTGAACATCTTACTGTATCTCTCTCTGTCGGTGCCTACCTGCAGTCGATCAGCAGACACGTGACCCTGACTGCTGGCCGGCAGGCCTAATCTACTACGTATTACTGGGTTGTTATAGCCTTATGGGCTGTTACTGGGTTGTTATATTCTACGGCCTGCACTTAAGCCTCCTATTATGGGCTGAAACTAAGCGCTCAGAAAAAATCAGGATTTTTGGTGCGGCCTAATCTGTCGAGAGAGGCCTGTATAGGCCCAAACCCAGCCTGGTAAAGTGGGAGACGAGTTTAATAGTACTTGCAATGTTATGAGCCTTCACATGTGGACCCATATGGGTCATCGTTGCGGAACCTGAGGCCCATGAAAACAATATTGAGCGATTTTTTTCACAACAGCGAATCCCCGTTCATTAACCATAGCAACGCGTCACACAATTCACAAGTCACAATTAACTTAGCAGGAGGAGTCACATGGTCACACCCATATATGCTCTTGCAAACGAATCGAGCCTTGGACGCCTCCGCTAGTCGTCCTCCCTTGGAGCAGCAGCCAAGAGCGGAGCAGCCAAGAGAGCATGCATGCCAGCGACAGCGAGCGACCTGGAGGGCCCGCGTCGACCACCGCTTGTCTTCCGCGTGCGTGGACGACGCCGACTCCGTGGTCAAAACCCCAACGACCCGCGCCGCGCGCGTCCGCGGCGGCAACGCCCAACCGGCACCGAGCGCCGTGGCTGAGTCACCGCGCACACGACAGCAGCATCCTTCCACCAAACACGTACGTACGCCTGTACACCGGCCAATTCCACCGCGTACATATGTGAGCGGTGTGCCCCAGCCCCGATCTCAATGTCGACGTCGCGGTCGTCATCATCGTAGCACTCGATTGCAGACCTCGTACGTCTTCGTCGTGCTAGCCTGCTAGGTTATCTGCTAGCTGCTGGAATTAAACGCTCTAATTAACCACGGTGTATTGGATTTCCGTCTCGATAATCCACAGAGAAGGATTAAAAATCGCCAATTTGAGCAATTCACAAGGACCAGATCGATGATCACCTTAATCGTTTTTTTTTTACTGACGCTAGTTTTCGGTAGAGGTTGCTGATCCATATTTCCCAGCACTGTAGCTAGCCTACGTTGTAGGGAAGCTCAACCTCATGTCATGCATGCACCGAAAAGAAAAAGGCGCGCGACGCGATTGATCGAGATCGACGGATCGAGAGGTTTCATCATATCTTCCTTTCTGACGAGTGACGTCGTTCATCGTATATGCTGAAACTTGAAAACCAACACGAGATTTGGTATGCGGATTTGTGGATAACGCAGCCGTGATTGATGTGGAAATGTACTGCAACTACTACTATGCGACGGCAATGCGTGGTCGGTCGCTACATATCGGGCCCTGTCACGTGTAAGAAAATCCAAAACCTGTGGGTCAAAATTCTCCAAGTCAAAGCATTTGCACCCTCCCAAAGGACCCAACCCAAATGCAAATCTCCGGCGTGCGCGCGCGGCAGTAATTAAGTACGTGACTTTACACGTCGGAACGGAGAAAAAACACGAGGTTTATCCACAAATTAATCCGGATCATATCGCATCCACAACAACCCACCACCTTTTTCTTCTTCCTTCTTTTGCTTTGGATTGGCGTCACGCATTCGCGGCTGCGGCAATTAATTTGCGCTAATCCATGAGGATTCGCCTCTACTTTCCCCTCCCTTTTCCCATTAGAGAACTATACAGTTCTCGTGAATGCAAAATGCATATACAGTAGAGTTCGTCATATCGGATCGGTTTGGTGGTTGCATGGGTATGGCCGTCTGGGGCTCTGGGCTTCTCCTGATCTCTTTTCCCTTGGCTTTTCGCGGATGCGAACACGGGAGAGTTTTGGGACCCGGATCACGTCGAATCATCCATGGATAAGACGAGTAGTGTGGTGCTGCGTCGATCTGTCGTGTTGCCGTGTTGCTGCCTTTTGGCGGAAAGTGAGGTTTTTGGCCTTCTTCACACGTGTCTTCTCGTACGAACAGCACTGTATAAGTAACTAACTGTATACAAGTATATAAGGCCTTGTTTTCGTGAAAAAGTCACATCAGATGTTTCAGCAGATATCGGGAGGTGTTTCTAGACATGAATGAAAAAACTAATTTTACAGCTATCCTGGAAACCGCGAGACGAATTTTTTGAGCCTAATTAATCTGTCATTAACACATGTGTGTTACTGTAGCACTTATGACTAATCATGGTATAATTAGGCTCAAAAGATTCGCCTCGTCGTTTAAAGCCTAACAGTGTAATTAGTTTTATTTTTTATTTATATTTAATGCATGTGTCCAAAGATCCGATGTGATGTGTTTTGGGTGAAAATTTTTGGAAACTAAACAGGGTCTAAGTGTGTGCTTCGCAAATTATCTATTATTACCCGCTGGCAAAGACGCAATAAAATGGGTCGAATTGTCCCGTTGTAGTCGGATGGCGACCGTGTGAGCCTTGAATAATCCCACCTTGTTTAGCTTGGGAGGAGAAAGTCACCTTAAAAAAGGAGAGCCACCCATCCTCTATCAGACTAATCTTTTAGAGCGATTGAGCCTTTTCCCAAGTTGGTGCACGGGAGTTACGGTGCTAAGATTGCGGGGTTCGAAAAATCAGAATTGGTGTGTCGTGCTTCAACCGTATGATGCTAAGATTGCAGGATTCGGGAATTCGGATCGGTGTGTCGGGCTTTTCATCCAACTTCACCTGGGTTAGACTTATCATTTGGTATTAGAGTTGGGCCCTCCTTAAAAAGGAAATAATGATGAGGACATCCTTCATTATTACCCGCTGGCAAAGACGCAATAAAATGGACCGAATGGTCCAGTTGTAGTCAGGCGGCGACCGTGTGAGCATTTGAATAATCCCATATTGCTTAGTTTGGGAAGAGAAAACCACCTTAAAAAGGAAGAGCCACCCTTCCCCTATCGTACTAGTCTTTCAGGGTCATTGGGCCATTTCTCCGAGTGGGTGCACGAGAGTTACGGTGCTAAGATTGTGGAGTTCGGAAAATCCGGATCGGTGTGTCGTGCTTTGGCCGTATGGTGTTAAGATTGCAGGATTCGAGAAATCTGGATCGGTGTGTCGGGCTTTTCGTCCAATCTCACTTGGGTGCGACTAATCCCTTCCGGCTTCCCTTCATTTAGTTATTTCTCACAAGCTCTTCTTGCTCGCGGATCTGTGATGCCCCTATTGGTCTTTGTTACTACAGCAGATAAGAACATACAGAAATGTTAATATACAAATTACACTGTTAATACTCTAATGATCACGAAGTCTGTCGTATTGGCATCAGCAACCTGATGAAAACTGGCGATACGTGCATGAAACCTTTCTCTTTTTTTATTACTACCTTCGTCTGCAATCTACTCAAAGATCATGCATGATACACGTCTGCACGGCCTTCTCTTTCTGGATTTTCGGTACGCCTTTGCAACCACAAAGCTGGCAGACGTTCCAGAAGAAAGCATCACGCATATGCACACCGGTTGATGGAGTGGATAATTCGTAAACGGGCTAAAAAGTTGGTGGTACACTGGCACGGGCCGAAATGCCGTGCGAGCGCGGCACCCTGAGCCGCAAGGCCGCAAGCGGCGACGATCCTCGATCGACGACAGCAGTATACCATGACGTTGACAGCGTGAAGTATTACGCTAAATATGACCCAAAAATCCGCGGATCCCACGTGATCCGCTGCTGATCACGTAGGCCGGTTGGAAAACAGAGCATGGATGACACAAACTTGGGGTCACTAGCTGCTTACGTTGAGTGGTGATGCAGCTTTGTGCGGTGTGGTGCCGTGGTGTGGACATGTGTTTGTGCTGATTGCCACAGCCCACAGGCACTGACGTGCTTACTGTTCTTCGTCAATAGGAGTACTAAAGCCTATGCAATGTTGCTTGTCAATTTGTCACACGTTGTGATCTCAATTGATTGATCAAATGCTGCTTGGTTCGTAGACACACAGAGAGGCCAGAAGTTTTTGAAACTTGCATTCATATCCATATTTGATACTTACAAACAATCCCCAAGTAGAGTATCCGGCACAGATAAATTAAACCGGAACTTCTAAAATGAAAAGAAAACGAAAATGAGAGACTAGTGATTAATTGTTCTTCAGTCATCTTCCTAGCTGCCAAGACAATTGGCGTATAATACATAAAAAATGAAAAACAAATATAAGGTTTTTAATGGTAGCTTATTGGCGACTGACGTCACCGCCTGGCGCTCTGAGGTCATCATTTGGCGACCTTGGCCGGGTCGACCTTACCGTTGGCGCGCATCTCGACGTCGGCGCCGACGTGCACGTCCTCGTCGCGGATGAACCTGCCCCAGTACCAGTGCGACTTCCAGACGAGAACCATCTCCTCAATGGGCACGTTCTTGGTCTCGGGGAGGAAGAAGGCGACGAACAGCGTCATAACCACCACCCAAGCGCCGAAGAAGAAGAAGAGGATGAACTTGAAGCGACAGAGCATGGGGAGGAACGCCTGCGCGATGATGAAGGTGAAGAGCATGTTCACCGACACGTTGATGCTCTGCCCTGCAGACCTGATCTCCAGCGGGAAGATCTCGCTCGGCACCAGCCATCCCAGTGGGCCCCACGACCACGCGAACCCGGCGACGTAGGCGCAGATGAAGAGCACCACGAACGCCGCGTACGCCTTGGGGATCTCAGCGACGCCGGTGAACCCGAACTTTGCGCCGATGAGGCTCCCCACCACGATCTGGCACGCCAGCATCTGGGTCCCACCCTGCAGGAACAGCTTACGGCGGCCGAGCCGGTCGACGGTCACGATCGACACGAAGGTCGCGAACACGTTGACCAGGCCGGTGATCACGGCCGACATGAGCGACGCGTCGTCGGCGAACCCCAGCGTCTTGAAGAGGACCGGGGCGTAGAACATGATGACGTTGATCCCCGTCAGCTGCTGGAACAGCGGGATTGCGACGGCCATCGTCAGCTGCGGCCTGTACCTGCGCTGCAGTATGTTTTTCCACGGGTGGGACACCAGCTTTGACTCCTCGCTCGCCGCGACCAGGTCGCTGTACTCCTCCTCGACATCATCCGTGCCACGCACGCGCCGCAGCATCCGCTTGGCTGCGTCGGTGTGGCCGCGGTCGATGAGAGAATTTGGGGTGTCGGGAAGGAACAGCGCGCCGACGGCGATGATCGCAGCGGGAACGGCGGCGAGCGCGAGGCTCACGCGCCAACCCCAACCGCCCTTGATTTTGGCCGTGCCGTAGTTGATCAGGTTGGCGCACAGGATGCCGATGGTGATCATGAGCTGGAACCCGATGTTGAGCATCCCACGTAGCCTCGCCGGGGCCATCTCCGACAGGTAGAGTGGGACAGACTGGTTGGCGAAGCCGACGCCGACGCCGAGGAGGACGCGGCCGAGGATGAGCATGAGGACGTTGTTGGCGGCGCCGTTGAGGGCGGCGCCGATGAGGAAGGTGACGCCGCCGCCGAACATGGACCACTTGCGGCCGGAGACGCGGGTCACGGTGGAGGCGAAGAAGGAGGCGACGAGCGCCGCGAGGTAGAGCGACGAGGTGAACATGGTCAGTAGTGGGCTGTCGAACTTGCAGTACTGGTTGCTCTGGTTCTTCTCCGCCTCCTGCTCCTTCCGGTACACCGACGGGAAGAACTTCATCAGGAACGGGTTCATCGACGTCACTCCCCCTGCATCCCAAAGAAAAACAACATTATTTTCAATTTTCGTTTCAAAGATTGACGAGTATGAAAAAAATGGAATATTACTGCATCAAGATTGGTGAGTAGGAGTACGAAAAAGTGGAATAAAGATTGCAAAAAATGACGGGGACATGGAAAGATTCTTCTTGTTTTTTCGCAAGAATCTCGCAAGTTGAATAAAGAAAAGGGAAGGGAATATCGTGGTTTTGTTTCTACGCGTGCAAGATGCATAAAAATAACTTGTGCATTGAAACTCCAGGCATGGCGGTAGGTGCACGGTGGCCAAGAGAATGACTGGTTTTGCACACACCAGCATGGCTGGCAGCATCAGGATACCATTTTTTTCTCCTCTCAAGAAAAGATCATGAACAGGCAAGTAGACCAAAATGGAAAGAGCATTTTGAGCCGATGAACTTACCGGAGATACCGATGTCATATCCGAAGATGAGGCCGCCGGTGGCGGCGACGATGCAGGCGAAGAGCACGAACATGGTTAGCTTCCCGGGGTAATCCTTCCCCCCTCCATTGTTCACCACCACACCGCCGGCCATTGCGACCAAACCACCAACTCACCGTCGATGTGCTTACTACCAGTCTAGCACTATGACGATCCACACACAGAAATCACGAGATCACGAGCTCAATCAAAGACGAGTGTGTTTATGAACACAGAAGTGAATGGTGAGGTTGGAGAAAGGAGGCGGCTGGAAATATATAGGCGGGGGAGGGGTCCGGACTGTGTTGTGAAAAGTAAAAACACCAGGGGGTGGACCACAAAAATACGGCTCAACGTTACAGTCTGTTGGAGTTTTTTTTAGGAGGAAAATCGTTCGCCGGTATTAATTGTGGCTATGGATTACCCGCGAGCCACCTGCCTTCTGCTTCCTGGAAAGAGAGGCCGTTTCATGTGAACGCTGCTGCTTTTCCGTTCATGGGGCAACGATCGATTTGGGGGGTGTCTGTCAGCGTTATCCGGAACTTGCAAAAGTGATTAATTAGACCGGCCTTAATTAATTGCGCTATTATACTGGTGTGGATACAGCTCCAGTGTCCAGAGTACGCTACGAACGGGGTAGATGATCACTATCAGCTGACTCGGCCACGAATCAGACGCCAACCAATCTGGTGCAAAAATCTCTGGGTGCGTACTCCTCCGGCATGACTGGAGCTGATCTGGCCATAAATGGGGCACCTGTGTGCAGATTATGTTGGTCAACACTTGATCTCTGAGAAAACCTGAAATGGATGAGGATAATAAGATTTACCTGTTTTGACAGGTATGTCAATTTCTGGCTGATCAGCTGGCATGAACTGAATCATCAGAAATGGTACGTATATAGTTTCACTGGCTAATACTAGTTTAGAAAAAGACAAAAAAGAAGAGATTTGTGTGAACGGGTAAGCATGCATATGGTTAGTACGTTCCGAAATTGGACTTTTATGTGGTTGATAGAGACTTAGGGACGAAAATGGTGTGACGAGTAATGGGATGAAGCAGTTAATGACCGACAAGTTCCGGAGATTTTGCATCCATCACCGAACACTTGAGTATATGCAATGTACAAATACATAGGCAAGCATGAATGTATGATGACGCGTCGTTATTGGACAAAAACAGTACGTGCTAGGTGTTGGCTACTTGGCTTGGCCGGTGCTCAAACCCCTCGGACAGCTCTACCTCATGTGCCGCTGAGTAAGAGCAATAAATTTAAGAGAACAAAATTAAAACCAAATTAGAGTACCAGTATAAAAATTTCTATAAATCTTACAGGTAATAAAATCAAAATACGGCCGTTGTATCGGAATATTCCCGTGGAAATGCTGTGCAGTGTGCACGTAGCAAAATACCGCTTGCCTCAACTATCATGTGTACACATCCGCTCCGTTGCGGGAACAGTTTGTTCGCTAATCGCGTCGTCCCGTCGACGCTGCACGTTTCCGTGTCAAACATGTCAAATCCTCCGAGAATAACAAATCCATCGCCCATCGGTGTGCCACCGTGAAATGCACACTGTTGATGGGGGTGGTTTGCTACAGGAGTCAAAGACGAATTGCTTGCTCGCGATGGAGGCGGGCGTGGCGCTGGTCGGCCGGGTCACACTGGTCAAAGCTGCGCGCGCGAGGCCGCGGACGTCGCAGCGATCGCGTCAGCATCATCGTCGTCGCTCTCTCTCTGCTGCTATCGCTTACCGCTTGCGGGAGGCCGGGCGGGAGACGGGAGTAGTATGGGCGCCAGACGACAGTTGCTTCGTATTCGTAGTTATGCTTGGCTTTGGTAGCTAGCGTATGGTCAATGGCTCGATACGTCGTTGTTGGAAAGCTTTTGGCTGGAGCTAGTTAGGCTAGCATCCGGGCCCGGTTGGAAGCTGGTGTTAGACTGCTAGCTCGGTCCATTGTCCGGCTAGCTGGTTGGCTGCTACGAGTACATTGCCGATTTTACCTGGAATCATTGAGCTGCAGTTGCAAATTCACAACGGGCCGGTCGATCGACCACGGTGGTTAATTTACTGTCACCACCGACCGGACCGGGACCCCGTTAGCCAAAGGAGACATAGCCGTAAATGTTCCCTTTCTTCTTTAATATCCAGACACTGCCTTAATTGAACTGTAGTGTTTGCTACCATGAAGTGAGTATAGTGCTACAACGCGTCGTCAATGCTACTACCATGAGCCGATGACAATAATGTGCAGGTCAGAGGTATGAGTTGGCCATACGCCCATACCTTCCTGCCAGTCCCTTCCCTTGTGCTTCTACGGTGCACGCAACTTGGACTGAGCGAATAGCGATGGGCACACCACTGTTCACTCGCATGCCAGCGACCTATGCATCACAGCAGTAGAGATCGCGAGATACGGGAACGGGATCACGCATGCCGGCATGCGTCAGTACGTCTCCGCGACGGCGACTCGCGCACTGTTTCACGTACGACATGGGTCCACCACTACAGCCGGACAGCGGCGCTCATGGTCAAAACCGTGCGACCAGCGACGAGTCAGCGCGGGCGCAGCGTGTCGCCGACGAGTACACGATGCGGTTCGCTGTTGCTGACCCGTCGCGGCACGGAGGAAAAAAAATGTGCGGATTGGGCGCGATCGGTTTCGTCTCTGGGCCCAGCCCAGCGGCGGCGGCGAAGCCTCGTTTTGAATAGTCTCCGGTAGAGTTCTACAGCACGAGTCAAGTTCAGGTTTGGCAGAAAGCGGCCACTTGATTCTGCAGCTCTCTGCGAAGACCACAACAAAATTTCTCCACGTGAATCGCACCAAGAGTAGTAACAAATGGTTCGATTTTTTACAATATCCAGAAGAACTTTCTTGCTAGTAAGTACATTCTTGAGTTGTGACTTGTGACTTTATACTACTCCTTTAACCCTTACACCGTGACAGATAAATAAGCTATCTTTAATCCTTACACTGTGGAAAGCTCGAAGTTGTTTTTTTTTCTGTGCAATTTGCGTCGTGCAGGCGTGCCGCGCGCGTGGTCAAGTGGCAAGAAAGCTGTAGTGTACGTAGTATTTGTTTATCCTCTGTATAGTTCTACTGGAAATTAAACTAACCGTACCCATTGACGAATGTCAAAAAAATGTTTACTTCGGTCTTCGGCCCAGCACTAGGTTGTTTGGATTTAGGGACTTTTTTTATCATATGTTTGCACGTCAATTAGGAGTATTAAATATAGACTGATAATAAAACTAATTGCATAAATAAAGACTAATTCACGTGATGATTTTTTAAGCCTAATTAATCTACGATTAGCAAATGTTTACTGTAGCATCACATTCGCTAATCATGGACTAATTAGGCTCAAAAGATTCGTCTCGCGAAATAGTCCAAAGTATGGTTGAGTTTTATTAATAGCCTATATTTAATACTTTTAATTAGTGTCCAAACATTCGATGTGACAGGGACTAAAAAAAATCCCTTTATACAAACAGGGTCTTAAGAGTCCCGGTCAACATCCCCCTTCAAAATATCCCTGAAGTCAGTTCAGATAAAGGCAGAAACAAGACCAGATCTACATGACAGCAGTGTAAAATTTTCTTCCTTCAGAAGGAACATAGTATAGACTTCTACTAGAAGTCAAGAGGAATTCGTGCACGTTTCACCGGTAGGTCACTGATGATGTACTTTGAGCTGTTAAACTGTCATTTTTTCTACTGTCGTACTCATGCAGACAGATCACAGCTAGCTAACTTCCAAGTAAAGAATATCCACCGTAGGATACGAGAGTATAATACTAGTAGTTATCGCGCGCGTGCATATCACTGTCTCGGGTCGCTCCAAAAACCTAACAAAAAATCACAGCCAACGAGTGCCATTCCTGAGAAGTGGAGATATTGGAGAAGACGATGCGAGTCAAGCAGATTCCATTCTGATCAAATCAAGGAGAGTGACTCCGGCCAATGAAACACCATCGCAGTAAGGTGAATAAATTAGTACTCCGTTCGTTTTCTTTTATTTGATGTTGATTATCTCAAATTTAAACTAACCAACGTTATATATATAAAACCGGACGAAGTAAAAGACAATAAGAATATAATAACCTGACTGTTAATCTACTGGAAATCTGGAATTGACACGTGCAGAACAGTACACTCACGGGAATTACTCTAGTATTTACACACTCCAATTTCTTGAAGAGGACGCCTAGGGAACGGATGTCCGTTCCAACGGATGTCATCCCCTTCCTCGCGACGTCTCACCCCCGCGACTCCCCGCGCGATACCGCGCCGCCACCCCTCCCGCTCTGCCTTCCCTCCCGCTCCGCCGCCCCTCCCACTCCGATGCCTCTACTCCCTGCACCGCCACGCCACTCCTCTTCATCCCTAATCTTCCCGCGGCGACGGCGACACCGATAGTGACGGCGACGGTGGTCCAGATCCGGCGGCAAGGCCTCGAGGGTGCCTGGATCTGGCCATCGAAGCCAGCGTGCCGCCGATTCTGACGCCGCCCTCTGTCGATCCACGCTTCTTCCCTCGGCGAGAAAGATGAAGGAGTACCGGACTGGGGTACCAGACCCGATACCCAAGGTATCAGATTTAGGGTACCCAGGGTACCAGACTGGAACCCAGGTATCAATACCAGATCTGGTACCCTTCTCCTACCTCTCCAGCGGCCGTGTCGAGGCCGCCGTCGCAGATCCGGCCGCCCC
>CM002485.1:16457752-16500659 GCA_000325765.3 Leersia perrieri
GCCGTTGAAAAGTCGCAGTCGTCGTCGCCGTCAAGGCAAGGAGGCGTGGGGGAGGTCGCGGCGGCAGGGAGAGCGCGTGGCGGCGGCGTAGGAAGGTGGCGGGGATCACGGGGAGAGCGAAGTGGGGAGGGAGACGACTGGTGGTTTTGCGGATTAAGTGGTGCGTTCCAACGGATCACTGTCCGTTAGTGTTTCTCTTTCTTGAAAGATCAAGGGGCACATTGTTTGGGCATTGTTTAGTTCGCAAAAAAAAAATTTTAGATGTCATATCAGACGTTTGATCGGATGTCAGATGGGGTTTTCGGACACAAATGAAAAAACTAATTTCAGAGCTCACCTGGAAACCGCGAGACAAATTTTTTAAGCCTAATTTATCCGTCATTAGCACATGTGGGTTATTGTAGTACTTATGGCTAATCATGGACTAATTAGGCTCAAAAGATTTGTCTCGCGATTTGTATGCAAACTATACAATTAGTTTTTCATTAATCTATATTTAATACTCTATTGTACGCGTCAAAAGATTCGATGTGACGTTTTTGGGTAAAAATTTTTGGAACTAAACCAGGTCTGTGTTGGAGTACATATTCTGTGGCCGATTCCTCCGACAATCCCCAACCAGAATTATCTTATTTCTATATATACTATTTTTCAGTGCCTTCCTAGTCATAATCATGTTTATGTAAAATCCCGCCAAGGTTATTTGAGAATGATGTGAATTTCTCCTCTTCATGATTACGAGAACGACATACATTTTGAGAATGTGCCACATCATCGAATATATATTAGCAATTGGATAAAGGTTTTTAATAAACACTAGCCATTGGATTAAAATTATAGTATTAGAAAACAACCTTTGTTAATAATATCGAAATTTCTTTGAATTTCCAGAGGCTTCCAGCGCTGTTTGACACACGATAGAAAAAAGGAAAATTCAAGAGACTTCTAGCAGGTCCTTTTAGAGTAAAACAAAGGCTGTGTTTAGTTCCAAAATTTGGAACTTCAAACTTCCAACTTTTTTATCTACAGTACTTAAATTTTGGAGGTTCCAACTTTGGCACATGGCTGTCAAAATTTGGATATACAGTACTCAAGCAATGATGCTGGGCCAAAAAATGTTACCTGTTCCAAAAACACCCGTTTAGTTCCATTCTTTCAAAAATAGATATGTTACAATTTTTTTTGGAACTTTGAACGAAACTAAATGCGGCCTAAATCTATAATTCGTTGGCCAATCAATACTCTGCAAATAAATTAACTAAAAAGGTATACTTAAATTGTAAAGCTAGACGATGAATCGTATGTCTTAAACGGGATCAAAGGTCGTGCAAAGCACAACTATGTGGCTAGTTTTCTTGAAAGATTAGGGGGCTTGTTGTTTGGTTGGAGTACATATTCTGTGGCTGGTTCCTGCCACAATCCCCAGCCAGAATTATCTTATTTCTATATATACTATTTTTCAGTGCCTTCCTAGTCATAATCATGTTTATGTAAAATCCTGCCAAGGTTATTTGAGAATGATGTGAATTTCTCCTCTTCATGATTACGAGAACGACATACATTTTGGTACATGCATGCAAAGAGGATACTGGACGAGGAAGCAAGGCCACGAACTGACGAGTGACGAACACAGCTTAGCAGTGGCTGGACAGCTATCGCCATTTCGCGTTCTGAAACAAAAACGTTTCTCACCAGGTAGTTCTTCGTCTCTCCGAGTGAATGGGAATATGGGATTCCATTTGAGTGGTTAGGCCACCTGTAAATCTTGCCAATATTGCACTTTGTGCCATTTGTGTGGGACATGCGAGATGCACGGAATGGCTGTGAGCATGAGATGATAATGTCATTTCAGGTTTAGAACTTTAGGACTAGAGCGAACATTACACATATATATATACAGGATGCCTTCTAAGAAAATGGCCAAAGTTTGTTTCAAAATAGAAAAGTGCTAGAGCGATAGTATTAGGAGAAAAAAAATGGATGTAAGATGAGAGTTTAAAACATACTTCCTCCGTTTTTAACGTTTGACGCCGTTGACTTCTATACGAATGTTTGACTATTCGTCTTATTCAAAAAATTTATCCACATGTTATTTATTTTGTTATGAGTTCTTTTATTACAAAATAAATTTTAAGCATGACTTATATTTATAAATTTTTGATAAATTTTTTAAATTAGATCAACAACTTTGAGTACTTCACAAAGGCCAAGTATGCATCCAAAAATGAATTTCTTTTAACGGGCAGTTGAATTTGAGTAGTCCGACACAATGCCACTTTATCAGCTTTGGATGGGCTGAAATCACGTCTTATTGCCGGGCTAGTGAGCAAACGCCGTAAAGAAGCCCAAAACAGTGCATTTTTGGGCTTAGTTTCGATGGGCTGAAATCACAGCCTATCCATGTCCAGCCTTGGTAAGGCTGGCAGAAAAAACAGTGAACGATTGTTGCGTTTGCCGGGAGTCGAACCCGGGTCTATTGCTTGGAAGGCAATTATCCTAACCGTTGGACTACAAACGCGTAGCTGTAACATGCAGCACGAAATTTGTATTGATAAGATATCACAGCCTTTTACGGTCGTTTCCTTGGTTGAGGTCGTCAGCTCCACAGAAAAGGAAGACCCGACCCCCACACAAACAAAAAAGAACTCTAGTAGATAACTCTGGTGATTAGGTAGGCAACCTATAACTCAACTAACATCTCACAGTCTTCCATGACAGCTTTCTGGGGTTAGTATACACATAAACACAGAGAATCCTGCATTGACGTTCTAAACAAAACATATAGGGCATTTGCTTGCTTCAGAAAAGGCCTCTCTGTTTCCTTGGGAGCCATCTTGCTTATCATCAGGACCAAAGCCACAATGCAACTGACGAGGCAATGAAAAGTACTACTACAAGGTAGGCTATTTGCCATTAGCATTCGCCAAGATGTTCCTATTGTTACAGACTTAAACCTATATGTTTTGCTGAGATTGTCTGATGTTATGCCCCTAACATGTCGCTACCATGTGGGCCCCTGAATGATGGGGCTCACATGTCAGCCACAACTTTTCCATGACGTACGTTAGAGGAGTGAGTTCTTTGCTGCACTGGCTTTGTGTTGTCTGCTTGAAAATGTAGCTCATCAGTCGTCTGACTGATGACCATCGAACAAGTCGGCCAGAGTCAAAAAAGGGAGGGAAAAAGTGTCTTGGCTATATAAATGTGCCATGTTTCGTTGCGTCATTTGCCTGTCACTCTACTGTCATGAGACATGCTAACTGTTAGTACTACTAATTAAGTACGCATGTTAGAAGCCATAACACTGTATTGTCAGAAGTGATGGGATAAAAAGAGGTTGTGCAGCAGCTATATCGGTTTATGTCCGTCATGCTGAACGATCCTGTCCGAAGCTTGAAGCAAGTGAATGCAGCCACAGTGTTTTTAGTTGACATGTTCGGTTCAGAGGGGGACAGGATCCGAGAAATGCAGCGATCATACTAATGACACGATTAAGTACTTAAGAGTGTCGCCTCCGGTCAATTAGTCCCGGAAAGGCTGAAAGCGAAGTATGAACAACGCAAAAACATCCTAAAAAGGATTAATTACTTGAACAAATCTTGTAGTAAATTCTGGAAGCCAGGAACAGTTCAGATTCTGAAGATAACTGAAGATCTTTCACTTCACTGCGTCAGTTCCACTGCCTTTCCTATGCATAAAGGAGCAATAGAAAATGACCGTGCCTGCATGTACATGATGCCTTGCAGAATGCAGGCCGTCTTCCAAGATCAGGCAGAGAATCTGCACAGCCTTCCTTTGACCAGAGTACGGCAGTGAGGAACAGTAACTAGCACTGGAGCAGCACGGCAAGATGGAAACACGGTTACATTAAAAACAAGACGCAGTTCAGTCCAGGAGCATGGAGTTCTCTGCCAGATAAGAAGGTGGAGTTCTGATGAGATTTGCTAGAAGCATGGAGTATATCCACATGTTGGGTGAAGAAAGCAGCCAACTTATTGCGATCATAACTCATTGGCACTGTACCGAAGTGGTACTGCAAAGATCATAACGCCGAGTCGACCCTACATTGCAGTTGTGCAAGCATCTGATCAATCGATTCGCCATCCTGCAGCAACAGTGGTTTCGGTTTTCTCATCATCAATGGAGTTCATGGCCCATATTTGCCTCCACAAATCATATTGCAAAGAATATGCTCAGGAAAGAATTCATCTCATGCAAATAAAGCAAAAGGGTATAATGTGTTTCATGCACAGATGCAGATGCCTTTATTGCATGAAATTGTTTTCTTGAGTAGATTTATACTTTTATTTGACACAGATGAGATGAGCTAGTATACACAGAGGTTGGGGTGAGGACGAATGATGAATTCTCTGAGAAGTAAGAAATCATCGACTAGTAGAATTAGAATACACTGGGGGTGATTCGTCCGTTCATTCACAGTTACAAAAAAGAACATGAAGCGAACATGTGTGTTAGCTAAGCCATACGAACAGTAGTACTATCTGTGAGCTGGTGCTTGTCGTCAAGCTTTTTGCAGGCTCCAGATGCCATGGAAGATGTTCCGGAGCTTGCTCCCGCCAAGCTTCTTCACGATCTTCTTGGCATCTGTCACATTGGTCTCTGCAAGCCTCTCAAGATTCCTAAACATTTCAAGATAAAATTCGAAAACGTCAGTGTTTATGTCCTCGCAAAATGATTCAATTTAGCGAGATTTGTCATTTCCTGGAGAATCTGGAGATCTATCGCACCTGACATGCTCCGATGACATGATCTTTCTCCGGCCGGAGGTGCTGTCGCTGAGATGCATGAGCGTGGAGAGCAAGAAGCGCTTCGCCGGCGAGAGCTTCTCGTCGTCGGGGCCCAGCAGCTGGAGCAGCTGCGCCACGTGGCGGTCGTCCTGGACGAAGCGCTTCCGGTTGCGGTGCACGGACACCATGGCGCAGAGCGACTCGGCCGCCATCTCCCGCGCCTCGAGGGACTTGGCGGCGTGGAGGATTCCGACGAGCTCCGGCATGAACCCGGCGTCGCCCATGGCCTTCTTCGTGTCCTCCGACACGTGGCACAACCGGTGCGCCGCCTTCAGGGCGCAGTGCTGCAGAGTGACGCCGCCGCCGCCGTCGCCGCCGTTGTTGTTGTTGTTGTTGTTGCGGAGGAAAAAGAGGACGCGGTCGAGGAAGCCGGCGGCGAGGAGGAGGCGGATGGTGTTCGAGCATGGCGCCGGCGTCGGCGTCGGCGGCGAGGTGGTGAAGCAGAGCGCGTCGATGGCGCGGAGCGCGACCTCACGAGATTTGGATATGCGCGGCGAGATTGGGTCGAGCACGCCGACGAGGGCCTCGACGGCGCCGTTCTGGAGGACGGAGGCGTCGCCGGCGGCGACGGCGGCGAGGAGCTCCATCGCCTGGATCTGCGCCGCCTCGTCGGCGCCGCCGTGGCGGATGAGCGACACGAGCACCGGCGCCGCGCCGGCCTCCGCCACCATGTACTTCCTGATCTCGTCGACGCCGGCGAGGTTTCGTAGCACCCGGCATGCCGCGCACACCAGCTCGCCGGCGCCAGCGCCGGAGCAGACGTTGAGCAACGCCGTGACGCCGCCGTGCGCGGCGACGGCCCACGCGTTGTCGGAGTTCTCAGTGAGCTTGCATAGCAGCCTCGCCGCGCTCTCCCTCGCCGCCGGCGTAGCCGCCGCGGCGCCGTTGCTGTCAAGCACACGGATCACCGGAGCGATGACGCCGGCGACGACGAGGTCGCCTCTGAACGCCTCGAACCCGGAGATCACCGAGACGGCCTCCATCGCCTCCTCCTGTACGAAACCATCAGGGCACTCGAGCAGCCACACGAGGACGCCGACGCCGTCCGCGACGTCGGACACCACGACGCGGGCGCACCTCTCGCCGCCGTCGCGCAGCGCGTCGCCGAGCGCGGCGGCGGCCTCGCGACGCATCTCGCCGCCGACACGGAGCCTCGCGAAGAGGTCGCGCACGTAGAACCGCACGTCGTCGCGCGTCGCGCCGGCGCCAGGGCGCGACACGACGAGCGCACGAGCACGCGTGAGCTCCCCCGACGCGTGCACCTCGTCGACCCTCGCCACGAGCGCGTCCAGCGTCGCCGCCACGACGTCGAGGTCGCTACGCAGACGAAGCTTCCCGCCGCCGTAGTGCCGGCACTGGCTCCTCGGCACAAGCTCCGACGCCGCCCTCCCCGTCTCAACAACCTCCCGCAGGAGTTCGGAGAACGCGTTGTGCCGCTCGCCGCCGCCGGTGATTTCGGCGAGGCCGGCGTGGAGGCGGTTGAGCCGTTCCCTGATGAGCTGCCACTTAAAAGGGAACAGCGACGCGGCCAAGGAAGCGGAGACGAGAGCGGTAATGGCGTCGAGCGCCGCCGTGACACTCCCCTGCTCATCTCGCTCTGCTTCTTGCGCCTCTTCTCCCATGTCTCCGGCAACCTCAACACACAACGATTAGCTCAGCGACGCATTCTTGCGGTGCTTCGCTGCATTGAGAGCAAAGAAAGGGAGGAGGAGGAAGAAGCGGCGGAGGTATAAGTAAAGAAGGGGCGTGTGATAACTGTAACTGCAGGTGGTGAACTGGCGGGAGTGAAGGAGGTAGTTAATGGAGGTGGAGGCCGTGGGCGGTGGCGCCCACCGGAGGGGGAGGCACGAGCACGGCTTGTGGGGAGAAGCGCCAGGCAGCGTGCGAGTGGAGTGAGGACGAAGAAGGGAGATGAGACGGCCTGGGGATTGGCGAGCGATGCGGTGCGGAGAGAAGAAGCGCGCCACGAGGGGAATGGAATGGAACAGTGGCGTGGTGTGGCGGGACGCGCGGGTGCGCGCGCTTTGGCGTGCCGTGGCTCGCCTATAACGGCGGGCGGGCACGGGTTCTGATCGCGTGAGACGCGCAAAAATGCTAGGCGTACTCAGAAGAGTATCCAAAACAACATGTTTTTGGTACGATGGGTGTTAATTATGAGGGGGCAGCGGTAAAATGATTTTGAGGATTGAGGTAGTACTTCTTTGGCGATTGGTAGGTGGAAAGCAACAAACAAGCCATCTGATTTAATGTCACAACACTAATCCTTCTTACATTGTGGTAAGCTAGGAAAAGTTTTTGAAGGCTTTTCTCACCTCCTTAAGGAAACGATTTTTGAAGGCTTTTCTCACCTCCTTAAGGAAACAAGGTATGTTTAAGTAAACAAACATGCTAACTACTAGAAGATGGCTTGATAGAGATGGTGCAACGAGGGATTATGGCTCTCCAGAAGGGCTTGCTCCTTAGGATTGCTCGAGGACTTATCTGCATGCTTCTTGGAAATTGAGTCTTCCTATGGGTGTTAGCATGGTGAGGCAAGGAACCGAGTAAGATCCGGCTCTTAGGAGCACCTCAACGTGGGGTATGATCTTCGGATCCAAACCATAGTAAAAAAAATCCCTTTGTCTCATGCTCTCTGTGTATGCTCTTTGATTTCATAGCTTGTTTGTTGTGAACTTCTCCTTTGTGAGAAGTTGCTCCTTACTGACTGTAGCATTCGGCTCTATAACCCGAATAGTCTTGTCCCTGAAGTGCAGGAGACTTCAGTCGAATTGACTTCCGTTGTTGAGTTAAATTGTAGGTTTTAATAGGCAACGTCTATTCACCCCGTCTCTAAACTGTTCAGGTGAAGAACTGATTTGTTCTGGGGCAGCAGTTTAATACTACTAGTATAATAAGAAAAGTTCTTGATTAACAAATTTTAGTTTTGATAGCAAACCATTTGATTATAATTATAATGAGCATTTTATTTAATTTGAGTAGAATACATATAAGTTAGTCCTTGGTATTTTTAATAGTTCGTAGAAGAGAATATAGGCATTTGATATTTTTATTTCGTGTTCACTATCTTGTGCTTCATCAGAATGACTAAAAAGTTAAATGACAGCATTGATCCTAAAGTTAGGATATACATATAAATATTAAATGTTTAATTGTTCTAACAAGGATAACCTATAGTCAGCTTATAGCTAACATATTATATGAGTTGGGTCTATATTGATTCTTGATGAGAATTTTTGGAGCTGCATGTAGTTTTTGAAGCCGAGCGCGACTAATTTAGCTAAGAGCCTACTTTTCTATTGACATTGCTCTTAGGGTAACACAAATATATATTATCTGAGTTGATTCAATAGAAGCTATCAAGAGTGGATCAACTCGATTGTTGTGTTAGTTCTCATGTGCTTCAATAGATTTCACTCATAGCGTATTTCTACCTGAGTATCGATCTGGTTTCTATTGGATATGCAGATGGGGAGATCAAATTGGATTGTTCACTAATTGAATCCGTGAGTGATGGTTAGTGTGAGCTAAAGAGGTGTTTACAAACCCCACCCCTATTCTTGGGGTTGGCTGTCACTTTCTTTCTAACTAACACCTTGGTTCTCATAGGGTTCCTCTATCTTTCCCCTCACGATTTGTGCTTGGATATGATGTTTTCATCTAGTGAGGAAGAGAGAGAAGAAGCTAAGGATTTTTGCGGAGCACTATAGGACGACACCGACTTTCACATACATCTTGTTACTCTTGGATTCTCACCTACTAAGCGGCTTGTTGTCACCCACAAGCTTTTAACCTTGTGGATAGCCCTGAAACATTTGAGAAGGCCTCCCTTAGCTCCACCCTTACTAGTGAAACTGTGCTAACTTATAAAAGCTTACTTGGTAGAACAAGGCACAATGAGGATCCAGGGCTCTCCGCAAAGACTTAATTTATGAGGATCACTTAGGGACTTGCTAATCAACATATGTACTTAGAAACTAAAGCTTCCATGTGGTTGCTAGTATGGCAAGGTAGGCTATCGCGTGAGATATGGCTCCTTGGAGCACCTCAATGGAGTGTAGAATCTTTGTATGCAAACTTCGGGATGAAACACTTGTGTCTTTCGTGTTCCATGTAATCTGTTGCCGGTACATGTACGCTTTTCTTGTGAACAAGTGGTTAAAGTTAGGGAAAGAACTGAAAGTACTAGATAGTCCAATCGTGTTCACTAGAGTGTCTGGTTTAAGCTCACTGTCTTGACAGAGATCAAACCAGAGTATCAGGTAAATAGGATCAGAGTATTCAGTTTGTGTTTTAACCTTCGTTGACGAGTTAATTTTAGGTAAAAGCACATTCATCCGACGTGTGCCTCCACACATCATTCACAATCGAATTACTAAGTAATTACCATCTGTATGATTTGTTTGCTTGAGTAATTTAAAATTGAAAGAAAATTCACTTCACTCCACCAAACTATATATATTTTCACCGGATAGTTAATCCCCTAAATTATTTTTCGGTTTGTTTTACACCCGCACTATTGAAAATGATTCATTCTATCTCATACTGGTATATTGTCTTTTTTCGTTCTCTTAATACAAATCATATTTTAGACTAAAATTTTGTATGATATGTACATACATTATGACTTACCTCTCAATAATTCTTTTACAAATTTAGTCGCTATAGGTGTTGTTTGGAAGCATGTAAGACCAATTTAAAAATAGAGAATTTAATGTAAGAAAGCACTGATGAAAAAAATTTGAAAATATTTTAAAACCTTGATAATGGTGTCATCTATGGCCCACAAAATTTCTTCTCAATATATAGCTTGTATAATGAGTGGAGAGGAGGGAGGGGGGGGCTAAAGTGCAAGGTTAATCATTTTTAAATAGTTTGGTGGTGTAAAATAAGCAAAAAAATAGTTTGGTGGGTCAAGAGGTGCATGGAAATAGTTTGGGCGAGTAAAGTTGCATTCAATGCAAAAATTGTGGTAAAACATGGTATTCTACTCTCTCTCTCTCTTCCCCCATTTTTAAGCTCCCACCAATTTTATTATCATAGCCAACCATCTTTGGATGAACATCTCTCCCTGTACTTTATAAGTGTTAGACTAAATTTCATTAAATTACATATATATTTTATAACATTGTCATAACTATGAACTTAAGCAGTTGTACTGTAAAACTACACATTTAACATCAAATTTGTCATACAAATATATATATGACAAAACTGTAGATTTCACATATAATTTATCAGAAAAACAATCATTGCATTGTTTATCCCGATGGAACTTTCAAAATTTGTATGTACCTTTGTGATACATCATGTGTTAAATTGCGATACATGGATAAAACATGCAGTTTTGCGATAAATCAGCAATGTAGTTTTGTGATACAATGGCCTAAATTTGCAGTTTTATGATTATTTTAACCAACACAGTCACACAGGCCATTTACTCATCTTGGTTGAGTACATCACATGGTACTCCTACCCCCCCCCCCCCGGCCCACTAACTTTAATTAACAGGTGTTTTCGTTTTAGAGTTCGAATTTGAATTTTAATGCTATCAATGCTATAGGTTTCAACTTTCAAGTTGGAATTTTAACTTAGTAATTTAAACATAGAGATTTTGACTACCACTCAAATGTTCCATGTTTGAGGTTGAGCAAGCCCATGCCTCGGATGGTCGGAATAGTATGTTGAAGTGTGAATTATTCATCTTTTCTCATCAGCCACAACATTAAAATGGATATCTAAATAAACTCTAAATAATTTATTTGAAGAATTGAAGGCTCCGACTAGTGACCACTACGGCTGCGCTGGCAGAGTTAAAAAAGAAACTAAGGCCCAACAAATCCTTTGCTTCAAAGATCTAGTGCAATAATGGGTTTTAAAAAAAAGATCTAGTGCAATAATAATGGGAATACAATGCTTGGGAAATCTTAAATTTGTACTTAGAGCTTTGCTTCAAAACCTGAATTAATCAGATTTAGCACCTCGCTTCTACACTGAGCAGTAAGTACGGTCTGTACGGATATGATGCAAATTAAGCGGCGCATTTTTTTTTTAGTAGGATGTACAAAAAGATAATGAATGCATTGAGAAAGCTGGCTACAGAGAACCGTTCATGATCCTGAACCTAATGTACCACTGTAAGAAGTTCAGTTGTTCCTTTTAATTAGTCAAGTGATGCACCCCTACAATCATTCTCCCATGTGTCAACAACTT
Source organism: Leersia perrieri (assembly GCA_000325765.3). NCBI lineage: Eukaryota > Viridiplantae > Streptophyta > Magnoliopsida > Poales > Poaceae > Leersia > Leersia perrieri. The sequence goes on from CM002485.1 coordinate 16,468,771, forward strand.
AATAGAAAACTGATATGTGCATGCAAGATCACGAGAAAAAGTGTAACATCATTACAACTTGGATGTAGTAATTCAGATGCAGCTAGCAAGTAGGGCCAGCATAAGTGCATCCATTTACCCTCAACCGATCACCGAATGGCATCATGGCAAAGACATCAAAGACTGTCACAGGTCAACAGAAGCCCAGGACTCACAAGAATCATGAGCCATTGAGCAAGCATGCATATATCCACTGAAAGTATGAAACTCTGAACTTCTGAAGCCTGAAGCTGCCACTCGATGCCAAATTGGCGAAGTGACTGGAGGATTCATCGGTGCGTTTGATCTGTATGTGCCATATATATTCTATAAGAATACATCCTCATCTCGCTTGGACTCCATCAGGGTATAGCTTGTCCTTTTGGCACCCATGTGAGCTCTTGATTTGGCTGCACCTCTCATGCATGGGGGCTAGCTGCGCTGTCTCTCACGAGAGAAGCTAACTTTAGCTACGATGAATGTAGGGTGGATTTGGAGGAAGAAAGAGAGCAGAACAAAAGATGAATAAAGATCTTCATGACAAAGATCACACCGAAGCACACAAGAGACTTGCTCTTACTGAGAAGAAAAGGGCACTTCGCTTTCCTCTTTTCTGGAGATCTGAAGAATATTTTGGTCATGTGAGGAAAATAACTAGCTTTCTGATTGGTTCAGTTCAGTCTCAAATTCTCCATTCATGCATGCTCAGGTGACTGTGATTTCTGAAGCTGTGGTGAACTGAAGATATATAGAATGGCAGCATGTGATCAAAACATTCAATCAAACAGCAGAAAATGAGTCCAAATTCGTCATGATTTTGTAGTGTCACAGTCGATTCTTTTTGTTGGATTCTGTGAGCCCATGCAAGCTCTAGGGTCCGACCTTTGCCACATGGCTGCAAACTGTAGATATGCAGGAAATATCAATTATAAAATCAATAAATGTTTCTGTCAATTGCAATTGTAGTAGTGGTCACGTATATGCCTGAAATGGTATACAGTTTTGGCCTCAAAAGGATAAGAGACCATATCTTCATAGAAAAATAAAGCAACTTCTGAATGGGACCACTAGAGATGGTCAGAGAAAAAAATTATATTCCATCACATTTTAGCTGACACTATTTTGATCTTCAGAATCTTGGATTAATACTTCTACAAATACCATTACGCTTTTGACAAAATGGACAAGGCAGTATAAGGTGGGGTGGAAAAGTGAGTGATTTACTTGCTACATGATTGCTGAATTTACTCTTCAATTCTCATCATAGGGTCATAGCTAGTGGCTCAAAAAGAGCACAGCTAAAGTTTTTGGTCCCATGAAAAGTAGTTGCATGTGACAAAGTACCAATGCTACTAGTAAACTAACATTCAGAAGGAAGAAGAAAAAAGCTAAGTCATACTAGCCTGCAGTATCAAAAGTTTGTCCATGGACAAGGAAAGGCTCAACTTTCTTGAGAAGAATAAAGTTTGTAAGCCAATATCTCCTGCTGGATTGCATTGACTTGAATAATAATATATATTAGGAGATTTGGCTTCTAATTGTCAAACCTTGGGCTTCTGTAGGTGCTTTGAGTGGCTCAATGTTTTTGTCATATAACACTGCTAGAAATGTCTCCAGATGTAATGCAGTTAATGCTAAAAACAAACTTGATTAGAAAGGACAAAGTTGATAGCAATGGTCCCTATTAGTTACTCTAGATTAGGTCAAGAAAAAGGCATATAATTAACACAAGAGTGTACTCAAATTTGATCCTTGCTTTTGCCATCTTAGTAAGATTGTGTGGTAGTTGCCTTTCACTATGAAAAGCCAAGAGACAGATGGACATAGTTGGGCCAGTACTGCTGAAGTTTAGCAAAAACATTATTAGCGAAACTTATGGGGAGCGTTTGTTAGCTTCATTTAACCAACTGAAAGCAAACCGCCACCAACCATCGATCCATCATGCATGCATACATACTTGAGTTGTCGTATATTGTCATTAGCTTCATGATGCAACGAACCATTGGACTATGACCATCTTTAGGTTCATTAGCACCCTATTCAACTTCGCATAAGTGTTGCTAGTTGAAGCTAAGGATTGGAAACTTATATTGCTTTTTCCAGGATTTATCGATTTAGTTTTTTATGGGTAATATCTCTTGGTAGTATTCTACTACCAATAAAAATGGTAGTAAAGTTGATTTGAGTGGTCGATTTACAATGTCTTCATTCGATAATTACACCCTTACTATTTACTGCCAGTAATTGAGCTGGCAACAGAAAGCTAAAAATGATCAATCGGAATAAACAAAACAAAAGGAAGGTCTAGAGTATTTCTACTAAATGGTAAAGACTAGAGACTCGATGTAAAAAGTTTCCCCAAAATAAGCGTGCAACTGGAAAAATTGAGTTCTTGATGGCTATATAGTTGTTCCACGATATTTATGTACAAATTATACCGCAAGTATATTTTGTATCAACCAATTCACTCCATTACAAGTTGCACCACATTACTACAACAAAAACTTACGTATAGGCACTTTTCTAGAGATATTTTTTTAATTTAGCATTAAAATTAGGAGTTTTATAGTCTATAGACACTTGTGAGAGGCACTTCCAAAATTGCCTATTATATTTTTACTCTAGAGACACTTTAGAGACATTTTTAAGACGCTGTAGTAAATTAATGATGTAGAGGCATCTTTTCGGCACTTTGAATATTATCTCATATATAAAGGCATTATGTTGAGATATTTTTATCTCTATGTACAGACATTTTTTTAGATTGTTGATATATGATAATTTACTGAAGAAAATTGCCTATTTGACACTAAAAAAATAGAGGTTACCCGTTTGACACCGAAACTTCAAATTTTGTATATATGTCCACAAACTGATTTTGGTTAGTCAATATGACACTACCATCCAAAACAACCATCTAATAGTGTTAAGTGTGAGGGAAAAAAACCATTTTGCCCTGGTCGAAGTTCAGCACATAAATATATTGTTAGATCTAGTAAATCTTGCCAATCATGACAAAAATTTATAGAATGACAATAACAATTTTATTTTGATAAATTTCAACATGCAAATAACACATTTGAAAAAAATGGACACATGGCGAGATTTACCAGAGCTAACAATATTTTTATGTGTTGAACTTTAATCAGGGGCAAAATGATCTTTTTCCCTCACACCTAACACCGTTAGATGGCTGTTTTGATTGGTAGTGTCATATTGACAAACCAAAATCAGTTTGTAGGCATATAGGCAAGAATTAAAGTTTCGGTGTCAAATGGACAACTCCCATTTTTTCTAATGTTAAATAGTCAATTTTCTCAAGTTACTGACAACGTACATATGTATAAGAAACTTCATGAGGTTGAGATGGTTAGTGTGTTGAAGTTAAAAACTCTTTATCCAAGAGGTCTTGAATTCAAGGATTGGCACCAACAAGAAAATAAACATTTTTCTCCTTTTTTATACTGTTGTGTTATGGTACCGATGCAATTTAATCTCTCTACAAAGTGTTTCTATCCTTTTATAGACATAATATAGCGTCTCTATAAAAATACTGCAAGGTATAGAAACATTCTATAAAATGTATCTTAGACACTTCACCAGAAGGCACCCATGAGGCATTTTCAAAAATGTCTCTACGCTGTTCTAAAGACATACGAAAAATGCCACTATAGTATTAGAGAAATGTCTATATATGATGTTTTTGTTATAGATATTTTTGCTTTCCACTGATTAGCACGATAATTTCTAGGGGCTTCGTCCTTCTTTATTGTTTTAATAATATAATAAATAGATACTAGATAAAATGTCAACCAATTTGTGCAGATTGCTTGTTTAGAGCATGCGCAATGTATGTGTCCCATGGGTAGGTTCCACACTGAAGATAGCACCTTTGTGCACAACTCTGCAATGTATAGGGCACATGTGTGGGGCCCACAATAGGTAAAAAGTAGTACTTGGACAGTGAACCGTCTGTCTGACGGATGGGCCCAATAAACGTTCTCTCTCCTAAGGTGCAGATACCATGGTTGGTGTTCGGTTCTACCTCGGGGATGGATAAATTACATGCTGCAATGTTTAGCACCGGCCTTATAGTTTCCTCTCTCCTATAGGACCTCTGCAAAAACCAACAATGGGCATGCTCTTAGTTACTCCTCTGGTAAACTTTATTTTTATCCTCAAACTTTCACCCAAATCTATTTTTTACCCTTAGCTACAAACGGTTATTTTTCACCGTAATCTTTTCAAAACTACATGGACTTCACCTTGTGAATGCTTTTATACTTTTTTGGCCATATTTTGAAAGGAGGATAAAAAACTTTGTCTCATATATATTTATAGAGTGGACGAAGATAGTACAAGATTACCGTCCAAAGAAGAGCTATAATCAGAAAAAAAACAAAACACACACCGCACCATGTATCTACAACCAGAGTCCCTACTGCTGAGACATAAAATAGGCACAAGACAATGCTGAGGTAAATGACCTTCCAAACCACGCATCCAACAAGGCTATGACACAGATCACGCCGCCATCATCCGTCCCAGTAGTCCAGAACGTTGTTTTCACCTAAGAGGAAAGAGGCATCCGTAGGAGTCGGCACTGACGACCCAAAAGGTGCTTTCAGCTGAACGGTCTAGAGGGGAGGTGAATAGACGCAACCTAAAAATCCTACAAACACTTAACAGCGGAAGTCAAATCTCCGGACAGTCCGGACGTCCGGACACTTCGGCAAAAGTGGTCGGAGCCTCCGGACAGGGAAGCACGAAACTCCTCGAAGGGAATTTCCAGAGTAACCAGGAACTACCTGGAAGCAACACAAAAAAGGAGACAAAGACACAACGAGTTTTTACCGTGGTTCGGACCCAAAGATCCTACTCCACGTTGAGGCGCTACGGAGAGTGAGATAGAATGATCTCAAATCTCACCCAGCTATCTCCCACAAGTTGGCCTCGATCTCCAAGGAGCTCTCGAACTAGCTACTCTCCGGACGATCCCATGATCAAGTCCCAAGCCGGGAGTTCTAGACCCTAGTAGTCTCCTTGCTCTATTGATCCCTACTTCTAGGAGATAGCAAGGTTGTTTACTCACTTACCTCGTTTGGGAGAGGAAATCCCGTACAAACTTCTCCCGGGCAACCACAAGATGGTCGGCGCTCTGGGCGACACCTAGCCGTCTAGAAGATAAAATCTCCAAGAGTAACAAATCATCCAAGCTAGATCTTGCCCAAGCTCCAATTGCTCTTCAAGGATCAAATCCAATCACTCTCACAACTCACCTACTATTCTCACCTAATCTCTAGATCAAATCTAGTCTAAGTGAAGAGCAATAAGTGCTCTATAACACTAGGAGTGGTAGGAAGTGGATGGGCAGCCAACCTAGCTCAGTGCGAGAGGATGGGCTTAAATAGCCCACGCACCTACCCACTAGCCGATGGAAACAGGGTATCCGGACACTCCGGATGTTTTGTCTGGATACTCCGGACCTCCTAGCCATTACAGCGTGATGTGTAATGGTGACGTTCACTAGCCGTTTGAACGGTGGTCCCCTTGTCCGGACACTTCGGACGCAAAGTACGGACACTCCGGACCTGCTGACTCGAACTAAACCGTGCAAGTGCTGTGTATTACAAGTGTATCTCTCAGACACTAGATTAAACTTGATCATTTGAAGCAATTAGAGGTTGACACAAGCTCTAACAAGCCGTCCCCCTTAATAGTACGGCTTTTCCTACGACTCAAAATAAAATGAGACCTAAGTCTAGTCCTTTGAGCCGCTTAGCCGTCCCAAATCCTTCCATTTAAGTTTTAGCACCATTGGGAGGGGGGTCACTCGTCTTCTTGCTTAGCTTCACAACTCATTAACACACGTTAGTCCCTTAATAATATTGTCAATTATCACCAAAACCCACTAGGGGTGGATTAGTGCACTTTCATCATCCATAAATTTCTCATCATCGTATGTCTACAAGCGCATGTTAGGCTCATAGGATATCACGAACCGAAACCTTCAATGCACAGCCACCGCATGGCGTCTCGCCGCCAGCCAACCATAACAAGATGCTCATCGACGTGCGACACACTCCAAACCCATCCACACAGTTGGCTTGGATGGGGAGAGGGTGAAAAAAACAGCCATGCCCGCACGCTTCGCCACCTCCTTGTGCTAGCCGTCCCGAGCTCACCTCCACGAGAACCCGTGGTACAGCCATGCCCGCACGACATACCCGTGGCGCCGCCGCAGCGTCCTACTACCTTGTCGGACCCGCAACGCCCTAGCTAGATCAGTTGCCCTCGCTGCGCCGCTGCCACTACCACCACCGTCGCCTCCGCACCCGCTCGCCGCCATGGATCTGGATGCCCGAGATGGCATCTCCACCGCCTTCGTCATCACTTGCCCCACTTCCGCCAGGAGCGAGAATGTGGGCGATAGCCATCCCCGCCGTAGCCTCCGACTGTCGCGGGCTCAGGGTGGCAGAAGCCCCTTCGCCGCCGTCCTTGTGGCCATGTGGCTTTGCCGACGGCTGCCCATGTGGCGGTGAGGTGTAGGAGGAGGAAGGAGAGGCTGGTGGTGATGCCAGGCATTGTCGCCGCCCGAGTCACCCGACAGAAGGGGCAATGTTGGCGTGTGAGAAGTTTTACTCACACATGCCACATGAGCCTCATTTGATTTTAGCCACGTTTACATTCACCTTTTTTTTTATGCTATATTTTTTTTGAAGAAAACAATTTTTATGCTATATTGGTTGCTAACTTGACATGACGTAACATATTACACACTTTGTATACTTCTTCCTCTTTACATCTCCCTCTATCATCAGTATATTATGTGAGGGAATGAGGGAAAAATGCTTTGCATGCAGTCACTGCTATATCAGCAGCTAGAATAGCATAAAATGGTGTTGTCGCCTTAGACATGGTTAAAACCACCATTGAGATTGGGGTGAAACTAGGGTGCTTTTGAAAAAGTTTATAGAGAAAAATAATCATCTTTTAGGTTCTCTTATTTACCCAATACTATACGTGAGAGTAGTATGGATGAATATATATCCGTTAGTTTGTATGGATATTATAGTAATTGATCTATTGAAATAAGAAATTATCCACTGTACCATCGACTTTAACTATTATGCTATTGTGAATTCATGATTTGCATAACGAGGTCACACAGTTAGGACTGTCATTTCCATACAATGTACTATACTATTGCATATATATTACCATATAGTAACATTCGTATACATTTAATCTCAACCGTTCATTCAATTATATAATTGATGAGTATACACCATAAAGGAGCCATATTTTAGTTGAGGGCGAAAACTGGACTTTACTGCAAGTCCGGGAGCTAAAAATAGACTTTACCCTTACTCTTTAATACTCTTGAAGAAAAAAAAATTGTTGTGACAACATGCGAGATCATGAAGCAAGATCGTGGAATGGTGAATAATTGAGATCCGGAATAGTTGAAATCAACGCGACACGGTTCTTAGAACAATATTAATTGTGCACAGGATCTGGAGCATCCAACTATCCAAGTGATGCTATCGTGAACTATAAGCAGGGTTTTATAAGTTTTAAATCAACTGTATCTGGCAGTTTTGCTGTATTCTTCACAACATCATAGGGCATTGATGTGAACTCAAAGAGTTCGATCAAGTACCTGACATAAAGAGTGGTACATTTGGTAATAGAAAAGTGATTAAGCTGTTGCATCAAGGACATTTTCACATGCTCTGCTTCAATCCCAACACAAGATATGCCCTCAAGAAAGCGAGGCATACAAATGGCTGAAGCTAAGAATATTTATTAGGTTTGAAAGTACAAATTATCTAATAGAAAATATTATACTGAAATTTAAACGCCTTACAATATTCTGAAAACATAGAAGATACACATGAGACAATTCTGAATTCAAGTGCACATGCATGGAGAGAATGGCAACTCAGAACACATAGACAAGAAGGTATACGTGCTGCAGCAAATTTCTGAAGGATCCTTCATTCTTGTATCTGACGCAACCCAGCATTTGCAAAAGAACAAGTAGATCCTCTTCCATGTGAGCTGTAGTGGTTGATGCTGGAGAAGCTGAAAATTCTAAGGGGAATAAGTTCATGTTCTCAAAGGATTTCAGTTTGGATGCTGCTAAATTCTCAAGAATCTGTTCTGAAAATGACATTCTGCCATGGTAGATTGGTACCCAAACATATCTAGCTATATCTGACTCAGCCATGCATGATCAACTGATTAACTCCTGGCAGCACTTCCTTTGAAGTCTGAACAATGACGCACTTGCAAAGTCTTCAGGATAGAGCAATGCTAGAAATATTCTAGACCTTTCAATGCAGAACCGCGACGAATGCAGTAAAGCAAAACGAGACAAAAACTGTCGGCTATGCAAGCCGACGTCGCAGAGCCACGGGCACACCAACTCACAAACTAGTCGAGACAGATTCACAGTTTCACACGACAGCATTCAGGGGCCGAACGGTACATCATCAAGGACGATAACTTCATCTATCAGCACAGTAGATTAGAAAATTGGTAAGGCATCTCAATGTAGTCTTACTGTAGCATCTAACAATGGGTTGAAAAGCCTGAAACCCCCCAAACTACACTCACAGTCTCACTCACACTACTGATGTCTTTGTGACTCTGCAGGCCACTGAGATGTCACAGCAAGCTGCATAGTTAAGCAAAACACAGGCTCCACCTCTTTTCCAATAGAAAAGAACATCTCATGGGCCAAAACCTGAGATGGAGGCCCAATCTCTGAAGCAAGTTAGCCAACTGTTCTTCGATGGACGGTGGACCCTGACCACGGACCACCCAACCTCCAACCGGGGCCAAGCTAGCTCAGAACCACGTTCCTGTCTCACTTTTTCCATTCTCCTTTTCTGCACAGATCACTGTGGAAGTCTATAATGCACGCAGTACTAAGTCCTTGACAAGAGGACGATGTGCTATGCAGTCGGTGACGAGAATTCAGTTAGGTGTGTGTAACACAGGATTTGTGCAGTTGCTGTTCCAACGAAATTCTGTGCAGATATTCTGCCAAAAGAAATAACTGAATTTTGGACGCCGTCGAGATCGAAGGCCTCTCAATCGTAGCAGGGCATGTTCATGTGCGGCTTGACAGGGACGGCGCTTGATATTTAGCTGTCGGTGTGATTGCTTGAGAATCTTCCACAAAACCAGCTCATCAAGGCAATGCATTCTGTCATTCTGTGCTAGGTTGTGAGCTATGAAGTCTTGACTGATGATAGATACAACTTGGACCAGCTTAACTCAAATTTTACTTCAAATTCACCACAGAAAGTAGAAAAATATACCAAAATGGCAGTATTTTGCCGCAGTGTAAATAGTAACTAAGAAACAAAAATTGCTGAGCAACCAACTGCTTGTCTGCTTCTCGAACGAGCTGGGTTCTGCAGAAGCGGCATGCACTAACTGCTAGTAGGTTGATGACTGTAGCATTGGTTATTGGTGCTATGAACTCTGAAGCAATGTAGCACGCCAAAATCCAACCACCTACCACAAATGTAATCAGTCACGAATATTTTCTGGAGTTATTTTGCTCCAGATGGATCGAGGCAGCTTCACCAAGACTCCAAACAATTGTAGCAGTGGACATTCAGACTATCAATGTGGTGCAGTCAGTACAACTTTCCCAGAGAAAAAAAGAGATGCCGATCTTGTACTAATGTTTAGTGGGACTAAAAATTTCATCATGGACAGTATGTCCTAATGGATGGTTTCACAAAAAAATGGGGGACAAACGAAATCATCAAGACATAATTCAAAGAAGGAATATAGCACACGAAGTACTGAAGTAGGATCTGAAATTCTGAATTCTGAAGTAACCATCATCTCAGATGAACCAAACAAGTCCTTTCTCACTCTCAGTATCTCGCCATCCTATATGTACATTGCAGCAATCCAGTAATGCAAGCCGTCTAGTTAACTAGAGGATTCAACAACTCCAAATTCACACGCCGAATCAGCAAAGTTTTCTTTTCTCTGTCAGGAACCAAATTGCCAAACCCAAGGACCAAGAAATCCCCAAGTAAAAAGAAAAAAAGAACTGACAAGATTGTCCGAGCAAAATATATAGGCAGGCAACCCATCATTCACCGGCACTTGGAGATGTCGATCTCGATGAGGTTGTCCTCCTCCAGCTCGATCTCGATCATCCCGTCGCCGCCGTGGTAGTCTTCGCCGCCGCCGCCGCCGTCGTCGTCGTCGTCGCTGCCGCTGTAGCTGTCCGAGTCGGAGTCGGAGGTCCAGGTGAGGCCCATCTCCTCCGGCCCCCACTCCGCCTCGAACTCCTCGTGGATCACCTCCAGCGCCCTCCCCTTCGCCGCCCACGACGCGAATTCCGTCTCCACGAACACGCTCGGCAGCGGCGGCGGCGGTGGGGGAGTAGGGGCGACCTCCGGGAGGGGTTCCTCCGGTGGATTTACGGCGGGAGGAGGAGGCGGCGGCGGCGGGGAGCCGAGGCGGAGGAGGGAGAGGAGGACGAGGAGGGAGGAGAGGGAGGCGGGGGAGATATGGCGGGAGAAGTGGGGGCAGTTAAAGCCACGCCCCGCCAAGCCGAGTTTTTATATAGAGAAGGGGAGAAGAGAGTATCAGAGAAGCGACACGCATTGGAGAAGTAGACCATGAGAGTAGAACAGTTGACAGGCGTAGACATTTGCTTTGTTTTTATTCTCTATCTCTCTCTTTTTTTTCTGAGTTGTGAGCACAGGACTACAGGAGGCTGATAAGGTTGATGAATTTGTACTATACTCAATTTTGTTGCGAGCTAGAAAGTGACAATTCACAATTCATTCTTCGTTCTTGTCCTATTTTGAAAAGCCATTGGAACCCTTTGTTTCCAGGGGATTTCACCTCATAATTCATCAGTTCAGTACTGGATAAGATCACCATGTACTAGTACTAATTTCCATCATTCCGAGGAAGTACTGTAAATTCTGTAATTCCTTGATATCACGGATCACCGACCACCCAATGTTAGTGGCAGCCAAGGCCATCGTAGCCGGTCAAACGGCGTGCACTGCAGGAGAGCTCGATGGCCGTAGCCGGCGTGCAGCACGCAGCCACAGGCAAACGAAACACTGGCCGGCAGATGGCACGGCCCGGTTTGTAGCCAGACGAAAGGCTGGGACGCAGCACAACCGTTGCGTTGCGCGCGCCGCGAAGGAAAAAGCACAAACCGGACAAAGCAGCGGGTGGGCGAGGCACAGGCGCACAGCCGCGCGCACACAGAGGTGGAGGGGTCGAATCCGCTGCAGCCTGCTGCAGGCTTCTGCCATGCATGTTCGTGTGTCGGGGTGGGCAGGCCACCGTCTCCTTTGCTGAGTCCTTTCTTGCTTTGCTTTTCCTAGCGAGGTTATACCTTACGCTAGCTTGAAGATTTTGCATGACAGATTCGACAATGACGCGGCCACCACACACATGTCCAATTGCCATTTTTCTTTCTGGACAATGCAGCTATAGTAGTAGGATGGTCGCACACACTTGCCACAGGTTACATGTGCTGATGTGCAGGAGTGTATCTCTGGCTCTACGATGTAGCACACGCTGACGCTGTACACCTTTGTTCTGGAGTTTAGATGCTGAGCTGCTGTTGTTAACTCCCCTAAACTAGGAAAATCTCTTCCTTTGACAAAAGATTAGGTTGCTGATTCTTGTATGGAGCCGGAGGCTACAGTGTGGGGTTTTTATTATCGCATTGAAGTTCGCAGGTATTTGGAAGTTTCGAGTGAATTCACGCCGTACCTGCGACCTAGGTTTCTGATGCCGCTGTTTACAAGACCTGAAAATCCCATGTGCTTGGGACTTGGGAGGAGTACTAGGGATCTAGGAGTACTCGCTGAGTTAATTTACGTGAATGCTCAATGTTTTTCTTTACTCCGTACTCGTTAAATCGTACACATGCTACAATTTTCACGTACAGTATGTTGGTCGTCCTGGTACAAATGTATCACTAGTATACTGGCTGCAAGTGGTAGAGTGATGCTAAACCGGAGATTTGGATTAATTTTTTCTGACACATCAATTAATGACATTATAAACGTAGAGCGTATATTAGTCCATAACACTTGGGTAAGGAGATGTAAAATCATATTTTTTTCATTACGTGCAACACATTACAATACTAATATACCTTTATAAACTACTGGAGTAATAACAATATTGCAGTAGAAACCACTAGAACAAACCTTAACCAATTAATATACGTCAATTATGCTCTAGCGATAATATGGTAGTTCTGGTTGTCAGATAATAATCTGCGCGTCGCAAATTTGTACTGTTATTCTAACTTCGCAACGACTGTACAGTGTAGAGTGTAGACCACTGTACCCACGAGATCCACACAGGAATACAGAATTCGCTATCTACTCCACCACTCGTGCAATCCAACACCAACTTTTGCAAGAAGACGACGATTAAAGGAATAGGATAGTGTTTGGGATACGATTGCCTTCCCCTTTTTGTGCCCAAGTAAAAGTTGGAATCTAACCAACGCTAGCCTTTTCTTTTCATTATTCAGACCATCGTTTGGTTGGGATACGAAGTTGGATAGAAAATGCTGTAGAACGTGCTGGTCGTGGCTGACACTAGCTAGACTTTGGCTCGTACCTGTCGTACGTGTCCATGAATGATCTATGATGCCCTAATGCCTTCTTTTAAGATGAACTAGCCAATGAGAAATCAATAATAAGTGTTTGGTGTCAAATATTGTATAATACAATTTACTAAAGAAGAATAGTAGGAGTTGGGAAATATATTTTTAGTTGTAAAAAATATCCTAATTTATAAGCCATGAATGAGTATCACAGGGATATTTGACTATAGAAGACCTAGAGTCTAGACTCAAGAGGCCTCCAAATTTGCTAGGAAGTCATATATCTTACATCTTCCTTTTTTATCTACTCTTCATACGATTACAATATGCATCACCCAAACCATATATAGTTCTAAAGATTAGATATTCGTAGTGGATCTGTGATGTGAAAAAGTGTCGGTAAGATGAGCGTAGCAATATAACACTTGATTTGAATCACCGCAAACACTTTTTGAACATCATAAAAGTCATATACAGTGATAGAGTGGCCAACATTGTAGATAGATATTATGTAGTTCGACAGTGTTTATACAACAAAATATGAGACTTTTTCTATCCCGTGACTTCAGTTTCAAGTGGTTGCTATCCTTCTTTTGCTAGTAGTGCTCTCTCTCTCATATGTATATTCACAGGATATGGGGAGACAGAGTTAGGCAGACTCTATAGACACAGACACGGGAGACAAATAGTCAAGGAGAATCTGGAATCCTCCGGATTTGCGAAGTCCATATCCTTTTAACCTCTCAGTTTTCTTAACCATAAATCCACCGTCCAAACTTAATCCAATGGCCTATAACTTTTTGATGATGTGGCTCAATGTTGTGTCAAGATTGCTTCCATTCTTCACTGCTTTAGATGCCCGAATGCCCTGGAGCAGGGGAAATCTTCGCATGTGAGGTGATGATGCACGGTTGCAGCCCGGCTGGTCAAAAAGGCAGTAGTGAAAGGCGGTCGAGAACAGCATACTGATGGCTGATGAGACTGAGAGGTGCCCCAGAGACAAAATCCACTTTAATTGAGTATCAAGCTAAATCAACACAGTGAGTTCTGGTCAGTGGACTGCACTACAATGCTACTGGTAGCGCTGAGAATATGAGTAAATTTGGTAAGGACAAGCAGCACTACCTGCCCTGTCAAATGCGGTTAAAATCTCAGGAGCAAAGTACGCTGTCAATGGCCCAATCCAGTTATCATCGAAAGGTGATGCCGCCCTGTGCTCCCAGCGACCAGCGTCCACGGTGGCCTCGGCGAGTTGGCAACCCAAATAATTCCGCGGCCCCAGCCCCACGTGCCTCGCCAACACCGCGGTATCGGGTATCCCCACACTTTTAACCAGCCGGGCTCCATCGACCTGCACAACGCGGCACCAGTCCAGTCCATCACCGAGCCCGGCACGCCACGCACGTTGAAGGCCCGGTCCTCCCCTAGTCCCCCGTGCCGTGCCGCCTCGTGCGCGTACGTGCGTGCGTGCATCGGTGCGTGCGTGTGTCACCCGTCAGATCGCCCCGTCCCTCGCCTGGGCTCGGTTGCCGGCTCGCGGTGTACGTGGCCAAGCGCGATCGACGAAACAACGAACGCGCGCGCGCGTACGTCGGCCGGGCGGGGGAAGGGGCACGGAACGGGCGAGACCGTGCGGCATGCGTGCGCGCGTGCGCCCCCATCGTGTGTATCGTCGTTGTGTACCACGGTGGATTGCGCGCTGGACCGGGCTAGCTGGTGGTGGGAGGACGATGAACGGCTATTGCACTTCGCTAGAGACTGGAGCCAGATGCACATGAATGAATGAATGCGAGGGCCGGGACGCCGGGTTGGGGGGTAGGGCTGAACGCGTGCGTGCGTGCGAGCGTTAGCGGTGGTACGAGCACCTGGGTAGGACCATACCCCCGGTAAGAATGCACACGCTGTCATGGAGGGATCCTGCTACACGGTCGAGTGCTCCGCGGAAATGAAGGCTCTCGGTCTCGGAGCGCATACATCGGACTTACGTCCAATATAAATTAGGCCCATGAAGATATTGGCCCATTACTATTTTTCACTGAGCCACACACAAGTCTCCCCGAAGATATTGGTTGTGCTAGGTATATATAGCTGGGCTGACGGCTCGCGCTTGTAAAGTTTGGTTAACTCTTTGTGCACTTCTGCAAATCCCTGACCAGTTAGCCACCTCTGTTACTCTCTTTCGTTTTTTTGTTCCCGGGATACTGTCAGTTTGTCAGATCCCATTTCTTTAATAAAAATGGGAGGGTCTCATCCCACTTTTATAAAAAATAAAAGCTTTTTTTTGCAGTTTCATAATGTTTATTGGCAACAATCCGAGGTTGTAACATAGTTGAGGTTAAATCTAAAGAATCCGGAAAGTATAGTAGTAGTAGCATATAAATATGCAAATGTTGTAGCAGTAGGGTTCAGTCAAATCATCTGTAAGTACGCAAACCGCTTGGTTCAAAGTTATAGATCCCTCTCTGGTAGAAGTAACTTTTTAAATTTGAGATCAACATTTTCATAATTATAGTTGAATGATTTCAAAATTTGGATTGTTTTAAAAAAATTGAGTTGAGTATTTTGAAATTTAACTTCAACGTTTTCAAATCGAGTCAAAAAAATTTCAAATTTTTAGTCAATAGATTTCATATTTTAGGTACTTTTTAAAATTTGAGTTAAAAATTTCTAATGTTGTGTAGTTTCTTTAAATTTTAAGTTGAAAGTTTTGAATCCACATCACAAGTATTCAAAGGGACAACAAGACTCGTCGGATGCTGATACAACAAATACTGAAATTCCTAACAGTATTATCCAGAGGACTGCTTCAGACATTGAGGATGTTTTTCTCTCCAAATTCCTCGAACTCTGCTCAATTTCACCAATCGATTACTTACCTACTTGTTCTAGACTGATGAGATGAGTTGCTCCGTATAACTGTTGCCGGTTTGGTGTCCATGACAAGTTTTCATGAATCGCCAACGAGTAAACCTCCCCGCGAAAAAAAAACGAGTAAACCTCGAGGAGTGAAGACTTTATTTTTAGTAGAGTTCAGGGACCACTATCAAAATAGTACTGTATGATACGGATTTAGACAAATTGCATTAAACATGGAAGGCACCACCCAAACCGTTTAGACAAGGACAATACAAAAGTTACTAAACTGTTCATATAGTAACTAAGTGGCCCGTGCATATGCGCAGCTTGAGCCATTTTATGGCATGTGTGTGCGCTTGTGTGTGCGTGCGTTTGTGAGTGTGCATGTGCAAGTATGTGTAGAATTGAAGATGGTCTAAACAAAGAAATAATCATGATATAAAAGTATATATAATCGGCGGCTAATATCAGAGTTGTCGATATGACACGCTTCCCGAACTACTGGACGGAGTGTTTTTTCAAATATACAAAAGTAATCGGAAAAAAAGAAAAATAATCTATTTTTAAATTTAAAATAGCTAATACTTAATTAATCGTGTGCTAATGATATTTCTGATTTTGCGTGTAACACTGGCCTTTTTGTCTGTTTTGCCCAAAGTGAAGAGACGAACATGCACAAAGTATCCATATTTATACCTCGGACTTCTAATGTTTTAGTATGACACTAAGCGTGTCTTCACGACCCTCGCATATCTGCTAGATTGGATTTTTATTGAAGATACAATACAACTTATGATTATAATTATCGTAACTTAAACTATTATAAGTAATTTGAAACAAATAAATATATTATCGATACAACTTATTATAATCTACAAACCAGATTACTAAGCTCCTCCAAGGGATTTTTTTTTTCTCGTCTACTGGGTGGCTAAAAAGACACAATACCCTCGTATATTACAAGAGGTAATTATTTATCTTGCCACCCATTCTAGCCTTGAAACCTAGAGATCCGAACCTCCAAAACAAACAGCTCACAACTAATACTTCACCAATTTATCATAATCTACTCCTGGATTATAATAAAAATAAGTGAAAACAAACATGCCATTAACATTGTTTAATCCATTGACATTGTTATTTTTTGTTCAACACTTATTTTATTTGAAATTTGTGGCCGTATGATTACCATTTGTATTACGTTTTATTTGTCATTAGATGATTTTGACACATGCTCATGTAATGGTATTTTTACTATTCATATATTTTTTTTATTTGTATATTAAGAGATTAATGGGTTTTGTAATAATTTATATGCAGTCAACATAAAAGAAAATATATGAATAGTAAAAATTAGCTTATTTTCAGCTTTCTTTTTCTCAAGTCAACATCGTAACTTCTAAGTTCAACACATAACATATTTGTGTGGGCATGTTGACGTGCTTACACTGGTAGCATGTTGCATGAGCACATTTATAACTGCCATCATAATCTAAACCGAGCATAGTAAAATATTCTTTTTCTTCCTTTTTCCATCGGAAACACGTCTCCTTTACTTGGACAATACTGTAAGTACAAAGTCCTCTGCAGTAACTATAAAGGAGACACGTGCGTCCGTCACTCTTTGAGCCCATATGGAATGACAAAGTCCCTTTTGCGGTTTACCGCAAAGGATCTGATTTCCAAATCATCTCGTCCTCTAATCATACACGTGGTACGTATATGTATATGGACATATAGTATCCATTTTATTTAAAATTTTGATCTACTTAACTCTTTCCTTCTGTTATAATTTGGACCCAATCTTTTTAATCAATGGTCTATAATTTTATCTTTTTTTAATTAATGTGGAAATTTATGGGCTTAAGAGTAAACATGCTTCTTTTTCTAATACTTTATTAAGATAATTTATGTAGTATGTGTTAACTGTATACTCCAATTTATGGATTTTCCTACATACTTTTTCCATCCTCAAATTTATAAGTCCCCAAATCTACGTCCTCAAATTTAAATGTTTTCAAATGTAAAAGATTTTTCCCCCTCAATTTAGAAGTCCTCAAATCTCCATCCTCAAATGTAAATATCCCTAAATTTAAAGGATTTTTTCTATATCAATACGTAGGGAAAGTCGGTAAGTCCTGGAATCTGCTGTCCTAAATACAGAACTCCATAAATTTAAAGGATTCAACAGAACTCCATAAATCCAGAACTGGAGTATATCGAGCATACATTCCAGAAACCAGAAAGTCCATTCCTCAACCACTAATGGTGCGCCACCAGTACCAATACTCCTACTTGGGCGATTAAACAAGAGACTCGATTTTATTCCGTATACACTACAGAATACTGATAGCAAGAAGAAAGATTTCTTAGTTCATGCATTCGATGCATATAACTTATTACATAAATACATACACAAGACGTCGTGTTCTCTTCAATCACAGTATTGAAGAACGACCATTTATAGCTAACACATATATGAGAGATTATGACTGTATCACTAACTAAGTTCTTCTATGTTTGACGTGAGCTAATAAAATGCACTCCTAACATATAACCTAACAACTACTGAAACTAGTAAGATGCATGCTTGCTAGATACACGAGCAAAGTGCTGTTCTCAAGCGAAAACTGAAGTATGCCTGTCCCTGTAACTAATATTTACATCTCTCTACACCTCTGACATGAACGAATCGAACAGGTTGACGCTGACGCTCGCCATATCCTTGCGACAGATGGGCCATCCTGCAACCCTGCGTTGCTTGGGGGCCCAGGGGGCTTCGTCATCGTCGCCTCTGACGGCGGCCTTCTTCGGCGTCGCAAATGCGAAATGCTGCTCCTTGGCGACCAGCGTCTGTATCACACAGTAAACAGAACAGGCAATTTTAGTCTACATACAAGAATTTATCTGAATTTGAACTGGATTTAGGACTTGGGGGAGTAGTATTAAGGGATCGAGAATTCAAGATACGTACTGCTTCGCTGACTTGTTTTGACACGAGGAGCAGCTGCCTCAGGTCACTGTAGTCCACCTTGCACAAGACCTTAATCTGCAAGAATTTTCGATTGAATCCAGGTAAGAAACTCATATAAAAAAGAACCAGCGAAGAATTGAATTGAATTGAATGATGAGTGCTTAATTACCAGGACATCTTGAGGCAGTGATTCAAGCAGGCTAACGGTGTCATCCATGTGGAACCTAATGCTGCGCTGCTTGCGCAGAGTGCGGACCGGAGAGTGCGGGCCGGAGGGGGATGGAGCCGGCGAGACGGCAACCCTCTTCCTCCCCAGGATCCTTGTGCTGCTGTTGCTTGGAAAGCTCAAGCTTGTGGCAAGAGTGCTCTTGGTTTTGGCCTGTCGAATTGCCATTTTCCCCTTTTGCTGTTAAATCCTGTTCTACTCTGGTGCAAATTAATGGAGTAATCTGACCTCAGATCTTCTAAAGGCTGCATTGAAACAGGGGAAATGATCACGCGGTGCAGAATTGAAACCATAGATTGCAATTACACAAAGAATACATCTTCAAATAGATGGAGTTAATTCAGCGAAATACTTTTTTTTGGGGGGGCGGGGGGGTGAGATTTCGAACTGAAAAACAGCTGTTCAACAGAAATCCAATTTGAAAATAGGAATCCGTAGCAGGAATTCATAAGACAAAAACATCCCAATTCAGGAATCTTGTGCTCCGATAATGCACCAAAACTCAAAAATTTCCTCTGAACAGAGTAACTCGCGAGAAAACGATCCCCCAAAACAGAACAGGGACAGCTACCGGAACAAACACCTCGAATCAAAACCAGAAATATCCAAACATGAATCAATCTCACCCTTCCACCAGAACTAATCAAGACAGAGCGATAAAAAGAACAACGGATTCAAAGATCGCAAGGAATGTGTACCTTTCGCTGCTCCCTTCTCACTTGCAGAATCCCCTGTATCTTTCTCTCTGCCTCGCAAGAACGAAAACAAAAAGAAACCTTGGTAAATCTCTACAAAACAACTTCGGCAATTACTCGATTTTGGCGGATGATCGAAGAAACCTCGAAGCTTTTCCCTAACCTGCTAAGCAAACCTACGGGCGAATTGAATGGAAGAGGATGCAAAATGGAAACAGCTGGCCACACCCTCCTCTCTTTTATAGGAGCTCCTTCTTTTCGGCTGCCACGAACGAACCTGCCTAGAAAAATCCTACGCCCGAGGGGGTTTCTGGAAAATGGTAGTAGCAACCTCCCGGTATCCAATGCACGGTCGCGGAAAAAATCTTCACCACCAAGGAAAAACCACGCCGCAAGCCGGGGGAGACAGCTGTTTACTCGCTGACTGGTGGACCCAGTCAAAGGTCTGGTCCACGTGTCGGTTGGACTGGCTGGCGAGGTGGGCGTGATTTGTGGGAGCATTTGTTTTTCGAAATCGAGGTGGTTTGGCGCCCAACCGCGTGCGTGGGCTCAACGCGTGGATCGGACGGCGGGGGGAGGGCGGTACGCGTGGCGGATCGTGGACGTGGCGGGATCTGGTGGCTCAGGGAACTAGCCGTTGGAGGCGGCGGGAGTGGGGTTTGGTGACGCGGGGCGGCTGAGATCGCCACGCGGGAAGTCGGCGGAGGTCGGTCATCCAACACCGTTTTTTCCTCGTTTTTTTTGTTTCTTTTCTTTATTCCATTTATTTAGTCAGAGGGGTAGACAGTGAAAGTACGATCTAATTAGCTGCGGTCTCCTAATTGAGGGGCCCTATCACTTTTTTTTTTCTAGTCCAAATAATAGACATGATGATGTTTTTGGTTTGAAGAAAAATAAATTGCTAAGGGCTTGTTTGGATTGTTACCCTATCAATATTTTGGTAGTGCTAAAACTTAGACAAGTTTTGGTATTACCATTTTAGTAGTGTAAGATTGTATTGGTAGTGTTTGGTTTGATTCCAATATTATGTCAAATTGTTATTATATAGTGTAGAATATTCTAGAACCCTATCAAATTTAGTGTGTGTATTGCCAAAAAAATTGGCTTCAAACCAAACCATCAAAGATACTAGAGTAAATTTCACAAAACTACAGGTATTTTGGACATTCTATCACAAAATTATAGATTTAAAGACTTATTTCATAAAATTACAAATTTAGAGTTCTTATATATCACAAAACTACAGATTTAACAATTTGTTTCACAAAACTACAGATTTAGTGTCTCTATTATCACAAAACTATAAGTTTAATATCTCAATTATCACAAAACTATAGGTTTTAGCAATACATTATCACAAAACTACAGGTTTAAGCATTGCTAAAACATGTAGTTTTGTGATAATGTGTTGCTAAAACCTGTAGTTTTGTGATAATGTGTTGCTAAAACATGTAGTTTTGTGATAATTGAAACACTAAATCTGTAGTTTCGTGATACACAAGGACACTAAATCTGTAGTTTTGTGAAACAACTCTTTAAATCTATAGTTAAACTACCAAAATATTGGTAGGGCACATATTGGTAGCAAACCAAAATAGCCCTAATTTCTATTTAATTTAGCAATATTCTATAACTTTCTTTACTTTGGGTTTAAATTTAGTTTCTAATTGACATCAACCCATACATATCCTCTTGCATCTACTAGAGGCATTCGTTCTTGCCACTACTTTGATGTACAATATTAACTTTGAGGTTCTCATTTTTTTTATTTTATTAAAATGAATCTGATGTTTACTCCGATTTTAGATGGTGAAGTTAACTGTATTAAGTAATTGGCCAAAGAATATTTATACCCTCACTGTTTTTTGCACATTTGCTCATATACTGGTTCAATAATTATGTTTTGGCCCCCATTTTATAGTTGTGACTTTATCAAATTCATAAGTGATACAATTATCATAGATTTAAGATTTAGAGAAACTTTGATAGCATTTTTACATGATATGTTGAAAATTTTGACAAAATTTGAACAAAATTATGACGGAATTTTTGCAGCATCACAACTATATCAAACTGCATTTTACATGATCATGGCATAGTTATTCAGTTATAATGACCAAGCAGTAGGGAAAATGTCTTCTGATCACTTCCATCCTTAATACTCTAAGAGCTTGTTTAGATTCAGTGACTTTTTTTAAGTTCATGTCACATCAGATGTTTGGACGTCAATTAAGAGTATTAAATATAGTCTGATAATAAAACCAATTACATAAATAAAGGCTAATTCACGAGATGATTTTTTTAAGCTTAATTAATCCATGATTAGCAAATATTTACTGTAGCATCACATTCACAAATCATGAAATAATTAGGCTCAATAGATTCGTCTCGTGAAATAGTCCAAAATATGACATATGTTTTATTAATATTTTACATTTAATACTTTTAATTAGTGTCTAAATATCCGATATGACAGGGACTTAACAAAAAGTCTATGGATCCAAACAGGGTCTAACTACTACCACTAACCACTAATCCTGCCTGCACTCTATCCATCAAAGAGGCGGCTCTGACCAGCTGCAAGCGGCATTGAAATGTCTCTGAGATCGCTGCACTGCACACACACACACGTGAGATTGAGAGCGGCTGTATGTGAGCCTGTGACTTGACGTATGATTGTAAAAACATATTAACATAAAAAATATAGGAATATAATGTTTTACCCATAGAATTTCAACAGAAATTAAAAACACATAAAGGTTCTACAATAGTCGTTTGATCGAAACACAGAAAAAATACAAAAATTATGAGTATTGGGAAGTAGAAAACATAAGATAAAAGCTCATATTTATTTTCCTCCAAAATTTCACTAGAATAGTCCATTTCATAGAAATTTATAGGATTCAATCCCTTAATTCAAAGGGCCCAAGGGCTGTCCATATTGCTCAGTACAACAACATTTCTAACGTTGACGCACAATGATGCAAGCTCATCTTATCATCTACACGTGCCATCTTCATCGTCGTGCTCTCATCGATCCTAGCGATTCAAAATTGTTCTAAACTCTGAATTCTGGCTAGTTGCTTGTCTTCATTTGTGCGTAGCCGAACCCCTGTCAATGCCCACGGCTCCTCACCGCCTCCCACCACTACCACCCATCACCTGCCTGCCCGCCTGCTCACCACGGTCGGGGTAGTGGCCGCCTGGGTCGTGCATGGGTGCCCTCGGCCCTTTTCCCTGTTGCCTGTTTGTCACCACTGCCTTCTTCCCAAGATGTCGCTGCCACCGTTCTCGCTAGGGTTGCGACGTGAGATGGGGAATCGAAACCAGGAGAAGACCAAAGAAACTCAACTCATGGATAGACATTTGCGCAAGGGGTAGAAAGGTCACTTTCCTATGTTACAAAATCATTTTATTTTACTTCCGTAAAAAGCAGAGGTAAACGTCGCATTCATTTAAGAAAAATAGGGTAAAACACTAAAAGTAACGGTAAAAACAACATTATTTAGGATAAAAACGAAATTATCCCTAGATACTATTGACAAAGCACGAAGCCCAATAGATCCTCAAATTTAAGAGATCAAATGCAGAACCTATCATTTGTTCTCATTCAGATTAATATGTTCAATCACTTGCACAAAACCAGTTCGAATAATCAACTTATTTTTGTTTAGCAGGAGTAATAATGCTAAGCTGGCACGCGCTAGCACCTAGCAACATCAGTCAAAGAGAGAAGAGTGAAGTCAAACAAAAACTACCCGTATAGTTAGCTGCTTCTTTTAAATTCAAATTTGCTGAGTACTACAACCAGCAAGAAACAACCGTTGTTATTCGGATTTTAATTTTGAAAATTGACAATACAACCGGTAGGTCAAGAATAAGTATAGGTCTAGTCCAGTCAACGGTAGAGGAGGGGATGAATGACCTGCCGGATAGCATGTTTCCTTTGCTCGTGACTTGTGAGTCGTTCCACACAGCGAGCTCACCCCCGCTCTTGTGAAAACTCAAAGAGAAAATCTACCAACAACAACTTTGTCAAGTTCTATTATATCATCTTCTTTTGTTTAACTTCTACTCTATACCACCGCCGTCAATACTCCGTGAGACATCGGCTGTTAGCTCTATTTAAGTTTAGCATAATACCCAAAAGAGCTGGACTACGCGACGAACGTCCGTTGCAACGGACATGGGTTGGGTACCAAATTCCGGTACTCAGCGTACCGGATTTTCTTGGGTACCCAGGGTACCGGATTTTTTTTGTTACCGCAGGTACCAAGACTCGGTACTCCGGGTACCAGAGCTGGAGCCATACTGCGACACACGAAGGATACCTGTGCTTCTTCTACCTCTCTGGCCGCTGTCAAAGAGCTCGCCGCGTCGTTGTTGCCGGCAGCCGCCCGTCACTTGTCGAGCCGCCGGCCCGCCCTCGTCGCTCGCTGACGGCCAGATCTTGCCGCTCTTGGGACCACACCGACAGATGTGGACTACCGTCACCGTCAAAGCCACCGCCACTCGCCGTCGCCGTCGAAGCCACCGCCACTCGCCGGAGGAAGAGGGAGGACGTCGGGCGTCGTCGACGGGGGAGCCCGAGGAGGCATCGCCGCGGGTCACCCGCGTGGGCGCGGTTCGGTCAAAGGGTCCGTCCTGACGGACCCTCGTACCCAGTGGCGGAGCTTGATCCAAAGTCTAGGGGAGGCCACTATATATTCAAAACATATTAGGTTTAGAAAAGCTTTTTTTTATATAAAATACTATGTGTTATACATTGCTAACTTTAATATTAGTGTCAGATATATTAAGTTGAGGGGATTGATCATGAGTCTATGAAGTCTAGAATCTAAATATAAAAATGAGTTCAAAGTTGATGAATACTGTAGAAGAGAGAGCTGAGTCAAGTATCATAATTCATGAATCATGGAAAGAAAGAAGAAAAATGGCACTGCTCGTTGGGGATCGAACACAAAATCTACCGGTTATGAAATGCATGTATTAACCAACTTACCAAAGCAATATTAGTGCAATACATGGACTTATATAGATATTAGCATTTAAAAACCTGGGGAGGCCATTACCCCTTTTGTCTACACTAAGCTCTGCCTCTGCCCGTACCATAGTCTTTCACTACCCAAAAATACCCCTCTTACCAAGGTTGACAAAGTCCACAACCCTAACCCCAAACCACACTGCCTTCCACCTTTCCTCTAATTATCGAACCCAATCCCACAATCTCATCCCCGTGCATCAATCGTCACTTCGCCGCCATCCGTGGGCCCGAATGGCCGGTTGCACCCGTACTTAAGAGCTACCACCGGCCACATTGCCGAGCCAGCCTCCTTCCGAAGTGCCTTCACCCCCACCGCCTCTGCCCCTGACACCACCCTACCCTCCGCCCCCAGTGCTCCATCAACTACGCTGGCCGCCATCTCCACCATCAACCCTCCAACGATGGGGTCAGCCAACCCCCCGACCACCAGCCTCATGTCTCTAGTGGCGCCGACAACACCGATCGACGACCGTGGAAGCAAGGGAAGCAAAATTTTCCCTAAGATATTTTGCTTCTACATTGTACAGAATTTTGATTTTAAATTCATGCTAACAATTAGTCATCTTGTCATCTGTAAATAATTACCAAATATATGGCAGGTTCTTGTCAACATATGACATTTTCATATCAATATGTGGCAATTTCGTTCAATGCTATCACAAGGGCAAAATCGTCTTTTTTTTCTATACAAACTGACAGTTCCTGCACATCAAGGTATATGATGGAGGTTAAGCTAAAGAGAATGACATATTGTTCAATGAGACAAAGTTAAGGGTATATTGTTGATCCGCAATAAACTAGTAGAAAGTCACAAACTCAAAACCATGCATTCATCGAGTCAAATAAAAATAAACCCCGTTCTTCTCGTGGAGCTAAAGGGAATGACATATTGTTCAATGAGACAAAGTTAAGGGTATATTGTTGATCTGCAATAAACTCAATGCTATACAGTAGAAAAGTCACAAACTCAAAACCATGCATTCATGGAGTCGAATAAAAATAAACCCCGTTCTTCTCGTGGGCTTTTAGTGGGTGTTCCGTCCCCGTGGCTGCTCGGCCCATTAGTCCATGCTGAATAGACCATCGACGGCCCACGTTCACTCATCTCCAGAATTTGGACACGATATGACAAATGGTCCAGGTGCTGTCACGCGTACACGCAGCGAGCCGCTAGGCTCAACCGCTCAACTCAACCATGGCCAGCCATGGATGAGACAATCAATCGTCTCCGACTCATTACTGTCCACCCAACGTGAACACCGAACGACTAACGTAACACGCAAGCTCGAGCGGAAAATGGCCGACGCCACCGCCGCCGTGGTCGCAGCTGCCGCTTCGTCGCAACCAGCAGCGGCCAACCCACCCCTGGTCGGCCGCGTGGTAATCGTGACAGGCGCGTCGCGCGGAATCGGGCGCGCCATCGCGGCCCACCTCTCCGCCCTCGGCGCAAGCCTCGTCATCGGGTACGCGTCCAGCGCCGCGGAGGCCGACGCGCTCGTCGCCTCGCTCCCCCGCGCCGTGGCCGTGAGAGCCGACGTCGCCGACGAGGCCGGCGTCCGCTCCCTCTTCGACGCCGCCGAGTCCGCGTTCGGCGCGCCGCCGCACATCGTGGTGACAAACGCGGCCGTGCTCGACGACAAGTACCCGTCCCTGGCGGACACGGCCACCGCCGACTTCGACCGCGTCCTCGCCGTGAACACGCGCGGCGCGTTCCTGTGCCTCCGCGAGGCGGCCAACCGTGTGCCCCGCGGCGGAGGCGGACGCGTGGTGGCGGTCACCTCGTCGGTGGTGGGGTCGCACCCGACGGGGTACTCCGTGTACACGGCGTCGAAGGCGGCGGTGGAGGCGATGGTGCGGACGCTGGCGAAGGAGCTCAAGGGCACGCGCATCACGGCCAACTGCGTCGCGCCGGGGGCCACGGCGACGGACATGTTCTTCGCCGGGAAGAGCGAGGAGAGGGTCGAGTCGATCAAGGCCACGAACCCGATGGAGCGGCTCGGCGAGATTGATGACATCGCTCCGGTCGTTGGGTTCCTCTGCACTGACGCCGCCGAGTGGGTCAACGGCCAGGTCATTAGAGTCAACGGAGGAGCTACCGTGTGAACGTGATGATGTCATCCCGAGGGTGTGAGCAGGGATGGGTTTTGGTGTTTTTGTGTTGCAGAAAAGTGAATAAAACTCGGGATAGGGAACACTGAACAGCACAGTGTAAACATCATCCTTATGCTTGTTTGAGCATAAGGACTGATGAACACAACGCGACCGAGTGGCGGATCCAAGGCCCGGCCACCATGGGCCGGTGCCCGGGCTCCATCGCACGCTGCAGCTGTACTAGTACTTGATTTCGCTTTTATTAATCACCTAGCTTACCTTGTTTTGCTACTTCGGCACTTTGTTTTAATGGACACGACCAGCCAGCACAACAGCTAGGAAATGCATGGCTCACGCTATCACAATTAACACGTCTGCTTGTCTAAATCATCTTTCATTTCATCAAGATAATACCCCACAGTAATTCATAACAATGATTTTTCTATGTATAATCATAACTATGGCGCCGCTTAAATCTATAATAAATACTCCTTCGTCTAAAATATAAGCATTTGGAACTAAATTTGATATTTCTTGTTCATATTCGTTGTACTAAAAAATATCAAATCCATCATATATATATATATATATACTTATATTTATATTTTTAATTGTGTATATTCTTAAGAAAAAAAAGAGCATTGTACATTATCTGTCGTTACATTTGCCCAGGCTTTAGAAAAATCCACATGTGTGCGGGCGGCGCGGCGCGGCGTGTTCCAGCTTCTCATACGTGGCGCCGCACTGGGGGAATCTGGTTTCTGAGCATTAATTAGGACATTAGGTCATTACAGAGTTGGATTTATTTGGATTTTAACTAGTAAATAGCTGTGCGTCCCAACAGATTTACTTTTACAGATAAAACTACAAATTTTAGTTTCTAAAGTCAAAATATTTTGCCACTACTCAAAAGATACAAAATATGTCGCTACTATTTTGCCAGATGATACAAAAGATGTTGCTACTATTTTGCCACTACACTAGATCACTTACCTTCAAATGGTGCTTGTTTAAATTATGCCGACCATTTAAATTCGCTCTTAATTTTAAATATCATACAACATACAATATTGGATGTCTAATTAATATTGATTACAACAGTTTGGTTGAAATAAATTATTTTTAATATGCTTGTTAGATTACATGAACATGAGGTGGAAACTAAGAAGCAGACAAAGATCTCTCTTTTCTCTTGGTGGCCCCAAATGTCAATAGAGATGGTGATGGAGGCATACCCATAGTTTATTATATTGAGTATAGATAATTTCTTTGCTCAGTCATTCTGGTCACAAAAGGTTCAATGCTATGCATGTTATATGTTTTGGTTGTGGCTTTAAGTAAAGGCCGGGTAAACTATTATCAAAAAATATGTTTTCTCACTAAATGACACAAATAGACTACCCCTTTCTTGGCTTCTAGGGTAGTTAGTTCATGGTCTGTATGTATGGGCTGGAACCAGCCTACACATCAACTGGCCCAACACAAACCACATCAACAATTTTGGTTCAGTTAGGTTTCGGTTGACCCGCTATTCAACCTACAGACGCCACCGCCGCTATTACCTCTGTGCGACGCCACCGAACACAACACGCGTCCAGGGCCTTGTTTAGTTGGAGAAAACTTTTGGCGAAAACATCACATCAAACGTTTGACCGGATGTCGGGAGGGGTTTTCGTACACGAATGAAAAAAATTAATTTCATGGCTAGCCTAGAAACCGCGAGACGAATTTTTTAATTCTAATTAAACCATCATTAGCACATTAGCACATGTGGGTTACTGTAGTACTTATGGCTAATCATGACCTAATTAGACTTAAAAGATTTGTCTCGTTGTTTATAGCCTAACGGTATAATTAGTTTTATTTTTTATCTATATTTAATGATTTGTGTATGTGTCAAAAATTTGATGTGATGTTTTTAGGTAAAAATTTTTGGAAACTACCGTGGCCAATCTCCCTTCGCGAAGCACCGGCCGGCGGTCCAGCCGCTCCTCCGTGACAGCAACGGGGCGTCGGGGCCACTCTCGCTCCCAGTCCCAGGCCCCAAGACATCGTACTACGTGAGTGCTCCTGCCGTCCAGCCGGCCGATGCGCTGCTTCCGCGACGTTCCGGCGCGCGGCTTGCCTGCCCCTGTTGCTTGCTTCTCCACGACGTGTCCGATCGAGCGCGCATGCACCGCTACGCTAGCTGCTTCTTGCTGCCGCGCGCCTGATCGCCACGTCGTTCCATATCCATGCGGTGCCGGCCTGCGATCACCACCGTCGGATAAAATCCGGCCTTGCGTTTTGCTCTGTAGCGGCGGTGTAGGCCCATCACCTCGCTTCGCCCGCGCGCGACGCGCGCGCGCCGGCGGACGCCTTGCGCGGGTGTCCCCCACCCTCAGGTTAATTGGCTCCATTCTCCTCTGTTATGTTGTATCGTGACAATGGCGCAGATCGGCTTTATTACCTGTGAAACCAGAGTAATTTTGTGTTGGTGCATGGATTGGTTTTTCCAAGTAGTCGGCATAAAACCGGGGAGGAATAGGCTAGTCGCTGCCAGAGAGTACGAAGACAAAACACTCAATCCCCTCAGCGTTTAGACAACGTGATGTTACGGAAAGATAAGGCAAATGACCCCAGTTGCCGGTCCTAACAAAAATTACCCAGCTAGTAGTGCTACAAGACAAAACTTGACAACTATGTACGCCTCAAATTAACCACACGATATCTCCGGTGAACCTGGATTCCAGAGAGCCGGGAAACTACGAAAAGGCACGATAGGGCATTCAGAAGCAGACACTTCTTCAGTCTGCTTCACGGCTTCAGGATAAGGTCTCAGGTTCCAAGAGAAGCACGATTCCAAGTGAAGTGACGCACGGCCTCTCGTCAAAGGACGAAGAGATGGATCCCCGGGGCTCGTCCCATCCATGGCCAATTACACGATCCGCGCCCTCGATCCCGATCGATGCTCCTACTACACGGCTAGTACACCTCTATTCGACATGAGACACATGACATTGCAAGAACGAACAAAAAAAAAACACACGTAACTTCATGATCATCGTGAATCTGCGATCACGTCACTCGTGATTACCAAGCAGTTGGAGTGGCACCACACTAAGATTCTGTTCCGCAGCTACTCCAGTACGTTCTAGTTCTAGTTGTGGTCCTGTCCTCGCATGTGGATGTTGGAAACGAGCCATTTGCGATGCAGAAACTAGCATCGCGGCCAACGACGTATGCCGCAGTTTTGATGAGAGAACGTACGTACAGAGCAATCAGATCGGCATCTCTAGATGAGCCGTGAGCGTATTGGTGGACTGGCCGCGAGCAATAAGACAAGCCGAGCCGGCGTATCGTGTCGGGCCCAGCAGCTGCGTCAGAGCGTGATCCGAGCCAGCCAGCCGCAAACGCGTGCCGTACGTGTCCGGTCCAAACCGAAGCCGGTATGGTATGGAGCAAACTGCAAAACCAAGCGGCGCGGGAAGACGCCAAGGATCATATGGCCGGGCTGAGCTGGATGGATGCCAAACCGCGGCAAATGTAATTAAGCGTGCTGTGTTGCTGGGGGTTGGTTGTTTACTTTGGTCGCTCTCTGTTGGTGAAGATACTGCCTGGTGCTTGCCACCGATGAGATGAGCCATGTGTGCCACGCATGCCACGTGTGTGTTTGATTACTTTAGTACAAGATGATGAGCTGGGAACAGTGTTAAGATTACAGGATATCTTAATTAGTTCGTTGTTTTTCTGCAGCAATCTAGATCGTAGGTTTGGTAGAGAGTTGTACTGCTAATTTATTTTGTCGTGACTTGGTTTTTTAACTTTGAGCACAATTTTTATTCCTTTTATATTAACACTATATTTTTAATAAGATGAATGATTGAACATCATGTATAAAATTAGCG
This sequence comes from Leersia perrieri, assembly GCA_000325765.3. Lineage (NCBI taxonomy): Eukaryota > Viridiplantae > Streptophyta > Magnoliopsida > Poales > Poaceae > Leersia > Leersia perrieri. The sequence goes on from CM002485.1 coordinate 16,499,193, forward strand.
TTTATTTGAAAACAAAGAAAATATTAATGCCAGATTAGGAATTATATTAAAACCATTTCACATGATTGATGGTACCTTTCTGGTTTTAAAAGACGAGTGTGGATAGATTATTGATTTCAAGTATTTCATAATCATATTTTTTTATCTTGTCAGGGTTTCGTTGGTTTTTCTTTAATTAACTATGTCATTGTAAGATTTTAGTTCCAGTTTTCTACGCAAGACTGGATTGACTCTTTTCTTCTCAATAATTAAAATGGCAAACGTCCTGTCCGTTTTTTTTAAAAAAGAAGAAGGACCTCGCGTGCCTACTCTCATAAGATGGACGGTCTCCTCCCAAGTCCCAACTTCCTTAAGAGCTCTTCTCCATCTCTTTGAGGGGCTAATCCGGTCTGGTGCACCGGTGTCCCGCTACACCAATGACACGTTGTTAGTTACACATGTCAGTATCACTATTAAGCCACTGCCACCATCAATTTCTTTTACGTGAACAATGCTCCACGCCAATCAGGCATGCAGTCAGACTAGCAACTCGATCGTTCACACCCAACCCTCTCACATAAAGTGGATTATTACCATTGTTCTAAAGTATTTGAATTTTAATTTCGTAACGTTTGGCCACTTGTCTTGCTAAAAAATTTATAAAATTATTATTTATTTTGTTTATGATTTGATTTATTGTTGAAAGTACTTTTGGGTGACTTATTCATTTTTATATTTATAATAATGTTTCGAATAAGATGAATGATAAAATGTTACAAAATAAAAATTCAAAACGACGAGTGTTTTCGGATAGGAGTAATAGACTCGTTACTGCTTAAGTGATTGTAGATTAGTTAGCAGATCGTTTTCTTTACGATAATTTACTGGTTGGAGTTATTTTCCAACTTACCCTGGTCGATTTTTCAAAGGCTTCTCTTGTACTAACACTTGTTTCACCTGTTAATTAGGACTGTACTACACTACTACGAGCGTCTAGTAGATCGCGTCCCAACTTTGGAGGAGGCCGTACACGTGATTATTATTTTAACAGTCACCCTGAACGTCCGGCTCGTCACATAAACAAAACGCAAATGCCTAGAGGGACGTATCAGCTGGTTAATCTGTTGTAGTGATCTACATCTGCTACTCCCATCGAGGAAGTGCACTAGGTCAAATAATGTTTTTGCACGCGGGTAAAAAGATTTTTGCAGTAGGATGAGTGTGGACCGTCCGATCGGCATGGTCTGAAAAAATAACGGATTTTTCTAGGCGCTCCGGTCCCCGCCCACAAAAATTCTTTTTGCAGACGCGGTGGATTTTTCCAGACGAAAAATCACACACCTGCAAAAAAATTTAGGGTAGCAAAAAAATTCCAAAAAACTAAAAAAAAACAATATCGGGCTGCCAGGGCGACCGCTGCCGCTCGTCGCCTGCCACGCCACGCTGTTGTCGTTGCAGCCGCCACCTCGAGCCACAGGGGCCGCCGTC
>CM002485.1:16509051-16575933 GCA_000325765.3 Leersia perrieri
AGAAGTCTAGCATGTGCAAGTGGTATTTGATCTTCATCATAGAGCATGAAAAACATCTACACAAGTCATCGAGTTTGACAAAGTTCAATGGAAGTACAAGTAACCAAAATGTATAAGGCTTATCATAAAGAACATTTTTGGCCTTGGTGGGTATTTATATCACATGAGGAACTTTTCATTTTATTTTTGAAAAAGAAATCATCCGGAATTCAAGTTAAATATCAAGCAAGATTCTAACAACACTATTTACCATATCATATTTATCAACAACCTAGACTTGACATTGGCAAGTTACTAAAACATTTACCACAAGTTAGGCATAAAACATGTTTGCTTACTTTAAAGTCTAAGAGATTATTCTACTATGAACCCACATATAAGAGATATATAAACAGAGCAACTTTTGATCATTTCAACATGAAGAGATTAGGATGTCTTACCTAGCATAGGGAAATCTAACCTATCTTTTTGGTATTTTCTATTTTGCAAATTTTTATGTTATTTTAATTTTTTTAGATGCAATACAAAAAGCAAACATGCAAATGCAATGATACAAGTTATCTTTGTGGGGGGAGGCATCTCCCTAAGCCTGCAAGTCGGCCTGCTGCTGCTGCATCATGGTGTTGATGTTGGAGAACTGCTGTCAGCATGCTGTTACCATTCTTGTGTCTGCGCCACATGTTCCGCAAGGTGCCGGTTCATCTCCTCCGTTTGCACGTCCAGTGCATCCATCCTTCTAGTGAGCTCTCCCAAATCCCCGCGAGAGGAGGTGGAGCGTCTCATGTTGAAGGATGGAGGCATGCCGCTTGAGCTGTCCGAGTGGGCCGCAGTGGGTATGTGCCATTGGCTGTCGCTGGCACTAGGCTGTGAGTACGCCTGGGTCCAACCAGGCGCATCTCCAGTAGAAGCCCAGTATACCTCACTAGTGCGAGTCGGTGCAGTGGATGAAGATTCCTCATAGCCTTCTCTTTCCCTTTGTCGTGTGTCCCTGCGTGATGTCCCTGCAGCAAGTTCTATCGGCTGTTTTCTCGAGAAGAGCCGGGTCAAATATCTTGGTGTGAGCGTACTCCCGGTTCCTCAGCATCTGATACGCCTGCCGCTCACGTTCTCCGACGAGGTCGGGGTCGGAGTCGTTCATCAGCTTTGGCATCTCGTCCTCCCCATCCATGGATGTATCATCGGACGGAGATGCACTCAACTCGTCGTGGTGAGGGTGTGATCAAGAGCTGGATCCCTACGAGAACAAGCGAGTGATGCTCCTCTTCATCCTGCACAAAAGATTTTTGACAGCACTCGGACGGGGGTTAGGCTAAGCAAGATTTCTACCAGCCGAGTGTGTATCTCCAAAGTAACGTTGTGGATGCAGCTAAATGCAGATTAAATGGACTAAAATTTTAGAGTAAACCTTGTAAAATATAAGAATAAAGATTTAGAGCAAAGTGGAGGCTTGAAAGGGAGTGCAAATGGGTGGAAATGGTGTGGAACTCCCCTTAGCCGATCCACCAATTTATAGAATAGGGTGCAACGGCTAGAATCAGGGTGTGGGCTCCACTAGCCGTTCGCCTGCCAAAAATGGCAGGTAACCGTTGCTGCCATGGTTCGGCCAAATCCCTGTGGCGTCCAACCGGGCCCACTTTTGACCGTTGGGTTCCAACTGCCAAAAAGGTGGGTCCAGTTGGTGCAATGGTCCCAAGTGCTCTAAAAATTTATTTTATTTTGTAAAATCTACTCCAAAATTTTTGTCCTAATGTAGAAATTGAATACAAAAACTCTTTTTTTTTAATTTAAAAATGCTGAAAATAAACATGGGATACATACCAATTTACCTGTTGGCGAGGGCGACGTCGTTTTGGGTCTGACGGCAAGACCGTACCTCCGACGTTTTAGTCCTTGGTTGGTACACCCGTCTTCGGAGATGATGGAGCGGGTGCATTCTTCTTCTTCCGCCAGATTTTCTTGGTTGATGGCGGCGGTGCTAACGGTGCCTTCTGGGATGACGGGGCCTACTGAGTGTGCCAGGGAGTAGGATTGTTCCGGTGTTTAGCCAGTTCCTTCCTTCTCCAGTATGCCTCCTTCCACTCACGTTTCTGGAGTTCGGCATCCCTCTCCAGGCAATTCCTCATGAAAACAATGAAGTTGTCCGTCTTCCTAGGTTGTAGTTCAACCTCTTGAATTTTCTGAGTCTTCGGCTCATACTTGATCTTGACCATTGAGCATTGCTCCGCAGCTCTTGGACGGAACTCAAACTTCTCCTTCTTCCCGTCGATTTGGAACTGAATCTCTCCAGCTCCAACATTGATGGTAGCTTCGGCAATGTTGAGGAACGGACGCCCAAGGATGAGCGTAGTATCCCTCTCAGCCATGTCCAGCACAACGAAGTCCACTGGGATGAAGAGCTCCTGAATCTTCACTGGCACATCATCGACGATACCCGCGGGGTAGAGGACTAACGAGTCTGCCAACTGGAGACGCATTGTTGTGGGCGTCGGCTTGGTGAAGTTGAGCTTGTCGAAGACGGCCTTGGGCATCACACTGACGCTGGCCCCAAGGTTGCACAGAGCTTGGTTGAACTGCTGGTTCCCAATTGAACAGGTGATAGTGGGGCACCCTGGGTCCTTCTTCTTCTCTGGTACCCGGTGGAGTATAGCATTACTGCATTCCCCCGTCAGCTTCACTACCTCTGTCGGCAGTGGTGTCTTGTTGTTGAGGATGTCCTTCGGGTACCGAGAGTAAGTCGGCACCTGCATGGCGTCCAGCAGCGGCACGTTGATGTGGATCTTCTGAATTACCTCCACGAAACGAGCGAATTGTCATCCACGGACGGCTTCCTGTGCCGCTGAGGGAATGGCAGCAGTGTAGTGTCGGAGAAGGCATGTGGCACTGTCTTTGGTGGTTCTGCTGCCTCCTCGACAAGGGGTAGATGGTGCTGGTTCCTTGCTGCTGCTAGTCCCTGCATGGTTAGGGTACGGCGGATCACGAGTGGACTTACTTCCCCTCGTGGTCACGGCCTTGACATTCTCTAATGAAGATGCCGGTTGCCCGGATATCTTCCCAGATTCATTAACAGAACTAAAGCAGCTAACTGCGCCAGCTGGGTTTCTAGCATCTTGTTAAAGCTAAGCTGGTTTTTTTTGGAAAGCAGAAGCAAAGCCATCTAGCTTAACACTTATATTTTCTAGGAACTTATCATTAGCAGCAAGCTTTTTGTGGATAGATTCATTAACCTTAGCTTGCCCAGCGATAGCATCCCTTAAGGGGCTAGGACCAGAATAACTAGAAGAGAAATTACCTTGTCCGTTGTTGCCTCCTTGGTATTGTGGTCGAGGTTGATTCCAGCCTTGACCTCCTTGGGGACGGAAGTTGTTCCCCATGTACATAGCTTCGACACGAGTCTCGGGACAGTGGTCCCTAGAATGACCCATGCCGCCGCAAACCTCGCACGTCATGTGCGAGTCCAAGGCATTCACCATGCCTGGAGCTCTCCCCTTTTCTTGATCTTCGAATTTCTTCATGAGGAGGTCGAGCTTGGCAGCGAGCATATCTGTCTCCTTGACGGTGTGTGTTCCTTGCTGACGGGGTTGGAGACGCTCATCACTCCATTCCATGTTGGAGACCATCTTCACAATCAGCTCGGTGGCAGCCCGAACTGTCTTAGAGAAGAAAGCCCCTCCAGTAGCCGCGTCCAGGTGGTCGCGGGACGAGGGGGTGAGTCTGTTGTAGAAGCTCTGCAGGATTAGCCAGTTGTCCATCCCATGATGAGGACAGGCGGCGACGTACTCCTGCAGACGTTCCCACACCTCGGGGATGAACTCATCCCCCGTCTGCTGGAAGCTTGAAATTCTCCCACGAAGGGCGTTGGTGCGGCCCATCGGGAAGAACTTTGCCAGGAAAGCCGTCGAGCACTTACTCCAGGTGTTGACGGTCGCACGGTTGGCATAGAACCACTGCTTCGCTTTGCCGAGGAGGGAAAACAGAAACAATCGGAGTTGGATGGCATTAGCTGAGACTCCTCTCACCTTGTACGTGCTGCAGATCTCCAGGAACTATTGGAAATGTGCACTGGCATCCTCGTTCGGCTTGCCGTAGAACGGTCTAGCCTGTGAAATCGTGATGAGGCTGGTCTTCAGATCGAAGTCGCCATCCCCAATGTTGACTTGCGGCCCAACGGGAACGTTGTCAGCGGAGGGAGCAGCGTACTCACAAAGTGTCTTCTCAGCCATCCTGAAGCGTGGAGGCGCGACTGTTGCTGGTAACTCCTTGTCGGAAGCAGTTCTTTGGGGTGGAACGAACCTGGCCCGAATGTTCCGAACGAACCTCTCTGGATTGTCGTGGAAGTTTTCCGGCAAGTTGAAACCAGACATAAACTATCCTGCTTTCACATCAAAAAAGAATAGAAAGCAACCAAGATTAGCCTGTAAAGGACGATGACGCATACAGTGGTGCATATAAATTATTAGAAATGATAACTTTGCGAAATCTTCCATGGCAACGGCGTCAGAAATGCTTGTTGGTATTTCTTATTGTCATCCTTAGGAACATAGTTCCCAACGACGGCAACTTGAAATAATCAATGATAATCTATGGTTTAACATAAATGAATCTGCAAGCGCACGGATATATCATTGTAACATTTCACCCGGGAGTATTCCAGGGTATCGTTTTTATTTTATCCCAAGGGAAGATTTGTAAAGTGTAATCATTCTAATAAAATACATACACATGTATAAGTCATAGTTCTTAACAGGGGTAAGAAATATATCTTGGGTAAAGTGACACAAGCGAAGGACATAGCTAAACTCTATATTAATCCTAAATTAGTCTAAGCAAGAGCAGTCATAGTACAGTTCTATTTTCTATACTTTATGCAACACTCTAACATCTTCTAACCAGTATACAACAGTGTGGTGTACCCTTCTTACAATGCAGCTATAACTAAACCGAAACCTAGCTATGCCCTCCCGGTGCTTCGCAAAGTTACCCCGGCCTGCCGAGTTACTTACGACAGACTGTCATAACCATCCAACCGAAGTTAAATGCGGAGGTACATCTAACCCCAGGAATTTATATGTAGGAAGCTATACTACGGGGGAGACACCCGTACCGAGATGCCACCATCGGCGGCCCGCAAACACACCCAGAGTATAATCGCCCAAATAAATTTTAAGATCCAACATAGACACGGAGGAAAACAGGCCAAGGCCCACGCGGAGAGAGGTAGGGAGGTAGAGGGGTTGGGCCGGGGAAATAGGGAGAGGGGTGGCCCACGAGGAGTAGAAATTGTTTTTAACAATTTCCTTTGGGGCTTTGGAGGGGTTTTGGGGGGTACAAGAGGAAAAGGGTTTGCCTCAAAAGTTTGAATTTTGATCTAGGGAAAATTTGGGAATTCCTTGAGTTTTACGAAAAAAGAATAATTGATGATGAGATATTATTCTGGAGATTTAGGAATCAAGGAATAAATTTAGAAGAATAAAAAACCCAAATTTGCCCTTTGGGATGGTCATGGGAAATTAAGGGTTTGAATTTGATATGTATTTGATTTGCAGGAGGTAGATGGATTTTGAAATTCCAGAAATTTAGCCTTGGGGGGGGGGGGGATTTTTGGATCGATAACCTATGGAGAACAAGGAGTGGCACTTTAGAAACTAATTACAACCAATGAGCCAAAATTTTTGAAGATAAGTTTTTAATTAAATTAATTTTCACAGCAGTAAAACTCGGGTTATTACAATATTTCAAGTCCATATTATAATTTCTCCATCATATTTAATCTGTTGTGGACTAATATTTGAGTGATACAGATGAGAAACATGATGAATGCCTTGCTTCTATGGTCTTGACAGTGGCCGAGTATTGCACAATAAATTAAAACTGGATGCCATGCAAGTTCTTGAGTGTGAAAATTCAAGTCATGATAATAATCTAATATCATTTTTCTTTCATTTTTCATTTTACAGTGTTTTTTTTTCTTAAATGGATGGTGCTGATATACGTTCATATTATAGCAAAGTCAATGCTAAATTGGACTTCATCGGTTGCAAGTTTTATGCTCTGTACACTTTTTGTGTTTAAGCTTGTTACACTCAAGGGACATTTCAGAAGTAACGAAATATACCCGTTTTTACGTGTAAATCAAGTTTGGACAGTTTACCATCCAGTTGGAGTTGAACACAATTAAAACAACAGTACATGTTTTTCCATTCATAGAATTTTGATGACCTTTGCACAAATAATTTTATCCATGTGCAGATCATCTTCTTCTATTCTTATATGCCGATCAAGTGAATGTGCAGGAAAAGAGCCTTCAGATCAGCCTTTACAAGAGTCTTTTTTTTGCCACAATATTCTAGCTGATTAATTTGTAAACAAATTGGAGTGTGGCATATCACATACATGTATTCTGTTAGCTGTCACTTTCCACATCCACAATTTATTACTGTAGGATAGGTGTAGCTTTTGTAACTTAGAATAGAAGCACTCATACCTGCTTAGGTTTCTCATAGAAAACTCTGCATCATGAATCTATTTTAGCCCACAACTAAGCAGAGTCCATAATTTGTTTATACACCTGATCAGGTTTTCATTTGAGATTTTCCACAATTTTCTGTATAGCTCACAACTGACCAGGAATTCTCCATGAAGTATGGCATTGAAATAATATAATGTGATTATTGCAGCTTTTAGTATAAACTCTTTATTGATTAATTCTCAGACAAATCTAATGAGGTCTGCATAATGACGTGAAAAAATAAATATGAGTACTTGTTCAGCCTCATGCTCCAATGACTTAAACAAACTGGGCAACCATCCTTAGTAACCTATATTATGTGCTACTGTAGTTCTTCCTAGTCCTTCCTGTAACATTGTTTCTTACTTAATCCAATATGTGTTACAGACTTTCTGTGCAACACATATTTTGTGCTACTGCCATATTGCTCAGTAACACATTTTTTATGTGTTTTAATGTTATGTTAATATAGTCTGTCCTTTTGTAGTGGGATGGCTCATTGGCGGCACAAGCCTCTTCCGCCCTGTTTGGCTGGCTGGCTGGCTCGATTCAGCCAGCCAACTTCTATATAAAAAATCATTTAGCTTAGTTATTTTCAGCCCAGCCCAGCCAGCCGAGCAGGCCCTTCATCGTCCGTCGCAGGCCCTTCATCGTCCTTCCTTGACATACATGGAATACAGCGAACGGCGCTTGGGTGGATGACGGCCCGGAGAGCTCCTGCCACACCGTGGTCGCCGTGCATGTCATCTTTATAAGGAAAAGTGTACTTTTTGAAATTTTGATTTTCTTTGAGCGGTATCATGGACAAAGCATTAATATGGAACTATAGTGTTTGCAACTTTTGTACTGACTCTGTTCACCTCAACCATGTTGGCTTACACTGAAATTTACATTGTCATTGTCGCTTGATGTGTTGTTTGCTCCTGTGCAGTCAGTTGCTCATTTGCTTCTTATACCAGTGCTAAAGTGAAGTGATTACACAATACTATATTTTGTTTTAGGGGCTCCTTTACGGTATCAATACTAGTTTATACTAGTTACTTTTGAATCGACGGTCTAGATTAAACGTATACTAGCGGTAACTGTAGGTATTATACTTCCGCAGTATGGTATAGTATAGGGCATTTTAGAAAAGAAAAAAAATAGTGGATTTATATGTAATATATTTCGGGATCGCTAGATATCAGGCGAAAAACAGGGTGGTATCTTGTGATTTTCTGGCCATCAGATCTGCCTCTAGATCCGTGCTAGCTATGGGTGGGAAAAAAAAATTAGATGGCATGCGATTGAAGAATTAAACGCACGACCTGTCATCCCTTTTTTTTGTGACTGATTACCTGTCATCCCTGATGCCCTATCGCTAGCCACGGCAGCACCTTAGCCATTTTAATTGTGTAAGTACATATTATATCTCTACTATCAACTTTTATAATAGTAGAGATATTGCTGGTATGTACTCTTTATGGCCTAAACTCCTTACTAAGTATTATCACGAAATTGAAATTCATAAACATAGCTAGATGCTAGGTCTAAAGTATACTTATAGACAAAATGTAAATTTAAATTTACTGAACCGCTAATTTTTTTTCGGTGCACCGCACAAACATTTTTTCGCGAGTCTCCATAACTCCCTAGGTTGAAATCAAAGTTTTTTTTAATTTTGCTTTCTTAAAGTGCTAAGATTATGACAATTGAACTTAGTTATCAAATTTAAAATTACTTCTCCCGTTGCAACGCACGGGCAAATTGCTAGTATATATTACATTTGTAACTATAGTATTAGTACGTGCACCTGGACTGGCCCAGGTTGTCCGTTGTCGCCCGCGCGGATCGCACGTGGGCCCTTGTTTTAGAATGCTAGGTGCCACGCTATAATTGTATTGGCCTTCCAATTTTTAACAATTGAATATCATTTGATGATGAGAGTTGACGTCTTTTTCCCTATAGGACTGACTGATCTTTTGCCTCTCGGTTAAATTTATAATTTCTACATGTACAGTGATCTGAATTATGCAATTCGATCTATTTACTTAAGTAGTGAGAAGTGTTATAGATTCGATCAGTGACCAAGTGAAGGCCACTCTCTGTCTCTTATAAAATATTTACATGGCATATGCATTATACTTTCAGTTCTCTTCTTGTATGTATCTTAAATTTTAGAGTTAATTGGATCCATGCTATTGCAAATATGTGTATTTGGAAAAATGCCACTACTATTCGCGATATCGGGTGTATGACACTGTAATTTTATCAAATCGGAGCCGTGCCACTCCGTCACTATATCTGTCAAACATCACTGTTATACTTAATTGTATATGGGACTAGTTGTCAGCTCCATCTTCTTCCCCTTCCTCCCCTCTCCTCTTTTCTCTACCTCTCCCCGGTCTCTCTCTCCTCTCTCTCTCCAGCGTCCCTCACCTCCACCATTATCACCGCCACCGTCGTCGACCTCCTCCCGTCCGTGTGGGGCTCGGGATCCACCGCCTGTGCCGTCAACCTCCTCCCATCCGCCGCTGTTTTATCCTCGACCTCGTCCAATACACAGCAAGAGGGCTTGGGAGCCGTCGCCGGTGCCGTCGACCCCTCCCATCCGCAGCAATCCGCCACGCCGGTGGAGGGTAAGGGGTGGAAGAGCTGGATCTGGTGTCGAGGCCACCGATGGCCCCGAGTGGCGGTGTCGACGACGACCACAACAGCGGCGGTCTCCGGATTCGGCATGTGGGTGCGCCGCAATGACAACGACACTAGATCTGTGCCAGCCACCACCGTGTCTTGTCCTCCATTGCTGCCCTCCACCTCATGTCCTCAAAGACGACCTCAGACCTCGTCCCCAGCCGCTGTTGTGGAGCCCCTCCTCCAAGATCGTCGGCCGGCGTGCTCATCGGAATAAAAGGGGAAGAAATGAGAAGGAGACGGGGAAGACACGAGAAGGAGACGGAAAACGTTAGGGATAGATGGAAAATTCGATGGCGGTGGCATGGCTCTAATTTGATAAAATTCTAGTGCCATACCCCTGATATCATGAATAGTAGTGGTATTTTGCCAAATAAGCATATTTGCAATCACATAAATCCAATTAACCCTAAATTTTATTAATTTATTTTTGTAACTTCAAATATGAAAGAGAAGGCTGGATCGATTGTACCAAGGACACTAACATGACAGATTTCAAACACGCGAAGAACCAGTTGACATTTTCTGTACTATTAATTTTATAATTTAGAAACATATGTAGAACATAAATCTTGCTGGAATACAGTTAAAATGGAAAACTGTAACCGTATATTAGAATTAAACTTGTTAATATCATAGTACAGCAAGCCTTGCTGCTAAAGGAACAACAAAGAGTGAATCGAAGAAGCAATTGATTGAATGAAGGATGGCCCATAAAGAATCGAGAGGGGCAGGATGGGATTGAGTAGCGCTGATTGCTGGAGGGTAGGAACAGGACTGGGTGGGGATGGTGGCTTAGTGGTCGCGAAATTGCCCACTCACTGAAGCCGTCAAGTTATGTTCTACCTCACTACGGTGAGCTTGCGATCCATGTATTCTTGAAATGCCTGAATTACTCGATTAAACACTTGTCTGATATTTCTAAAATGACATCCAATAGATATGTAGATCCTCATGTTTCCATGCTTAGGATAATTTTAGACTGAATTACAAATTGTATTGATGCAGCAAACCGGTCATTTTAGTACATTTCTTTGTAGCTACAAGTGGCAGACATTAGTTTGTAGCTACAAGTGGCAGATTTTAGTACATTTGTTTGTAGTTAACCATTATATGATATAAGTATTACCTGTTTTAAATGGAATTATACACGGATGAATTGTTTCTAAAAACATGATTTGCACTTGTATTTTAAATTTTGTCATAGCGTTAGCACAAATTACTAGTTTGAGTCGTAGAGCATTTGGATTTCCCACCGCGGATTTTGGTGATGCTTTTTCTGTTGTTATTGTTGAGTCATTTGTAGTTGACTATTAACCTGTGCATACATCAGGATCTGTCTTTTGTTAGCAGTGTTAAAATAGTTTAACTATATTGCAAAGGTGGAAAGTGTTAGAGCAATGCAATAAAAGAAGTGTTAAACTATCAATTACCACTATATTGCAAAGGATGGCATGCATGTTCTAGAATTGCAATCAGAAGTGTGGTTAATGTATTCCTAGCTACATGAAACTTGTGCTGCTTTCAGTTACTGCTAAACCTGCTTATGAAGTCTCGCTTTCTGTATAAACTTCTACTAGAGATGACATTTATGCAAAATGGACAAAATGTCTGATTTTTCCGCGTGCTGAAACATTTGTAAACAGTTGATGGTTCTGTATCTTGGTATGCAAGCTTTAGCCGTATCTACTTGTGATCTCTCCTATACATGGATATTTAGTTTACCTGCAGAGTATACTAGAACTTCCTATTGAGTGTATATTAGCATTTGCTATTAGTAAGCAGCACATTTTAATTGCAACCGGGTGCTCAGTTTGCAAGTTGCGACTGATGGCAACAGTGCTAACTTCCGAGTGATAATAATGTAGTTATTAGCTATTGCTATATGCTAACTGATGGCAGCAGTGCTAGTTCTTGTCATATTCTTACATTTCTATTTTCTTTCGTGCAATCATGCTGGTGCTAATTTTGCATTTGTTTTATGGTCCAAGTTGATGGCTAATTAAGTTACACATGCTGTTGCCTTTGATGGATTTCGATTTTTGACGGCTCATCAACACTTGCTTATAAAGATGATGTTGATTTGTTCAGGAAAATGTCATCGGATCATTCAGATGGCTATGATGATGTGGAGGAAGATTCCGTTAGATTTAATTGATAAAATTGATTAATTAAATCAAATAAATTTTAAGGTATGAAGCTAGGAGTTATGTGTGTTCATGTCTCATTTGTTCGTGGGTTATTAAATAAAAAGATGAAGAGTTTTTAAGAATTAATCAAATAATTGATTAATAGAGTGTTAACCTACTCAATTGCTTTGATGATTGGTTAATGGTGAAAATGGTGGTTGATGACCGGTTAGTGCTCTCTTTCTTTTCATCTTCCATGAGACCATTCATCTTCGTATTACCTCTCCAATAAAACAAGAATAAAGTTGATCTCTCACGAGTGTAGACATATTCTTCACCATAAACTTATGATCTTGCTCTTGAAACTAACGCCACATCACGAGTACTACACGAGTAGACGGGCGATATGTTTTGGGAGCGCTTCCGCACGACTGCTCAAGACGTTCTTCCTCATGGCAACAAACACAGAGAATGACAACGGATGCAATGGCAAAGGAAACTTCATCGGAGATGGAGGCAATGATGTTGGTGATGGACTAGGAGTCAATGAAAGAAATCATGGCGGTGCAAGTTGATCCACTAGTTCCTTTGCATCCAGGTATCTTGTAATTTTGATGAACACTATAGACATTGTCTTTTTTATTTAGATGATGCATATGTTAATTGCTACACAAGATCACTTCATTGAGTTCATGACGTTATTAAATTTATGAATTTCTAGATTAAATTATATCAAAATTATCTAGATTTCTGATAGATTCAAACTAGTTGGCAAAATCTTGGGTCATATAAACCTTTGTTGGCTTAAAGTTTCTGTGACACAAACTTTTGTGGAACAAAGTTTTTATGTATTTGACCACCTTTATGATACAAATATAAACATTTTAATATATGCAAATTGTTCGTGGCAAAGAATTTTTTATGCAAAATGAAAGGCAATAATTTTTCTTTCTTACTAAACTTGTCAGACCCAGAACAAACTTTTGGTGCAAACATAGCGCTAAAAAACTTTAGTTTGACCAAAGTTTCTTAATGCGGTGGGTATTTTTAACAGAAAGTTACTTTTTTTTTCATCTCCCCACCTTTTTACCCCTTCTTATCAATCCCTAAAATTTTAAGGAAAAAGCGTGAAATATGACATACCAACACGAGAAAACCGGTTTCATAACCAAACTTCTTTCCTCCTAAAAGTTCTCAAGTGATGAACTTGAAACACTAGGATAATTTTACATGTTTTTTTAAACAAGCGGTAGATTAGCGCAACTTTATAGTAAGAAAAAGAAAATAGAAGTGAAAGAAAACTACAATATATAGACCAAGACAGACGCGCACACGCAATAATTTAGGGTATGCATGTGCGCACATCCTAACTACAAAACATACACTTAACCAAGGCTAGAGCTACAACTAAAACCCCGGCTGTTGTGCAAGAAAAAGGATAGCCCTCGGGCACCAGCCAAAGACCCAAACGCTCCTTCTTCCTTAGTAAGAAATGTAGAGCCGCCCACATTTATAACAAATAAATATTTCACCTGATTCTGCACTTCTATCAAATCTGTCAATTGTCATGTTTAGTGGCCTCATCGTCTTGGTATTAGTATGATCACCTCATCCTACTCTTTGATATGGTATAACATGCACGATGAAAGATGCACTGGGAGATTCATTTTGCCTTCAAAAATCACCTCTTTCTAAAATTTAGGTTCTGTTCTCAAATTGATGACATGATATATTGATAATGAGAGGTTAGGTGGGTGTCTAGGCATCAAATTAGTTGCGAATTTCATACATTGGTGCGATTTGAACAATTACAAATTATTCAAAGCAATTGGATAAACTATCAGATAGTAGAAACGAAGTTATTGGCAGTGTTCGTTTGTGCTTAGAGGAAATAATATTGTCAAATTCACACAATATTTTTCTCTTTTTTTCCGTGCACACGATTCCGGAACTACCAAACAATACGTTTTTTAATAAAAAACTACACGGAAGTTGTTTTAAAAAGAAAATTAATCTATTTCTTATATTTAAAATATATAATAGTCTATTAATTATGCACTAATGATATTTTTCGTTTTGTGTGTAATACTATTTTTTAAGCCATTTTAACAAACCGATACATCTGAACACACCCAGTACTATCTAGAACGCAATATACAGATACAATAATAATACAGTATATCCTTTCATCCAGGACGATTCACAGAATCATCACAACCAATGGACAACAAAACAATTAAGCTCCAAAGGACAAAGGGATGGAAAGGGGTGGGAAAACTCTTATATTATGAAACCGATGCAACCGATGCAGTATTAGTTAGTAGTTAGTGTTTATTATTACGTTGGCATACAACAAAATAATAATTTTAAAAAATAAATATTTCAATAGATGAGATATAACTCGTTAAAATTGCTGAACCACCTTAATTATTATCCACCCCTACATGCTCTACTTTATGTGGATGCATGCACACACAAATTAATGGTGTTATTTTTTCTTTGCTCGAACATGTAGAAAAAAGCGCTATAACATGTATTTCACGTTTTTTTTTTGCTGTACAACTTTTTTTACTAGTCCAGTAGCGCTTTTTTCTGAAATCATTTAGTGCTAATTTGAATTAGTTTTTTTTTAATCAAATGTTTGTTATAGTCTAGATCCACAACACTTGCATGTATTCTTATCTTTAATTGGTGAGTCGGCCGGTGATTGTGGTCATTTGTATTTCTTGAGAACAATTGGGCTCGCTTGTGTTAATTTCTTCCTCACGCATGTTTTAGAATAACAGCTGCATATAGATATATCGTTTTGTTTTATTCTAAACCATATAAGTTGTCTTTGCCTTTAGTCTTACTTCCTCCGTTTAATAATCTAAGATGTTTAACATTTTTTCTTACAACGTTTGACCATTTGTCTTATTCAAAAATTTAGTGTAAATGTAAAAAATGATAAGTCATGCTTAAAGTTATTTTCATAATAAAGTAAGTCAAAAAAATAATATTTTTATAATTATGATAAATGATTAAACGTTATAAAAAAGGTTAACATTATGAAACGGAGTGATTACTTTATTTTTCATTTGGGTTACCAATTGGCCATTAAGCACCTTAGCTGCATGACCTAATACCTTTGTCTTGCTGTTCCTCTTCGGTCAAAATGTTATCATGCCACAGTTTGACAAAACTAATGCTATCTACTAGTCCAACATCTACTTTCATGCATATAGCGTTGTGTAGTCAGACGATCCAAAACGCAAAGAATATATCAGTGCAAAGGAAAAACGACAGTTCATCTAAAACTGTTGTCTATATGCTGTCCGTCTTGACATAGTAGGAAAATTCAGATCTGGCACGTATGAGGTATTCAAATCGTCATCTACGTGAATCATCATAGGTGCCGGCCGGTTGCATAAAATAACCTAGCTAGCTACACAATGGTGGAGCCATGGCCCGGCGACCATGGGCCGGTGCCTGGGCCCCATCTAGGGCCGGTCCTAGGGATTTTGGGGGTCAGGTCAAAAACGTGTGTGTATATATGTGTATATATATATATATATATATATATTAGACCCCTACAATAAGCTACCCTCCCCTCCCAAGGCCCAAACCCACTTCCCACTTCTCTCCAAGGGCCCAACCCCTGCCCCCCCGGGCCCTGGTCAAACCTCTCTCTCGCTGGTCAAACCCGCCCTTTGACTTCCCCCACACCCCACCTTTTTCTACTCCCGCCTGGTGCAGTAACACGCCGTATAATCTACAGTAACACGACGTATAATCAGCAGTAACAACATCAAAATATAGTTATGATGGATCTAGTTTTTTAAAGCATTTTTTCAAAAAACATTGTGGTGAAAACGATTTTAAAAAATAATATAAGACATGAGAGATATTGCCCTCTAAAGATTGGAAATATAATGTTTTAGCTCTCCACACACCGTCTATTACTGCAGTTTTATTGTTATGTTACTGTAAGATTGTAATTCTTGTGTTACTGCACTTCTATTATGATGTTACTGTAATTATATCACGATATTACTACAACCGTGCAGTAACAATACATATGTTACTGCACTTATTTCACGTTGTTATTGTAATTGTGCAGTAACAATACACATATTTTGTAGCAACGTAGCGTGTTACTGCATAGAAGGTGCAACGTTACTGCATAGTTATTGTCATAGCATTAGTGTGTACAGTACAAATCCTATAGATATCCTTAAGATTTTAAACTTTAAACAACTTTTATCTCTTACCTCATATATTATTTTTAAAAAACGTTTGTACCACTTTGCTAGAAAAAAGTGCTTTAAAAAAATAGATCCCTTATGCCTATGTTTCAGCGTTGTTACTGCAGATTAGCCTTCGTGTTACTGCAGTTTAGCCTTTGCGTTACTGCACAATTCCTGTTAGGCGAGAGGTGGGCTAAGGTAGACATGAAGGGAAGCCCATAAGGGCGTTGACCCGCGGGAGAAAGTCTTTGACCGGCCTTTGGATGAGGTGGGGATGGTTTTTGGATCTTAGAAATGGGGTGGGAGGTGAGATGGGCCTTGGAAGGGAGGGGGTATAGAAAAGTTATTCTATATAGGGTACATAATAGTCTTGTCCTATATACATAGCAAAAACTATTCTAGACCCCCTTAAAATAAGCTATTCTATACCCCGTCCCATCCTAAGGCCCAAACCCACCTCCAACCCTCTCCAAGGGCCCAAAACCCCCCTCCCGTCCTGGTCAAGCCTCTCTCCCGCCGGTCAAACCCGCCCTTTGATTTTCCCCCACACCCCACCTTTTCCCACTCCCGCCTGTCTGAGAAGTGCAGTAAGATGCCATATAATCTGCACTAACACGAAAATATAATCTACAGTAACAACATCAAAATATAGTAATGATGGATCTAGTTTTTAAAGCACTTTTTTAAAAACTTTGTGGTGAAAACGGTTTTAAAAAATAATATAAGACATAAGAGATATTGCTCTCTAAGATTGGGTATATAATCTTTTAGCTCTCCACATGCACTAGTAGTAGTACTGTAGCAACATTATATTGTCACACACCGTCTATTACTGCAGTTTTATTGTGATGTTACTGCAAGATTGTAATTCTCGTGTTACTGCACTTCTATTATGATGTTACTGTAATTCTATCACGATGTTACTACAACTGTGCAGTAACAATCTGCACTTATTTCACGCTGTTATTGTAATTGTGTAGTAACAATGCACATATTTTGTAGCAACGTAGCGTGTTACTGCATAGAAAGTACAACGTTACTGCACAGTTATTGTCATAGCATTAGTGTGTACAGTACAAATCCTATAGATATCCTTAAGATTTTAAACTTTAAACAACTTTATCTCTTCATATATTTTTTAAAAACGTTTGTACCACTTTTCTAGAAAAAAAAGTGATTTAAAAAAGTAGATCACTCGTGACTATGTTTCGGCGTTGTTACTGCCGATTAGCCTTCGTGTTACTGCAGTTTAGCCTTTCGCGTTACTGCACAATTCCTGTTAGACGAGTGTGGGCTTAGGTAGACATGGGGGAAACCCATAAAGGCGTTGACCCGCGGAAGAAAGCCTTTAACCGGCCTTTGGATAAGGTGGTGGGTGGTTTTTGGGCCTTAGGAAGAGAGTGGGAGGTGAGATGGGCCTTGGGAGGCCTTGTAAGGAGGGGGTATAGAATAGGTTATTCTAAGGGGCCGTAGAATAGTATATATATATATTCACTCTAACATTTTGCAATATAAATAGTATTGTTGGGCTGGTAAATAATCATCAATTGTTAAATAGTATGAATTAATATTTTTTTATTTATGAAGAGGGAAAAAGATAGAGAAATGAATCGGAGGAATGTAGGACCTTGAAATCAAATGAATGAATAAATTTGAGAAGTGCAGGAGCCAATAGGCGAAAGAAGATGGTAAAATCAGGGCATCGTCGTCGTCATGTTGCCCTTGCCCACCATACGAGCGTCAAGGCTAGCCGAGCGGAGGGCTCAGCCTGAGTGGCTCAGGACGAGCAAGTGCAGCACTACAGCGGCCGCCTGGCCCTACTGGACAAGGTGCTTCCTGTCGGTTCATAGATGGTGCAGTATGCTCGGTATAAATTCCACTTCCAGGCAGAAGGCGCTAGCATCCTCCGAGTCCGAGGTTGGCATCTTGAGAGAGAATAGAGAGACACTTGACTGCACCATTGCACCAATGGCCGGCGACATGGTCGCCACCCCGCTGCTGACAAGCCACGACGCAAAGACGCCGTCCATCGACGACGCGATCGAGACGTACATCGGCGCCACCGGCGCCAGGCAGCTACTGAGGGCGATGTTGCTCGCCGTCGCTTGGGCTTTCGATGGGCAGCAGGTGTTCGTATCGGTGTTCACGGACGCAGAGCCGCAGTGGCACTGCACCGGCGCGGCGGTGAACTGCTCGCCGTGTGCGCTCACGCCCGGCGCGTGGGAGTGGGACCGCCCGGCCGTGACGTCGGAGGTCTCGGAGTGGGCGCTCACGTGCGGCAGCCCGGCGCTCGTCTCCCTCCCGGCGTCGTCCTTCTTCGCCGGCAACCTCGCCGGCGGCTTCCTCCTCACGACGCTCGCCGACACCCTCCTGGGACGCAGGAAGATGCTGCTCCTGGCGCTGGTGACCATGTCGGTCGCCGGCGTGCTCACGGCGTTCTGCCCGAACGTGTGGGTGTACGCCGCTCTGCGGTTCGTGTGCGGGTTCGGGAGGTCCATGGTGGGCACCTCCTCGCTTGTCCTGTCCACGGAGCTCGTCGGGAAGAGGTGGCGCGACACGGTGAGCGTGGCGGGCTTCGTCTTCTTCTTCGTCGGGTTCATGTCGCTCCCAGCGCTCGCATACGCGCTCCGCGACGCGTCGTGGCGTTACATGTACCTGTACATGTCTCTCCCGTCGCTTGGTTACTCCGTTCTGCTCTACTTCCTCGTGCAGGAGTCGCCGCGGTGGCTGCTCGTGCGCGGTCTGAAGCAGGAGGCCATCGAGACGGTTCGGCAGATCGCGTCGCTCAACGGCACGACAACGTCTAGCTTCTCGATGCTGGACACGTGCGCCGTCGAGATCGACGCCGGCGGTGAGGGCATGTTCGCGACGCTGTGGTCGATGTGGGAGAGGCGGTGGGCGTTCCGTAGGCTGGCGGCGATCATGACGGCCAGCTTCGGCGTCGGGATAGTCTACTACGGGATGCCACTCAACGTAGGCAACCTGGGTGGCGGATCCAACCTCTACCTGAACGTGGCGTACAACGCGGCGGCCGAGCTCCCGGCGTCCATCGTCTCGTGGCTCCTCATGGGCAGGACCAACCGGCGCGGCTCGTTGCTGGCGCTCACCACGGCGTCCGGGCTGTGCAGCCTCGCCTGCGTCGTCATCCCGGAGGAGGGCACGGGCACGGGCGCCAGCGCCGGCTTGCGCATGGCCACCGAGGTGGCGTCCTTCTTCGCGTCGTGCACGGCGTACGACGTCATACTGATGTACTCGATCGAGCTGTTCCCGACGTCGGTGCGCAACTCGGCGGTCGGGCTCGTGAGGCAGGCGGTGGTGCCGGGAGGCGTGTTGGCGCCCTTGCTCGTCGCGATCGGACGCGACAGGAGCTACCTGTCGTTCGGCGTGTTCGGCGTCGCCGTCGGCGGCCTCGGGATGCTCATCGCCTGTCTGCCGGAGACGAGGGGGAGGAGGATGTCGGACACCATGGAGGAGGAGGAGAGGAGCACACCATGTCCAGTGCTGGCGTGAGCGAAATGGATAGCAATGGCGTGCTCGTGTAGAAGACGTTTCATCACGTTTGTGACAAAGTTCTAGTACGATGTCTGCGAGGGAACAGAGATGTCTGAACTAATAAGGTGTGGAGCTTTACGAACCGTTGATAAGGTGTGAAATAAAATTCAAATTATGGTATTGCTAGTGTTAGAATTTTCCAACGTCTGATTGGCTTGAATGCCGTGCGGCATCCTGTATATCCGTCATCCTGGAAATTGATCTGTACCTCAAGATTTGTTCATAGGCCTTCCGTTGAGCTGAATCACTGAGTGGGCCACAGTTAGATCCACAAATCTTTTCTGGTTGCAAAAGTTAGAAGTGTGCTATGAAAATAGTAGGTCCAAACTGTAAAGGAGATACACGTATACATTTTTTTACAGTGTAATTACAACACATTTAAGGAGTTACACTGTAAAAACAGTGTAATTACAGCTGTAATTTTCAAATGATGCGGCAGTAGTTTCAGTTAAAACAATGTTTGTCCATCTCTAATTGAATCTATACCGTTATAACATGGACATACACATTAAAATCAATGCCTTATAGTTTCTTTTTTTTCCTAATTAATGTGGAATTTTCTAGGCTTTATTAAGATAACAGATTAAAACATTTAAGCAGGTTTTGTTTGGTTCAGAAGTACCTGAGAATTTGTCGTTCATAGCAATGCTTCTTTGTTTGTTATGAGCACATACGTAACTCACTATTATGAGCTGTAAAGAGCATACACGTGAAACAGAGAAACCTGTGAAATGACATACATGAATAATAAAGGGAAAATTGTCTCAGATGGAAAGTTTCAGATGGAACCTCACGTTTCATTTTTAGTGGAAACATGAAACCAGTGATCTCGTCCGCACCCGTTAGATCTGAAATGTGCGGACGAGATCACTTGTCCTAACCATCCTATACAGTTTGCAGTTTATCCCCGTCTGAACGGTACATTTATTTTATGAAACCCCTTACAATCAAAAATATTGCAATTGCACCACTGTGAATCCTCCCAAATCCAATCGAATATCCCACTTCATCTTCCCCATTTCAGATCGGATGGTATATCAAGAGGGTTCCATGTTTCCACTGAAATCATGATCTGCACCACATACTTCCCCGAGTAAAGATACAACAAATTGCAAAGCTGTGAAAACAAAGTGGCAAGAGCCTACATTTTTCACGCAAGGCAAGAACCTATATTACTTCTTCTGGATCTATTTTTCTCTGATTTCCAAAGCTTCTGGCTTATTAAACCATTTACTTAGCGTCAGGCAACTTGTTCACAAGTTCAAAAACAAAAGTTAACTTGTTCACAGCCGCAAAAACTAACGGGACTATCTATAAGTCATTTGACAGAGGGGGAAAAATCCTATAAGAATCGTGTTGGTTTTGGCCAATCCTATTGCTTTACGATTCGTGCACACACACAACCGTACCCCTTCCTTCATCCTGCCCCTCCCACCTCACTCAGTTCATGCCGCAGCAATTTGCCGAGCTCTATCAATCCGTCGCAGCACCCCACTGCCCCACGGCTCAGTTCAATTGGAGTTTTGACTACTTTCGGTTGAAAATTTTACATCAGGTGGTTCTTTTTATGTGGGAACGACGGCAGTAGGGGATCATCTCGGAATTTTTTGTCGAGGAGTGAAACAATCATTATAACGACGATCGATCGTGAATTGTCTTTTTCGAAGTTATGTGCATATAGGCATGTACAACAGTCCTTATTTGCGGGCTCTCTCTGATATCATTCAACCATATTAGATGGCGTGAAAGAGAGAAGGAGCAAAAGATGGTTGCTACGTATGCCAACGGCTTAGAGTCGACTCTTAGTATTTATTAAAAAAAATTATTGCATAGAGTAATAAAGGAAAACAAATAATAAAGTATTTTGATATATTAATGGCTAGCTAGAAACTGTATTATCTTAACTATTGTAACGTGATAACCCTTAATTAACATAGATATCACGTCGGTCTCTACCACGTACATGCCCTAAACTCTAAAAAAAAAAAATGAATGCATGGGAAAAAGAAATGCACGTGGGTTCGTGCGTGTGGTGGGGAGAGGCGCACCACGCGTTGCCGAATAGATGTTTCACAGTTTTAGTGGGATATGGGTGCTTTTACGATTTTTGCATTAACAGCAGACCCAGTCTCAATGTCTCATACGATTGATTAATTTCCGCGTGAAGCGTACCCTTGCGTTCCAAATTAATATTCCGCGTGTCCGCGTCTGAGCTCTTCTTCTGCACATGACATGTCCGTAACGTACGTAGTTGAACTACTACGGTAGTTCGTTCCGTCCGTCCCCCCTATACCACTATACGCAACGATCGATCAATCCCACTTATTGTTGCCAGAGACACGCAACCAACAAATCGATCGATGAAGCTGACCAAACTCATAGGCTGCTTCGTCCCTAGCGGCGCGGGCGCAGGCGCGGCGCCCGCCGTAGATGAGGCCACGGCGCCTCAAAGGACAGCTAGCGGAGGAGTTGGCGGCGGCGGCGGAGATGAGCGCCCGTATGGCGGACCTCGACCAGCACCTTGACCGATTCGAGCGCGGTGTCGACGACTTTGGGCGTGTCATGGACGAGATGATGGAGGAGCAGGAAGAGCTCGAGCAGCTGTTCCCCGAGCTGCGCCAACGGTCACCGTGGGAGAAGGCCAAGGAGGCCATCCGTTTGCGCCGGCGCAGGAGCGGCGCCAAGGTTGCGCCGGCGACCGCAGAATCCGAGATGATCACGCTTGGTCCGGCACTTACGAGGTTGCTTGAACGCAGCGGTAACACCCAGGTTTTGGAAGAGATTGCAGCGCTAAACCAAGCAATAATGCAGTCCTACGCGTAGTTTCACGTTTGCCTGTTTCGTTTGGTTGGACCTGATCATGGCTTGATCAGTTGGCTAGCTTGCTGTATGTCCTTTGGTGTTGCTGGCTTTGCACCTCAGAAATTCTTTTTCTTCTTCTTTCTTCAAAACTTGCTACGATTGTATAAGATTTTGTAGCTACATTGGTTAGTTGAAGCTCTGCTAGGATAAAGCCTAAGTTACCCCTTGACTATTAGAAAGGTTCTTTTTACCTCTAGAACTCGAAAACCATATATTCCTCACCCTTAACTTTTGATACTAGATAAAACACCCCGCATTTGTCCTATGTGACAGATGTAGAGGCCGGATTTCAATCCATTATCAAAAAAATTTGACATATGTGACAATGACATGGCAATATAGCCATCATAAAAAATTAAAAATATTATAAGGCGCAAATCTCATACTCTCTTATTCACTTCACTCTCTTCTCCCCTCTCTGTCAATTCCTTAAGGCGGCTTGGCAGTGGAGCAAAGGAAGTGTAGGCGAGGTGCGGAAGGAACATGCTCGGAGGAGAGGAAGCACGAGCACGGTGGCAGGCCGGCAGTGGAGCTGATGAAGCGATGGCCGGTCAAGTCCGCCGCCTGCTTGCCCAAGATGAGGAGAAAGAAGGGAAGCAGAAGAATGGAGTATAAAAGGGGGAGAGCAGGGCACCCCCACCAACCACCACCAAGCCACAACTGCGCTCGTTGCCTTCCATTGCCCTTGCTTGCGGCGACCGGGAGATGCAACGGCGATGGAGGTGGAGTGGAGGTGTGGTGGCCTTCACAAGCAACGGAGGCGTGGTAGGACGGACATCAACTGCATCAGACGTGAGGAAGGAGGTGGTGCTAATGCTGGCCCTCCTCTCTTCCTAGGGCTTGCTCTTGACTGCATCCATCCTACTTGAGGTCCACTGTCGCATCTTTAAACTCCCCCTCCCCGTCCTTCACCGACGGTGGATCAACACATCGGTGCCGCCACTACCAGCTTCTTCTAATGGATCAGCCGTATGACAAGGTTTCTTCAACACGGTTGCGCCTTCCCACCTTGCTCTTGTGCCACCTCCGACGGGAGAGAGAATGGATTAAGAAGAGGGGGAAAGAAAGGGGAAGGGAAACTGATCGGTGGCCAGTGGCGGGCTTACTTCAATTCAATGGTATTCAAATGAATACCTAAGATTTTTTTGAAACAATAGATATATGAAGTATATAATATCTATGCATATATAATGAATATATGAAAATAAGGTATTTTCAACCAAAAAAGTCCAATTTATATTTGTGTAGTTCTAGTTCTCTCGTTCCACCTCCATCCTCAATTCTAATAGCCCAGTTGACGGCTAATGAACGTATTTGACGATGAAAATTTTTTATCCCTCTATATTTTGAATACCCAAGTTCAAAATCCTGGGCTCGCCCCTACCGGTGGCTCGTATTATTTTTGTTATTTTGGCGACCGGGCTGCCAAGTGTGTCACCATGTGTGTTTGACCCGGTCAAAACCGCTTGAAATATTGCTAGAGGGGTTTTCTATGTGGTTTGAGAAGTTCGGGTTGAACGATGTCTGGTTTACGAGTTTAGAGGGCAAAAAGAACTCATCCAATAGTTTAGGGTAATTCATACACTATCCATAGCTAGAGTAATTGTACTTTGCTCCCTATGTTTCATATTATATGTCTCTTTGATAAAAATCAAAGTCAAACTGCTTCAACTTTGACAAAAAAAATATAGAGAAAACTTGTAATATTTTCAACACAAGACAAACATACCATAAGTATTTTAATTATAAATTCAATAAAGTTAACTTAGTCATGTAAATATTGACATATTTGGTCAAAGTTAAATTAGTTTGCCTTTAACCAAAGTGAAAAGAACTCATAATTTGATGCGAAGGGAGTATTGATATACTTCCAACGTCACCGCTTGACTCCTCTTCCCAACCACTCGCCTCCTCTACCGTCATTGTCACACCACGTCACTGCTTAACTTTGCTGACGCCATAATAAGTCAATGGCGTCATCATACCCCTCATCACCCTCTCCCTTCCTGCCTATTGGCATCTCCTCCTTAACCCGGCCACGACGAGGACTAGAGGTGCCACCACTTCGTCATCTTGCCCGTGGTTACGTCACTCTGGTTCGTCTCCTTCGCCAACACTGGCCCACAGCCCACTGCCCTTGCGGCTTCAGTTGGGCCTCAGGCGCTCTTCAGCCCGACCCAAAACTTCGTAGTGCCGGCCTGCAGATAACACATGACACACGGTACGGTCGTAGGGAGCCATCCATCCGACCGATCCGACGTGGCAGCGCCACACCTCCACAATCCGAAGCCGCGCTCCCATTGGCCCCGACCAAATCCAGAAATCTCCCACCTCACACCCGCCGCTCCAATCACCCCACCACCACAAACACATACGCTACATATACATTACACGTATCACCTCTTCTTTTCGTCTTAGCAGCTAGCTCGCCACCACCACATCGCAAATCAGCAGCTGATCCCCAGCCGCCGATGGCGTCTACGATCATGGCCCCCACCTCCCGCGTCCTCGCCGCCAAGACCCCCTTCCTCGGCCAGGGCCGCTCCCCCAATGCCGCCTCCCTCCGCGACGTCTCCGCCTCCGCCAACGGCCGCATCACCATGGTACGCACACACACGCTTCATCGATCTAGCATCAACAACTTTCCCGACGCAAACTGTAACAACAACGTTTAATTTCAGAGCAACGAGCTGTGGTACGGGCCGGACAGGGTGAAGTACCTGGGCCCATTCTCGGCGCAGACGCCGTCCTACCTGCGCGGCGAGTTCCCGGGAGACTACGGGTGGGACACCGCGGGGCTCTCCGCCGACCCGGAGGCGTTCGCACGCAACAGGGCGCTGGAGGTGATCCACGGTCGGTGGGCGATGCTGGGCGCGCTCGGCTGCATCACGCCCGAGGTGCTCCAGAAGTGGGTGCGCGTCGAGTTCAAGGAGCCCGTGTGGTTCAAGGCCGGGTCCCAGATCTTCACCGAGGGTGGGCTCGACTACCTCGGCAACCCAAACCTCGTGCACGCGCAGAGCATCCTCGCCGTGCTGGGCTTCCAGGTGATTCTCATGGGCCTCGTCGAGGGATACCGTATTAATGGCCTTCCTGGTGTTGGTGATGGCAATGAGTTGTACCCTGGGGGACAGTATTTTGACCCGTTGGGTCTCGCCGATGACCCGGTGACTTTCGCTGAGCTTAAGGTCAAGGAGATTAAGAATGGCCGTCTTGCGATGTTCTCCATGTTTGGGTTCTTCGTGCAGGCGATTGTTACTGGTAAGGGCCCGTTGGAGAATCTGCTTGACCATCTCGCTGACCCTGTTGCTAACAATGCTTGGGTCTATGCCACCAAGTTCGCGCCGGGCTCCTAAATTGAGAAGATTTTAGCCAGCCAGCCAGCCAGCCATTGTAGACTATCTTGTTGTTTGATGTACCATGATGTATGGATGCACAGGTTGTACGATGTGATCGTTGATCCATCCAGAATTCGGAACTGAAGAAAGTGAGGGGTTTGGGGTTCGCATCTGTGCTGTCTGTAAATTGCAGTCTGTGTGTGAGAGCTGTGTGCTTAGTTAAATCTTGATGGTTTTGTGTACGTTTGTAATTGATCATACGGTTAGTGTTTGATTACAAGTGAATTTGCCTTACCTTCTCTCTTTTGGAGGGCATCAACTAGCAAAGAGCAACTGGACTTGAGTGGTTGTTCAGACTTCAGATTTCAGAAAGATGCAATATTTGCAGACATTAGTTCACACACAGACAAGACATTTGCAAACAAATGAGGCAAGGAATGGAGTAAAATGCCTTGCAAATTCGATGATTTCTTACTGTACACATTACAGAACTGCTATTGCATCTCTATTCGCTCATGGCGGATAATCTGTATTTAATTACCCTTCCATATCTCAAGTTCATCTCTCTACATACATGATGGCATACATACACTGACAACGAAGAACTAATATACATGTACAGACTTCTTGCTTTCCACCTATATGATGATTCTTTCTTTGATAAGCTGAACTCCGGACGAGTTCCAGCACCGCCACTGACGATGGAGCTCATCATCAACAAACATCTCGTCAGGCTTGCGATAAAGAGGACAAGAACCTCGAAGCCTTCGTTGTCACCTCCCAGTCCTTCCATTTGTCTCTGCTTTGATGCGGTAAGAGGGAATGTGGGGAAATGCACCTGGAGCTTTGCGTGCATTCACTTTGTGCTCTTCTTCCCCCACCATCTTTTCCGGGATTTCTCTTCATGATTGCCAACCTTCTGAAGATTTACCTTGGTCTCCTTCAATCGAGATTTGTAGTCTTTCTTCCACGTCGCAAATCTGTCCTTGAGCTTCCGGAGCTCATCGTCTGGGTTCATGTTTGAACCAACCTGTCCGGACTTCACTGCAACAAGGAAGCCCGCATCGTCTTCAAAAACCTGCCGCCTGTCCTCAAACTCCTTGGCTAGGTGGTTCACAGCATTTACCCGTCTGTCTGAATTTTGTGCTGCCACTCTAGCCTCAGGGTTATGGCTTTGATATTTGAACTCTGTCCCTTCAGGGGTATGGGTCCCAGTCGATGTATCTTCAGAGTCATAATGAGCATTCGTTGGTGCAGCATCAGTTCGAGCTGCTCGGGTGGCCACATCATCTGAAGTTAGGCTCTTCTTAGCAGCCACGAGGCTCAACTGAAATGAATACAGATAATTCAGTCCAAACTCCAGAGGAACATAATCCTCTAGTGATAATACAAGAAAACACTGTTGCAAGCTATCGAACTAAGCTACTCTTTTCTATACAAGAGAAATATTATTGTGGCAAAGGAAGTAATCCATTCTTCTATAACATTCCAATAATTCAAACCTTTACAATATCACAGTGCTGTGTAATTTTAGCTCCATTTCCAGAGCAACTGTTCTTAGGTTCAAGACTTGACACGTTACTTGGTGTGGTGTGTGGTGGTTTTTTTTTTTTGGGGGGGGGGTTGAAAATTCATTTGTCAGCATGTCAGAAATGCATGCCATAACAGTAAAGATGAATTCATAAGAAAATAAGCAACCATGAAAAATTAACAGAAAATTACAATGTAGATAATTACCTGAAGAGAGGAGAGCTGCTTCTTCCATGCCTCTTCCATAGATTTCATTTTAGCTTCATATTCTGACCATTTCTTCTCATACTGTTCCAATTGTTGCTTCAACATTGCATTTTCTTCCTCTTTGTCTCGCAATGAAGCCTCAGCTTTTGAAACACGTCCATGGAGTTCCGTGATAACTGGTTGTTGAGGATAATCTCCATTCATTTCCTGTCATGGTGATGCTAATCATTAGACACTATTACACATTTGATGTCTATGACACTAGCATGTTCAGTCAATTTGGTAGCTTGTACAGGGAAGGCTTCTCAATAAGGAAATATATGGTTGGACATCAGTAGTTATGTGTTAGCCATTAGGTCAATATAGCAAGCAACTGTACTCATGAAAATACCAGAGAAACATCATGTGGAATCAATCTCAATTCCCAGGTCAGCAAATGTATTAACCAATTCCGCATTCAATACTGAATTAAAGCAGTGTGATGTGGGATACTACACAATATTAATATAGAAATACTTTGACAGAGAACTCACATGATAAATCCGCGCTTGTGAAGCATTCTTCCTTGTATGTATATTGCCGTAACTGACCTTCGAGTCCCTTTCTTCCTTCAGACTCTTATATTTGTTCCTGGCCAAGCACCCACGCATCACTGCAGAAGCATATGGAAGCACATGATTAGATGAATGTGATATACATTGCAACATAATGTCAGTAAGCCTTTTCATGACTCTTAAAGTACCTGATTGTAGAAGCACAACATATTTGAGCTGATCAATAAACATGGTAGCTGCAAGTCTACGCCTAGCATACTTCTGTATGAGAACAGCTGCCCTCCATCTTTTTACAAGATGATCAAAGTGTATTCTTGCTTTTTCACCTCTTATAACTGTACATTGCAAATTTTGCAAGGCAATACAGTTAGACGAAATATATCTGTGATCTCTGAGCTGATAACTAAAGCGGGTGCCAGGGAGTCATTTGAATGTCAAACTATGTCCCACATGTGCTAGAAGGTCAATGTGTTATGTATATTCAAAACCAAATACAAAATAAAGAGAATTACATGATTGCAAAGTCATTGCTCCTTTCTTCAGTCCCTGGTATTCTTGTCGAGTATGCAATCCACGGAAGTTCTTCTGAATCCGAAGGGCTCCATGGAGCATCTGGTTTTTACCATTTTCCAGTGCAGCAACCTACGAAATATCAATACGCACATCCATAAGCACTAACAGAAATTAGAAAATCATCACAAAATAAAGTTGCTACATTATGACAGAACATCAAGCCGATGTGTGGAATTACATGGTTTGAGTGTATGATGAAAAATCTAACAATTGTTAATGTACCTGTCCTGTACGGAGAAACAATTTTGTGTAGCCAACTTGATACATTTCTGGTGGAATATTGAACTGCTGTAATACAGCAACAGAAACACTAAGTGGATCCTGTGATGCAATGGACTGCAGGAGAAGACACCCATATCTACATATTATAAGACAAATTGGAAATTCGAAGTCAGCTGGTATACTAGTACTGAACATAACAAACAGGATGGTCATGAAATCCAATTATGCAAATTAGCAACCTTTCAGCGAACTGTTGATGTGTCATCCTAGTTGGATAACCTGCTCTTGATATCCGCACAACTTCAAGCACTCCACAACACTTAAGCTGGTGCGTAACAAGATCATGCTCAAATAGCATGGGGCGTTGTTTGCTATTTGGTTGGATGCATCGAATGAAATGAGGAGTTGTGTTCTCCAATTGCTGCATCAGCTTGAAAAGTTGAGCCTGGATACATCATAGAGCATGAAGATGGTTACATAGAACACCAACTTATGGAAATGTGCATGGCATTATGCATTAAGCTGTCATGGACCAAGAGCTAGAAGAAGCTCATCACCAAACCACGTGCAAAACATATGGTTACAAAATAAAGGACAAGAGAGCCGTTCTCAAGCAAAATTATCTAGATTGTATTAAATATTAATACATGAATGATTGGAAATGGTACCTTAAATTTGGTCACGACACTTTGTTTTTGTGAATCAACAGCCGATTGCGATGATTTATTCTGAGAATCAGCAACCATTACAGAGGCAAAGTATTTTGGAAGTTCACATTTACATGACGAGAGTAGTTGAATTGACTCAGAGTTCAGCGGATCCCTGTTCTTCTCCAAGAACCCAGTTGTATCATACGTCACCTGGAAACACAACTTGTACCATTAATCAAGCTGCATATAGAAAAGTTTCAAAAACTATTGAGATAATTGTCCCTTAATAGATAAGTTCACAGATAGAGAAATGATAGCTACTCCCTCCGTCTCAAAATATAGACTTATGTCGTTTTTTGAGGAGATTAAGATTGAGGAAATGGAGTGTTGTGATTGGTTGAGGAGAGAAGGTAGGTAGGAAAATTAAATGAAGGGTGGTTGTGATTGGTGGAGATGTGGTAGGTGGATGTAGAAGTAGTTGTATTTTGAGACAAATTTGAATTGCTCAGGTAGTTATATTTTGAGACGGAGGGAGTAGATTAACAATGAAAAATAGGTCAACTTGAGGATCAGAGATCACAAACCTCTCCAGCATAATGACAAATCTTAAAAGCACCTTCCTGTTCATCCCTGAAGGCAGAGTTTCCCCTCAAGTGCTGCTTAAGCTTGTTAGCAAAGGAAAGGTCTGTTGCCTTTGGGAATGTAGACTCTTCATCCAATAATGATAATAGCCCTAGAGGTTTCTGTGATGTAAAAAAAGTCATTATAAAATAGTACATGCACAGGCAAAGGATGCAAATAACTAGAAATATTAGTAATTGCATATGTCACAAAGTATTAATATGCAAAATCATGATCACATGATGATAGCACAATCTTCTTTAATAATTGCATATTATTGTTAACTGCAGCTGCATTATGACCCATAAAGTTCTCTAAGGGAAGCATAGATGCACTCTTTTTAAGAATGTTTCTGTCTGCTTAAAATCTTCTCACTTGTTCACTAAAATTGAAGTGGCTCAGAATTGTGGAATAGAAGGTTGGGCTTTATTGAAAGGTGTGCTACAGCGGTTTAAAGTACGTAGTACAAAAAGGCAATTAGCGGACTCCTGGAACTAAAGCTAGAGTAGCTCGGAGTTGTGGGATAGAAGGTTGGACATCATTGAAATGTGTGGTGATACGGTTTTGCACTCCTAGTAACCAAAGAAGAATGGTGGGCTCATGGAACAACTCAGGAAAAAAACAAAGATAACAGACGAAAAATCTAAATACAGAATGCAAATTTTGCCTGCCTCTGTCATGTACTCCCTCTGTCCCATAAAAAAATAACTACTAGGTATGAATCGGGACAAGTACACACCCAGATTCATCCCTAGAAGTTGATTCTTTTGGGGATGGAGGGTGTAAGCAATTAAAAAGGAAATAGATCCAAATAACAAGCTCAGAACTTTATTCGAATTGACTGTGGACATACAGCAAGGTTGTGATCCGTAAGTAAAGGGATTTAATGAAAGTAACACTGCATACCTTCTCAAAAAGTGATAAGCAGTCAGTATTATCCACAAATTCCACATCGGCCCACTCGATTCCATCCTCTATGTATTCCTGACAAAATATAGAATTAGCATGGTAGGCATTGATATTAGATATAGGGGATAAAAGCACGAGAGTGCCAGCAACTGAATATATGATTTCTCGAAAGCCCTCCCTCCCCCTTGGCACATCTTTTACTGAGCGTCCACACACATACGCGCACCAAAAAAAGAACTATAATGCTGCCAAACAAATAAAATTCTACAATTATAAGTGCAGAAGCTGATGTTCCAAGCAAAAGCTGCCCCTCACCAGTTCTCCCACAAACTGGTTGTCCAATGGTGGCCAAACAAAAATAAGTGATCTAGATAGATCCCACATAACTTGGATATACACATTTGCGCAGCTTGGCTCTATCATTACTAGTCACAACCAGTGTAATGACCATACTAGAACAGGTAGAAGCACTCAAAAGTTGAAAGACAGTGGCAAAATAAATAGCATAGGACACTGGGATAAGATCCAAAAATAAATTTTGGCATCCCATTATATGCCCAAGTCCTGAGGAAAGAAATGGGGAAGTTTGTAGGGTCACTTGCACCTTTGCCACAAAAGCATGGCAAGCAAACCACAATGTAACCCAGCATTCAGTTACAACTTACAAGAAATAATTTGCATGGAAATACAACTCATAATTATTTCACAACTTCAGCATTACAACAGACAAATAATTCAAGAAACCCTTAGAATCATACCTCCTGTTCTAGTTTGAAAAGATGCCGGTTAAAGTGTTGCTGTAGTCTTTCGTTGGCATAGTTTATACAAAACTGCTCAAAACCATTCTTCTGTAATGGTATAGCTAAATGTTAGCAGCTGAGGAATTGGAAAAAAAAATCAATATTAAAATAATGCAATGTAGTCCATACAATGAAAGACTCGAACCCATAAATATCTAAAATACTTATGGATCTCCATGTGTGATGTCTTCCCGTTCCAAGTGAGTGGTTAATTTGCTCAACAATCCAGTCAAACAAATGGGCGTAAATGGACTTTGCTAGAGCATCCCTTGCATCAATGGCCTAGAGAAAGTAGAAAACATACAGTAAAAGACAGAATGGAAAAAAAGCAATAAATAATCTACACTTGATAAAACTAACAGCAATTGCATACCTGGGTTAGTGTCAGCTTTTGAATAATATTGTCTTTGCCAGCTTGGATTTTACGTGCTGTGAAAGCATTCACCAATTGAGGTGCACTACAACCTAATAGCTTGGCTGCAGTAGCCAATCCTGAAAAGCATGTTACAAGAAGGAAGTAAGACAGTAACTCAATAAGCTCTTAATAAGCCAATTGACACCAACGCCGCTATTAGGCTGCAACAGATTTGTTTTTATTGCAGGATGAAGATTATGCGGCTTAAAGTTTTACATGGCACATATTTTCTCCAAGATATAAAAAGATAAAAGATGGTCATTATAGAGAAAGGAAAATCGGTACCTTCATTTGAAACAATCTCTACATGATTTTCACTGTCTATCACAGAAAATGAAATATTTCCAAGCCACAAGACAGCTGAGAGCATGGAAAACAATTTCATTTGGTCATCTTTTGATACTTGAACAATATCAAGTGCATCCTGCAGATAAAAAAAGGTAACATAAATAACAAATAATGTAAGATAAATGTAGAAATTTGGACAGAAATGATAATTGAATTTCTAGCAACATTACCACTAGCATCGAAAACCTTTTAGCATCATCAACACCATCAATTCTCAAGCAAGCACTCTGCTTTAAGTAATTGTAATAATTGGCTTCTTTCAGAAACATTTTTTCTGCAGCAGTAGACATGCATATAAGATATTTAAAAAGGTGTGTGGATAGAATATGAAGAAGCGAACCATTTTCTTGGAAAAAAAAATGTATTTATGCAATCGAAAGGGAAAGGAAGAATAAGCTCATAAATCATGACAATGTAAGTACTTTTTAATAGGGGAGGAGCTCCAGAGCACAGTTGATAGAAAATATGGTATGACCTCTCGCCTGTTGCCCTTCGAACCACCCTTGACTGCATGGACAAGACACCAGACATCAGAACTTTCAGGAAGAAGTATCAGATATGAGTTTTCGTCAACACCTGAAATTAACATACCTTCTCTAACAGGACTGTTCCATGAGATTCAATTCGAGGAATACACATGCCCAAAGAAACAAATTATCAGAAAGTTCAACAGTTTTATTGCTAACAATCAACAATAAATTGTACGGAAGGCTTACATGTTTGAATTTTAGCACCACAAAGCTTTCCGGTTTCAGAGAAGTGTATTTCAGTAAGTTTACCCTACATTAAAATCATCATGACACCATGCGAATACTTAAGAACAATGAACTGATGAGCAATGGAAAGACATTTTTTTACATGAAGATAGACTCACGAATCGACTAGAGTTATCATTTCTTGATGTTTTTGCATTCCCCAATGCTTCCAGAATAACATTTGTCTGAAGAACCTCAGACTCCATTCCACAAGCATCCCCTAGAGTGGCCAAATATTGCATTGCAATTTTAGCCGTCTCTGTTTTTCCTGCTCCGCTTTCACCACTGGAATAAGACGAATACCACAGAGAGCACATTAAAAGCTGGGTTAGAGTCTTAAGAGAATTGTTGTTATTTATCATGGAAGCATGGTAGCACATTCTAACCTTATTATTATAGACTGGTTTATGCCATCTGCAGGGTACCGGGAGTTGCATTAGATGAAAATTTTTACAAAACAATGGTATAAAATGATCTACTCTCTTTAGCACTACCTCTTAGCATTTCATGAAAAGCCAAATCAGCTACTGCATACACATGTGGATCGTCATTGAGTTTTTTCCTGTACTGTGTGATGAAATCCTTCCCATAGAGAGGAACTTCTTTTAATGGATTGACAGCAATCAGAACAGGCCCTGCTTTTGTCTACAAAGACGAAAATACAAATGAAGAGACATGGACTGGACCAAGAGACCATAGAAAACATAATGAGCTTGCATGATAGCGCTTACATAAATAAGACCACGAGAATATCTGAACTGCAGATTGTAAAGAACTGAGGGTTCATTTAAGTAGCTCATATGGATTAAATTATCCACTCCATCAAGAATATCAGGGTTGGCAGGCAAGAGTCTTTCTGGTGACAGCGTCAAAACCTACAGGAAGAAACATTTTGAGTAAAACATGTTACAGAAATTTACTCAAATATTTATGCCATTACATCACCCTGAATGAGACTCACTTCTCCATTAACCAGGAGTATTTCGACATCGTCTCCAGAAATTGATTGAATCTGTCCAAGTTCCCATGTTGCATCTGGTGAAGAACACCAAACTCGGAGCTTCTGAAGAAATAAAACAATCAAATATTATAACTTTGCCTGGTTTTTGCGAAAACTATTTGAACTTAAAAGCATCATACTCAAATCATTACAGGAAAGAATAAAATAGATAATCCCAGTCCCATGTGAAGTTGTTCTGATTGTCCAACATGTCCATAGTTCCAAACCTCTAAAGATCATAGTAACAATAACATGCAAGTTAAAAATTAATGTTCTTGACCTACGGACCAAAGCAAGTATGGAGTCTACTTCCTAGACAAGAAACAAGCACAAAGCAACAAAAGGCCTGTGTCTACTGCTTAATACTAGTGGATAAGAGTTCCGCAGCATGAAGTTTTGTCAGTGGATCTGCGGATACAACATAGAAACAAGCTTACAGGTTTAGCATATAATCAGATTGATGGATCAATTTGATTTGATAAACAATTCTCAGCCATGTTTTATGAACAAGTTTTTGCAACCATATGAGAGCAAGAATTCAGTTTATCCTATTTTCGAGCATAAAGAAAAATAGATTAACTTGTTGCGATGTAACATTTTGTTCACATGATAACAAAATAAATCTTATCAATTTCAACAATGAAAGATTCTCACCTTCTGGAGGACATAATCCATGGTATCTGTAAACACCGGCTTCCCATTTATCTTTGCCCTTGAGGAAACAGAAGGAGGTTCCTTAAAGAATGTCATCTCCTTCCTCTCATCATGAAATTTATCTTCATACGGTGACTCCTCCAGCACCTCCCCATTAGAGAACTTCCTCTTGGATCCAAAGATGCGAGTTTTTACCACATTCTCCTCCTTGACCTCCTGCCCACCAATCTTCTTCTCAACCCCTGGATTCTTGTCAGCCATCAACGTATCCGCCACCGCGCCTTTCGCCGCACCATTCTCAAGCTTAACCCCAGAAGGCAGTGATGGCCGTTTTGCACTGGGCAAGCGGCCACGGCACGTTGGCCGCGCTGGCAATGCCGGAGGCGCATCCTTGGGTTGCTCATCACGCTTCTTTATTGTTTCCAGCAAGACCTCAAGGGAGCTCTTCGGAGCGGCTGGTACCGGTGCCATTACGGCAGCTGCAGAGAGCATCACCGCCGAGGAAATCAACAAGCCACCAGATCAGACCAGTGACCTACCCAGGGAGGCTCAAACACTAATCCGCCAAATCCTGCCGCGGGACGCCATAGAAATCAAAACCTTCTCCATACCGTACCAATTATCTCCAAATTTAGGTGCACAAGCCCCTAACTCAGCAAGGGCTCGAAAGTGACAGCCCCCCAAACCCCAAATTCTGCAGCCGGGGACTAGAAAATACTCTAAATCCCCTCAGCAATCTCTCGAAATTTCCACTCTCCCAGCCCCGAATTAGCACTAATTGCACGCGCCAAGAACAAATTCCTGCGGTGCCCGGATCAAGGGACAGGATAAAAACCCAAACTTTGTGCGATTTTTGAAGGGGAAAAGAACAGGGGCCAAGCTTGGAATCGGCAAGGAGACTGCAAAAGCTGCAATCTTTGGCGAAAGAAAAGGCAAAAGAAACCCGAAACAAAAGCAAAGCCAGCCGAATCAAAGGACCGGAACTCTAGCAGCAGCAGGAGGCGCAGAAATCATCAAAGGGCTAGAAGAAACGGGATTATTTCCCCCGCCGCCGCAAGAACAGCCGCGCGCACGCACGCACTAAGAACCGCCCCCAAATCAAAACCCAAACCACAAAAAACAAAAAAAAAAACGCGATTTTTCCTCTCTCTCGGGGCTTTTGCTTCTACCTCACAATTCAAACCTCCCCAGCCCCCATATTTCTGTGTCTTTTTCCCCTTCCCCTTGATCCGTTACTTAGGCAGTGGAAAACATTAGGACAAAGCAAACGAAATGACAATTATGCCCTCCAGTGCCCTTGTATTACGGTGGTTAAGCAGTGGCATTGTGGTTAATTTCTTAACGATGGAGGTTAACGTGGATGGCAGTTGCTGATTGGGGATTTCGGTTTGGACCGTTGGATGCGAGCGGCTGCGCTTTCCCCTCCACGACTTCAGTTGAGGCCCGTCGAATTACCAAACTACCCCTGGAGATTAGTGCTCCAGCACCAAGCCTACTTGATTCTAGTGTGCTCCTTAAAAAAGGGGAGCTTTGCCTGCTCGTAATCTTGTTTTGTTGTCTAGAGAAAATAAGTGAACAGATTAGTGGTTTTTTAATGGAAGCTTCTGTTTGGCAGGTCTTCATTGTATGCATTTTTGTATCATTGTCAACAGGAAGAATCAGGGCATCATAAGTTCTCCTAAAGAAGTAATGTTTAACGAGAATAGTCAATGTGAAGTAGATTTATTCTTTATTAGGAGTTTGCCGATTTCAATGGACCTGAATAAGTGTGTCCAATAGTGGCTTGATTACTAGTATTAGAAAATGGTTATATTACTATACCATCCTTGCCTGATGGTTTTTGGGATCAATCACCTCATTTGCTTTTGAGATCCATGCAGGTTTTTCATACGGAAAATAGCAATTTTTATGAAGCACTTTCGTCTGAAAATCCTGGCCACTCCGATCTGAGTCTGAATAATGTTCTGCAGTTTTTCTGAACAGACGTAATGCTGCTACTACTGTACAAAATCTTCATGGAGAAATATGTGGCTATTGCATTGAAAAAAAAAATCCCACGGACATCAAGGACTTGTCATCAAAAGTCCAACATTTACAGGACGATAATTACAGCTACGGGCCTATACGGCTTATCTCCAACGCAAAAGGAAGCAAATATTGCGTCAGACCTCAAGGACTATAATCAATTGCACACTGTAAATACAAAAAAAGAAGCCGTATCTACCAAAACGGACGGAAACCAAACATCCTTTGCAGTAAACACGAAATCCCTGTCAGTGACAGTACATCAATTTCTAGTTACTGGCATGGAAATGTCAACGCTATCCTCATGGCATGGCCAGCTGCCAGCTCGTCTCTGGAGCAAAAATAATTCTTTAGGCAGCTGGGGGATCGAAGCAGAAGAACATGGCATCTGCAGGGTGCAGAACTCCATCTAAAATGCATCCGAACTCCATATAAGGCCCTTCACAGTGCATCTACGTGTCGTTCTTCCTCAGGATAGTTAGGAGGCTAATCATACCACATGGGACGCCTGACACACGCTGCAAGGTTTCTTGTTTCCTCTGTTTGCCATGGGGAGCTTTGTCAGAATGAGCACGGATAGATCAGAAAAGAGAAGCGAGGGGAGATGGATGGAGGGGAGAAGAGGCAACGTCACCTTGTCGTCATCTCGAACCGGAGCCATGCTCACTGCCGCCGACCCGAACCTCGCTCGCCGCCGGGCCACGCCGCCCTCGCTGCCTGCATCGCCGCCGGCCTCGCTGCCTGCATCGCCGGCGGGGCCGCGCCGCGCTCGCCGCCGGCTCACGCCCTGCTCACCGCACTCCAGATCTGGTGGAGGATGAGAGAAGAAGGGGAGGGGAAAGGGGAAGGGGGAGGAAAGAAAAAAGTGGAGGCTGACAGCTGGGCCCATGAGGTAATAGAGGTATGGTTGTAGCTTCTTGGTTACAGGGTGCAAATTGTAAAAGTTTGGATTGGTCTGTTAATAGAAGTGTTGTAAGGGCTGAAATAATAATAGATAGAGGCTGAAACGTAAAACATTATAAGAGTGGATTCCATTATAGAGGTTGTGTCTTATGGTGTTCTATCCTACGGGATAGCGCGAGGGAGAATGATTAAGCTCCTTTGCATTGTGAAGAGCCTAACAAACCATATTCGTGCGGTCGCGCCTTGCAAGTTGCAACGTTCACTGCGCGGGTCCAATAGGCACCACATGTTCGCATTGACCTGCTTGGCAATGGCTGTTGTGAGCCGCATACGTGAGCACTTGTGCTACATTGTATTTTGATGAAAATATTTTACATTTTTAGCCTTTATTATTAATAAGCATACATGCATAAAATTGTGTTGTTAGAAGAAAAGAAAAATAAATACAGTGAAGGATTAGGAAAAAAAATACAGTGAAGGGACACATCAAGTTTTCTAATAGACCAACACCTAAAATAAATAAATTGTCAAAACAAGGATTTCGGCAATGAATTTGTAGTAGGGTAAATGGGCAAACTATATCTAAAAGTTGGGTGCTAACATAGAGGATTATATATACTCATGCCCTTTAGAGAGAATACCCTTGGTTTGTCGAGTAAGATTGAATCATTGTGTCCGGTTAATGTATATAGAATTGTGTATCCCTCTTTTGGGTGTTCCATCTCTCCTTTTATATACCATAAGGATGGGGTGGCATGAGATTATATATTCAGATACAATCGAATCAAAATTAGGCGATAAGATTACATTCCTTCCTTGTCACCCAATTAATTTGAGTTACATGTAAGCCTTGCAGCCAGAATGCTAAAGCCCAAATACATATATACACTGACTATAAGCTCATGGCCATCTATGGTATTATACTCGAGAAGCGAATACCCAGGTACTACAATATCTACATAAATGCTAAGGAAAAACAAAAATACCATAACAAAATATTCTATAGGTAGCGGAATAGAAGATCATTTGCACGATATATTACCATCTTACCATTTTGATTATCCAATATCCAAAGAAAAATATCATGCTCCCCTGTGCTAGAAAGAAAGGCTAAAAATGATGCCATTTGGTAGACATGAAAATAACTTGCATATGTTTAAACAATTTTTTACTATAAAAACTTTACCATTTCAAAAAACACCAAATTAATCAATTCTCCATCCGTCCAAATATATAAGTATTTGGACGAACATGTGGCATATACTGATAAAACGAATTTGGACAACAGTTATGTTTAAATGTCACATTCCAACACAAATGCTTGTATTTTTAAAAAGATGGAGTCTAGTCCTAAATAAAAATATTTTCTCTGTAGCCCTAACACCCCCTGCCAATAATTAAGGGCTCCTTTGGAAAAAAAAAAGGAGAAATTGGAGGAATTCTAGATGTTTAGAATCTATTGGAAATTATATTTATACGGGATCTCCCAAAAAATACTTTAAAATTCCTATTGGAATGGCCCATTCCATATTAATTTTGAAGGAAAATTAACATGGCATCATGCCTTCTCATCTTGTGACTCATAATTTCCATGTTTTCTTGCGGCGATACCAAATAATAGTTTTTTTAAAAAATGTAGATTTATTTCCCTTAGGATTTGTTGTGGCAAAACATTCTATTAGTGTGTGTTTTTATTTCCATGTGTTGTTCTAAAGGAGATCTAGGGATGTTCTTGTTATTACGGGAAGGAGAATATGCAGGGCAAAAGAAGACGCATCCGTCGCCAAGAAAAACAGGACCCATGCTACATTATGGATCACTGCAGAGGATATGATCAGGGCTTTCGCTTTGGTGCTCTTTGTTTTGCTTCCTTTGTTCCATCGTGTTGACTGTGGGTAATCTCTGTGGTAATTGCATGCTGCTGCTTTAGCTTTTTGCGAGATGCAGCGTGGCTGTGCGTGGTGCATGAAGTGGTCGCACTGCAGACTTGCAGAGTGCAGAAGCTGTGGGTGGGTTCTTTCGATTGGGCTGCTCTGCTCAGTGACGGGGAAACACACGCGCGCAGATCTCCTGGCCGCTGCTGCGACGGGTGCCAACATCCAGTCCAGGTTCCTATGATGACTCTCTTTTGTCTCGGATCTCGAGGCACACGAGCTAGCAATCGCCGACGGCGAGCTAGATGTTACAGCCTTGCAAAGGCTTCAGGCAGATACTAGGTTGCAGATTTGAGAGTTCAGCTATTATCGCAGTAACCTATTTTTCGTTTTACTATGCATACGAAAGTTGATACAAGAGGACAATGTTGTGGCGACGAATTTTTTCAGTGACGTGGTTTGGTACTCGCAAAAGTGAGGTGGATTGTGATCTATTCACTCCTGCTCAAGTGTTAGATTATACTAGAGTATATATTAATATCCCACTTTGGGTGTAGGATAATCCCAAATGATAAGAGTTGTATCAGCATCCTAGCTACTGTGGTCATGCTCTTTTCTTTAATTACAGGCAAACGGCTAGTGGAATTTAGTACTCCATATACCTTTTTCATAAGTTTATTCCTCGTAGGCCTTTCTGCAATTTAATACAGGGACCTGAACTCTACAAAAACATAGAAAATCTGAACACCCACTAGCAAGATCAGAAACACAATGCAGGATTTCTTGCTTCATTATCAACTCATCATCCATCCATCCCACACAAGTGGCCACAGAATGATGAGGTTTTCTCAGCAAGTACTCTTTGGAGCACACACACACTGCTCAACTGCTGCACTGTGTATGGGCAATTAGCTTTTCTTACCTTCTTTTGCTAGTCTTAGGAGATGATTAGGTGTAGCAAAGCTTGGTGAGGTATCATGGGAGATGACCCATGATTGCAGGCCTTGCTTGCAAGTGAGGGTGCACTGGGACTGAGACGGCAGTGTCAGGAGACAGCCAACCAACCATGCAATGCAAACTAATCCTGCACATTTAATGGAAATACATTGATTCTTTGGGACCACGAGTATCTGTAGCATGTATACTCCTGGCTTGTACTGCAGTTCGACTTAACCATCATTGCAAGCTTAATTGGGTTGCCATACTTCCTTGGCTTCGAATGGAGGAATTTGCACATACATGTTGATTCCCTATTAAAAAGAGATGCATTATTGATGCAGCATTTGCACATATATCTTCAATGCTCCAACATGGTAGGTGCAGAGGTGCTTATGTGGATTGGGATGAAGTGGGGGAAAGAAATCTAATCCTTGGGAGTACATAGACAATATTAGACATGTAGTACTTACAGGTCTCACATAATTTCTCTCCATATGTTTGCTAATTTGTGCAGCAAAATCATGTGTTCTCACAGGTCTCACATAATTTTATCTATTTTCTGAATTTGGTCTTTAAAAAACTAGAAGCTTTCGGCCTTGAAATATATGCATACATATATTTTACAAAAATCAACAATGAAAATATTTTTTTTGTTTTTGGTTAAACTGGGACTTTTATTTGATCTGGAGCCATTGATATCTATCTCCCAACAATCTAGATGCTTGTCTCATACCAATTTTGTTAGATAATGGGAAGAATCTGATTACGAATGAAATTACATCCAGCCTGTTTATCCTCATTAAAAAGAGAGATCGACTTCACTGTACCACGATAGCTGTCAAACTTATCAGCAATAGGGCCTCATCTACATCATACATCGACACCATAATTGAGGTGCTGCTAACACTTCCTTTTTTTTTATATTGAGTATGAGAGAACATCAACCCATAGGCCATAAGAAAGGGCAGGTACGACATACTTCCCCCTGAGCTCCTCCTCACTCTCAGGCAGCACAATACAATCACTAGACGCCGGCTAGATCGATCCATCGATCGGAAAAACAATGTCGGCCACATGTCATGTATCCAGCTATCACTACTACTCATCCAGCATGCATGTGCTTAATTCATATGCAACTAGTCTAACTTATTTACTCTTATATACTCCCTTGATCTTATGCAATTAATTCCCTAGTATTATAAGGGACATCTCAACGATCACCATTCATTGTCATATACTTATAATGTACGAACATTCTATGGTCACTCATGATGTGCTATATGTTGGTCCATTGTTTTTTTTTTCAAAAAAAGATGTTATTTTACCCTGAAAAACAGTACTGTTCCACCTGCATATCAACGGATATTTGGGGTGTGATCGTTTCACCTTTTCAAATACCATAGCAATACGAATAAAGCAAAAAATAATAATTTATAGGTAAAACTTTTACATCCATGTTATTCACGATTTAAAATCCAAGACTAAAAAAACACAATGAAAAAACATCAAATCAATTTTAAATTTAAGTTTGAAAATTTGAATTTGTGTTGATGCTTATAAGCCAGCAGCAAAACGACAGGATCATCTCATGCTCTGTCGATGCAAAAATATAAACATGATTAGTGTTCGAGAGAACCTGTTGGTGATGTACTGAAATGGCATCCCCAGTTTTCACTGCCGTTCAACCGATGCAATGACCCCATTTTTTCTAGTCTAGATAATGAATGCAACGGCCCCATGCAATGGTAACCTATTCCCAATCAACCGCCTGTTCGGCGAGCAGAAGAGAAGATAACGGGATCGATCAAACACTCCCTTTTTTACTGTTGTACCCTTTAAAAAACTTATTTTACAAATAGATCCTTAAAAAAACTATAGCCAAAAATAGACTCTTAAGTCAGCGCCATACCTTATGGCGCTGAGGATTAACATCTCAGCGCCAGAACAACGTGGCGCTGAGAGTCGAGGAGGGCGTTTGTGGACGGAGATGGCGTTGAGGGGTCAGCACCAGGGTCTCTGGCGCTGAGATACCCAACCTCAGCGCCATAGTAAACTGGCGCTTCTCCGATGACTTGGTGCTCGATGCAGAATGTGTACTGGCTAAGGGGACTCAGTTCAGCGCCAGAGACTTTGACGCTGAGCTCTCCAAGCTCAGCGCCAATTAGTATGGCGTTGACCTCTAAGTCCTCAATTTTGCTATGCCTAAATCACAATTGCAAAAAATTTACCGTGCGTAAACCAACTCTTAGGTTTCTATGCCTAAGGCACGGTAAAATTGACTTAGGCATTGCTAAATTGAGGATTTAGTATAATTTTAACGTAGTCATAGCAAATTTAACTTAGTCATACAAAATTTAAATTAGACATAGTAAATTTAAAGGGTGAAGCCTTAGTCATAGTAAATTTAAGAAAGTTAGTAGTATAAATTTAGAAAGGTTAGAACTAATTGTTCGTTCATCTTAAGTCCTCAGCGCTTAGCGCCAAAGTCTATGGCGCTGAGGTTAGGGGTTCAGCGCCAGCGTCTTTGGCGCTGACCCCTCAACGCCGTCTCCGTCCACAAACGCCGTCCTTGACTCTCAGCGCCACGTTTTCTGGCGCTGAGATGTTAACCCTCAGCGCCATATCCTATGGCGTTGATCTAAAGGTCCATTTTTAACTATAGTTTTTCTAGGGGTCTATTTATAAAATAAGTTTTCTAAATGGTCTAAACAGTAAGAAAAGGGAGCGATCAAACAGAACGAAAACGACGGGAGACATCCCCATCAACTCATCAAGCAAGCGTCCTGCCGCTGCAGTTTTTCAGGTCCTTTTTTTATTACTCAGCTCAGCTGCATGCGTCGTCGCCACTTGGGCGCGTCACGCTCGATTGATCGGTTTGCTTGCTTCGCTTCGCCGTCTCGTTGCGTTTGTCGCGGACAGTGCCCACGGCGCCGGTGAGCGAAATTGATCGAGAGTGATCCACTGATCCTGACCCTGATCATCCTCTGCTTGCAGGCCTGCAGTTTGGTGAGCTTTTTTTTTTTTTTTTGAGTAAACAGTTTGGTGAGCTTGACCAATCCGTCGCGCGCCCGGTGCGTCTGTCAGATCGAAAGCAAACCCATCTATCGACATCGATCGACCGGTTGTTGCTTT
The DNA here is from genome assembly GCA_000325765.3 of Leersia perrieri. Lineage (NCBI taxonomy): Eukaryota > Viridiplantae > Streptophyta > Magnoliopsida > Poales > Poaceae > Leersia > Leersia perrieri. The sequence continues at coordinate 16,552,445 of CM002485.1, forward strand.
GCTAGCTAGTTATCGATTGCCTGCAACTTCTATGTGTTTACTGCCTGCTACGAGTATTTGGGTAGTGGAAGAGCAGCAGAGCACTAGCTAGGCCACACGAAAAAGAAAAAGGAGAAAATACTTACATCTGCTGTAGTATTTCTCGTCGTTAATTTGAAGCCAGTATGATGTGAGGCAGCGTCTTCCGTTTTTTTTTTTCCCTCTTTCTGAACCTGAGAGTCTGCACCGGGTCGCACCAAGTGGAAGCAACACAGCGATACGTTCTACGACTGGTTCAGCTGTGCCGTATTTGTCGAGGCAGCCGGTAGTGTCAGCGACGCGTGATGGTGACGCATGGCTCGGATTGGATTTACATCGCTGAAAAGAATTCGTGGTTGATGGCGCGTAGGTATTGGCGTCCTGAAAAAATATCCATGAAGCCGTTTTCTTTAGTTTTACTGTTGTGAGATTTTTCAGACGTGGCACCGTTACAGCCATCATATTTGACTACTCCATGTCTCCGTGTTGTTAATTTGGACGGTTGCACCATCGGTCGCCACGAATTTGGTAGCCAGGAAAAACCGATGCACGGTGACTTTCAGGAAAAAAAAAAGGATGCGCGGTTGCAACATCAATGGCTAAATTAAACCCAGACCAATATGACCTAAATTCACTATGTTACCAGACTATGGGCCTCAAGTGGTACAAAGGAAGGCCCTTTAGGTCATTAATTGGGCCTTCAGCCTGTTAGTCCGGAAAATTAGGCCTTAGGCTTATTGGGCCATAAATTGGATCTTCGACTTTATGGGCCGGATGTAGGTCCTCAGACTAATGGGCTGGAAATAGGGCCTCATGCCTGCTGGGATGTAAGTTGGGCCTTAGGACTAATAGGCCGTAAATTTAGCCTTTGGGACAATTGGGCTGAAGCTTGGGTCTCAGAAATTGGGCCATAAATTAGGCCTTCTTACAAGAAGGCCAGACTGGGCCATTACCTACATCTCTCTTAACTGCAATCTGCTCTTCACATCGGCGAGACGGAGACGACCAAAGCCCCGGGAAACCCTAGAACGAGGAGAAGGGCGCGCAGCCATGGCGAAGAACCGGAACAAGAAGAACAAGGCCAAGAAGGGCGGCGGCGGGATCGCCGCCATGGACACCTCCGAGGGCGCCCCCGCGGCCTCCACCCAATTAGGGGCACCAGAACGTAATCTTGCCCCCTTCCTTTCTTCTTCCTTTCCTGGAGTTATCAGAGGTTGTGTGTTCCCCTTTCCTAGCTAAGTTGTTGTGCTGTTTTATGTGATTTGCAGCCATGGATACGTCGGAGGGGAAGCAGGCGTCTTCAGTATCGGCCGCACTGACTTCGATTAACAAGTGAGCAAAAGGATTCCAGCAATTTTGTTTGTTTCTTTTCTTTTTTTAGCGCTTGGTGGTTGTTAGATGTATGTTCCTTAGCCCTTTGCACCGTATTTGTGGGTGGGATTAACAAATTAGAACGCTAATGAGGATTATGTGGTCGTTAATTTGATTTTGTTGGGGTGAGGGGGTCGACCTTCGGCTTGATTGACTTAAAGAGCTATATATCAATTTGTCACGCTTGATCTCATTATATATATTGCGTCGATGGCACAATTGATTAGAAGAAATAGTGGTGCGGTTGATATATGCAAGAGCTACCTATTTTACTTGTGTTCATGTTGAATCTTGTAGGCCATGAATAAATTTTGGCATCCAAATATTGAATGTTTCAGTGCTTCACTTCATTATTTTCATCTGTCATGCACTCCACTAATGCTTTTCTGACTGCGTGGAATTGGAAATGACTATCTTGTCCATCCTTGGAATGGATATAATAATATTTCTGTGAGGGCTGAGGATTTTTCAAACTGAATATTCTGACTTTATTGAAAACTGGATTCGTTGCTTGTGGAGTATGTTAGTATAAGGTGTTGCATCCATTGCTGTCAGGTGGCAGCCATCTGGTTTGATTGTTGACAATGTCATGGTCATCTATGTATTTATAATTCCTTAATCTGTCCAAGTCATATGGTGTTCAGCATCTTTTCTCCAATTTGTTTAGAGTTATCCTTTTTCCTAAAAATTAGCAGACATGCCTACCCTGAAATGCATAGTCCATAAACAGCTTACTTATTGTGTTCATGTAACTAGATTGAACCTATCTCCTCTAGGGTGTAAATCACCATCACTTTCAATCATATGGCAAGTATACTACTTGATAATTAATATACTGGCACAGTATACAAGCATTGTCCAAGACATAATATTTGTTCTGTGATGAATGAATTGAAGTAAAGGCTGATGTAAAACTGAGGATAAAAGTCAAGTTGCCATAGATTGAGACATTGAGTGAATGCTAAACAGTACTAGATGCTGGCACTGGTTATTGACTATTGAGCAATGTAGCCCTTTTGGGCCTAACTTCATGCTAACAGTATTGCTGTATGCGAATGGATAAACCTCACAATTTTTTTGCAAAAGAGAAGGAAGAATAATGCATTCTTACTTTTTGGCTGTTGTTCATTTGCAATTCTCATAAATCCGTCAACCAATTGGGAAAAATAATTTGCCATTTCCAGCATACCAATTCCAAAACATCATATCAGCTGCTCATGGACCATCATGATTTATTTTGTAATTGTGAGGTATACAATAATTTGATGCAATTTATAATATTAGTTGTTTAGAAGTTTAAACGGTGCTTTAACAGTTAATTGATATTTCACTACTACCTCCATCTCAATTCATAGTACTAACTACTATGAGGTAGCTATATTTTGAGACGGTGGTATTTGTAGACTAGAATATAACTGTGGTTAGCATTCTGATCTCTCTGTACTTGTAACTTCAATTTTTTTAATTATAATTGGACATTAAATAGTAATTTTATTTTTAAGCTGCAACAGATTATAATTAGAGTTTGGTAAAGATTACTTTAGTTAAGCATATATTACAGCATCCTAGGCTCCTATCTTGTATGAATGCTCGAGTTGTCAAAAATATAAGTGTTTTTAGGAATATTGTTGTTAGAATATGAAAGCAACTTGCTTGTTACTATAGAGAACTTCCTCATCTGTTACTCTAGGGTGGTTCCATATATATTGTTCTTAATGCCTTAAATATTTCATGCAATTAACACCATAACACATCTAAGATACCATTAAGAGATCTGAGAAAGTTATAATACATTTTGACAGTGTAGATTTTTTTTCTCATTCGGCCATTATCCATGCGTTTGAATTTTGAAACTTCTTATTGGGGTTTGGTGAGATTTTAGTATTCATCCTTCTCCCATTCCCTTCCGAGACTTCCTGATAAAGTTTTATAAGATTCTGCTTAAAGAGAGTGGGTAAAAGTTCCTTAGAGGTGGAGTTAAATATTCATATACCTTCACTTTTGTTGTGGGTTTGCTGTCTTAAATCTTGATTGTGCACTTTTGTTTGGTGGATATATTCTTAGTGCATGTTGAATACTTTTTTATTTTAGTTGCCTTTTTCACTTTAACCAGGAAAATAAAAAAGGGAGTGCAAATTAAAAGGTCTCAAAATGTGAGGAAAATGAAAGCTGTTGCCAGGGCCATTTCAAAAAATGAAAAGTCCGAGGAGAAGGTCCTGAAGGCTAAAAGCAAGAAGTCAAGGGTTCAATCTTCCAAGTCTCTGTATGATTAAAGGTTTAGTGGCTTAACCCAATTTTGTGTTCTCATATATTTCCGTCATGTGGAGCAAAACCTATGGTTTTTACAATGCATGCCTTGCCTACAAATATGGTTGTCACCTTTAAAATGCCTGTGATGAACTGATGATGAACGGTAGTAGTAGCATATTAGGATAGGTTGGTTTTGTCCTATCACGTTCTTGGATATTCGATCATCCAATAGCAATCAAGTGCAAGCCCATTGCTTGTACCCTGATACTATCTTCAGCATTAATGGGTGTTAATTGTGAGCCCTACATAGTAGTACATACTGTGAGACAAACTTGCTATTATCAAACTATTAAAAAAATCCTCTGAAACTGGAAAACGATTTGGTATGTACGTGATGATATGGCGCAAGAAAGAAAGAAAAAATAATCGGATATACAGTATATACTACTCTGTTGCAAGATATGGTTCCAACAACTTAATGGAAAATTGTCTGCGTTTTTGCTACTCCACAGTGGAGAATAATGTATCTGAAGTGTGAACTGGCATATTGCACATCTCTCTCTCTTGCTGTTCCTTCTCCCTTTGGCTAAGGTCTTGTTTAGTTCCTAATTTTTTTTCTAAAAATATCACATCAAATCTTTAAACACATGTATTAAACATTAAATATAGATAAAAAATAAAACTAATTGTATAGTTTGGATGGAAATTGCGAATCTTTTGAGCCTAATTAGTCCACAATTAGCCAGAAGTGCTACCGTAACTCAATGTGCTAGTGACGGATTAATTAGGCTTAATAAATTCATCTCGTGGTTTTCTAACACCCATGTAATTAGTTTTTTAATTAGCCACCGAAATAGCCTTTCGACATCCTGTCAAGCATTCGACGTGACATCCAATCCAAAAATTTTCCCCAACTAAACACACTCGAAGGGTGCGTTTAGTTTCCAAAAATTTTTGGTTTTGGATGTCACATCAACGTTTGACTAGATGTCGGGAGTGGTATTCGAACACGGATGAAAAAATTGATTTTATGGCTAATATGGAAATTATGAGACAAATCTTTTGAGCCTAATTAAGCCGTCATTAGCATATGTAGGTTACTGTAACACTTATAGCTAATCATTACCTAATTAGGCTCAAAAAATTCGTCCCGTGATTTTCATCTAAACTGTGTAATTAGTTTTTTTATCTATATTTAATGCTCTTTATATGTCCAAAGATTCGATGTGATGTTTTTGGGGAAAAAAATTTGGGAACTAAACAAGGCCTCAACCAAAGAGCTTTCCTTGAAGTCAAGATTGTGGGTATGTTAGGGGACGAGCATACCCCTGTCCGCCTTATCTAGACCTTGCTACTTTTTTTTAGGCTCTAGATATGGTAACGTCGTTATATTACACACTACTAATACAGTACAGTAATCTGATATTCTGATTGATTTGGATAGTTGGCTAGTTGCTGCCCAACTTGCTGGATTAGTTGTTGAGAAAATGATGTGCGGAAAATCCCTGTACCTGACCTGTGGCTGCACTACCTTTAAAGCTTCAGTTCTAACGCAATGGAAATTGGAAAACCCTCGATGCCCTTCGTGCACACGATAAGCTCATATATTACATATGCCGTCCCATCATGGTTACTCCTTTTTACAAGCAAAACAAGGGGCAATTGTTGACCATTTAGGCTGTGTTCGTTGTTGGCTAAAGGACAACTTAGAGGAAATTTAGTTTAAAACCGGAGTACTAAAACTGCAGCATCACCTCGTGCATTTTAAAGTGGAGAAAATTCCCTACATACCCACCAATTCTATCTCAATCCCTTCCATACCCCTCAAATTTGTCTAATTCTTTCTATACCCCTAAGTTTTCATCTTCATCCCCTCTATACTCATTCCGTTATATGAGTTGACCGTTAAATATTCTCCAAAATGACAATATTATTCATCCCATCTATCACATAGCTGAGTGCTTTCTTATTAAGAAAAATACAATTCTAAATATGAAAAAAAATTCATTTAATTTAGCAAAACAAAACAATACGTAATTATTTTATCCACATATTTAAAAATTTTAATTTATTTTTTACAATAAACTTTAAATTGTATTTGATGAAATATGGACAAATATTTGTATTGAAATTTAAACCTAAATAAAGAATTTGGTTTTTTTCAATTTCTCAGGAATATTGTGTGCACTTCATAATATTTTTAAATTTATTTTTTAAAAGTTTAAGTCAAATAATTATGTCTTATTTGATTTTATTATGAATTCAACTTTTTCACATTGACATTTTATGTTTATAAGCAATTAGCATACATACTTAGACAAGGACAATATAATCATTTTGACATAATTCTAGCGGTCAACTAATGGTCAACTCGGAATGAGTATAGAAGGGATATAGATGAAAAGTCAGGAGTATAGAAAGGACTGGACAAATTTCAGGGACGCATAAGGGATGAAGAGAAAACTCGTATGTACGTAGGGAATTGCCCCTTTAAAGTGCTTATAGGCGACGGGCTATAGATGAAACTGAGTTTGTGATAATTATTTGACAACCAAATAAATATTAGAAAGTGAGAAATTGATTCAGGAAACGTCGTTGTGACTCTCGAGTGAATTCTAGCCCAATGCCAACGTCGACGCCGAAGATGAAGCTCCCCTGAACTCTTACATCGTCAGAGCTAACGGTGGATATGCCTCCGCGTTCCTACGAGGCTATGAACGAAAACGACCTCAAAATTCCTCTTCATCTTTTCTTCACTCATCTCTCTTTTCATCCATTCATTTCCTAGAGAGGTATTGATCTGACGATGACAAGTGAGTCTGCTTCACTTGTACAACTACATAAGAATACAATTTAAAGGTTGAAAAAAAGGAGTCCTGAAATTTTAACCAGGGTCCAGGGACAACTTATACATTCTAGTGGACACCGGATAAAATGTATCTTATTCATTTTATTCATTTTGCACCGGATTTAGTGTATATTTTTACTTTTGTATCGAGGTACATCAATATAAGTTTCACTTTGCACCGGATTAACATCAAAATAAGTTACTAAATCTATAGAATTATTATGGATGTTTAAATTATGAATCAAACTTCATGAAAAGACTTGAATTCAAAATATTTAATGAGTTATATTTTTATATTTTATATGATTATTTTATTTATATATACACTCTAGTGTAAAGTATAAGTATGCGCTGAACCTGGTAAACAAGATACGTTTTATGCGATACAAATTACAATTTACTCTATTTTTATATGGGAAAAATCCAAATACCCCCTATAAGTCACTTATCCTTTTGTTTTCCCCCTACAACTTAGTTACATACATAAACCCTCCTATAAGTTAATTACTCCTCCACTTTCCCACCTATATTAACTTTTTTTGCTATATTTTTTGTTATGCATGAAATTCCTCATTCCTCATTGACCTCCAACATGTCTCTATGACGATGAAGTTATCCCAACCATCTCGGATGTAAAATTATACACTTTTTTCTTCATGTTTTGTGCTTACTCAAGCCTTTATTTGTGCATACTCGATATGTTTACCCTTGAAATTTCAACGGGATACAATACTCATGTTTAACACGCACTTTCTCTGTGGGGTATTTTGGTACTTAATGAATCATCATAGAGGCATCGAGACATGAGAAATTAATTAAACTATGAAAAATTGTGGAAAAACTTACAGATGTGTGAATTTGGAAGAATAATTGACTTATGGAGGGAGTGGGGGGAGGGGTTATGTACATAATTAAGTTATAGGGGTGAGAGTAAAAGAATAAACGATTTATATGGGGTATTTGGATTTTTTCGTTTTATATACATGACACTAAACAATGCTAGTTCATCTTTTGAGCACCTTCCTGGTACGAAACAACAACTTTGCCTGACTATTTAATTACTCGTCGTGTGCGTAATCAATGTGACCAGCGCAAGGTTAGCCATTTATGTATCCCCGTATATACGTGGCGACCTGCGTCCATGGTGGATCAATCTTCAACATGCATGTTACTTTTGTTTGAAGGGTCCATTCGTCCAAGAATATGCCGCAGTTGCGGCTTAGACCTGTTTTTTAGTTTAAGATTATTGTAATTGAGTCAAATTATAAGCTAGAATGTTATAAACTATAGTAGAATAAACCGAGTTGTTTCTTTCCTACTTATTAGAGCTAGATTATTGGGTTTGCAAGTCTAAAAGAGTGGGGTGGGTAATTTTCCACCCAATAATCTAGAAAAAGCTTAAATAAACGAGCTTATCAGATTATAACAATATGGACTCTAGATTATAATAAGTACTACAATAAATTGTCTGTTTCTTTTAGCTTACTCTCAGTAAGCAAGCTGGATTATAATAATTCTAAGCTGAAAGAAATATGGCCTTAATCTTTATATATCCTCCTACAGCTCATGGATGATTTCAAAGTCTCGTACAAACGAACTGTGGAAAGCTTGTTAATTTCTCCATGATGTTTTAGCTTACGGTGGGTTTACCCATGTAAATTAATTATGGTTTGAATTAATGATTAAGATGTAATTAACAGGGGTAGAATAGTATTTAGTCATATCTTCATATTATGTCCTAAAATTACTAATATGAAACGGATGAAATACGTATATGCTATAGCTAGTTTTCACTGATTTGGTTGACTCAACTCTTGATGCTCGTGCCCAGAATACTGCAAAAGCCTACTTCTAGAAGTGAGCCCAAGGTGGGAAAAAAAAAACTTCTAGAAAGAACCCTATGCCATCCAGTCCAGGTCAGCAATCCTTCAGCCTCACACAAAGGCCCCAAAAGTTCAGGACCCAAAGAAAATCCTCCAAACAACAGGACAACGTACACGGTACACTAGAACTACTGTTAATACGTACACATACACCCCCACACGTACACGGGACACCATATTCCATACGTTACACACGTATAAATAATACTTGTATATACACATATATATCCTCCTACCCCACTAGCCGGAAGGCGCCATTATAATAGCCACCTCATTCACCACGTCGCCTTCGTCCTCCCAAACACACAACAAAAACTGAAAAAAACCTCCCCTTGATCCCTTCCGCTTCCGCGGAGCTCTGCTTCAGCTTCAGCTTTGCTTGCTTCCAATTCCATCCTCATCAATACTTCCAATCATGTCGGAGCCCAAGGCCCAGTCCCCGTCCGAGCAGGAACCCAAGGCGAAGGCCTTGTCGGAGTCGGTGCGGGTCGGCGGCTCTGCGGCGGAGGCCACGCTCTCCGGCGGCGAGCTGGCGTGGCGCCCCTCCGGCGGCGGCGGGGAGAGGAGGAGTCTGGAGCTCGATTCCGAGGTTCTCGGGGTCCGGGTCGATGGAAGGGCACTCAAAGTCGCGACCTGCGCGAGGGGCGACGAGGCGGCGGCGGCGTCGCGGCCGGTGACGTGCGGCGGTGGGCGAGGAGGAGGGGATGGGAGGGTGAGGGAGGTGGTGGTGGAGATGGAGAGCGAGGAGGCCGCCGCGACGTGGGGGGACGCCATGAGAGATCGCCTCGCCGCGCTTGGTAATTCGATGATTTCTAAGATCGTTTAGCTTATTGTTTAATTCGAGGTATGATTTGGTCTCAAAATGTTCCCCTTTTTTATTGTGATTGTGGAATCTGGTTTGGTCTTGATCAAGTGGGTGGATGGTGGTTGCGTTGACTCAATTGGAGTAGCATAGGCAGTGAGGAACGAACCCCAAATTAACACCGAGATGCAAATGCTACTACCGTTATGCTTCACTTTGTTTAGTCCACCTCTATAAACAAAAAACTTGAAGAAATGAGTTTGTGTTTGTGCTTTTTTTGGGTTTGTGGGGGGGCAAATGGGCAATAGATCATTTTATTGATCCGCTTTGAAAGAAAGCCAAAAAGAACAGGAAAAAATGAGTTTATTAGAGGGATGTGCAGTATTGTTTTCCAGATCTTTCTTGGTGGCTGTGCCGTTGTAGCGTGGCTTGTCAGCTCCGTTGCACAAATTTGTCCAAACCGTCAGACATGCAGTACTATATAGGTGTACGGATAGCGTATACAATACTTGCAACAGGAAGTTCTTTTAAGCCCCTTTTCATCCGTTGCTGATTGATGTAGGAGATGATATTTCTGAATTAATCATTTGGATATTTCATTGATGTTCATGCTTTTTAATGTGCTGGTCAAATGTTCTTCTCAGTGTCACTATTGCTATTAAATGCCACCCTAGAGTATTTCGTTAGACTTGAATAGAACATTTTACTGATCCAACTTTGAAAGAAAGCCAAAAGCAACAGGAAAAAATGAGTTTGTATTCGAACGAGAGGGATGTGCAGTATTGTTCTTGGTAGTTGTTTTTCTGCACTCACACCTTCTGTGTCTTATGCACAGTTGAAGCAGACACAATGACTAGTCTCGTTGGAATTGTGTGCTTTTTGATGGGCAATTGAGTTATTTTTCTGGCACAGTTGGCAGGCTGCTATTTCCTGGCCACATCCATATGTCCTAGAGTCCAGAGTAACAGTCTGTTGGTAATTGATAAGGGAAATAAAACCAATGATAGAAGGAAGGTATATGCATGATTGCAGTGAAAGAAGTGAAATAGCCCCTTTTATCAACACTCAAGACTAGGTGGTTATCCAGGTCGTCACTCGTCAGGAGGTGTTCAGTTTCATCAAAGAAGCTGTCGGCATTAGATGGAAGGCCCTAGCACATTAGTCATTTCTCCTAAAAAAGTTTCTCTGGTTTGTCATTTTCGCTTCAGTTGTCAAGTTCCTTTTGGTAGTAATTTTTTTTTTACCTAACCTCTGGATATTTTTCCCCATGAATTTCTAGAGCCCCTGCATTAGTTTTTAGAAAGAAAAATAAAACTTTTCATCTCAAATTTGTTCTTCTCTGTGCATATGGAGACAAGCATTTAGGGTATTTACAATGCAACTATGCTGGGCTTTTAATTATTCATGAATTTAGAATTCTATCTTATTCTTCCATTATATGCTATTGAATAGGTCGACCAAAGAGATTGTTCATCATAGTGAACCCTTATGGTGGAAAGAGAGGTGGGCGGCAGATTTTCCAGACCAAGGTCCTACCACTCATTGAAGCTTCTGGCATCCTCTACACCATGCAAGGTCGTGACCTCTACTCATAATCTTCCTACTTTGGTAGTAGAAGTGTGATCCCCGGTTTCTCTGTATATTGATTTTTTTTTTTAGTTATGAATTGTGTTCAGAAACCAAGCATCGGCTTCATGCTCAAGAAATTGCTCATTCACTGGATCTTAGGAAATATGATGGAATTGTTTGCGTCAGTGGAGATGGTGTTCTTGTAGAGGTTAGAAAAAAAAGGATAATTCCTATAAAAAAAACTGATGCAAATTATAGACAGTATTTTTGTTCATTCTCAGAACTTTTGAGTATCCTTTATTCATTTTCCTTGCATTTAGTTATTTTATTTTGGGTTTTTAGGTGGTTAATGGTCTGCTACAAAGGGAGGACTGGGACACAGCAATAAAAGTACCATTAGGCATCATTCCAGCAGGTATGTGATCACAAGTCACAGCACTATTCTTTATTGTAGTGATACGAATTTACACCTAGGAGAGCTGCAATATGGTTATGTTCTACTAGAGAGTTCCCTGTGATTTTTTGTATTTTTTGTTCATCCTTATGTATAATCTTACAGTCCAATACCATCAGTTTCCTGAGTAGTTTCACACTTTACACGGTCATAGGTACCGGAAATGGAATGGTGCAATCGTTATTGCATTTTGCTGGTGAATCCTTCTCTGTTTCTAATGCTGTTCTTGCAATCATCAGAGGCAAGTCTCTCCCCCTTTGATTATTATAAATAGTCATCTGTGTTGTCATACTGTAAATCCTCTCAAAGAATTCGCATTTGCTTTGTTAGTAAGTACTGATGCAGCTTCTGTTACACAGGTCACAAGCGTCCCCTTGATGTTACTTCTGTTGTGCAGGGAACGACAAGGTTTTTTAGTGTCTTGATGCTTACTTGGGGTATGCAATGTATTAGCTTGATGCTACCTTTAACTTTGTCTCAAAACAAATGTCTATACCCAATAACACTGATTATCACTCTCAGTCTCAGAGCTTGTCCTCCCACTATCTATTTCTGGGTCAATAAGAGAAAACGATTTATGAACTGCAGGTCTGGTAGCTGATATTGATATTGAGTCAGAGAAGTACAGGTGGATGGGCAGTGCTCGTATTGACTTTTATGTATGCCTTTTACCATAAAACTTCATCAAACATTCATTAAGTTCATTCCATATATCCGTATGCTATCTATATTCTCTTTATGCTTTTCTTTCTTGTGTGGTCCTCATGGTCAGTCATGTGCACATGATTACAGGTGCTTTAAAAATTAGATGTCATTATGTTTAGGCTTGCATCAGTGTGCTGATGATATAATAACAATCAACAGATATATTTGTTTGGGCTGTTCCCAGCATGAAACATATTTTCTAAATGGAATACATGTTTATGCATGCATTATTTTGCTTTGAAAACGCCATGTACTTTTGAACTATGCCTATATACTGGGTGTCTGGCTGATGTAATTTAAAGGCTGTCTAAGTATACTGCAAAGATTGTTGTAGTGTCTTTGCATTCTCTTAAGCAGTCCCTTCTAACAAATCACTCTATGCTCTGACTTTATTTCAGTCCCTTCTTCGTGTGGTGAGCTTGCGGCGGTACAACGGCCGTGTTCTTTTTGTTCCAGCCCCAGGATATGAAGGATTTGGTGATCCTGTAGAGCAAATTAGCAGTTGTAAATCATATGGGGCTAGCACTGGTTTACAAGGGGACAGATCAAATGATTTTAATGACGAAACACGTGCTTACACAGGCCCTTCACTTGAAGCTGATCTTGAGTGGAGATCACTGGACGGCCCATTTGTTTCGGTCTGGGTCAGCGGTGTTACTTTTGCTGGTGAAAATATCATGACAGCACCAGAAGCAAATGTTAGTCTCAATATGTTTTGATTCTTCATAATTTTCTAACCATGAAAGGACTTATTAAAGAAAAATTAGAAAATCAAGCTGTCAGTTCCTTTCAAGTGATTTTAGCAATAGAAAGAAAATGACTATTGGGTTACTAGTAGAAATAAATATTTGAATAGATGCACAAATAAACATTTAAGTGTCTACTTCATATTAGGTCCTAAAGCTGTTTCTTTAGTTTTTATTAAGTGTCAAAAGGTTGCCAATCATTCAATATCGTTGTCAATCATATTCTGCTAATTTTACAAGGCTCTTGATTATCCATACCTTTGACACTTCTTCATTACCTTTCAGTTTGGAGATGGCTACTTGGATGTAGCCATAATCAAGGACTGCCCAAGGTCAGCTGTTCTTGGGTTGATGTTTCAGATGAAGGATGGCAGCTATGTGAAATCCCCTTATGTGAAGTACTTCAAGGTACTGTGCTACTTACCCACTCTGAACTCTGTTTCCAGGCCACTCCATCTCTGTTCCAGGAAAGCATAAAGCATCAGTGCATCACTGATTCACTGCAACATTCAGATATCACCTGCTGTAAAATCTCTGACAGGTGAAGGCCCTCAGGATTGAGCCGGGGATGCGGGTCGGCAGCAGCAACAAGGGCGGCATCATCGATTCCGACGGCGAGGTGATCGCGAGAGGCGACGGATCACACTCCGGCGACGAGATAGAGCACCTGATGGCCTATGGCCCTCCCATCCAACTGACGGTGGATCAGGGCCTGGCCACCATTTTCTCACCTAGATGAGGATGATGATTCTTCATCCTGCCCTGAATTCTTCTTCGCTTCCTTCAGCATATTTTACGCCTGTAATTACTCACATCACACCACATATGCAAAAGAGAGCCAAAGGTCCGGCGAAATCTTCCTTCCCTTTTTAGCACTGATCAGTAACAGCTGCTTTACTCAAACTGTGAGAATGAGATATATGTATACCACAATGCTGGTACAAGCCTACAGGCTACAACAACTCTAGCCAATATAGTCAATACAACTGAAATTGCAGATGCAATGCAAGTGAGTCAACCATGTGCTTTCTCCGTTCACGTATATTTACTGCAAGTGAGTCAACCATGTACTTTCTCCGTTCACGTATATTTACTACCTCCATTCTAGTGTATAGTTGTTTCTGGTTTATGAATCTCAAAAAATCTAGACAAATTATCCATGTTAGTAGAGGTAGTAGTGTTTAGGATAAAAGTCAACCGAAACATTTCAATGATTTTGTTCTAATTTGCCTAATTTCATCCGAGACTAATGAGAACTCACGTGTCAATCGAGAACGTGTTTTGATATTGGGGGCTCGAAATTCACAGGTCAATCGAGATCGTACGGATACATGGCAATGTGCAAGCTGCCGGTCGTCCATACTACATCGCAAGATGTATGAAGAAGATGCACGGTCTCGTGATGCCGATTGGCACCACGCGGAGTGGCATGTGGTCATAAAGAAGAGTGAAAAATCAAACAGGGAAAAGAGAAAACAAACCCGGTCCTGCCTATTGACGCACGCACGCACGCTAGCTTTGCTGCTGCTGATGCGGTGGCTCCGGCCGACGTGCACGCGGGCATTATTGTACCCCGAGATGGGGAGAATCTTTTTGGACGTGGGGAGAAGAGAGAGGGGAATAGGAGTCGCCGCGGCTAGCTGCAAACTCTGCAAGCAATCGGCCGGCCGGTGCGTGGTACCGATCGGGAAAAGGTGGTTATCTTGCAGCCATCGATTGCGAGTTCAGGGCTGGCTGGCTGATCGATGTGGCCGACGGATGCAGGTGAGCAACTACTCAATGCGACGCTCAGATGTGGTGAGGGAATAAATAAAATGTACTAGTTAAATTGGATTTTACAATCCAATGAGATTGTAAAAATCACCTCTAACTTACGCTTTAAAGATTTAACATGATGCATCCGGCCTAGATGGGTTGGCTGAGGCCCAACAAATTAAGGTTGTCTGGACCTCAACAGTTTTCTTAGGCACACCTATTTAGGGAAAGGCCCAATCTCCCTAAAAGACTAATCTGATAGGGAAAGGGTGGCTCTCCCTTTTAAGGTAGTTTTCTCCTTCCTAGCTAAGCAAGGTAGGATTATTTAGAGGCTCACACGTTCGCTGCCCGACTACAACCGTTTAGACGTTACAACTGTACTAGACAGTTGTGTGTTGCGTCTTTATCAGCGGGTAATAGTGGAGGATGTCCTCATCGTAATAGTCTCTAGGTAGGGAGTGTATATAATCGGTATTACCTCCGTCCCAAAGTACTCGTCATTTTGAGTTTTTGTTGTGTAACATTTGATCATTCGTCCTATTCAAATTATTATAAATATAAAAAAAATATAAGTCATGTCTAAAAGTATTTTTATAATAAATCAAATCACAAACAAACTAAATAATAATTCCATAATTTTTTAAATAAGACGAATGGTCAAACGTTAAAAAACAAAAACTTAAAACGACCACTATTTTGGGACAGAGGTAGCAAGAAAGATGGTGTAATACAACCTGTAAAATCGTTACTTAAACTTTTTTAAAAAAATATGAATTCATTTTTTTTACAATTCCAGGGGGCGAAATGCTCACCTAAATATATTACACTAAAGCAATTTTTACACCTGGTATACACAACCTACGCAAGCATAGAAGCCATGGATGGAGAGAATACACGGGGAATTACAAAGAAGAGAAAACAAAAGGAAAAGAGAACATGGAGCTTTGTCATTTGCCACCAGAAACTCTCCTAACCAAGAACCAGATCAACTAAGGCTAAAACCCTAAGCACCGCACTGTTTATCCACTTGCAGACTTGGAACACCATAAAAAGAATTGCCACGCACTATCGGGTCGGTAAAACTAATGGTTGCAAAGGCTGTGGCCGTTGAGGATCAGCCGCATCGAGCCATCAAGGAGCCAACTTTTCAAATTGCTACTAGGATCAGCACCGCCGACATCCTATAGAGGAAGGAAGCCCTAGAGGTGGGAGGGCCTCTGAAGGATGCGGCTGAAGACCGCCCACATCAAGCCGGTTTCAATCAGGTATAAAACATATATCAAACAAGATTCAATGCCCTCCAATACCCTTTAGGGTAAGGATGCCCCAAAGGTGGGAGGAACGTTAAACAATATGACTCGAGACACCCCAATGAGGAGGACAACAAGGTGGAGAGGGAGCGGCCAAAGAGATAAGGGTCAAGAGGGGAAACCTCGGTAGCAAAAACATCAAAAACGAGAGAGGGCGAAGTGTTGTGGGGAGGGGGAATAACCAGACAATGGCCACGAGACAATGGCGGCGAGAACAATCTCATATGCAATGCCTTCAAGAAGGGAAATGACGTTGAAAAACACCGCCAACGCACAACTAGGGAGATTGAAGTGGTTTTCACCTAGAACTCAAAGGCAACCACACCACCATTGTCCAGAGGACACCCCTGTCGTCCAGATGACACTGCCAGGCCAAACAATGAAGGGACAGGAACCCACAACGATGACTCCAAGAAGGGGTACAACGCCAAGGCGTCACCATGGTCAAGCCGACCAAATGACACAGCTAGTCTTTCGCCAGCAAAACGTACCAACCTCCACCCACCACAACCCAGGACAACAAACTGTGACAATTGGCACCGGACAGAACCGGGCCAGCGTGGCTGCGTCGCCGGAGAGGGGGTTGAGGGTGTTGGGAGGCCGTCTGGACCCTCCACGCCCACACGGCCACCAACGCCCCAACATAGCGTGACAAGAGGTAGCCATGACGTTTGTCACCACTAGCAGCAGGCTCGGGACGGTTGTCACCGCCAATCGCTACCCCGAGCCGGCCGCTGCCGCCGCTACGCCACCAACTCTGGTGGATCGTCTACCAAGTTAGGTGCGGAGGCTAAGGGGCGCCGCGCCACAAAGCGGTTGTGCTGTCCACGCAACCGCCGCCTCCCCACACGGCGCACCGACGCCACGTCATCGTCGCTGACGTTCCCGCCAGCCCTGCCTACACCAGGCACAGCCTCGTCGGCATTAGGCACGCACGGGTGGGAGAGCACTAGATCTGGGGCAGGGTCGTCAGCACCGGTTCGCTGACGCCGCCACGCTAATTTGCCACTGGCCCGCCAACGCCGAGGCGCTGACCCATCTCGCCGCGCAGCCGCCGTCTTCTCTGCGCATGGTAACAAATATTGCTGACATTCATTATGGAGGTCAAAATTGTTGAATTTAATCTTCATTTTTTCGTAAATCATATGCAAATTGAACCCGTCTCTTAAAAAAACTTTCAAAAATCTACAACTTTGATGAGCTCCAAACAAGTAGGGATAGATAGCTAGGAAGCTTGTAATCATCGGAATATCGGATCGGATAATAAAACTCAATCATGCGTACCAAACACCACCACCTGTTCGTACGAATACTGATTAAAGACCATTCTTCCGTGTACACATAACTGCGTGCCTCGATCGATCCATCAAGCAACCCCACACATACTACCCACCCATTATATAGCTAAGGTTGCGGTACGAGAGAGCGATCGATCAGATCACATGGCACACATGCATGAGTAGCATGTGCATGCATGCATGCCAAGCTCGTTTTAGAAGGGCGTGCCATATGCACACATATGTGCAGCATGCCAACAGCAGCGTCCTCTCTCGTCTGATCCACAACTATGATATGCATGCACACAGTCGCTCGCTACAGCAGCAGTAAGCGTATAGCAGCTGGGACCCCGGCCTGCGACTACGATGCATGCGATCCGGTCCATTCATTCATGCATGCATGCATGTGCATGCACCGATTACCTGTTCAGAACTTCACCGATAACTGTTCAGAACTTTAGATCGGTCGACTCTCTTTGGGATCTGGTTTTTTATATGTTTATTATTCAAACATGTCGTTTTCTTTATTATTTGCAGGTGGAGGCTTCAGCCTTCAGGTTCTGATGTTGATTAATTAATGGGGAACGTTGACGAATTAGGGGCATGCATGATGGGAGAGTAATTGACCAAACCTAGCAAGTTGGAGTACATGAACTCCCGATCTGAGGGGGTTGTGAATTAACTTGAACCGTGTGAACTGGAGTAGAAAACCTGGCTGAACAAAAAATTTACTACCGTCTACCGTGTATGAACTGGGAGTATTTACTTTTGCTCCAATGATACCATGATATTTTTATATTTAGTAAGTGCATGTAAATTTCTTTCGGTCGGAGCATCGTATACAAATTAAAACACGAAATATATATAGGTGATTTAAAGAAACATATAGGTGGTTTAAAGAAATATAGGTGGTCGGAACATTGTACTAGGACATACACTAGGCTAAACCTTGTAAGGATAAGAGTTATTTCTGATTTCCATGGTTGGTTATTTATTGTTGTTTACTTGACTGAAGCATATGGAAGAACACTATGTTTTTCGCTTTAATGGTTCTATGATAATTTAGTAATTGTTCCCTTTTTTGGAGTACCAACAAATTTAAAACATAAAATAGGCAGCTTAGAGTCTTATGGGTTGTTCGAATCTATATGTTGGGTTGTTTCCAACAGTATTGTTTTCCTCTTTTTTTTTTGACGAAACATTTTCCTCATTTCCCGTGAGCACACTTCTCTAAACTGCTAAATGGTGCGTTTTTGGGACAAGTTTGTACGAGAAGTTGTTTTAGAAAAATCAAATTAATTCCTTTTCAAATTTAATATAGTTAATACTCAATTATAGGTCAATCTAAATGGTAGTTTCATAAAAAATTTATTCATACTAAAACGTAGTCTAATACGATGACATATATAGCAAAGTAAAGTATTTATAAGGAAAGAGATTTTGGCTGGTTTCATTGGGATGGAAGTAATCACCGTTTCCAACACATTGGAAGTTGTATGAAATATCATAGAGTTTTAAAGTTTCATATCCAAATGTTTTCACATTCCCATTGGTTATTTAAATGCTAATTTAAATGATATGCCAACATATAAAATCGTGGTATGAAACTTTGCATTGTGAAACCTAATTTTATTCATCAAGTCAAATATTGTTTAGATGGCATGGAACTCTTGGAAACCACACAATGAAACGATGCACTGAGAATGACCTTCTTAATCACACGTTAATGACTCACCCCGTTTTGATGCCGAAACATACAAACTACCAACATGCAGTATTAATTTCTTTTCCGTGTTACTCACCATCAGGGGAAGGATAATTTCCTTTTCCGTGTTACTTTCGTTTGTGCTTTGGTTGCTCAAATGATGCACGCAATATGGTTAGTAATTGTACTCCTTGTGTTAAAAAAAACAAATTCTATGATTTAAATTTTGTCACATAATAAACTAATCCTTGCACGGGGATTTTTTTTTATTCTCTGCCATTTAGCTACCACCAACCAATACTAATTTCTAATTAATATGAGGCATTTTGATCTTTTGTTTCTCTCTTGATTTCTTTAGCTACCACCAACCAATACTAATTTCTAATTAATAAGAGGCATTTTGATACTTATTTTGAGCTAAATGGTTAGTAATTGTACTCCTTGTGTTAAAAAACAAATTCTATGTTAAAAAAACAAACTCCTTGTACGCGTGTGTTTTTTTTTACAGAGGAGTGTCTTTTAGTTGAGAGATATTTTGATTTCTATTTAGAGAATCATATAACCTTCTAAATAAAAATTAAAATGAGTGGTTTTATGAAATCCTTATAGTTTTGTGAGTATTTTGTTTTTCAGTGTTACATTTAAATTAAATAAATTATCAAATTTGTTTTCTTTGTTTAGAACAATCAAATTTGTTTTCCGTAGAAAATATTTCTACAACAATATATCCATAATATTATAAAAATAAAGTCATACTTATTCCGCCCATCCTCCTTCTACACAAATTGAGTGCGTCTATTTCTCAGGTATGTTGCCACCATAGAATTTACGTTTTATCCTCGATCCATCCTCCCAGGCACATTCCCAATTGTTATGTGGCCTGGCCGGCAACACAAAGACATTGTTCCTAAGTGGTAACAAATTAAGAAAACACACCTGAATGGAAAATGAGTTATCCTTAAAAAAAAATATAAACTTCAAGCGGCAGCGGAAAACGGTTGGACGGCAAGCCATGCAAGTGCTCCGCTCAGGGATGGCAACACGGAAAAGCTGCCACTGAAAATCCGGGCTGTAACACACGCGCATGCATGCATTTGTTTTTTGCCTTCTTACCAATGCGGGCCATGCACGCACATATTATTTGGCGCACACCCGGCCGTCTTCTAATTTATCCATCCTTTTTTTTTTGAGCGTTATCCATCCCATTTTGTATTGCACTAATAATTCAGTTTCTTTTAGTTTTATGATTCCTTTTGGCGTGGCTGATGGAGACACGTAAACAATAAAACTGGCAAACAAAAAAAAACCAACAAACGTACATCAGCTGAGGCGAGCATGATCGATCGGATACACGATCTCCACTAATTAAATTATTAATTTGCTTTTATATCGAGCTTAATTAATTATACCATCCGTAGTTCCGTATGATTTACATACAGTTTATTTTATCTAGATATGATTTATGCGTAACATTGTAACCGGCTCGATTAATTCACGTTAAGCTTACACACGTGTGCTTGTGTGAAAATGTTAACATGCTTCGGTTAATTTTGGGGACAGTACACACATGCATTACTTGCGTGTTGTAAAAAAAAAGAATTTAAATATACAGGAGCACCTAATTACTTACGTATGCCTTACGACTTGTTGCCACGATCATTGATTTCATCCTAAAAAATTACTATATTAATCCTACTAATTACTTATGATCAAGGCATGCAATAAAAACATGCATGCATGCACTAACTAACCTATAGTAGTAGTACGTAGCAAAGAGCTAATGGCGTCGTACGTCCGGCCGATCCGTCCAGAGTCTTGTGTTATTGGACGGGCCTTTGCGTGTATTTTGTATATTGCACGTATGAGTGAGCCCACTAGCGATTTAGAAATAGAGACGTGCAGTTGCTATCTATAAATAGGTAATGGAGAAGTAACTAGCTAGCCTAAGGGGTAGAGGGTATAATGATTGAGCGAGATGGAAATTCGTCTCTCTAACAACAGATACAAATAGTGGTATCTGATGTACTCACTAACCTTTTTTTTTGGTCATGCCAAATTTACCATATATGGGTTTATGGTTCGTGCCAAATTTACCATGATAAAAAGTTTCCCAAGCCTATAGGCCATCTTTTGGCATAAGGTGTCGATCCTAGTTATTGAGACTGGAAACAGGACCGACATTCAGGTGCTTGTTTTGCTCTCTGGATGGGCACAAGTGGCTACATGGGGAAAAGGGAATACAAGGAGAAAACGAAGTAAAAAGGTGCGTTGGTCGGATTCGAACGCTCATGCTCATGCAAGCAAGGAAGTCAGCTCCCCAACCACGGGGTCGTGCGTTGCCCTGTGTTTCCGTGTTTCTTGACACGAAGTCATACATATATATGTTATTGAACTACAACAAATTGGTGGTCCAATCGATCAGACAAGTACCGTCGAACCGAGGGATCTATTGGTTTGATTAGTGGTCTGGTCTCAATATCTATGGCGTCAATCCTTTGGATTTAGACAAAAGGGGGACTCATTTCCTCCTTTTCCTCTAGCCACCTCTTCTCCCCCTACCTCTCTTGTTGTCCATAGAGATCTAGTGGGGTACGGGAGAGTCAAGTCTCCCCCCAACATCCATATTGGATTAGTTCCCCGCTATAGATCAAGCTGTCCATAGAGATCCAACAGGGCACATACGCATATCGTTTATGTAAAAAAAGCTGGCATATATAAGAAAGCTAGCATAATAACTTCATTTTTATGTAATTACTTCCAATACCAAATAGATATAAACACATTTATTTTGTGTACCACAATTCATAAGTATCCATCCTTATAATGTTGCCAATTAAATACACGAACACATATAAATGTAGAGTGCGCAGGTGGAAGGGACGACCGTCGACAGTGCATGCATGCATATCGTCACGGAATAATTGATGAGTGGGACTACAGGGCCAACCTCTCACTCCAACATAGATCAATAGATGCATGGTTACGATGCATCCAACTTTGTGACCCATATATGACAAGCGGCACCGTGCAGGCAACCTCCATATCACATGAATATATGTGCCGCCCAAGATGCATGCACCTCTGGTACAAAAGACATACGGGAACATGGGACCAAAAGTCCTCTAAAGTGGATGCACCGCTTGTGAAGCATGCATCTTCTTTGCACCGTCTATGGCGATTGGTTTTTGTGACATAGATGACGTGTGAGATGTGGGGGCCAACCTCCCTTCTGCGTGAATGTTCCATATATGGTGCACGCCTTCTTTTTATCACAAATTATATGTGGGACCACAAGGCCACTCCCTCTCGCAGGACACATGGGTGCAATGGAGTATATCGTCTAGACGTGAATGACATGTGGGCCTTGCTTTCCATCTCGCATGCCTATTTTGTTTTTTTATGAATTGAATAGGCATCTACAAAACAAAGTGTGGTTTGTGTAGAATCATCCTCCCCTTCTTTTTATGGATCAATGGAAAATCCAACCAGTCTGACGTCTTAACGTCGTTGAAAACTCGGTGCACACTTTTTGATAAACTTCAAAACTAAATCTGTTCATTGATTGTCCATGGGGAATACCAAAACTTGATTAACGATTATTTGCAATGTGAAATTTCAACTTTTTTCTCACACTTGATAATTCACGCATGCTACCGCCTCGATCGAACGTAAGATTTTCTTGTAGGAGCAGCAATATACTTAATTATCTTCGCGAAACACACGCATATCCCTCCAAGAAGAAAAATCCATACGAGACGAGGAAAAAACCAACGTGCGACGGACAACAAAAAAGGACTCCAGCAGTCTCCTCGTCTTATCGTCCGGTGTATGTTTATCCTGAGGAGTGCTGTGTCTGTGTGGCGACTATTTAGCGTCTAATCACACTGTTCGCGCGATCAGGACGGCATAAATTAAGACGCAACAACGTACTCACGTACGTCCTTCCTCGATCCCTCTAATGTTATGCTATACACGGATGACAGCAATAAACGAAATTAACAAATTCCACTCAACTGACCAGCCCGATCGAACGGTCTACGTACGTCGAGATTAATTTTCAAATGAATTTGGACCGAATTCGGATGCGTTCGATCGCCTGCTCCTCGGTCAGGGGCTATCGGCGGAGTTTAAAATGCAACACCGCTGCATGCAGCTGTGATTCGAGATTTCAGCACTAAACTATGCTAGTATTAAGAAGTAATACCAGTACTATTGTACTGTTTGCTGCTGTAATAGTACGTATTTTCCTTTTCTTTTTCTCGTACGGCGACGGAGGCCGGCCCCACCCCACCACCGCACGGCGTGTCCCAAGCTTGGTTTACGCAGGTAACGTACGTAACGAGTGAGTACAGCTACACCGCTTTGTTTTTCTTGCTGTTCCTGTAGTATAACGGAGCACGTATTATACTACCAGTAGCACACGACATATTCTTTTTT
Source organism: Leersia perrieri (assembly GCA_000325765.3). Taxonomy (NCBI): domain Eukaryota; kingdom Viridiplantae; phylum Streptophyta; class Magnoliopsida; order Poales; family Poaceae; genus Leersia; species Leersia perrieri. The sequence continues at coordinate 16,575,575 of CM002485.1, forward strand.
CCCTTTGTTTCTCTTTCGTGATAGGGAAAACCGAGTAACCGACGACTTGGTAGCTGCAGCGGCAGCTGTTGTTGCTGGCGCGCGCGCGCGCGCGCGGTGGCGTGGCGTGGCGTTGCATGGGCCTGCGCTGCGCTCCGGCTCACCGCGAGCGAGCGAGCGGCGCCAGAGACCGGTGGGCTTACCGCCCACGCGCACCCACCCCCTGCGCCGCGGTCGTCACGGGCCACGTGGACGACGTCCCCCCCGGTCATCTCACTCCCCAACCCACGCCCCCGTGACCGTACCATGTACCCCGCACGCATTTTGCATGCGCGCGCGGTCGCACCCAACCACCCACCTCGATCGATCCCCGCGCCCTC